>JAOXOE010000874.1:31856532-31857879 GCA_028565055.1 Phoeniculus purpureus
GTCAGGTGTGGAGAAAGGTTGTGCCTAAGATGAACAGTGAGGAATGACATAAACATGATGTGATTCAAGCACTGGGATAGGCTTCCCAGGGAGGTGGTTGAATTGCCATCCCTGGAGTTGTTTAAAGATCATTTGGATGATATAGTTTATGGGTCAACCTGTAAGGTAGACTGGATGGTTGGACCCAATTCCAGGGGTCTTTTCCAACCAGAGTGATTCTGTTATACTTGTAGTTAATGCCATCAGCGATGCTTTCTTTAGTAGTTGTCAGGTTCCAGTTCCGCTTTACAACAACAACATACTACCTTTTATTTTGTCTTCCTTCTAAAGATTCAGCAGTATAAACAGATCCTGGCTAGTTTGCCTTTTCAACAACAATTCCTCCTGCTACTATTAAAAGAACTCACTGTTGATTGATTTCACTGGTGTTAGACTGAGTTTGAACCTGGGCCAAAGATTTACATCTAGTTTGATGTAAGATTTAATATAATTTCTATATTGAATTTTTCCTCCAAATTAAATCAGGACTATGGATAAAGAAATGACCATAGGAAATGGTGGGACCCACTTCCTGTAGCTGCTCCTTTGCTCCCATCAGTGGTCTTTTAGAATATAAATTGAACACAAATTAGTAATAGAATAATTTACTATTCCACATGAATAATAAATGAAAAGGATGATTTACTACACATATATTTCTGCTTAAATAGGTCTTTACCTCTGGCCAGCACTTCTTAACTTCACTTTAATTAAAAAAATGTTGTATTGGTATATGAAACACTACTGTCGTTTAGCTCCCACAATACGTATTAAACCAGCAAGGATATTCAAGCCAGGATAAGTAAACACTGTGGCAACAAATTTTAGAAGGTCTTTTCAAAAAATCTTAAGTACTCAAAATAGTAGAATTTCAGATTGTGCTGCCAGGAGGTGCTCCTATAAGACATGGAAATTCTCTGTATTCTGTATTAAGGGTGTGGATGGATGTGCTATCACATATTCGTAGAATCGTAGAATCGTTAGGGATTGGAAGAGACCTCAAAAGATCATCCAGTCCAATTCTCCTGCCACAGCAGGATCACCTAGACCAAGTCACACAGGAACATATCCAGGTGGGTTTAAAACGTCTCCAGAGAAGGAGATTCCACAACCCCCCTGGGCAGCCTGTTCCAGAGCTCCATCATCCTCACTGGGAAGAAACTTCTGATATGGAACCGCCTACGTTCCAGCTAACAGGCCCTTGTCCTACAATAGCTGACTTTGAGAAGACCCTGGCTCCATCCTCCTGACACCCACCCTTCACATATTTACAGACATTAATGAGGTCACCCCTCAGTCTCCTCTTCT
>JAOXOE010000874.1:31870392-31880941 GCA_028565055.1 Phoeniculus purpureus
ACCAGGATGAGAGGGCAGGGCCTGAAGCTGCCAGGGGAGGGTTAGGTTGGATGTTAGGAAGCCCTTCTTCATGGAAAAGGTGATCAGAGCATGGACTGGGCTGGCCAGAGCAGTGGTGGAGTCCCCATCCCTGGAGATGTTGAAGGCCAGTCTGGCTGTGGCCCTCAGTGCCCTGGTGTGGCCCCTGTGGTGATGTTAGGTCCTGGGCTGGGCTGGATGAGCTCAGGGCTTTTCCAGCATCAATAATTCTGTGATCCCTACGTAGCATAATGTTCATCACTGTACCCAAAGTGACCTCAGATCTTTCTTTGGAAGCAGAAAATTGTGGTCTTAGCTACTTATACCCAGAACAGCCTCTTATTTATTTACCTGTCTCCAGTTGTAATTGTTAGAGAAGGCAAATACCCCAAAGTCTTCTGGTATTACTTAATATAAATATTAGTATTATAAATATAAACATGAAATATACACTTATGCTTAACCAACTGTTTTAAACACCAGTCTTTTCTTCTCCAGTGTTAAAACCTAAAGCACTGCAACGGTATAGTCCTAGGGAAGGTGATACGAGCTCCTTCAAGTAGTGGAAAGTCCCATGAACTGATTAGGTAATTACTCTTCAGCTCTCTCTTACATAATGTGATTCAAACCAGTACCTATGTGTGAAAGGGTCTATATTATGTAGAAGTCAACTGCAAGTTCACTTCAGCTGCTACCAGACCTCACCCCTTGATTAAGCATCAACGGTTTAACTTCTAAAAGGACCACACAGCTGGTTATACAACTTTGCAGCAGGTTGAGAGCTTTGTTGGTCTGTTTGCCCTACTGGCCAGTGATAAGATGAGGGGAAATGGCCTTAAGCTGTGCCAGGATTTGTTCAGGCTAGATGTCAGGAGGAATTTCTTTACTGAAAGGGTTGTCAGGCACTGGAACAGCCTGCCCAGGGAGGCAGTTAAGTCCCCATCCCTGGGGCTGTTTAAGATAAGGGTAGGCATTGCATTGAAGGACAGAATCACAGAGTCACAGGAAGTTAGGGATTGGAAGAAACCTCGACAGACCATCTAGTCCAATCCCATCTGCCACAGCAGGATCACCTACATCAAGTCGCACAAGAAGATGGCCAGGTGGGTTTTAAATGCCTCCAGAGAAGGAGACTCCACAACTCCCCTGGGCAACCCCTTCCAGGGCTCTGTCACCCTCACTGTGGAGAAGTTCCTTCCGTATTCATGTGGAACCTCCTGTGTTCCAATTCACACCCATTGCCCCCTGTCCTTTCATTGGATGCCCCTGAGCAGAACCTGGGTCTATCCTCCTGACACCCACCCTTCACATATGTATAAACATTCCTGAGGTCACCCCTCAGACTACTTTTGAAGTAAACCCCATGCTTTGCTTTACTTTAACTTGAGAGGGTACTAAGCTTATCTCATCACACCAAATTCCAGTAAAACCTTTTTGTTAAAGAAGAAAAGTACTTTAAAAGTTTTAAGCAGAGAATTTCTATCTGTAAAATTTCAAGAAAAGCTTCAAAATATTCATTTTATTCTACTTGTACTCTCACGTTCTGTATAAACAAATCCAGTTCCTAGTGCTATCGCCCTGTCTGCTTTTATAAACAATAAATTAATTGCACAATTTCAGGAGTTGAAAAGAACATTAAAGTAGCCTTTCCTTAACATGGAGTTCATATCTATCTTTAATGCAACATAAAAATACGTTACTGATTTCGCATTATAGTGGTCCCAAGGAAGCTTTACAGGGCTAATTGAGAAGTTCACATGTAAATGTAATTTGCTTTATTGTCAAATAAATGTTAATTTAATATTTTTATACACATTGCCTCTGTTTTTAATTTGGAAAATGACAAAGAAGTAGAAAATGTTCTGCAGGGAACAATTCAGGATCGCTGGAAAGATGAAATAGGTGACCTACAAAAGTTTCTTCTTTTTAAACTTACAGCGCCATATTCCTTTGATACAGACAATAAAACCCAGTGATGGAAGTGGCGCGCATGCCTTACAATTAAATCCGTTAATTCGCACTATACAACTGCTAAAGGAACAACTACTCCTTAGATATCTCTTACGGGTCCACAGAGCAGACTCGTGTTCTCCCTACCCACCATGATCCGATGCTCCAGATATTGGGTGGTAACACCCAGTTAAAGGTTTTTACCTGCAATCTCTGCTCCTCACCCCAACGCTCTTTCACTTTGTCCTCTCCTTCATGGGTGCCAGCACAAACATTGCACAGAACATGGGGGCATGACTTGGGGATAATTTCTTCCAATAACATAAATCTGACACAGGATGACACGTGCTGGTTTGGAAGCTACTTGTCCACCTGGTTTGCAATGCAGATGCACAAATTAAGGGGACAACTGATGAAGAAATAGCAACAGCAGGTATTTGCTTGAAAAACCCTGTGGTATTCCAGGCTGTGTATGAATATTGCTTGAGAACTCAGGTTTTTTCCTTCTTGTAAAGGAGAGGTCTAGCTTCAGACTTGTATTTTACGAAATTTAATTTGTAAGGCTCTAAATCGCCAGATTTTGCATTTTGATAGCCCAAAGTCTGGGTTGGATCATTATTGGTCAAGTCAAGTGTTCAACCTTTAACAATCACATAGCTGCAGTGGATTTGAGAAGCCAAGAGAATATGTCCTCTGCTTGGTTTGCCCAGTGCTTCTCAAATACAGGCAGAAACAATCATAGGAGCTTGTTTTTTGCCTGTGTCTACTGATTGATGAATTTTCACATACTTAGGCAATTATTTCTTTTATTTTTTCTATTTATGCTTTAATTATATAAAAAGTACATAAAAATAGTATAGTTCTTCCATGTTGGCCAGACAGCTCAGAACATCTGTCTACAGTTACCTCTTCCTTTTTGAGGTACATTTTGTGATGCTGAGTTGCAGTAACACTCCCTTTCTATCTCACAAGGTTTGGCCACAGAATTTTCTCATGTTCTGCCGCATCTAGCTACCAGGGAATGAAGACCAAGATCCATCCTTTGACTTTTCATTTTGTGGCTTACATTAAGATAAATTTTGTAGGTTCTGAGTAGCTTGTTGTTAAAAAACAAGGATGCTGCCCTTTGCTTCCTTCGCCAACACAGTCAAATTTTGATTTCTATTAAGTGTTTTACAAAACAAAGAGTGGAAAAACTGATTTAAGCAGACTTTTTCTCAAAACCAAACATGCTTCCTCCACACATGATAATCATGTGTTCACTGTGTAAACTTCAAGGAGAGATTAGAATATCAGATTTGTGTTACATGCAATATAATGTAAATACAGAAAATACGTTATACAACCACTTTCCAGATTCATTGTCATATAACTGCTTTCTCGGTCCTATAGCTTATGTAGAAGTGCCCTACAAATTACAGTTAAGGATGAATTAATCTTCTTATTTTCAAATTTTTATGTGCCAAGCATTCTTTTTTGTGCTAAATAATCCTTTTCCATCCTATAGTTTATGTGGAACTGCCCCACAAATAACAAAAAAAGGATGAATCAATCTTCTTGTTTTCAAGGTTTTATGGGCCAAGCACTCTTTTTGAAGGGCTCATAAACCTAGACTTAGTCCATAAAATTACACCTGAACACACACACCCACCTCAACCTTATATTTTAAGGTTTTGTTTAATTTCAAAAATGCATTGAATGGGAAAGTTAACAGTGTGATGCAGTGAACCAAGCTGGACCTCTGAGCTTGCAGAATGTTAAAGTGTTGTCAGAATATTGTGGTATCTTAGGTTGTAAGAGCTAAATTCATGCATTTGTTCTTCATTTCAGGCCTGTTGCTATGCACAAATGCTTCTTCTCCACCCCTATCCCACAAACACCTTTGCAGTTATTTTACCTTTATTCTGTTCATTATTGCATGATATTGAGGAAACATGATGTTAAGGACAAACCTTCACCTGAAGAAGCAGTTCTGGCTGCTACAGGAGGGAACACTTGTGCTGCTTTTGTGATTGCTGTATGTTCCCTCCCAGTTCTTTCCTCTCCATCACAAACTTAGTCTCTATCTAATATTTATGTAAAAATGCATGGCTGATTAAACCACCAGGATAAACTTTTCCTAATACACATGTGTTTGCAAACAACAATGGATAATAGTTGATAGATGGATGGATGGATCAATGATTTTTCAAACATATCAGTGATAATTGTAAAAGTTTCTCTTGCACTGAAGTTCATGAGATATTTTGAGAACACTTAATGCAATTTGTAAATACTCAAGGCTAGCTGAAGATCTACCAAAGTATCACCAACAGCCTGCACAGATAGTAAATTATGAATTAACTACAATGGTAGATCGAGGAGGGCAACAAAGCTGGTGAAGGGCCTTGAGAATTAATCTTATAAGGAGAAATTGAGATAGTTTGGGCTATTTAGTTTGAGGAAGAGGAGGCTGAGGGAAGACCTCATCACTCTCTACAACTATCTGAAGAACACTGTAGAGATGTTGGTGCTGGTCTCTTCTCACAGTTAATTAGTGACAGAAGCAGTGGGAAGGGCTTCAAGCTTCAACAGGGGAGGGTTAGACTGGACATCAGGAAGAAATTCTTCATGGAAAAAGTGGTCAGGCACTGGACTGGGCTGCCCAGGGTAGTGGTTGAGTCCCCATCTGTCGATGTGTTTAAAAGTTGCTTAGATGTAGCGTTGGGGGATCTGGTTTAGGGGTGAACTTGTAGAGTAGGGTTGATGGTTGGACGCAACGATCCCAAGGATCTTTTCCAACCTGAATAATTCTGTGATTCTGTGATCTTCAGATGGTCATCAATATTTACATATTTCCTCAGGTGATCTCAAAATATCTCACAAACATTAAATTAGATCCAGCAGACAGCAAACTGAAAAACCAGGAAGACGGATATCTGTTGGAAAAGAATCTAATATTCGCTTAGAATCATAGAATCATCAGGGTTTGAAAACGGCTTCAAGATCATCAAGTCCAACCATCCAACCTACACCCTCCAAGCACTAACCCATCTCCTGAGACACCCTGTCTTCCCAGTTGTTGAACCCATGCAAAGACAGTGCAGGTAATCTCAGGGAAGATACACTGAAAGTCAAAGCCATTAAACTGTACTTGAAGAGCAGAACACAATGTGCAAGGGACGGAGACAAGGAGACAACTTAGGAATCCAAATTCTCATTCAGCTTATATTTGGGGCTAACTGTGGCATATATTTAGATGCAAACTGCATGCATCAAGAATGCAAATGCAAGTTCTGTCTGATGATCTAGAAGTCGATACGCAGCATATCATAATTCAGAATTCTTGAATTCATTAATTAACACAATCTCACCACATTGTTATGTGTGGACTGGCCTAAGTCTGTGCGTGGCCATATTTGTTGACTATGGATATGTTGTATCAGGCAAATTTCCCCTGTATCCTTTAAGTCTAAACATAAAATATTTAAAGGAAATAAAAATTAATGGTTTTTTATTTTGTCATGTCTTCATTAAAATACAGTGTCTTATCTGAAGCCTGTATGAAATAGTATAAAATTGATTTATAGTGCATGCATTTCCTTTCATCCTTTCAAACAGCATTAAAATGACAATTTTCTATTATATAGTGTGTTCGTTTTCTTGATATTTAAAGGTTGCCTTTCCGTTCCTAATTGTTAATATTAAAACAGCAATCATCCTCTGAAATATCGCTGTTCTTTCTGCTCCTAAAGCCGGAAAATATCTAACACATTTGCAAATATTGCACTTAAATGAGTGAGAGTGCCGGTTCTAAATGTGTGCTACATCCATGATAGGTCCAGAGAAATCAGAGCAAGAGCTTTTGCCAAGGCTGTAATTAATGCCCTTTTCTCACATGGCCAAAAAACAGTCCACCATAGAGTAAATGATATTGCTAATTTGACATCCTTCCCTTGACTACCCTTGAAGCTGGAAGCGTCACAAAGACACTCATTATTATTTCTTGAGTAGCAGCATCCCATTTATCTGTGTATGCATCAGGAAGCAAGGGTTTCCAATACCTTGAAGCACCAAGGTAAGCTTAAGTGCATCAGTTTAAAGTTGTCACCACATCCGCTTCCTGCAGAGTAATGCGACTGAAATACATTAACC
Source organism: Phoeniculus purpureus (assembly GCA_028565055.1). Taxonomy (NCBI): domain Eukaryota; kingdom Metazoa; phylum Chordata; class Aves; order Bucerotiformes; family Phoeniculidae; genus Phoeniculus; species Phoeniculus purpureus. The sequence goes on from JAOXOE010000874.1 coordinate 31,876,495, forward strand.
TCTTAGTGTTTTCCTAACCATCTGCCATGGGCCCCAAAACCAAAGGATCTGAGTGGAAAGAAACTGCTAATACTGTCTGGAAAACTGGCCCATGAATCATTGAATTGCCCAGACTGGATGAAGTCTCCTCCTCAGGTCATCTAATCCAACGTCCTGCAGTGAGCAGGGACTTCCTCAACTAGTTCATGTTGCCCTGTCTCACCTTGAAGATCTCCAAGGGATGTGGCCTCATCTGCTTCCCTGGGCAACCTGTTCTAGAGTTCAGCCTCAGTCCTGCTAAAAAGCTTCTTTCTAACATCCAGTTTCAATCTACTCTTCTCTAATTTGAAAACCTTGTCCCTCATCCTACCACTACAGGCCTTTGTGTTCAGGTTCATGACAACAGTCAAGGGGCTGATCATCCCTCTTCTATACAGGTACTATAGGAGGAAGAATCACAAAATCACAGAATCACTCTGGTTTAAAAATGACCTCTGGGATCATCGAGTCCAACCATCTACCAAAGAATGAGAATTGATTTCTTCTAAGTTAAAGCAACACAATAAATAGATTGAACCAGAATCAAGGCTGAGATAGTGGTCTAGGAGAGAAGGTCCAAAGCTGAGGTGGTCCTTTTGTTTTGTTTGTTTAGTTAATTTTTATTATTCCTTTAATTATTAATTTTGTTTCTTTAGTTATTTTTTTTTGTTCCTTTAGTTTTTATTGTTTGTGCCCAGGAAGACTTCCAGGAGGAAGAGAGAATTTAAAAATAGCCAGGTTGGAGTTTTCCTAAGGTGTTAGAAAAAGAGCGATGCGTCACCACTGAACAAACAGAATCTATGCCTCTATTTCGTTGGTTTGATTTTCTAATTTGAAAGAAGGTTTAAAGTCGCTGTCGCAGCCACATGGTTTCAGAAACCCCCAGGGAGGGGTATTTCCACCCATTTGGCACAAGCAAAAGCCTCTGTCCCAGTTACACTTTTCCTACGGTTCTAACTTCAAATTTATACACAAAAATTCTTCCAGACAATCAGAAACAAATAGCTTAAAAATTTGCATCACACAGCTTCAAACATCTGGGGATGTTAAAAGCTGGAACCAAAACAGGGCAGAGCATGTTAATCCTGCTGTCCATGTGACACCAGACAAAGCTAAAATGCAGATGAGTTTTGCATGTAGCCTGTTCCAGTGTTTGGGACCCACTTCATCCTGTTTTTCTTCCCTCCCTGGTGGGAACATATTGGATAAAGCTGGACACAGCACACTCAGAATTCAACGTCTTGTAGTCTTTGATTGAGGTGAGATTCTTTTTCCTTTCCCGTCTGTGCTCCTGTCGTCCGTGGCCTGAGAACCTGTAACCCCATTCCTCCTTCCAAAATGGAATCTTATAAAAGTGTCACTAATAATTACCCCACAAAGGCCCACGATTCAAGTCTGTTTCTCTTCCGCACTCACACTTGTTTCACAGAAGAATACAAAGGAATTACTCTGAATCTGCAGTGGCACTATGGCAGAGTCAAGCCCTGAGATGCTTTAATCCTCTGCTGTTTAACACTTTGAAATTCAGGCTGCCAAAGAGCACCAATGGGGGAACTCTGTCTATGCTTTGATGTCACGTTACCTATTTGTGGCTATAAAACATTTCCCTCTTGATTTTTTTTTTTTCCTAGCCTCGCATCAAATGTGCACAAAAAAGATAAACTTCCCAAGAGATTATTCCGACTCGGGCTTGAGCACACACTTAAGAAACTGCTTCGTTTTGGCAGGTCCTGATATTGATGGGTTAAGCAACCCTTACTGTCCAAACCTTTTCTTTTTCTTCCTTTTCTATTCCTTTTGGTTTTGTTGGAATTTTTTTTTAAACCCAGAATAACTCATTGTAAAAATTGGCTGCCAGCCTACCATTTGAAAGTGAAGAAAACATCTTGATTTAACATCTGAGCAGGGATTTTTTTTTTGTCATCTGTAAACAATTGGACCATATGTAGTGTGATGGGAAACATGAAGGCTGTTATAGAATATCATTTAAGGAACCTGGTGTTTAATTATTGCTCTTGATTAGCTGCAATAGAAATTAGCTCTAAATGTTTGGTTTTGAAATATCAATTTTAAAGTCATATAAAATGGTTGTCAGTAAGTTTAAACAGTGGAAGCGATCTGATTATTACAGAACCTGATTATTTGCAAGAATAAAATACAAAGTCATAGATATTTCTGCCTTTAGAAGAGAGATGCACTGGTTCAAGGATAAAAGGAAGAACACACACTCTGATGTTCGCTCTCTGTTTTTTGAAGAGTTCCTGAACTTTCCCTCAGATTAATCCAGTACCTTCCTGCTTTCCCTTAGATCAACCATTAAATACCACCACCTAATAAGCTCTCTAAGCCTATTCTCTTGCCTCAGGAGATAGGTTCAAAGCTAGTGCAACATTACTAATGCAGCAGGAGGGGCGTTTATGTCTCTTACACACCCAGAATTTACTGGTTTATCATCAAAAGTCCCAACGCATAACCTGTAACTTGGGTAAGATTTCCCCTGATTTTTTCTTCGGCAGTCACCACATCTGCATTTTCCTATCAGTGCAGAGGAACTTGAAGGGAAACTTCATTTGTAGATCTGCTGCTCCGCTCCTTCTTACTCCAACCCTCCTTAAACCTGCAGGTGAACCTGCAAATGTCCTTCACATCTGCCCAAGATTCAGGTTTAATTTAACATCAGCTGTTCTCCAAAATCCTATGATAAAAAATAAAATAAACCAAAATACAATCAAATAAAGAGAACAAAACAAAACAAGATGAACAAAATGAGCTTCGAGACGCCTGTCTTTTTGGCTGAGAAGGAAAAGGAAAACCTTTCCCACGTGTCAACATGGAAGTGACTTTACAGATACTCAGCTCTGCTAAAGATAGAACCAAGCAAAAGCTTCAGTAATATTTTACTACAATTCTGGACAGGATTTAAAGAGAAAGAGAGCAAAACATCAAGATTTTTATCTAGCTTGGTGAAAGCAGTGAGCTCATTTTGGGGTGAGGTCTGGGACCCCCACGATATGGCAGACACAAGGAAGACCACAACCTTCTCTCCTTAGATGCATCCAACAACATTCCTGCTCTTTCTGATTAAACAGGTGCTGTGTATTTTGCACTAAAGAAGAAAAGTTTTGATTTCCTTGGGTCATGTGCTCCTTTTGCATGTAAATCGGGGAAAATAGTCCACACTTTGGTTTCTTCTGATTATTCGTAAATCACAGAATCACAGAACTTTAGGGATTGGAAAGGGCCTCGAAACATGATCCAGTCTAATCCCCCAGCCACATCAGTATCCTCTAGATCCAGTTGCACAGGAACATACCCAGTTGGGTTTTAAGGACCATCTCCAGAGAAGGAGTCTCTGAGCTGTCCTCGTTCTTTCTGCTGTCTGCTTTTAACCCAGAACTAAAAGCCTATCCCCAAAATGTTGATTACATCTCCCTGGCTATTTTGAGAGAATATTTTAAGCCCTGAGGCTACAGAGGTTGCACATGACCATTGCAGAGAATTCACTTAACTTCCTTTTGCTGAACTAACTGCCATCTCCATAGAAACCAAAAAAGAAAGACAATTGGCAGCCAGAAACCAGAAGTTTAAAGGATTTATTCACACCAATTTCAGCTGTACAGTATCACTTAAAACCAGGAAAGACTGGTCACTTGGAGGACTTTGCTCTTCACACATGGTATTTTAGAAAATGGACAAGTCTGCAAGAGAACTACAAATTTACTTTTTTTTTTCAATAATGTTCCCTTAATTCTGCTTATACTTAAATTTCCTTGTCAAAAATGTATTATACTGTTGATTTAAATGCTTTTAATAGCAGAGTCAGTAATGAGAGAGCCGAACAGTAAAGGTCAGAACAAAGAAGATTAAGACTGGGAATTTTAATCCTAGTCCTAGTACTGATTCATTGCATAGCACTGAGCAAACAGCACACATGGAAGTGATCAAGACTTACTGTTCCTTGTAGAAGTAGAAAAAAAAAGAAGCCTCTTTTCAGAAACTTATAAAATAGTAATTGTTGACAACGACGTTGACAGCACTGATTATCTTTCAAAAGTTTCTTGCCATTTTCAAAGTGGAAAAAGTTTCCAGAACAGCTATTGAAATATTTCAGGCTTCATTTGGAGTAAATAAGACATTTTCATTAAAGCATTCAACGTGAAAAAGAAGGGGAAAAAGGGGAGGGGGGATGCAAATCGCCCTCAGACGAGTGCATTTTGAAAGCTTTAAAGCTGAAACAATTTTTTTAATGAACACTGGTTTCCACTTTTCTCATTTTTCCCATATGAGAAGTGAGGATAACAGCTGTGGAGATCACAGTTTACTGTCTCTCCTCACCCCTGCTAGATAGCTACATGCTTTATATGTAGTCTATTGTGCTTCTTCCCACACAGTCCTTCTCTCTCTCTCTCTCTCTCTCTCTCTCTCTCTC
>JAOXOE010000874.1:31890063-31915310 GCA_028565055.1 Phoeniculus purpureus
CTAGTGATAGGACAAGGGGCAATGGGTGTAAGCTGGAACATAGGAGGTTCCACGTAAATATGAGAAGGAACTTCTTCACAGTGAGTGTAACAGAGCACTGGAAGAGGCTGCCCAGGGGAGTTGTGGAGTCTCCTTCACTGGAGATATTTAAAACCCCTCTGGACATGTTCCTGTGCAACTTGGTCTAGGTGATCCTGCTGTGGCAGAAGTATTGGACTAGATGATCTTTCAAGATCCCTTCCAATCTCTAATGATTCTATGATTCTATGAAATATATCAATCATGTCTGTTTTGACTTGACAGGAACTAAGCAAACTGAGGTCTAAGAGAAATTTATGAAACACGGGTGGAGTTAAAGTAAAAACTAAAGGGAATGTTAAAGATGTCAAAGGAGGTATCCTTATCAAACAGCTCATACCTACATCTTCCTGTACAGCACAAACATGAGCACAAGTTTTATAATGAGATGACCCTGACCTGCCACTTTCTTTTGCAAATGACTACTGCCTTAATTATTTGCATCTGTGAACTCAAATGAAAATACTTAAGGATATATCAATATGCTCATAAATCATCTGCAGGCAATAAGTAGTCCAACATAGATAATTAGAGAATTTACGGAAGGCTTACTCCCTCTGTTTATCTGCTTATGACATTTGCGGTACAGCCCTAACAGCAGGATAATTACTAGATTTATTCATCAAACAAAATCACGCCTTCTGGGAATGCACAGTGACTCTGGTTTTAGGACTAATAAAGACATTTTTCACCAAAACTCAAGTACTAATTTGCTCAATAACTAGCTGCAATAAGCTTTTATAGAAGCACTCAAAGAAAAGGCTTGGCACCAGAGGGCAGATAATTAAAGGTGCAGTATCCCCATACAAAAGGCTCTGAACAATTCCCTGACCATATTAAAATTTAATTGTTGAATGTTAATTGAAAAAAAAATAAGTCACTACTGTTCTCTTCGTTTCAGTAATTATTCTTCTCATATCAAAATATGAATCTATATGTAGGTAACAAAAGAAAATCTCTAAGACTCTTTTAAAGTCATAATTTCATAGATTTCCAATAGCATTAAGAAAACACAAAGAAAACTCTTGATTCTTCAATTTAATTCTTCAATTTGATTCTTTAATTTTTACTAAAATTGCCAAAAAATATTTAAATATTAGTGGAAGAACATGGATACAGACTACTGCACCATACGAGCACCGAAGTGAAATAAGTGTTTACTGCAAGTGAGAAAATTCTAACACAAAGTAATAAATGAAAACACAAATCTCATTCTATTTGATCAATGCAAGGAATTATGCAGCCTGTATAATTCCTATGGCTAGACAAGTTTGAGGAAGTTTTGGGATGTAAATCTTAGAACAGCCTTTTCCCCAACCTCTTCCTCACAATTTCTTAATTTGAATTTCTTAACTTGAAGCATTCTCCTTCTCATCTCCTAAGAAATGAAGTGGTGGCTTTTACAGCAGCTGTTGGGCAATGGACATGGATGTTCTATACACATGAGGCTCTCAAAATTTTGTTGTTAGGGGCAGGATGGGGGGTTCCCTAAGACATTGAGCTTTTACTGTACCAGAATGCAGCACGGCCTTAGGCCAAATGTCTGCTGCAGAGAAATGATGAACTACACAACATGCAGACTTTTAAACTCGTATTTAATTGTTTAATGTCATGGCTCTTGGTAGAGCATTGTTGCTTGAAAAATAAATTGGGTAATTCAATTAAATGGCTACAGAAGATACATCATATCAGATGTAGAAAGGCACTAACCCCAGCTTGAACTTGACATCCCACATCGCTTCACTTATTTGACAAATGGATTCTTGAAAATAATTGAAACACATGGCTGCCAGCATAGGTCAATAACACTTTTTTGCCATTCAGCCTCTTAACAGCTTCCATTTTTTCTTGCACTGTGCCATTCAGGGCAAAGATTGCATTTGCCTGGTAAATCATGCAAGCATTATTACTAAAATGGGACTAAATGCAATGAAAATGGACTACATAAAAGTAATGGCACTTAAGTAAAAGGAAGACCATCTACCAGGGCAAAACACTAAATGTCAGAGTTAAATACTATATGACATTGCCTCCATTATAAACTTGTATTATAGATGTAAGAAGGCAAACTCACTAACTATACACATGCTGCCATTTGTGTAGCTAGGCTAGCAAGTGTTTACAGGAGGGGAAGACCAGAGAGATAAAGGCTCACATAATAGTCATTTCAGGATATTCCATAGATTTGATTTGGTTTGCATTAAGCAGCCAGCATAAAAGAAGTGTAGAATATCACAGAAGAGATGCTGGTTTGTTGGGGGGTTTTAGCATCAACTTGTAGCTTGTTATAGTGTCAGAGAACATTAGAGCTGTCTAGATGTTTCATTAGTGCTTAGGAAAGTCTTTGGAACCACAGATGGCAGCTGTATTAATCAAAAATATAAATCCTTTAGAAAAGAAAAACACTTTTATTGGGAGGCTGAATAAGCTAGATTACTCCTGGAGCATCAAGAGCTGTAGCTGATGCCGTGTGCTTTTTCACATGTCAAGAGACTCCATTCCCTTCAAGTGGTTATTAGTATTATTATTAGATGATTATTAAGTGAAATATCTAGGAAATATCCATTGTCTGGCTCATGAGTCTTAAGCAAGGGTTAGGCATCCAGAGTGTGTTAACTGCACGACACTAGAGGCACTGAGCAGCATGTGGAAAATAAGTCAAAGGATGGGCAACACAGCAGCACCAACACAGAGATGCTGGTGCTGGTCTCTTCTCACAGGTCATTAGCAACAGAACCAGAGGGAAGGGCTTCAAGCTTCAACAAGGTAGGTTTAGATTAAATATCAGGAAAAAAAAATTCTTCATGGAGACAGTGGTCAGGCACTGAAATGGGCTGCTCAGGGTGGTGGTTGAGTCCCATGCCTGCATGTGTATAAAAGTCTCTTAGGTGTTGGGAGATCTGGTTTAGGGGTGAGCTTGTGGAGTAGGGTTGATCATTGGACTTGATGATCCCAAAGGTCTTTTCCAACCTGAATGATTCTATGGTTCTATTCTATGACCTGTGGACCCTCCCAGCTTCCTCTGTGCATCTGCCCAATGCAGTAGGGGGTATCTCTTCCCACCACTGCTTCAGTTGGGAAGCCCATGTTACCTTGACTAGGTCATCTGAACTTCAGTGGTACCTTCTTGCTGGAGTGACTCATCTTCACTGACTCAGAGAAGGGATGCATTAAAAAAAAAAGATTGAAGAACTGTAGCAGAAGAAGTCAGCATTTCACCTTAGTGGTTTTTTGATCATGTGCAATCTCTCAGCTGCTTACAAGTCTGGCTCAGATTTGGTGAATCACAGAATCACAGAGTCACAGAATCAATCTTAGAGTCACAGATTCACAGAATCACAGAGTCACAGAATCACAGTCACAGAATCACAGAGTCACGGAATAACAGAGTCACAGAACACCAGAGTAGCGGAGTTTGGAACACGCAGCCCAATCTCCTTTCGAAAAAGCTACTTTGTGCATGGTAGAGGTTTATCTAACCTAAAAATTAAGAATTAATTAAGAAACACTTAAAAAATGAAACCAAATAAAGAATTTAAAAAAAAAAAAAACATAACAAAACCCTTAAGTGCAAACATGCTCTGTACAGCAGACCTCATCTTCCATTCTCACACTTTGGAGCGATTCTCCACATCACTTGGATGAGGTGTTGAGGGGTGTGGTTTAGGAATGAACTTGTTAAGTAGGGTAGATGGTTGGACTCAATGATCTCGGGAGTCTTTTCCAACCAGAGTGATTCTGTGATTCTGTGACTTTGAACAGCTCTTTCATTTCCCCATAGCTGTGAGCCCACAGTTCTTTCATTCAAATCCCACTTATGAGAAATTAAGTTTTAGCAGCCTTTTCCCACTAAGCCTCTCACTCAGACTTTGGACTTAATACCAAGATTTTAATATACTAATTCAATTATGTAGTGTTATGGGTAATATTCTTAACTTAGATCTAGTGGGGAAAAAAATGTTAAACCATCTTTCTCATCTGCCTTCCTTCCATCAAGACTGCAGCTTTTTTATGCTTCTTACCTACTTTATCATCACTTTTGCACATTCCATAACTAGTAAAGTCACACTTCTACATCTAAAAATGTTATTCCAGCTGCTAAGGAAATTTCAGTGTAACTTCATTTTGCACTTAAAAAGGACACAACGCTACAGCTAACAGAGGAAAACTAGTGTAACAGAGCCATAGCCTATGTTTGCAAATAAAAGGGAACTATGAGAGTATAGGCAGTCCTGCTGTGGCAGGGGGATTGGACGAGATGATCTTCCGAGGTCCCTTCTAATCCCTAATGTTCTGTGATTCTGTGACCAACAAATGATAAGTAGAATATGGCAAATAATTTCAAGAAAGACTGACCAAAATAATTTAAGAAATAATATTCCAAATTCAATTAAATTTATAGAATTTAAATCCATAGAATTTAATTTAAATTGTAGAATAATATAAAATTATTACAAATATTCATTTTAATGATTAAAATTATTAAAATCATAGAGTCATAGAATTAAAATCATAGAATCACAGAAGAGTCTTGCCATCCTATCAGAAATTCAGATTTATGAACACCTTGAATTCTCACATTAGGACTTTGGCTTGATGCTCTGCGCAGTGCTTAGTGCAACAGCTTCATCATCACACACAGCATTTACTGTAGAAACACTAAACAATAATTTTCAAGAGCAACCTTGAATCTTCCAAAATTAAGCTTTGCCAGCATCTTTCCCACCTTGGAACTCACTGTTCAAATGTCTACTTCTACAGTGTTTTAGCTCGCACTGCTCAGGATGCATTTGCCCAGCTGAGGTTCAGAATATAAACAATATTTCTTTCCTTCCTCAGAAGAAATCAAATTATCTGTGCCTTGAAGAAAGCATTTTTTAATAAACATATATCTTCCCTGAGCTCCTCTTCCACTTATTCAACATACACCATCAACCTTCTGAGATAAATCTAAATCAGCAGAAGACGTAAAATAGAGCAAAACCAGTGTAAACAGTTGCGCATTCTGGCTGCCCTACATTAATCTACTCTCCAGTTTCTATCCTTTAAATTATTATCAAGTCCTTAGATACCAAGACACCTGCCCAGTGAGTAGAGATGAGTAGAAAGCCCTGGGCAGATCAGGATGAGCAGAAAGCCCTGACCAGAACTCCCAAAACAGAAGGAAAGCACAGAGATGTAGGAAAGCATTAAGGTGTATGGGAATGTCTTACAACACAACATCTAGGTGAACTTGCTCTGGCAGGGGGATTGGACTGGATGAGCTTTCTAGGTCCCTTCCAATCCCTAATATTCTATGATGCTAATATTGCTTAAAACCACTCATATGACCCTTCAGTAACGTGGAAAAGTCAGAAAGGATGAAGAGGAAAATGATGAATCGGAACTCAAAACCCTATTCTTATTGCTTGTTCTGATAAAATGCTAGTACCTTTGTTTATTAACCAGCCTGCTTGGATATGTTCCTGTGCAACTTGATCTAAGGATCCTGCTGTGGCGGGGGGATTGGACTCAGTGATCTTTCAAAGTCCCTTCCAACCCCTCATGTTCTCTGGTTCTGTGATTCCGTCTCATTGTGTTGCAGTGCATGTTTTTAGAATACCTGCAGGGGGTGGCTTTGTGAGAGGGTTATGCATTATTGTTTGCAGCCTTATATAGGGAGTTTTGATGGCTCATATTACCAGCCCCTGAGCTCAATTTTAGCATGGTATTTCAAAAACTCTCAAGGCTTACTTTTCCCAATTAAGGATTATGGAAACAGGCCTGGTGAGCCTAGAGGGTTTTGAATTGTGCTTGTCGAACATTAAGCAAACATGGGTATCTCCAGGCTCACGAAGCTCTGATAAAACTATGTGTATATAATTAGATCAATCAACAGAAAACATTATGAAATGTGTGTCAGGGGTAGTTGCATAACAAATAGCATAAAGAAAACATCAATGACTTGCTAACACTTCAGTCAACTCAGCTACCACTAATATCTGTCTTTGCAGGGTGAAATACAATCCACATCACAATAATATATTTTCACATAGCTTTCTGCCAAATAATCTCCATGAACGTTCTCATCTGCAAACCAAATACCCTCAGCATGCCACCAGTCAATTAGGTGTGTATTTATCCTTAAGTTTTTAATTTGTGTCACTTGGGACACGAGTCAATTTTCCTAATTAGAACATATCCATCAATATTAGAAAGCAAGCGTGGGCAAATTTGTATTGGATCAGATTAGAAAAAGATAAATTTGCATGAAGCGCATTGTACGCTAATGCAATGTTTAGATTGAATGTTCGCTGCTCAGAATTCAAAGTTCTCCATGCTGGTGTGTCTCTCATAGAGATGTAAATTAGAAACAGGCACTTAGTGTGAGCGAGGTCCTCATTACTGTCTATATTGCACTGCATCAAGGTATTAATTTCAACAACTATAACTCCCTCTCCCTGGGCAGCCCATTCCAGTGCCTGACCACTCTCTCCATGAAGAATCTTTTCTGATGTCTACTCTAAACCCACCCTGTTAAAGCTTGAAGTCCTTCCCTCTGGTTCTGTCACTAATGATCCGTGAGAAGAGATCAGCACCAACATCTCTACAATGTCCTTTCAGATAGTTGTAGAGTGATGAGGTCTCCTCTTAGCCTCCTCTTCCTCAAATTAAACAGTCCCAACTCTTCCAGTGTCTCCTCATAAGATTTATTCTCCAGACCCTACAGACAGATTGATTATTAAAAGTACGGACATGCTTACAGGGAAACAGATGTTTGAAGTGACTGCTGAGGATCACTCCATTGACAGTCATTTTCATGTGTGCTTAGAGAAATAAGTGTGTGATGTAAAGTTTAGTTCTTAAGGAAATATGCAGAGTAGTACTGTATTAATGAAGGATGAGGGGTCATTTGTAACAGTATTTCAAGTTCAATCAGTTTCAGTGGATAGATTACAAGGACCATGAGGACAGGCTGAGGGAGGTGGAGCTGTTCAGTCTAGAGAAGAGGAGGCTAAGGGGAAACCTCACTGTGCTGTAGAACCTGAAGGGAGAATGGAGTGAAGTGGGGGTTGGCCTCTTCTCCCAGTTAGAGACTAGCAATAGGACAAGAGCAAATGGAGTCAGGTTGTACCAGGGAAGGGTCAGACCAGATCTTAAGAAAAGCTTCTTCTCAGAAAGAGTGGGGAGGCCTTGGAACAGGCTGCCCGGGGAGGGCGTGGAGGCACTGTCCCTGGAAGGGTTCCGCAAACAGGAAGACAGTGTTCCAGAAGATGTTTTAGTGGTTTAGGACTGTAGGGTGCACAGTTCAGCTTGATGATCTTGAAGGTCTTTTCCAACCTTGATGATTGCATGACCCTCAGTAGACTATTCACAGAGTACACACAGGCTGGTATTTTGAAAAGTACTTTAAGGGACACATTTTCTTTTAGCACTAGGAGATCAGACAGCTAATTTAGCTAACTAGACTAGGTGCTAAAGTTAAATATTAATAACCTCAAGGTATATATACAGTGTTAACTGGCAAACAACCTCTTACACTTTATTAGAGTCAAAGCCGATTCCAAGCAGCTTCCAAAATGTGTTGAAAATCCACCACAACCTAGATGGACTGCATTGGGTGAAGGGAAAGGAATCCTCCTCTATGAACCTACCTCAGGATGTCTTCTCCTTACAGGGCTTGTTTTGGTGAGGTACAGAAAAGAAAATGTGATGTTAAATCTCTTTCCTGCTCCTTTCATCCCCTGTTGCTGAAAAAGTACCAAACTCACCACGGAACAGATTCTTTCGGAAACTATGACAACATCATTTCCTGGATTAACCTTCTAAATGGACCAAAAGAGAAATACTGATATTTGTGTCTTGCGAGGAACATCTTCTAACTAGGATCATACTCTCTTACTTGTTTTGAGTCTAGTAATGTTTTCTTATAACTTCTTTTAGATATCATAGAATCACAGATTATCTCAGGTTGGAAGAGACCTCAGAGATCACCTAGTTATAACCTCCCTGCCAAGGGCAGCACTGTCTCTCAGCTAGACTTGGTTGCTCAAGGCCTCATCCAACTTGGCCTTCAATGCCTCCAGGGAGGGGGCAGCCACAACCTGTCCAAGCAATTGATTCCAGAGTCTCTACACTTTTGCACTGAAGAACCTCTCCCTAAGATTTAGCCTGAACCTCCTTCAGTTTCTAACTATTTCCCCTTGTCCTATTGTTAGATCTCCTTGGGAAAAGTCTCTCTACAGCCTTCCTGTGGGTTCCCTTCAGGTTTGGGAAGGCAGCTCTAAGGTCCCTCAAGACTCTTCTCTTCCATAGGCTGAACAACCCCAACTCCCTCAGCCTGTCCTTATAGCAAACACCGACTCTGGGATTACCCTTGTGGGCTCCTCTGGACTTGCTCCAACAGCTCTATGCCCTTCTGAAGATGGGGACGTATAAGGTTTTGGCTTTTCATAAGTACCTATAAATATCTAACGTGCTAGGTGAGTCCAATCCTTCTCTGTGTTGCAGAACCATGTAGATAACATAAGGGCACCTTCCCACCCTACTCTTACTTGCTGAACCACAGCATTGATCATATTCAGGAACATACTTCCCCTATGAAAGTCTAGCCTCATTTTTAATAATTTTTTTTTCATTTTATGTTGGTTTTAAAGCAAGTCCACATAACTTTTTTAAACTTGAATCCTGCTGACGCAACCTTAGACCTATTGTTACAGACAAAGAAGAAATCTTGCTGCCAGACTGAAAAGAAAATGTTCTTATCTGTAATGATGAAACCACAGGTTGAGGAAACAGCAGATAAACCAGAGTAATAAAGGAAGACACCATTTCCAGAAGAAAACCTCAAGTGGTTTTTGTTTAAAACTGGCATGCTGGTGGAATAGAAGTAGCGGAGTCATCAGCATCAGAAGTAGGCTCCTCAACATAAAACCCAATTGGTTCAGCTAGTGCTGTTCTGGTACTTGTCTGGAGATGGCTTGCTAGAGCAGAAACACTTGAATATAGGACTCACAAGTTATAAAACCAGTGCTGACCTGTGCAATTGTATCAAAAATAACCATCTGAAGATGACAAAAGCCATCACAGCCACTTGCTCTGTTTATCTTGTTTATATTGAGGCAAAGTAGAGAGACAGTTGAACTGAGATAGATGAAAACTTTTGAACTGCAGTCAGAGTGATGTGTTCCATCACATAGAGACGACTCTATGTGAGAAGAACTGTTGCAAGTTGTCATAAGTGAGTCCTTGAATGTATTTAGATATGTGTAGAACTAACTTAATGAGCAGAGGCTGAAGGAGCTGGGCAGGTTTAGTTTGGAGAACAGGAGGCTTATGGGGGTACTTCACTGTCCTCTACAACTCCCTGAAAGGAGGTTGTACAGAGGTGGATGTTGGCCTCTTCTCCTTAGTGACTAATGACAAAACCAGGGGAAATGGTCTGAAGTTGAAGGTTTGCATTGGGTACTAGGAAGAAATTTTTTACAGAAAGAGTGGTGAGGTTGAGCCTCCATCCCTGGAAGTATTTAAGAGCTGTGTAGCCATGGTGCTTCACACTCTGCTATAGTGGCAGGTATGAAGTGGGTTAGTTTGTGTTTGTTAATCAATCAGGTATTTAGGGATTCAGATATTAGGTTTTTGTTGTTGTAGGAATAATTGGACTTGGTGATCTAGGAGGCTCTTCCCAACCATGATTATTCTGAGATTCTGTGATTCATCACTTTCACTTCCATGGGGCAGATATAGCTGTGATTTCTCCATAGGAACTTGATTTCCTTTCTTTAAAAAAAACACCTGAATATGCATTTGTTGTTTGAAAGACTTTATCTCCTCACAGTACCCGAGATTATCATATCTCAGAATACAAAGTAAAGTTGTATGTCTGATTCCTAAGAAGCATACATTGTGCTTTGTAGTTATCATAACCAATTTGGAAGTGTTTTTTTGAAACAGTTAAGTGGAGCAGGCAACCTCTGAGGAGATACCCGCACACTGAAAGAGTTAAAGGTGTTTGAACTTACGAATTCCACTCCATTCCATGTAATTTGCAGTGTTGTTTACGGCGACACTTTGTATTACACTCTTCCTCTATTATTGTGAGTCTGTATTAATAATTGGGTCACCAGAGATTGGGAGCGTTCCAATGTTAATTATGTCTTATTGACTAATTTGACTGGAGGCATTTTGATATTGTTCCTGTTACGCCAGACTTCTTTTAAATAGGAGAATCTCTCAATTTGCCTTACAAGGGTGCAGAGCTTTACCTGAGGGTACTGGTTCTGAGCTGACCCTTATTCAAAAGGGTTCAGCCATACATTTTGACTTCTAAAACAACCTGTTCTCAGAGCTGATTATTGATTTGTCACTTTTTAAAGATCTAAGTATGAAAGAACTGCTGTTTTTGTTTTCACTGATTTTTCGCAGATTCACATTTCACAGACTATTACTGCATCCCTCTGCAGATCTTGTCCTTCTCAGCTGTGGCCAGTAAAACTAGCATGTATGAGGAAGTCTTAAGACTTTCCAAATGTCCATTTTGAAGAAAAAAGAAAAAAACTCAAATGCCATTAGCTGTATTTTAAGTTATTGATCATGATAACAGTCTTTCATTGCAATTTTTGCTCAGTCCAGATCACAAAATCCGTAGACACCTGTTTTCAGGGAAAGACCTCAGGCTATTGACCGCTAGCTGATCAGAATGTCAAGGATGACAAATGGATTTGGAATGTAAGTATTCTAAATATGCCATGCACATCACATCAACACACAGCTCATTCCTGTATTTTAGTTATGTTCTCCTTGTGGTTTTAAGCCCTACATTTATGGACGTAAAGGGAGAGGGAGATTGAGTTGTGCAGAAACAAAAATTTAAACAGGTAGATTCACACATTTTGTTCTTATTTCTACAGTAAAACTTTGAAGACAAACACCATTCCCAATGTGTTCAGGATCTGGATATTAAAACACAATGTGACCTCCAAGCTCTGCTCTTGGCATCATGATATCAACAGCCACTTAGCCCATAGGGTTTTGGTTTGGTGTCAGCTCAGCTCACATTAAGCTTTGAGGTCAGTACGTGAAAAACCTTTGTCTAGAGCAAACACATTTAAGACTCCCTGTCCTGTAGGAAACTCATTAAATTAAGTTGACTGAGGTCAAATAAAGCAGTCAGCTGTCAGCTAGTCCAGCTAGTCCCTATTACCAGGTATGCACCACCGTTAAGTTCATTTCCTGACCATGTTTTTCCATGTTGAGGAACTCAGGAGCCATCATTTATACTCTTATCAACACTTAATCAATCTTGTTAGTTTATATATGTGGATTATAAAGAGCTAGACAAACCAAGTGGAGCCCGGCTAACATCTTCATAATCAACTACAGCTGATGGAGCTGTGTGTGATCAGAATCATGAGATTAACAGGAAATTCAAGGTCAAATTGAAATTGCAAGCCAGTATGTAGGAAGATCTCAACAGCAAGGCTTGCTTGACCCTTCAGTAACGCACAAGGATGCAAATACAAGTGACACAGTGATGAATAGCACATTCTGCCGCCACGTTTTGTCCAGAAAAACTTTACAATGGCATGTTTAAGCAAGCTGAAGGTTTATTTTGCAAATAGCAAGAACAATTTTCAGAGTCTCAAGAGCTAATCAGCAACTGTCACCAGGAAAATGTTGTTTATGAGCAATTTGTGCATGCAAAGCAGTTGAAAAATTGCATCAATCAGGCGATCAAAACTTTTGTAGTAATTTATTAAGAAAAATATATGAGGAATTTTAAAATACCTGATAGATGACAAAAGTGTCAATTCAGTGGTCTGCAGAAATTCTCTTGAAGTGCCTGGTTCTTTTGTAGCCATTCTTGAGAGAAAATCCTGTATCTGTACCTCTAATAAAAGAAAAATTAATAATGCAATTACTGAAATTAGTGTTTGGATAGTAAATGACCAAGGAATAGACTGCTGGAAGCAAAATAGAACAATTTCATTAGACCCTAGGGATTCTACACATTGGCTTCTTCCATCAGTCAAAACACCAAATACAACTTCTGTGAAACTTTTAAGAATCTTTTTAGCCACTCCAAGACACCATGATTTTTATGTCAATAACCTCCAAGTTACTACAAGAGTAAAAGTGAGATTGCAATGCCTGGCAAAACAGCCTGTACTGACTACATGACGTTAAACTGATCACAGGTTAGAGCCTGAGCTCAAAAACATCATGTGAAACTGTATTTGCCCTTAAGTCCTCCACGAATGAGAGAAATGTGATGCAGTGTTAAGTGGCCCCTTGACCTGTGTCAGCCACATCTTCAGTACTTACATCCAGCATCAAGTGTTATTGTCAAATCATTCTCTCAGAAACATCTACTCTGCTTCATGGAAATGTTTCAGAAGCAGCAGCTACAAAGAAAGTGCAAGGTGTTGTTTGGCACCAACACAGCATTGTACTGGATACAGTGATTGAACTGGGAGGTATGTCACTCAAGCTGCAAAACAGTCCTTAATGTTTAACTAGCACAAGGTGAGTGGATGTAAGTGCTGTGTAAGGAAAGAACTAGAAGCCGCTCCGGCTCTGAAGTAAACAACCCATGTTTTTCCATTCATTTCAAACACTGGACATGCCCGCCCCAAATAACCTAAATGCATAAAGTTCTAATTTTCTGTCCCGTGAAAACACAGGATGAGGCATTGGTCAGAAATATGTAGATCACAGAATCACAGAATCGCAGAACTTTAGAGATTGGAAGGGACCTCAAAAGTTCATCTAGTTCAATCCCCTCATCACAGCATGATCACCTAGATCTAGTTGCACAGGAACACATCCAGGTGGGTCTTAAATATCTCCAGAGAAGGAGACTCCACAAGTCTCCTGGGCAGCCTGTTCCAGTGCTATGTCACCCTCACCAGGAAGAAGTTCCTTCTCACGTTGATGTGGAACCTCCTATGTTCCAGCTCACACTCATCACCCCTTGTCCTATCATTAGATGCCACTGAGCAGAGCCTGGCTCCATCCTCCTGACACCCACCCTTCACATGTGTACAAACATTAATGAGGCTATCCCTCAGTCTCCTTCCCTGCTCCAGCTCAAGAGACCCAGCTCCCTCAGCCTTTCCTCATAAGGGAGGTGTTCTATTCCCTTTATTATCTTCGTGGCCCTGCACTGGGCTCTCTTGAGCAGTAGATGTCATGGCATCAACAGTGCTGCAGGATGGAGGTCAGTAATGCTTGGCTTGGAGAGCGAGCACAATTCTATGGTGAATATTTAACAAATTTTTAAATTTCTGAAATAAAAACATTAGAAACACAGTAGCAGCATTCGTCTCTTAGTCTACACCTTTGGCTCATGAAACCCTACGAGCCTGAGTCCAGGCATATTCTTAGGAGCTGGCAATGTTTCTTTTTTAAACAGTATGCAATTTTTTTTTAGAGGACTATGCTGACATGTTTAAATTAAATGTTTTTATGACAAATATTTTATCATCTAGAACGAACAATTCTCAGTAAATGAAACTCATCTTAATTCACAGTGTCTCAAGACCCAGATAGCCAAGGACTCAGTGAACTGAAAAAAGCAGGCTGATGTAAGTCTGTTCTTAACTAAGACTTTGAATTCTGGAGTTATTCTGGTAATTCCTGAGGTGTCAGGCTTTCCTCTGCATTGCTGCAAGAACAGATGCTTTGCCATCATGCTTATTAGCCTACTATGCAGTATTTGAGTTAAGGTGTGAATCTGACATACTGGGTCCTTAGCATCAACCTTAGTGCTTAGGTAAATTTTCAAATCAGATTTCAAACGAGTCTACTCATTTCTCTTGAAATTCTACTGGAAATTTTTTCATTACATCCTCCAAATAATTTTTTCTTTAATAATAAAAATCCTCTTCATACTACATGTACTTAAGTCTTCATTTCTTTATGCCTCCACTTGAAGCGAAAGAGGAAAGAAAAGACAGAAGATAGACCTTTATACCACTGAGTAGACACTGAGAGGAAGAATTTTGGAGCTGTTTGAAGAATACTTACACTTGCAATGTCACTTTCTGTGTCCATTACTAACCAGCACAGCACTCTGATGATGCAGGAAGCTTCCTAAGCAGATGTTATTCTTTGAGCACTTCTACTTTCTTCACATCTTTGTATATCTGCAGAGCAACACAAGCAGCTTTTTAAAATAAAAAAGCTAAATTTAACATTTTCTTCACACGGGCAACACTGCCACATTGGAGTGTTAACTGCTCCTAAATGCTTCTGTAGCACATTTCCTGCCAGACTCCTGTATGAGGTACTGTGGTATGCAGCAACTGAACATCAAATGTGTTAGATCTATCAGCTGTCTTGGATAACCATGAACAAGTCATCACCATGGCCCATATACATAACAGGGTGAAGATAGCACCCTTTGTTTTCCCTGCTGATTGTTCATGAAAGACAATGTTGTTAAGAATTAAGCAAAATTAATATTTAAAGCTAAAAAAAAGTTGGTTCTTCTAAAAATATTTTAATGGTGGAATGAGAATACACCAACTCAGTAGGAAAACCTTGTATTTTCTCAAAAACAGGAGTATGTGAGAACAAAAATAAGTCATTTCATAGTAGGCATGAAGTCAGTCACACTCCTCACACAAAGTGATGCTGCTTTATTTATTTTGAAAGTGGAAATGATCTTCTGCTCCCTGGAGCATGATGGGATGGCTGAGGGTTTCTGGGAATAATTCAAAAAAGCAGTTTTTCTCATCTCTCTGTCACAAAGGAAAGTATTCCAGGTGATCAGAGATGGATTTTTTGAGCTTAGAGAAAAGGAGACTGAGGTGTGACCTCATTAATGTTTATAAATATGTGAAGGGTGGGTGTCAGGAGGATGGAGCCAGGCACTACTCAGTGGCATCCATGATAGGACAAGGGGCAATGGTTGTGAGCTGGAACATAAGAGGTTCCATATCAGTATGAGAAGGAACATCTTCCCAGTGAGGGTGACAGAGCACTGAAAGGGACTGCCTAGGAGGCGTGTGGAGTCTCTTTCTCTGGAGATGTTTCAAACCCACCTGGACATGTTCCTGTGTGACTAGATCTAGGTGAGCCTGCTGTGATGGGGGGGTTGGACTGGATGATCTTTTGAGGTCCCTTCCAATCCCTAATGTTCTGTGATTCTGTGATCAGGAGATTTATGTGAAATAAAATCATAATAATTAGAACAGAATTAATTTATTTCCATATTTTCCTGAATGTGTATAATTTTAATTCATCACTCTGTGTGTATAGGGCCCTCTTCCTTGTGTGCAGTGCATGAATCTTGCAAACATAAAAACCCACATACAATTAAGGGTTTATAACTTAACAGAAGAATACAGTCAAAGGTTTTCTCTGTAATGTTTCTAATATTGGCCATTAAGCTTCTTTAGTTAAGGAGGTGATACACTATCCAATACAATCAAAATTCCATTTGCAAAATCAATACCCATGACCATAGCCCAATAATTATGTAATAAACTAAGTAAGATCATTGCAGAATAAGACAATGAGCTCAACACTTATAGGACTTCTTAAAATCTGTATATTGGCATATTTAAGCCCTCTAACTGCCTGGGATTTGAAGTACAGTCAGGCCATTAACAGATATTAGTACATTTACTGTTCTTGATGAAGGGACTCTTTACTCTTTGAACGCATCAACTGCACAGGAACATGTCCAAGTGGGTTTTAAATATCCCCAGAGAAGGAAATGCCACAATCTCCCTGGGCAGCCCCTTTCAGTGCTCCCTGTTAGGGTGCTGAGACACTGGAACAAGACGTGCAGGGAGGTTGTGGGTATTCCGTCATCTCTAGAAGCGTTGAAAGTCAGTTTGGTTGGGTCTCTGGGCACCCTGGTCTGGTGAAAGGCTTCACTGCTCATGGCAGCAAGGATGGAACTAGACAATCTTTGAGTTTCTTTCCATTCTAAACCTGTCTGTGATGACACTTCATAACCAGCATAAGATAGCATTAATAAACTGCAGCCTACAGCCAGTTATGATGTCAATTGCAACAGAAAAGACTGAAAACTTTTTCTCCTTCACCTTGTGGATTTGCTTTCCTGCTATGAAAAATCCAAAGGGACCAGGAATCCCTTTGAATTTTTTCTAATGCTTCTTGATACTGAACAGTCATGGCTGAGGAGTGGAGGAAAATATTCAATTTCTTCAGTTGATCTGTGCATCCTTGCAAGTTGGAACTGTGTCTTTGCAATAAAGAAGCTGATTCAGTCTGTGTTGTAGTTTGAGTTAGTTAGGTATTGATCTGAGGATTTAGGTTCCTTCAGTAACTTGGTATCTTTGCTAAGAGATTTCTGGAACATAGACCTCACCGCAGGTCCTACCTACCTTGGAGGTTTGAGCCAATCAGCACCTATGCAAATCAAGCTATTTTAGAGAGGAGGAAAAAATGATGCAACTAGTTTCCTGTTTTCCTTTTTTCTTGTTTAGCACTTTGTGGAGTCTCTGTGTTCAGAGATGAGAAGCATGCACCCCCTGGCTGAGCATGCTGCTGGCAGCCATATTGATCCTTGGAGGATAGTGAATGGAGAGAGAGGGAGTTTGGAACATCAGAGATCAGTGGAGAAGTCTGCCTGCCAATCCCTAGTGTAGTAAAATAGAGGAAGATAGTCTCATCTGTAGCCTCTGGAAGAGGATGCACTGGGAAATGGGCTAGGCCTTGAGAACATGAAACAAGGAATTTATCCTTAAAGGAATTACGGGTCCTGAGGAAAGGAAAGCCGGACTGAGCTTTGTATAGCTGGGCTATGGATGCCATGACCATAGCTCAGCTACACAACAAAGAAAAGAGATAAAGGTTTCTGGCCTTTGACGGAGAAAGATACAACAGAGCTTGGTCTAGTTAAGTAATGATGCGTGATTGATGCGTCTACATGTTTTGGTGTCTTGGTTTATATGTTGTGTGAATGAAACTTGTGTTGTTGGTTTTCCCTAAATTGAGTTAACCTTGGTTTTTGCATGTCATGTTTTATGCCAGGGAATTCCAATAACTTTTCTATAAACTTCAAAGAAAAAAGAATATTCCTTCTCTACAGCAGTTAGAATTGTGAACAAATATGAGAATAAACCAGTGGCCAGTCTTATGGGTTTTGTTAGTGGTTTAGACTTTACAAGTAGTTTTGAACTATTTCTTTTCGGCTCATTTACTAAACTAATCTGTGATTCCCAGTCCCGGAGCTGATCAACTCATCAACTAGTGATGCTCTACATGAACCAAACAACCCTCAGGAATGATAGAAACTAGAAAGCCAATTAAATCTACAGGCTGCTCTACAGTGCAAGTCACAACTTGTATTCCTGGTACTGTGAATTATCCACTCCCTGTATGATCATAATAGCAGATACTGGTATGAAACTAAGTAGTCAGATGAAGTGCCCTTCAAGTAACAGATCCACAGGAAAGCTGAGGGAAAACTGATAGCAGGAATTTCAGTATAAAGCCTTTAAGTTTCAATTTTTTAAAAAATTTTGGACATCTCTACCCACGTATTTTCTCTTCAGGATTGTGGGGGAAAAAACTAGTGCACAACAGGTATAAAGAGGGTTTACTTTACTGCTGATAAATCTCTCAAGGAGAAAGTGGGTCCACTTATAAAATTCAAAATAATTGACACAAATGGCTCTCTATATATATACACACACATACACAAGTGACAATAATACTGTGGTGTAATAACAGTGGCAACTGCCCCACCACGAAAATCAAGTATGCTTTGACCTTAATCAGATGATGAACACATCTTACATGGTTCACGGAAACACTTCAAAGCACTTTACAGTGTTTTAACAGATGAAGGTCTGGTTTCCTATGGCCATAAGTCTCCTTCTCCATATCCGCTTTACCATGCTGTAGGATACACTTCCCAAACCCAGTCAAGAACATGCTGACTGATAAGCTGATGTTAAATCATCCCTCGAGTTTTGCCAGTCTTCCACTCATCATGAAACACTTGAGAGAGACTTCAAATAGCTTTGGTGAAACAATGGTCCCTTGGTTTATTCTCACAGCTCTTCCACAAGAATTATACTAAATCTAATTCCGTATAAGCTATATATGCTTTATCTTTGCAGTTCATAGAAAATTCATTGCACAACTTGGAATTCACTGCCTTAAAATGTAAGATGCATCTTTTTCTCATAATACTGCTGTAGTGGGGAGGATTGGACTAGATAATTGATCAATAATTTTTTATTATAACTGGCTCTGGCAACTGCTGTAAGGAAAGATGATGGAGTGGAACATCTCCTTGATGAAGAAAAGCTGAGGGAGTTGGGTCTTTTGGGCGTGGAAAAAGGAGACTGAGGAATGATTCCATTAATGCTGATAAATATGTGAAGGGTTGGTCTCAGAAGGATGGAGCCAGGCTCTACTCAGTGGCACCCAATGATAGGGGCAGTGGTTGTGAGCTGGAACAGAGGAGGTTCCACATCACTATGAGAAGGAACTTCTTCCCAGTGAGAGTGACAGAGCACTGGAAAGGGCTGGCCAGGGGGGTTGTGCATCTTGATCTAAGTGATGTGGCAGGGAGATTGGACTGGATGAGCTTTTGAGGTCCCTTCCAATCCCATTGCTCTGTGATTCTCTGAAAGAGGTTTCCTGAAAGGTCAAATGAAGGAAACTGAGTAGACGCTAAGAAGAGGTTTTCATTGCAAGAACCATAGGCTGGGGTAATAATGCTCAGAAAACTGATTGTGATATTTCTTATAAAAAAATATATTCCATACCACAAGAAAAGCACCACTTGTACTGTGTATAACCAACTAATCTTCTACTTTATTTTAGCAAAGAGGAATTAAGGAAATAAGAAGGGAAAGGTTCTGCGAACAGAACTTTATTTGCCAAAATACTTTATATTCACACAATCGGTTATGAATGAAACTAGGTATTGAATCTTCAAAATCAGTTAATGCCTAGGAAGTGTTTAACAAGAAGAAAAAAATCAAGATAATTTAATTAGATAATTGTTGCCTAACTTATTGAGATGTTCATTCACAGCGTGATGAGAATATTCTTATAACTATACATATATTGTTTAGTGTCTTAGATACCATCCCACTGCATTTGCATTTCTGTAACAAAAGACTTCATTTTCTTGAAACATGTTATGGCCTGGCCTCATTAATTCAGAAAAAAGAAAATACAATTAAAGTAATCTTCAGGGGTTCTAAAGTCATCTGAATTTTGTGCTAGTTAATGACATGCGGTATTATTAGCTTAATTTAATCCTGTTACTTCACTGTGTTATATATAAACTATTCACATTCTAATCCAAGTGTTTTGTTGTAATTTCACAGTGAGAAATTCAGATGCAGGGTCAGAAGGACATTCTGGTACTGATGGTTGCAACATGAAAAAATTAACTGTACTTTCTGGTTGAAATGGTGTGACTTCAAAACAACTCTACTTGAATTTTTTCTGTAAATATCCACTGTATCTTCTCTTTTATGAGAAAAGTTGGTAGTCAAAACAACACCTTTTCTCTCTATCCAAGGCTGACAGAAGAGTCAAAGCAATACTTTATGTCATAGATAATTAACTGTTACATAAAGCAAATACATACACATACATGCATACGTATATTTCTTCTTGTGAGTTCACCTTTTTTCCTCAAATCTTTCCTCAAAATTGTTTTATGTGGCAAGATCTGAAAAGAAGTTCCACAGAAGGCTGCTGATGTTCTGAGACCATTTCCTTTCACATATATTCTTGGTAGTTTCTACCACTTCTTCCATTATTGGGATGACGTTTGTCCTGTTTGTGGGTGGACAGTGTACAACATCACAGAATCACAAAATTTTAGGGATTGGAACAGACCTTGAAAGATCATCTAGTCTGGCAAGTCTTAAACATCTCCACAACTCCCCTGGGCAGCCCCTGCCAGTGCTCCGTTACTCTCATTGTGAAGTTCTTTCTCATATTGATGTGGAAACTCATATATTCCAGCTCACATTTGTCTCTTATCCTATCATTGGATGACACTGACAAGAGCCTGGCTCCATCCTCCTGACACCTGCCCTTTTCATATTTATCAACATTAATGAGGTCACTCCTCAGTCTCCTTTTTTCCAAGCTCAAGAGACCCAGCTCCCTCAGCCTTTCCTCATCAGGGAGCTGTTCCATTCCCCTCATCATCTTTGTGGCTCTGCACTGGATTCTCAAGCAGTTCAAATGAAGTTCATGACTGTTTCTTGAAACTATAAAATATCAATTTTATATTCTCATAAATAAAATAGAAATATCATCTTTATTAATTTGTAACGAGCATGTTTATGACTAGCAATCATTTACAAATATTAGATGTATTACTGCCATCATAATGCAATTCATTTAGATCAAACTAACACTTTGATTCCTTATTCCTTGTCAATAAACTGGTGTGGCGTGCTCATGATGACTTCTCAAAGACATTTTCTCGTGTACAAAAACCTGACCAGCAGTTAAGTCATGTAGTTTTAAATAATTAAAAAGAATCACAATATTTATTTTAATATATTAGAGAACATTCGCTTTCCACATTGAAAATTACAAGTTACTGATGAAGCAAAATAACCAGATGCAATATTTTGCTAATGGAATATAATAAAACATCCCTTTAATATCTATTGTTGCGTATTTTCTAGAAGACTATAAACAACAATGGTATAATTTGGTATTAATATGTATGAATTAATCCAAAAACTGCATTGTCATATTAATGATTTAAGGAGCTGTTTGTTGAGGCTGATCAATGTATTGATTCAAACATGTAGGAATGTTCCTGTTACTTAGGCAGCTTCCTTTTGTTATACCAAGAATAGTAATTTTAATGGAGGGGAGCACAATAGAACATGATTGATTGTCTGCTTTTGTCATGGAGATGAATTATTGCAGAACGTGGACGTAAAAAAAACGAAAGCATTGTTCTGTAAACTGTCCCCTGATTCTTTGCTCATTTTGGTGTATTGTTTGCAGGCTGTGGCATAGGCTAACACAAAACAGCATAGTAAATAAGGCATTTTGCTGAAGTAAAATTACTTTTCTCACCAATGAAGCCAGGCTTTCGAAAAAAAAAAAAACCAAAATCAGAGTACTGGCCTGCACGCTACATCTAAAATGTGCAATTTAGTCTATGCCAAAAGCGGAGTAACATGAAGTTCACTCAGCTATTATCATTATATTAAATTAGTAATGAGAGAACATAATGAAAGATGAAAAACTTTATTTAAGCCATAATGGAAAAGCTGCTCACAAGCAACACAAATTAAAAAGTAATACATTTAATTTTAGACAGCTGGTAGAAATAATTACATTTTTACTTAATTGTCAGTAATTTGTGAATGAGGCCAATTTTTTTCTGTATGTGGCTTTTTTTTTTCTTTTGCTGAAGATGAATTAAACTGTAGTCTTAGAAATGTCATAGAACTTGAGAAATGGAGAAAATAAGGGAAGATTACTGTTGTGTGGTCTTGCAAACAAACAGTGAATGAACCAATTTTATGTGAGCAATCCCTGACCAATGGTTCCAAACACATGTATAGAACAATACACAACTATTACAGCTGCAGAGGATTTTTCACAGAATCACGGAACATTAAAGATTGGAAGGGACCTCAAAAGATCGAGTCCAATCCTCCCGCCACAGCAGGATCACCTAGACCAAGTTGCACAGAAACATGGCCAGCATGTGAGTTTTAAACATCTCCAGAGAAGACAACCCCACAACCCTCCTGGGCAGCCCCTTCCAGTGCTCTGTCACCCTCATTTTGAAGAAATCCCTTCTTATATTGATGCAGAACCTCCTCTGTTCCAGCTCACAGCCACTGCCGCTTGTCTTATCATATTTTTCAAATTTAAATATTTTGAAATATTTCTAAAAAAATTAATAATTTTAAAGAGATTCTCAGGATTGTTTTATTTTAAACAATTCTGGGTTCAAATAGAAACTTGTTTCCAAAAGCCCCTGTAGGATGTCATTGGTCTTCATTTAATTATTAAGTTGTTTTACTGAGGTTGATTTAGAAATGGTATTACAGAAGTTGTGAAAAAAAAACCAAAAGCAAAAATCAGGTAAATCTAGCATCTCGATTTTTATATCTTTCTTTGATTCACCACTACCATATTCGCTTGGAGACAGAACACTTCATTCCAGATACAGCTATCACCTGGTGTTTGCTAAATTGCTGTGAAATTCTTGCAACAGCTGTTTGTTCCTGGGGAAACATTCGCTTCATATTGCTGCAATAAACTGATCATTGCCAATTAAATGCCCATTAATTGTGTAAGCAAGGATTACTGCCAGATGTTTACATTAGAAAGAAAAATATCCTTTGCTATTTATTTTCCACTTATAACCATCCCCTTTCGTGTGGATAATTATATGAAAGTGTTTTTTTTTTTTTAAATATTATACAAATTTGGGTCTGAGAATTAATAAAATATGCTGTCTCCTTGGAATTTGTTTTAGAAGAATACTAGCATGTAATAATAGCACACATAATTAAAACTGAATGGTTTATTTAAAGCTGAAAACACACAGCTTTCTGTTAAACAAGTTTTTAATATTTACTGAGATGCACGTTTTCCAAAACTATGTGTTTACTTCTACAGCTAAATGTCTATTTCAAGAAATGGTCAATTTTACCTTCCCATTATCTCTCTCTGTGCAATCTGAAGCTATGAGGAAAAAAAAAAATCTCTGATGAAGATCCCAAATATATTGTAAAGCTTTCCTTTACCACATGGAATGTTTAAGGAATTTTTAACAAAGACGTACCAGTAGGCTGTGGGTCTGTCTTTGCAGGATGACCATGAGCCAGCAATATGCCCTTGTGGCCAAGAAGGCATCCTGGGGAGGATTAGAAGGAGGGTGGTTCTGCTGCTTCTAACGGAGAGAGGAGAGAGGTTCTCCTTCCCCTCTACTCTGCCCTAGTGAGACTGCATCTGGAGTATTGTGTCCAGTTCTGGGCCTCTCAGTTCCAGAGGGACACAGAACTGCTCGAGAGAGTAGAGCACAGAGCCACAGAGATGACAGAGTGGAACATCTACTGTTGCATGAAAAGTGGCAGGGGGAATCAGGTAAATTTCCTTAAGGCTAAACCCCCTTGCATTCTAGCTGAGACCTCACAGATGGAGGGACTAGAGGCATCTGAATTTAGGCCTTAATACAACTGTCAGTTGAAAATGAGGATAAAATGCAGACTAGATTATAAAATAGTATTATTTATTGTTCACAAGCAACATTATACAGGTTCTCCGGATTGTCGGGGGTAGAATTAATTTGCAGAAACAGTGGGTGTCCCTAAGTGATACAAAATAGACAGTGGACACAGAAGCAACATAGTTACAAAGAGCTTAACGGATACAAAGTGGCAAATGAGTCTGTAGCCAACACGGTAGGTGTATTACAAGCACAAGCACTTTCTGATGGGCCATAGGCTTATCAGCTTTCTGGGGCTCCAAGCCATTCCAGAGACATTCTTGTATCAACAGGAGATTTCCTGGGGAGGCTTCCAACTCCTGAGTGTTAGCTCTGCCTGAAGACATCTCCTCCTATCATGATTGTGCCTCAAGGCCACAGCCTTGTACAGGACACCTACCTTATGAGGAAAGGCTGAGGGAGCTGGGTCTCTTGAGCTTGGAAAAAAGGAGATTGAGGAGTGACTTCAATAATATCGATCAATATAGAAAGGATGGAGCCAGGCTCTGCTCAGTGGCATCTAATGACAGGACAGGGGGCAATGCGTGTCAGCTGGAACAGAGGAGGTTCCACATCAATATGAGAACGAACTTTTTCACGGTGAGGGTGACAGAGCATTGGAAGGGGCTGCCCAGAGAGGTTGTGGAGTCATTGACCTGCCTGGCCATGTTTGTGTGACTGTATCTAGGGGATCCTGCTGCGGCAGAGGGATTAGACTGGATGACCTTTCAAGGTCCCTTCCAATCCCTAATGTTCTGTGATTCTGTGATTATTATTTCATATTATCCAGAGTCTCAGGCACAGATTTTAAATACTCTGTAGTCCAATATTGCCGGCACAGATTTTGTAGCAGCCATGAGCTGAAGAAGACAGGAAGAAGCAGTATTTTCTTAAGGCATTTCTGAAAAATACTGTGAGAACTGTGAAAGCTTTTAGGATTCCATAGGTGAGGTGAATTTATCCTATTACCTCAGGCAAAAAATTGCATCCTGTCTTCACCAACTAAAGCACTGAGTAACTGTGATGCTGCTGATGAAGGTCAAAACACAGTGATTCAAAAACGTACTGACAGGTCTCACCGTAATTGTAAACAGCAAACGAGAAGATTTTATGCTGAAATACTTCTGGAATCAGTTCTTACCCCAAACTTTGTTTAACTACCATTCAGTGAGTGGTACTGTAAGACTCTAAATGTGGAAAATACAGGGAGTCCACATGAATTTATGCATTTGCAGAGAAGTACAGCAACCAGAATTACAAGATAGGAAATGTTTGGAGAGAAACACTCACAGTGTGCAGTTTTTGGGAGTTTTTTTTTTTTTGCTTTTTGGATCCTGAAAATGAATAATTCTGAAAAAGTTGTTTGAGTTACCAGTGTCTTTGTCAGCGGGATAAGAGCTCCAAGTGTGATGCTGTTAGTGCTTGTTCTATTTATAAAGAGTGCAACATGAGGTAAGAAGAAAAAAAGTGCATTACTTTTGAATATGGCTTGATTGTTTCTTTCACTTACAATTCAGAAGAGATGTAAAAGAGGGCGTAGCATTGTGGGAAGCACCATGAGGCAATTAAGGGTTTGAAATATGTACTTGATAGAATACAATACTGAGAAAATTTTTGGCCACTAATTGTGGTGAATGGTAATGGATTCAGGCAAAATATTTTTAACTTTCCTTTAAGAAAAGATGAAATTTTCCCCTGAATTATTGATTATTCTAAATTTCCTAAGTCCATTTCTCAATGTACTCTTAATTACCTGTTTCAGAAGGGAAAAAAAAAAAAAACACACCTCTCCTAAAATATTAAATTTTCTTCATAAAGCAGAATTAAGATTCTGGACCACTAAGTTCCAGAAGGACACGTTACTTCTGGAGAGAGTCCAGCACAGAGCCACAAAGATGATGGAGTGAAGAGAGGCTGAAGGACTTGGGGCTTTTTAGTCTGGAGAAGAGAAGACTTAGGGGAGATTTGATAAATGTTTATA
>JAOXOE010000874.1:31924338-31941724 GCA_028565055.1 Phoeniculus purpureus
ACTGGATGATCAGGTGGCCCCTTCCAACCCAGAGTGATTCTGATTGTGTAACTTCTCCAGTGAAGTGATCCTGCTGTAGCAGAGGGATTTGACTAGATGATCTTTTGGGGTCCCTTCCAATCCCTAATGATTCTATGATTCTATGATTCTAAGTTAGGAAACACCACAATGAGGCACTGCTGATGATATCTGTGCTCATTAGCATCTGTTGGTCCAACTAAAGATCCCATCTTTACAAAACTTGCCCATGAAGAAACCTCAGTCCTCAAGCTGAGCACAAATAAGGAACAGCTGCTTTGAGTTAATTTTCCAGACCTATTTACAGAATCACATAGAATCACAGAATTATTGAGGCTGGAAAAGACTTCTGAGGTCATCGAGCCCAGCTCAGGAGCTAGCATCACCCCATTGACCAGACCAGGGCACTAAGGGCCACAGCCAGGCTGGCCTTCAACACTTCCAGGGTTAGGGGTTTCACTACTGCCCTGGGCAGTCCAGTCCAGGCTCTGATCACCCTGTCTGTGAGGAAGGGCTTGCTAAAATCCTGTCTAACTCTCCCCAACAGCTTCAAACTCTGCCCTCTGGTCCTGGCCCTGTTTGCCTGGGAGAAGAGCTTGACCCCTATCTGACTACAACCTCCCTTCAGGGAGTTGGAAAGAAGGAGAAGGTTCCACCTGAGTCTCCTCCAGGCTAAACACCCCCAGCTCCCTCAGCCTCTCCTCATCAGCCTTTCCCTTCAGTCCCTTCCCCAGCCTTCTTGCTCCTTTGGACCTGCTCCAGCCCCTCCATCTCTTTCTCAGTGCAAGAGGCCCAGCACTACCCCCAGTACTCGAGGGGGGACCTCCCCAGTGCCCAGGACAGGGGGAGAATGCTGTCCCTAGCCCTGCTGGCCACACTGTTGCTGATCCAAGCCAGGATGCCATTAGCCTTTTGTGCCACCTGAGCACCCAGCTGGCTCCTGTTCAGCCAGTTACCAACCAGTGCTGCCAGGTTCCTCTCTGCCAGGCTGCTCTCCAGCCACTCATCCCCCAGTCTGTAGCTGCAAGGGGTTCTTGTGGCCACATTGTAGGGCCCTGCCCTTGGCCTGTTAAATCTCATTCCACTGGTCTTCACTCATTGACCCAGCCTGTCCAGATCTGTCTGCAAAGAAATATTTTCCCAAAATTTTGCCTTTTTCTTTTTTTCCTTCCCATCTTTTGACGATAAACTAAAAAACCCAAATCCTTCAAAGTTTACACAAAACAGCATCCTCCATGAGAAACCTTGCCAGAACAACGAACGCAGCCTGCCAACACAAGACAGCCATTAAAACACACACAGAGGTCCCACACTGGTGCATATGTTAGCAAATGCAAACAAACCATGTCAGGGAAATCACGCGCTGTGCACCAGAATTTAGTGACACAATTAAAGGGTAGAAACCAGTATTTCCAGCAGTCTTCACAAGGCAATCACTCCCTGGCTTCTGGACTAAACCTTGACCAAACCTAAATTAAAAGGACGTGAATTAAAAATTGTATTTCTGTGAAGCACTAAAAGGAATCAGAACACAGACTCAGATTTTAAAGTGTATAATCTGCCAGTATCCTTTCTGCCTTGTGCTTTTCACATCCTCTCCATCTAGTTATTTCATCTCTCTACACAGTTGGACTCTTTCGAGGTCCCTTCCAATTCCTAATGTTTTGTGATTCTGTGATTCTGTGATTCACGTGTTCCTTTCCTTCTACTCTCTTGTACAACAGGTATTAAACTACACACATTTTTCAAACTACCTTGGTCACGTAACCAGACTAACCCAAAGCAACTAGTAATTTAGATTTGTTTAGTTTCATTCCAATATGTTCAGCACTTACTTTTTTATATTGGCCTTCATAGCTAATGGATGATATTTTATATCGAGAAACAATTGTAAAGCAAGAATTGTAAAGATACAATTATCTGTGCTTTATATTATCAAGAGGCTTTAAATATGAGTTTTGGCTGCTGAGATTGTCAGTAAAGTAAGCTGGCAATCATAATGATCTCATTATAGTGTAAAGAGGTTTGTGTGGAAAATTTTAGACCTATTTAACCTGAAAAGTTTCTTTTATGTAACTAAGTTTTTACTATTGCTTCAATATTTCTTAGAAAAATATTACAGAAAGAGAGTTTATGTAATTGCATCTATCTGAACAAACTCTTAAGTTCTTTAAGACAGCACAATTTTGATTAGAACTGCTCAATAAATACTGCTCAAACAGTATGTATTTATAATTTAAAAAATATAATTTAATAAATACTGTTTAAACAAAATTATATTACTGTGTAAAATTATTAGCCTGATGTCAAAGTTTAATAAATTTAACGCTATTATATTTAAATATGTTTTTAAAGTTATTAAGTTTAAATGTTTTTAAAGTTATTAAGTTTAAATAAGTTTGTAGAGTTATTAGGTTTAAATATGTTTTTAAAATTATTAAGTTTAAATGTGTTTTAAAAGTTACTGACTTTAAATAAGTGTGTAGAGTTATTAGGCTTAAATATATTTTTTAAGTTATTTTCAAGGTAAAATGTAAATTCACATGGACTAATCAAACTACTCTTATATTTGGTGTGAATTTTTTAAAATGATTTTATAATAGATGACTTCTAGCACCTTTAATTTCTCATCGCTTTTAAGCAATACTGTGAAACACAGAGAGGTTACAATGAGAAACCTACCTCAGCCCACCCACAGACTTCTGAAGTCTGTAACATATCTCAATAAAAAGAAAGAGCTGAATAATCACAGCTAAAAAAAAAAGCTAAGAAGAAACACATATATGCAGTTTATCACAGTTTATGATATGATGGATAGTAGGGCAATTATTTTATATACATAAAAAGGAACAGTATGCATGTGTCAAAACATTGACAGAGCTCGCATGTTATTCACGTACATTATGAAAATGAAGATTTTATAGCAGGAGATACAGTCTAGTATGTGAAAACAAAGAGAAAAAGATATCTGTGCCTTAGAACATGGGACTTAATCACATTAGAATTGCTGGAATTTTTTGTTTGACATTTTAAAATCTGATCCAGCTGCAACAGAAGTTATTCTGAAGACCTTCTGTAGTAGAATAGGGCACTGATGATTTGGATGAGGGATTAGCGTGCATTGTCAGCAAGTTTGCTGATGACACAAAGCTGGAAGCAGTGACCAACATCCCAGCAGGCTGTACTGCCATTCAGCAGGACCTGGACAGGCTGGAGAGTTGGGCAGGGAGAAATTTAATGAAATATAATAAGGGCAAGTGTAGAGTCCGGAATCTGAGCAAGAACAGCTCCAGGTACCAGTATAGGGTGGGGACTGACCTATTGGAGAGCAGCGTAGAGGAAAGGGACTTGGGGGTCCTGGCAGGCAGCAGGATGACCATGAGCCAGCTATGTGTCCTTGTGACCAAGAAGACCAATGGTTTCCTGGAGTGGACTAGAAGAGAGGTGGTTAGTATATGGAGAGAGGTTCTCCTCCCCCTGTACCCTGCCCTGGCTGCATCTGGAATCTTGTGTTCAGTTCTGGGCTTCTTAGTTCCAAAAGGACACAGAGCGGGTGGAGAGAGTCCAGCACAGAGGCATGGAGATGATGAAGGGATTGGAACATCTCCCTCATGAGGAAAGACTGAGGGCACTGGGCCTTTTGAGCTTGGAAGAAGGGAGACTGAGGGGTGATCCCTTGAATGTTGATAAATATGGAAATGGTGGATGTCATGAA
Source organism: Phoeniculus purpureus (assembly GCA_028565055.1). Lineage (NCBI taxonomy): Eukaryota > Metazoa > Chordata > Aves > Bucerotiformes > Phoeniculidae > Phoeniculus > Phoeniculus purpureus. The sequence goes on from JAOXOE010000874.1 coordinate 31,928,072, forward strand.
GATGGAGCCAGGGTCTGCTCAGTGGCATCTAATAACAGGACAAGCGTCAGTGGGTGTGAGATGGAACATAGGACGTTCTACATCAATATGAGAAGGAATTTCTTCAAAATGAGGATGACAGCACTGGAAAGGGCTGCCCAAGAGGTGTTGTGGAGTTTCCTTCTCTGAAGACATTTAAAACCTTCCTGGATTTTTCCTGTGCGACTGCATCTAGGAGATGCCCTCTGGCAGGGGGATTGGGCTGGATGATCTTTTGAGATCCCTTCCAATCCTTAATGTTCTCTGATTCTGTAAATCTATGAAGTCTTTTCACATCTCACAGTTTTTGATTCTCAATTCAAAGTTCAGGTCAAGAATAGATTTGGATCCATCTCAGATTTTGCTTCACTTTTTGTAACTTTTCTTACTGCCTTTTCACTTTTGCTTTTGAAATCCTGGTGACAACAACTGAAAAATTAATGCAGAGCAAAAACATCATACGGCAAGAATTCTACATCAGCTGTAAATGTAGCATTTGAGAACCAGTACAATAATAATAATTCAATTGTTGATTTAATATGAAAAATTCACAAGACAAAACTCCATTTCCTCAAACAATTTTGATGAAGCATTTAAATCCTATAAATCCCAAAATAATATTAAGTGGATTTTCACCTGAAGATGTTCTGGTTTTGTTTCTAATTAGAAAAGACATTGATTTATTGATTGATAGATTGATTGATATATATGTATGTGTGTATGTGTGCACGTATTTATGCGTGTATATATATCTATATAACATATAGATGTTGAATGAGACAAAATACATAACAGAGCTTCAGTTGGAAATGTTCTTTTTTAGTTTTTCAAAAAGATGTAGTCAGCGTTACACCTGTGGATATGATGTGCAAATCCACACAGGGAATTACTGCCACACACCTGATCCTACACCTGATATAATGCCTTTCCATTTCTTTACTCATTAACCAGGCTAGAAATATTTCTGTTTATAAGGGGATACCACATTTCTACCTCATTTGGGATACGAAGGCAAGCTGAGCATGTTTATGAAAGGCAAATACAAATAATATCTACAGTCATCTGAGATCTCTATAATTTTAACTGTTCTAAGGGATTAGCTATATCAATTAATTCTCACATTCTTATATATAGAGATACTTTACTAACAGATATTTGAAACACTGCAGATGCTCTACAGAGCACATCTACAAATACTATTGCTTCTCGTATCTTCTATGATGAATGACGAGCACACTGGGAAGACTGAACTTTATTATGAACTTCCTGGTGATTTCTTCCTCACTGCTGTTCACCTGCAGGCCAAGTAGGTTAAGTTCGAGCTTGCCTCTGAAAATCAAAAGGAAAGTTTTAAAACATGAAATAGATTGAACTCATGATGTTTGTGTTACCATCATAACAGTGTCCAAAATGACAATGAGACACTTGAAAAGAAAATTTCCTCCTGCTAAGCTGACAAAACCGATCTACCTGAATTAGCCAGAGCACACATTTCTATCAGTTACGAAGTTCATATGAAACTGAGGACATCCTTTATACATATTACAAATATATATGTAATGTCACAATATTATTTCTATATATACTCTAGGTGTTCTGTGATACCTACAAAAGCAAAACGTGTTTAGAACAAGACAGAATGGGTTCAAGTTACAACAGAGTAGGTTTAGACTTGATATTAGGAAAAATTTCTTCACAGAAAGGGTGGTCAGGTACAGGTATGGGCTTCCTAGGGAGGTGGTTAAGTTGCCATCCCTTGATATGTTTAAAGATTGTTTGGACGTCTGGCTGATGTGGTGCTCTTAGGTCCTAGTCTAGGCTGAATGAGCTCAGAAGTCTTTTCCAGCCTCAATAATTCCATGATTCTGTGATTAATTACACAAAGGAACTTTTAGACACAAATGGGTCCTGGAGAGAGGGAAAAACAGAGAAAAGTGGGGAAAAAAAGCACAAAAAATGAAAAACAAAAGAGAAAAAAAGCCTGTCCTTTTTCTAGAACCTTTACCAATCTGCATCCTTGGTGATGAAGATGATGGGAGAGGCGTGAATCCCTGTCACAGAGCAGGGAGGTTGTCATGGCATAGTACTTAGTTCTGCTGTCAGCTGATGTGTATTTTGCAGTGATCCTAATGGATATTTCAAGGTTTAGGGATGTGAAAATCATTTGGTAGAAGTATCTGAGCTTTGGGTATTTCATGTTTTGCTGTAGTCACTGGCCTTCCTCGTGCCTGAAGTGTCATTGGATGATCTAAACAATAAACAACTCCACTATGTACTTACCAATAGCTAAGTTACAAGATCAGTGGAACATATAGAATGAATGATGACTTAAGATTGATGCATCCATATAACTCTTCCAGAAGAGTCACTTATGCCTGCTTCCTGGGCAGAAATTGAGTAGGGTAGTACCTTGGTCAAGGCTTTATGGTGTCAAGGACTATTAGAGTACTAAGTAGGACTTTCGAGTACTAAAAATCAGGCAGTATTCAAATAAACCAGCCTTTTTTCAGAAGAAAATTATTCCATCTCCATTCTTCCCCAGAAGAAGCAAAAATGCATTTTGATGGAAAATATTTCTATATCAAACCACATTAATTTCATCTGTCTAATTTTTTAAGTTAGGTAACAGTATCCTCAGTAGTGCAGTTACCACTTAGTCAGAGTAGAAAATACTACACAGAGAAAGTGGAGAACAGACTAAACTGCATTAAGCAGAAATGAAGTTTTTTAAACATCTTAAATGGTTGGAGATCCCTCTCTGCTCTTGGATTTCCTTTGGTAGCACAGATACAGATTTTATCAGTATAGTGAACAGAGATAAAGGTATGAAGAGGTGAGAGCTGTGCAGAACAAGTAGGCAAGTCCTCACCATCTTGGGGGAGAACAGAATCTGAGGTAATTTGTGCAGCTTAATTGGCAAAAACTCTGTGCTGCATGGCCTGTAATCTTTAAAAAAAATGAAATTAAGAAAATAAACGGTTTAGCTGGGACTGTGTGGTGGAAGTAGTATGAGGAAGCTTTTTTCTTTTCCCACTTGAGAGAGAAGAAGTAACACTTATATTTGAAGGCTATGAAGTCAGAATTCATTTTCTCTTTCAAAAATAGAAGGCAGAAAGTGGTTATTTTGCCTTCAAATGTGATCAGATGCAAAACCAACAGTGACTCCTATGTGATGCATCAAGGGGAAAAAATGCTTCCTGAGAGTTCAGAAATAACTTCAGAATATGAGGTTGGACTTGGTTTGTCTGAAATAGGACAATTTGAAAATTGTAGTGTAGTTAAACACCTCTTTTTGGCTTGACAGCACAATAATGGCTCTTTAAAGAGCTACTTTACAGCGTTAAATTAAGCTGTATGTCTGCAAGGAAGACATGGCTCTACAGAGTCGTATGCCAAGAGCATCCATCTCCTTTAAAGCAATGGGCAATTTCTCAGTCATGGTCTCTTTACATCAGTTGGGTGTCATACATGGCTGATGAAAGAAGTCACAGATTTCCTTGTCTGAGCAGAATAGAGGGGCTGAACTCCTCAACAACATCCTGTGACTGACACAGGTGGGATGAAAATTCAGCTTGCGAGGCAGTCGAGCATTGGGAAGCATTACCCAATGAGGGAAAAGGAATTGGGAAAGCTGTGGGAACAAGTGCATAAAAGGTTCAATTTTGCATTCAAACTTTGCAGTGTTTGTCAAAATATAATCTCAGGGTTTTGTCCTTTCACGATAAATTAATGCATATCATCTTCTAGAGAGAGCACAGTCTATTTCTATTACAATCTTACTCGAGTTAATAATGCAGGCAGAGGTTACAGTGCAGTAGGCACCTAATTTCCACAGTCATCTGAAGTCTCTATGATTTTAACTGTTCTGGGGGATTAGCTATATCAATTAATTCTCACAATCTTATTTTCTGCAAAGTTTCACTATGTCTAAACTTAACAATATCCACATTTCCTTATTTTGTTTCCTAAAATTATAATAAAGGTTGAATTACCATTGCAAAGTTGTTTTTTAATAGTCTTAAATAATCAGTTCTTTTTCCAAGTTAGTAATACAACACTGCTCCCCCTATGTAATAAATTGTAATACAGAATCACAGAATCATTCAGGTTGGAAAAGACCCTTGGTATCATTAAGTCCAAACATCAACCCTACTCTACAAGTTCACCCCTAAACCAGATCTACCAACACCACATCTAAGAGTTTTTTAAACACACCAGGGATGGGGACTCAACCACCACCCTGGGCAGCCCAGTCCACTGCTTGACCACTCTCTCCAGGAAGAACTTCTTCCTGATGTCCAGTCTAAACCTCTCCTGTTGAAGTTTGAAGCCTTTCCCTCTGTTTCTGCCACTAATGACCTGTGATAAGAGATCAGCACCAACATGTCTACAAATGTCCTTTCAGATAGTTGTAAAGAGCGATGAGGTCTCCCCTTATCCTCCTCTTCCTCAAACTAAACAGACCCATTAGACATTAAGAAAGTGTTTCTTCCCTTCCCAGGGAGGGGGTGGATTCTCTGTGTCCCTGGAGGGGTTCAAAACATGAGTAGATGTGGCCCTGGAGAACAATGTTTAGTGGGCAGGGTGGGGTTGGAGTGGTGGTTGGTCAAGATGACCTTGTAGGTCTCTTACAACCTTAACGATTCTGTGATTCTATCATGAGCCCATATTTAAACATTATGCTTTTCATCACTTCAGATGTTAGTAGCTGGGATTTAAGCAGTCTGGTGCAGGATAACACAACAATTCTAAGGTTATTACCGATTGGGATAGAGATGTTTTGCTGTAGTCACACACTTTTTTTGTGGACGGAAGTGTACAGTACAGAAAACTTCAGTGGATGTAGATCACTTCAACTTTGGAAGAACATGGCTCCAATCATGTCCATATGATTCAGTATCATCATGGTCATGGTCTACATAGCCATAGCCGTGCTGCATCTGAATCTCCAGGTAACTGAAGCAACTTCCCATCAACTTTTGTACCACATAGTTATCAAACACCATTTCCATTCTTACAAACAGATGACTGCACGATACAACAAAAGTTCTCATCCTGTGTAATTTTTGTACAAGTAGTCACTCAAGCAGAATCACTCAAGATGCCAACAAGTACTCATCGTGGACAATAAATCACCATCTAACATTATCTCATAATGCACAATCATAGTTGTTAACTTGTAAGACCTTTAGGGTGGTTTACTTTCACACAAATTTTAAATCATCTGTAGTCGTTGAGACCTGAATGATGTGATAAATGTCTACTAGATCATATTTTGTATTTCCTGGACTCCCAAACAACAGAGCCTAAGTATAAATCCATAACATCTACTATGATGAAATAAACATAATTCTGGTAGAGTACTTTGTGTAGCAGCAGTGGAAAGAGCGGGCTGCTGTAATGACAATTACAACTCTGAAGTCGCTCTGGGATAAACCCTATTTTAAGGCTCAGTGAGCAGCGGGAAAACATTTAGAATTGAGTATTTTCATGCTTGTTCTCGACTGAAGATACTTATTCCACAAATTTAACAATTTTCTTTTATGAAATAGCTCAAATACATCTGGTACAAGCACTCCTGTACTGATGTGAGATACTTTACCTAAAGCTGTGGGAAATATTTAAGATAATAGGGCCATTTAAGAAGGACAGAATTATTGACTACAATAACCGAAGGTATGATTTCTCAATACAACTTGTGTGGAACTGAAGAAGAAAAAATCCAAATGCTTTCAGTCTTCAGAACAAAACCAAAGCACAAGGCTCACCACGTTGACATCTCTTCACCCAGTGTGACCAAAAAAACCCCAGAATCAGACAGTTTACAAAGCAGCCACAAGAAACAAGAAACAGAGTGCAATTAATTGCAGAAGACAATTGTCCTGGCTTGGAAGAAACTTCATGGTCAGGACATTACATTGTGCCTCAGTAACTTCCAGGGCCCACAGAAACAATACAGTTCCCAAAGTAAAGTTATTTAACAACCAAATAGTTTAAGGATAACTTTATAGGTGACTCAGGATACAGACATAATAAGATGAGGAACTTAGCCACTACTGATCTTACAGACAGGTGAGGAGGAACACGTAGCCTGAAGGGAATAAAGAAAGGCTTCAAGGCCTTAGGACAATTGGTGAAAGAGTCTGGGGCACAAATTATGTTCTCCTCATTACTTCCATTTGTGGGTGAGGACGTGGGCTGGAGTAGAAGGATTCAGGCTGTAAGTGCCTGGCTATGAGACTGGTGCTACAGACAGGGCTTTGGGTTCTTTGATAATGAACCAGACCTGTTTTATGAGGCGCCAGACCTGTCAGGCACATATGGGAGAGGTTTATCTCAGAAGGGAAAAAGTTCTGTTCTGTGGCAGAAATTGGCAGGGCTCATTCAGAAGGCTTTAAAACAGATTTGAAAGGGGGTGGGATAGGAGGTTCCACATAAATATGAGAAGGACTTTCTTGATGGTGAGAGTCACAGAGCCCTGGAATGGGCTGCCATCTTTCCTGGAGATTTTAAAACCTGCCTGGACATGTTCCTGTGCAACTTTATCTAGAGGATTCTGCTGTGGCAGGGGGATTGGACTCAATGATCTTTCAAAGTTCTCTTCCAATCCCTAATGTTCTGTGATTCTGTGAAAGTTTTGCAGGACCTGCACACATTGTACAAATAATTTGTGTTGTATGTTTCCCAATACAATTAGAAATATTACAGCCTTCAACAATACCCACTGGAAGAACATTCCATAACATAATTTGAGACAGTGATTTCCTTTTTCTTTTTTTTTTTTAAATACACAGTCACCATTAATCTCCCTAACTTTAATTTCGTCCTACTGCTCCTGATTATGTCCGGTGCTATTGCATTATGTACTCTATTACTTCTGAAAGAATTTTAATTCTCTTTCAGAAAGACAGGCCTCAGTGAAAATAATTTCATTCTCCTGACCTACCTCTGTAGCTGTGGCTACTCTCCAGAAAAATCGCTATGTAAATTAATTTTAATTTATTTTAAATACGTGAATATAATGAAAATTATACATGTCTGCAAAGAAATGGTAAAAAGTTTTATACTGTCATGAAAAATAATAGTTCCAACATTCTCAATTATTTTGTGATTACTAGTATTTCATTTTCTTTTAAAAACCTCCCCATCATTATGTCATGATTTAAGACTTTTTATGAATTAAATATATATTTCCGGACAATTACTAGGTTCATTGTTAATCTAAGCCCATCAACGAATGTGTCTTTTATCATGAGGGAGACCTCATCACTTTCTACAACTATCTGAAAGGACATTGTAGACATGCTGGTGTTGGTCTCTTCTCACAGGTCATTGGCAACAGAATTGGAGGGAAGGGCTTCAAGCTTCAATGGGGGAGGGTTAGACTGGCCATCAGGAAGAAATTCTTCCTGGAGAGAGTGGTCAGGCACCGGACTGGGCTGCCCAGGGTGGTGGTTGAGCCCCCATCTCTGGATGTGCTTAAAAGTTATTTAGATGCAGTGTTGGTGGATCTGGTTTAGCGGTGAACTTGTAGAGTAGGGCTGATGTTTGGACTTGATGATCCCAAGGATCTTTTCCAACCTGGATGTTTCTATGATTCTATGATTTCTGTAGTCTCCTAGACATTACTCCAAAGCCTGTAATAAACTAAGACTTTCCTTGCACCAAGCTAAAGTTAGTGTTCTGCTAATAATTGAAGGAACGTGCACATGTTATACAAGAGACAGCAACCGCTGACTTAAGAAATGCTTACAGATTAATTTTGTGTTGGCTGTACCTTAGTTCCCTGGCAGACTAGAAACTAAACTAGCCACTATTTCAGAAGGAAAATACATGTTCAAACTGATTTTATGCAAGTTTCTTTCTCTTATTTCACAAGCTTGCTTAATACAGGTTAGAGTTGTAGCCAACAGTGAACCACTGCAAATATTAGTGAAGAGCTTAAATAAGGTTAAGTGCAGGGATGCTGCACCTAGGCTGGGGTAACCATAGATATCAATACAGACTGCAAGAAGGCCTGCTAGAGAGAAGTCCTCTGGAAAAAGACCTGGGGATGCTAGTGGATGAAATGTTGAGTAGGAGTCATCAATGTCCAATTGCAGCCCAAAAAGCCAACTCCATCCTGGGCTGCGTGAAAAGGAGTGTGGCCACAGGTTACTTTACAAAGATCCAATGCAAAGTCTGAAGGAGCAGAATATTTTCTGCAGCTGATGAAGTTGCAACCTAACAGATATTTTCTTAATTTAAATAATTGAAGATTGGTTTGATGTTTTAGTTTTATTCAATTTGATCTAGAATCTAGGAAAAGATATATTTCTTCTACTCTCAAGAAGACTCATTTGGTAATATCTTATTTAGGTAGATTTAATATTATATTCCTCCTTCATCAAAATAAAATAATCTGAAATGAAGTTCACATTACATAATCCCTCTTAAACTACAAAATATTCCACTGCAACAATAGTTTTAGTCCGTTAAGTACTACAAAATTAAACCAAAATTTGATCAAAAACCACAACGTATATCACACATTTGTTTCAACTACATTTTTAGCTTGATAGATTAGACTGAATGATCCCTGGAGTCCCTTTGAAGCTGATATTCTATGAATCTTTGAATCTATTGATCTATGAATCTTGTGAAGAAATGCAGATGATCACTCCATCCACATTCTCTTTGGGTGGGTGCAAACCAGATCTTGTCCAGGCACCATTAGTACCTCTCCCTCCCAAACTAACTTCGCTTCCCTTCACTGAAGTGTGGGGTGACTCAAATCATGGGTTGCAGTGGAGACACAGCCCAGCCTGAGCTGCACCATGTTGTGATCAAGCCACAAAGAGAACCAAGGAAAGAGCATCCTTCTACTGAGTCTTGATTGCATCCTAGAGATCCATGTTTTAACAGCCTTCCCAAATGTCAGTCTTTCTAGATTTAGGAGAAGAGAAAAATACAGGAAATTTTTTAAAGTAAAAACTCCAAAGAGAATTTCAGAATGACTAAACAGAAATGTTTATAACTCCAAAGAGAATTTCAAAATGACTAATCAGAAACATTCATATACAACAAAGTATTTGAAATAAAAATTCTAAGACTGTAATGCCTAGTTAAAAGCCATCTTGTTTCCTTTGAACAGATCTCTGTGCTGGTTTGTTGCCTAGGAAGTCTTTGAAAACAGAGCTCTCATGGACAAAAAGTCACAGAAGAAAAGAGGACCCAGTAAAGCCACTTTGTCTGATCTATTCATAGTCCACTCAAGGACAAGTTCTTATAAATAACAGTAAAGGGCTGTATAGTTAGCACAGGCTGCAGCTTGCTCGTCAGGATAATGACAGATTGCTTTTAAACTTGCCCAGCACTGGATTGAGATGAATGTCCTGTTTGGTTTTGTACTCAGCAGCACTGTGTTTGGTTGGGGTAGCTGGTTGGTCGGTTGTTTTTTTTTCAGTTGGGTTTAATTTTTTTTCCTTGCGTGCTTTTCACAGCCATAAGAGAGATTAGTGTTCTTTGGGAAATGGAAATTGCTAATACACATCCATCAGAGGAGAGCAGAATGAGCAAAGATAAACATTACAGAGAGCATCTTTCATTTGTCATCAAATTCAGAAGGAAAACTATCTATTTTTCATTCATTCAATGGAGGGCTGAAAACACCCTGCATTTGCAACTATTCCTACTTGTGTATCAACACAATTCATAAGTCTTAATTCATTAGACTAATGTGTTTATAAGGCAGTTGAAATGTCAAAGCACTGCTGGATTTAGTATAAACTTAAATTCCATTACCTGACAGGCATTAATTGCTTATGGAGCGTAGGGATTCTTCCCAAGGGTCTTATATGTTTCCTTTTGTCATTTTGCTAACTATTCTGTCTAGACGAACTTAAAGCCCTTAATCCACCATAGGGATCAATAAACTGCACAATAATTCAGTCCTAATAATTAGCTTTCACTTAAACACAAATGGTCATTTCATTGTGAACTGCAGTACAAAATGATAATGAAATAATTAAAAAGACAGATGAAAGAGTGACTTAATAGGAAAGAGGCCTTACTGTTCAATTAGAGACATTACCATTCAACCTTTTTATTACTGCCACAACCTTTCAATTTTTAAAAAAATAATACTTCAAGCTATGCTCATTTAACACATGACAGTATCACTATTACATGCACAGTCTTATGATATGAGCCTCGCACTACAAGACCAAGTCAAACCAGTTGTCTTGCTTGAAACATTAAAAGGATGAGCATTTGCTGCTAAGGTCTATAAATTGTGTATAAATCACAGCACTGGAGTTGCCCAAATACGAGTGTTTCTTAGTCTAAAAAGCCTTTTCCCCCTGGAATATTAGGAATATTATTCACCCCTTTGCAATGGCATTAGCATGTTACTCCTCTAAGAACTGTATTAAGATATCTTTAGAAGTAAATTCTATGACTTTCCAGTCTTTTTCTCAACACTAGTTTCCCGGTACATCACCGAGTGCTAAATTCCACATATTTGCTGAAACAGCAATTTAGTTATAATAAGTCAAAAAAGGTACAAAACTTCATTAACCTTTTAATACAGCCTCACAGATGTAGGGTGATAGATACATTTGAAACCCCATGATCAAAGCAATGGCCTAATAGCAGAATCTTTCACTTTACCTTTGCCATATCCCGCTTCAATTTTAATTTCTTCTATACCTTAATACATTGACGTAACTGGAGTTTTATGCAGCTGGAGAATCCATGAGCAATTTCTGTAAGTCAGCTCCTACAAATGCTCACCTAGTCTTTTCTTTGCTTGTGCTCTTCATTAAAGGGCATGTTCCTATTGCTGTTCCTCCTGAACCCAAAATCTCAGCACATTCATCTTCATTTTATAGCGATTCAATGTTTGATGAAGTACGGTGGCAGCACAAAAACCAGTGGAGGCCAATAGAGCATTCCTATTATTTTGAGCACATACTGATTTATCTCTTAATAAAAACTCTCAAGTCATTGCTAAACAAAAGAAGGAAAATGAAGAAAATTCTTTTGTATTGGAGACCTGTGAGTCGATTACACACCAACTGAGCTGCAAAACTTTAGATGTGAATATTTGGGATTAACAAACCTTTTTGAGGAGGATTCCTCTTCTCTGTTTGGAATGAAGGATGGAGAGGGAGCTAGGTCTCTTCAGGTTGAAGAAATGGACACTGAGGAGTGACCCCATGAATGTTGATAAATATGTGAAAGGTGGGTGTCAGGAGCAGCCAGACTCTGCTCAGTGTCATCTAGTGATAGAACAAGGAGCAAGGGGTGTTGGATGGAACATAGAAGGTTCCACACCAATATGAGAAGGAACTTCTTTATGGTGAGGGTGACAGAGCACTGGAAGGGTCCACCCAGAGGGGTTGTGGAGTCTCCTTCTCTGGAGACATTTAAAACCTGCCTGGACATGTTGCTGTCTGACTTGGTCTACAGGATCCTGCTGTGGTAAAGGGATTGGACTAGACGATCTTTTGAGGTCCCTTCCAATCCGTAATATTCTGTGATTCTGTGAAATAAAGGAAAAAACATCACAGAATCATTCAGATGGGAAAAGACCCTTGGAATTATTGAGTCAATCATCAACCCTACTCTATATGTTTACCCGTAAACCATATCCCTCAACACTACTTCTAAAGTCTTTTAAGCTCATCCAGGGATGGGGACTCAACCACCACCCTGGGCAGCCCATCAAACAGAAAAAAACCTATGAGAAAAGCAGAAGAGTTAATCCTGAATACTAGGAACCATAAAGTTATGACTTAGAGAAATTGAAAATGTTCTATACTAAGACTATAGATATCAATACCTAGTACCTCTTCAATTGCAAGTTGCCAACATGATCTATACGAAGATGGAAATATGTTACTTATTTTGATGCTGCCATCCAACCTAGAGAGGTTTACAGTGCTGTGAAGTAATTAAAATTCAATTGTCTCTGGAGAAGAGTAGGGAACATATTCAGCACAGCTTTGCTCAGATGTCAAAAGTAGTTTCTCAGCGTGGAGTGTGTAAGTTTTGATCAGCCTTTCCTTAGGCACAGGATCAGATTTATGGGTTGAAAATGACCAGCATTCTCATGACTGGTGTGCTTGCCACTGATGACCCAAACTCTCCAACACACAGATAAGTACATAAGAGAGCTGGTGTAAAAAATTTCTTGAATTCAACCAGATTCTAATGCTGCTTGATTCAGACAAGGGCCCTGAACTTTCATCTTCCACGTACCATCATTAAAATGCTGCACAAGTTTATTTTGGTTTAGCTGACAAAAGCTCTCCCTTGATTTATCCTTTGAAATATCAATCCACAGTTCTCCAAAGCAGTTCAAAGTTGATGTCGCCTCTTTTGCGGAGTGTGAGCTAAATGGAATGAAAAGCACGTGGTGTAAAGAAGGCTCCTTATTCACTGCGCTAGGTAAAAAGGGGTTGTGTGATGTTTTGTGCACTGTTTTTCCAGCTTAATGACTGGAGAGCATGAAAGCTCATTAATACGTCTTCCCTTAATCCTCCTTCCAACCTTTCTGTCTCAACTCCCAACACATCGTCAGGTGTGTTCATCAGATCACTGGAACCGTATCCTCACAGAGCCCAGCCTCAGCTCTACCAGGGATGCATGAATGGTTGCCAGCACAAGTTGTTCAGTAATTTAGCTGTTAATTTTCTCTTAGAAAGGGAGAAAGTGGAGAAAACAAGTGCTAACCTCACACTTAAATTCAGTAATGTATAAAAATGTTTTTAAAGTTAGGGTACCCGTTTCCATAATTCTAGGGAATACCTGAATCTAAAAAGCTTTTAAACTGATTTGAGAAACACAGAACCATTAATTAAATTAAGGTTCACACTGAATGTAAGCAAAGAGTCATCAGAAACAGCAGTCATCTCTTTTCACATGTTGATCATAAACTGAGGAAATAAATTGCATTGAATAATGTCCTCCATTATTGTGAGGACTGTAAAAACAGGAAATAATTCTTTTCTGGCAGAATGTTATTTTTATTGGTGGGGGAGACAAAGAACAAGCATTCTGGTATTAATCTTATGATCACAGAATCACAGAATCACAGACCATTAGGGATTGGAAGAGAGCTCACAAGATCATCTAGTCCAATGCCCCCACCACAGGACGATCCCCTAGGTCTAGTCAGTCGCACAGGAACATGTCCAGATAGGTTTTAAACATCTCCAGAGAAGAAGACTCCACAATCTCCCTTGGCAGCCCCTTCCAGTGCTCTGTCACCCTCCCTGGGAAGAAGCTCCTTCTCATATTGATGTCAAACATCCTCTGTTCCAGTTCACACCCATTGGTCTTGTATCATTGGGTACCACTGAGCAGAGCCTGTCTCCATTCTCCTAACACCCAACTTTAATATATTTCTCAACATTAATGAGATCACCCCTCAGTGTCCTTTTTTCTGAGCTCAAGAGACCAATCTCTCTCAGCCTTTCCTCATCAGGGAGATGGTGCACTTCATCATCTTCGTGGGTCTCCTGCTTACTCCTTACAACTATAACATAGAACAGCACAGTTCCACTTTCTTCATGACAGAGTTCCAGACACTAGTTCAAGATAATGTCTGAAAACCTTGCCCCTTTATGTCCCAGAGACTGTAACAGCTAC
>JAOXOE010000874.1:31948233-31958546 GCA_028565055.1 Phoeniculus purpureus
TGGGCATCTGTTCCAGGGCTTTGTCACCTTCACTATGAAGAAGTTCCTTCTGATTTATACAGAACCTCCTGTTTTCCAGCTCACACCCATAACTCACAGCAGAAGGTGTTTGCTACTTGAAAAATGATTTACAGAAGTTAGCAGTAGTATTCTAATATTATAAATACTTATCTTATTCCAATAGTACTGTTTTTGACGGAATTAACAACTAAAACAACGTTTACAACTTACAGAATATGAATTCGTCCATTCAAAGTAAAAAATTTAAAAGAACTTATCAAACTTTAAGTAATTCTCTAACTTTAATGCTACAGGGTAGCATTTAGAAAACAGATTTTCTTTATTGTGTGACTACATTCTTATCTTAGTAAATCTGTCAGAAATTAGAACACTTCACATAACCTGTAAGTTGAAAGCGTATGTTTCTCTGATTTTTCTCCATGTTGAAATAGATAATTTGTTTTGAATATTGAGGCCTAAAGGGAAAAGTACATATTTTAAATTTATTTTTCATTTTTCAGAACATCCTGTATGTGAGAGTTAAGGAGGTTGTTCAGCTGAACTATCACCTTTAATTTCTGGAGGACAGACTTCATTCTACTTTGAAACTTCATAGAATCTCTGGAATGTCTAAATGAGTCCAAGAAGACAAGACATTCAGGAAGAAATCTGTAAAATTAGAAGGACCAAAGCCTACTTGAGGCTACAGCTGAAAAAAGTAGTAGCTAATATTTCTCTAAATACATCAGCAAAAACAGGAGGGCTAAGCAGAATGTCTCTTAGGGTCATAATTCCATGCAGTGCTCCAGACTGGAAGAAGAGCAGTTGAAAACTGCCCAATGAAAGGAAACTGGGGAGATTTGTTGTAGCTGAAGATGAGCCAGCATATGCCCAGGTGGTGAGGAAGATCAATGGCATTCTGGTTTGTGTCAGTACTAGTGTGGCCAGCAAGACCAGGGCATGGATTTTCTCATTGTACTGGGCACTGTGGAGGCCACACCTTTACTCCTAGATCGTTTTGGGCACCTCACTCCCAGAAGGACATTGCGGAGTTGAGGCATGTCCAGAGAAGAGCAACAAAGCTTGAGAAGGGTCTGGAGCACAAATGCTCTGAGAAGCAGTTGCAGGAAGTGATATCGTTTAGCCTGGAGAAGAGGAAACTCAGAGGAAACCTTATTGCTCTGGACAACTCCTTTAAAGGAGGTTGAAGTACAGTTTAGTCTCTTGTCTCACTGATCAAGTGATAGGACAAGAGGAAACAGTCTCAGGTTGTGCCAAGAGAGGCTGAGATTGGCCAAGAGGAATAATCTTGATGAAAGGGTCATCAAGCCTAGACACAGGTTGCCCGTTCTTGGAGAGATGTAAGAAACATGCAGCTGTCTTTCTGTTGTCTTCAAAACAAGGATCTAAATACATGGAAATAAAAATGCAGTATTCAATCTAATGAGAAACTGCAAGATATTTCCTGTTGCCTTGCTATACATTTTGGCTATATATTAGTTAATGATACACAGACTATCCTGTTTTGTAAATGCGAGTCAAACTTGTTTGTGTTTATCTCATGGAAGCTCAGGTAAGTTATTTATAAATCATGGATGAAAATAAATATTATTATGTCTACAGTGAAACGATACAGACGTGGCCTCAGACTAAAACTACATGAATTTCACAACACAACACAAAACCAAATTCTTCAATTTTACCATTTTTGTGTCCTTAGTTCTGATTCTGCATAAACCAGAGCGCACAGCATAAGAAGCAAGAGCAAGCAGCCTAAGCTGAGGCTGTAATCATGTTCAGATAAGAGATGCTTGGTACATGACTTTATTTTCCTAATAACGGATTTTATTTCTTCATGTGTACATACAAAAACAAAAGAATGTATCCAGGCAGGTCTTAAACACCTCCAGAGAAGGAGACTGCACAACCCCTCTGGACAGCCCATTCCAGTGCTCCGTCACTCTCATCGTGAGGAAGTTCCTTCCCTTACTGATGTGGACCCTCCTCTGTTCCAGCTCACACCGGTTGCCCCTTGTCCTATCACTGGGTGCCCCTGAGCAGAGCCTGGCTCCATCCTCCTGACAATCACCTTTCACATATTTAGAACATTAATGAATACTGACTTTCAACGAAGTTTGATAATTAATTGATCAGCTTATTGAAAATCATGCTTGAACTTTGTGAATAACTAACATGTAAATCCATTTCCACAATGGGTGGTAAATTCCTATGATTTATTTTGGGTTCTACACTGAGTAAACTCCACAGTCACAGCGATTTCAGTAATTCTTTTCATTTCAGATTCGGACATTCATGTTGATGTCATTCAAATATTGGAGAAGAACCAATCTGAAGTAGGAAATAGCTTGACTAAACCTTGAAAATAGTGTTAGAAAACCGGAGCCAGGTGATCACAGAATCACAGAATCACAGAATATTAGGGATCGGAAGGGACCTCGAAAGATCATCCAGTCCAATCCCCCTGCCACAGCAGGATCCCCTAGATCCAGTGCACAGGAACATGGCCAGGTGGGTTTTAAATTATTTTGATAACTAGTCTAATTGTTTCCTATCTTTAGTTGATTTTTCATTGAAATATAATAGTGAGTTTTAATTCGTATATCTAAAGTTTACATGCTAACTCTATACTTCTTGGCATTACCATCAGGTTAGAAAGAAAAAAGTCCCCCCTAAAAATACCAAGCTATATCTATTACAGCTTCCCAAGGTCATTGGCCTGTATCTTTTTCTGCTTCTCAACAAAGTACTCATTTTTCTTAGTTTCCTGTCAGTATACCACGATATCCTTCACATCTGTTTGTGCCTTTGCTTTTATTAGCAGAAAATACAGCCATAGCTTTAGTGTCATGTGTACTATAAAGACAGGATTTTCAAGAGATTTGACAACTCTCATATTTCCCGAAGTATTCTCGATGTAACACAGAAACAGTTTATTACTGTTAAGTAGTGACTGTCTCCCCAGCTTGAATAATGAAGTCCTCTAGGTCAATATTTTATACAATGATGCATTTAAGGAAGCATTCCTCTGCAGTCTAGTGCTAAAACAATGGGTGTCATAATAGAAGTCTATGTATTATCAATCTTAGGTGCCAGTATAATCAATCTAATTCTTTGAGTAGTGCAAAGACAATATGTTATTGTGTTAAACCAAGAATTTTCTTCTTCCAAAATGTTTATCAAAGAACATAATAAAATTATTTATAGAGGCTGGCTCTGCTGTGCAAGGTAGAATAAATTTAACCTTCTATGAACAGCGCTTTCAGCTGCAGGAGATTTACATCTGGTACCTGTAAAACAAATTTCCACAAGGTGCAGCAACACAGTTTTTGAGAATTATACAGCCACCCAAGCAAGACATTAAGAGTATTCACTGTCTGGCAAGATTTTCCCTGATATGAAAATTGTAACTGTACCAGAAATTTAAAAAAACCCAGAAATTCCTTCTTTAACTAACATGCAAAAAGTTTTAATTTGTATCTGAAAATGACAAAATTATTGAAGAAAGATATTTAGGTAGGTACAGTTTGGTAAATATCTCGGAATAGCAAAGAATGAGCTTTCAGACAAATAATTAGAAAACAAGACAACCGGTGCAATTTTAACAGCAGTAGCTATAAACTATACCCAGCACGGATATTTAATCAGAAACACATCAACCTTGCAAACACTTAAAATAATAAATAATCTTTTTCATATGAGTAATCCTTTAGAATTCAGCTATGCATATACTTAAGGCTTTATTTTGGTCTTCTTAGAGAACACAGACATCTTTAATATCAGGAATTCGTAGGTAAACACCTTCGATATATTTTGCGAGTTTCAGATAATTTTATTTGAGTAACAAAAATGTTCCAAAAATACAGAACAGAAAACATAATAATGAGTTATAATCTCAGAATTCCTTAGTTTTATGCTACTTAGAGTTCACAGATGTCCTTGAAAAAGAAAACCAAGATGTAGAGTGGTTAGTCATACGTTGAATTCCAAGGTCAAAATTAGATATATAACTCAGCATTGAATACAACAGCGGTGATTTGAATTTTAATTAATCAAACAATGCAAAACTGTGCCAAAACCAAGCAAGAATTAGAATTGTTCTAAGATACAAATCTTGCTGAAATTACCTCTAAAAGCATCATCTGCCCACTTTTAAGTTTCAGACTGTTGTAACTGCACAACATTCTCTGCTGCATGACTCATGCATTCAGGAAATGGTTTGTCCTCCCTGCTCAACACAAATAGGTTCTTCAATTATGATTAGTCTGTAAACAGGGCTTTAGAAAAAGTATACAGGCAAAATGAGGAGAACTAGGGATAGAGGATAAACATACAGGTCAGTGCGTTCCTCTTGAGTGGTCCGCTCCAATCATTCCATTTCAGAACCCTATTCTAGTATTTCCGAGAATCAATAGTTGTTCTATTTGCTTCAGCAAAATACATTAAGAGGTCTACAGCAAACTCTCCGTTGCTGAGGTGCTTTACACTGCTTTCTTCAGCCTCCACCACTGGAGCCATTCCGGATCAGGGTGGATGGAGCTCTGGGCAATCCGTTCTAGTTACAGCAGTCCCTGGTTGTAGAAGGATGGTTGAATTAGATGACCTTTGTAAGTCCCTTCCAACCCAACACACTCCATGATTCTATGGTAGTCTTCATAAGCACACACATTCAGATAAATATGAGTTTAAACTCATAGCAATTTAAATATTAGATGTGCCACAACTAATGATCTGTCTATCTACTGCCATCCTTCTGAGTGACCGTCCAGACGAAGTGCTATTCCTTTTTTCTCAGAATGAGAATTAGTCACCAATACATAAAACCTGAGCAAAAACTATCTTAATAAGAGAATCATAAAATGCATTTGGAATGATCCTTTAAAGGTCACCTCCAATCTCCATCAGTATGCAGGGACATCTTCAACCAGAGCAGATTGTTCAGAACCTCATCCATTGAGACATAGAAATTCCAAGTCCTGGTTAAGGTGTTACTGTTTCACCATCCTCATTTCAAAAACCTGCTTCCTTACATCAAACTTAAATCTCTCTTCTAGCTTAAAACCAACACATACCCTCTTGTCATGAAAGGCTTTGCTAAGAAGTCCCTCCTGACCTTGTAGACTTCCTTTATGCACTGAAAGGGCTGGAGAATATCTCGTATGATGACAGGCTGAAAGAGCTGGGATTGTTCAGCTTGAAGAGAAGACTCTGGAGGGACCCTACAGCGACCTTCCAATCACTGAAAGGGGCCTATCAGAAGACTGGGGAAGACTGTTCACAAGGGTAGGGAACGATAGGTTGATGGGTCATGATTTGAAGCTGGAAAAGGGCAGATTGAGGCTTGACAGGAGGAAAATGTTGTTGAATCTGACGGTAAGGGATCCCTGGAACAGGATTCCTAGAAAGGGTGTGGAGGCCCCAAGACTGGAGCCACTCAAGGTCAGGCAGAATGGAGCTCTGGGCAACTTGGTGTAGTGAGTGATGGCCCCACTTGCTGTAGGGCGGTTGGAATGGAGGACCTTTAGAGGTTCCTTACAGCCCAATACTGTGATTCTGTAATTCTGCGATTCTATTTACTGGTCTTGCAAGTGTATTACAAACATAACTAATCTCATCAATATGTCACTGCAGTCACTTACTGTACAGTGCAAATATGGAAATTGACCTGTGGAACTTAAGGGACTCACCCAAAATGCAGTATCAATATGTATCATAATCAGGATTAGATTTCAGGACCCTCCTACTTAAGCCCCTGTTCACACTCTAATGCTTCTCGAGATTAATAAATTATAGGTTTTTGGGAATAAATGTGAGAGTGAATGAATAAGTTATAGAGAGTCATGATCAGAGCCCAGTCTTGATACAGCCCCAAAGCTTGCTCATTCCTGCACAGCTCTCTTACAAGACTCTTAATAGCTCAGAACAAATGTAGTTTTAAAGGTATACTATCAAGAAAATTCATGTTCTTGCTAGGATCCTGGAGGAAAGCTTGTGCCAATATTCTCTTGTAATTGATTCCACCATCAATTTAATTTGGAGGCAGACAGTTTTCTTCTGCGTGTTCAGTTCATGAAGGAAATCTTTCTGCCGATAGTTTATAGAAGCTGGATATGCAAAGTGTTTTGCAATGTACAGCAAATAGACATCCCGCATCTACTCAGATAAATTAGTACTTGTCCTAAAGAAAACTGAAGTGGTTGCCCTAGTCTAAATTAAGTCCTTGCTCATCCCAAAATCATCAAGAGCACCGGGATCATGACAAAACTACAGGCTGCATAATGAAAACAAAAAACACAACAGTCACTCTGTATCATGTGTCTGGAGTGTCTTCCTACGTGAGAAGAGGCTGAGAGAGCTAGGGTTGTTTAGCCTGGAGAGCAGGAGACTGATAGGAGATCTCATAAAGATTTATAATTGTCTCTCATAACCATTTCTAATTGTCTAAAGAGTGACGGCATCAGGCTTTACTTGGTAGTGTCTAACAATAGGACAAGGAACAATACATTTAAACTAGAACATATGAGATTCAATTTCAGTGTAAGTAAACAATAGGACAAGAGGAAATGGCCTCGAGCTGCACCAGGGGAAGTTTAGGTTGGATATGAGGAAAATCTTTCTGGAAAGGGTCCTCAGGCATTGAATCAGGCCACCCAGGGATGAGGCTGAATCACTGTCCCTGGATGTGTTTCACAGTCTTAGAGATCTGCAGCTCAAGGACAAGGTTCAACAATGGTCTTGGGACAATTGGGTTAACGGTTGGACTCGATGATCTTGAAGGTCTTTTCCAACCTGAATGATTCTATGTCTCTATTCTGTGATTATATATGTTGGGTTCTTCAACACTGTTATGGAAGGGAGATATGAATATTTTGTGACATTAATATGTCAACGTGAGGACAGTGACATAATTTTGTACAGTAATTCACTAAAAAACTGTATATAATCTACTGTTTGAGTTATCACATCCATAACCTACAAAATATTGGGGAAAATATTTAACAGTAAGAGTGGAGAGGTACTAGTGGTCATTTTTACAGTCTACTAGTCTTCAAGACCAAGACAGACTTTGGACCTTCTGCCAGTAGATGAAGGTAATATCTCTGACTTGCTCCAGTCCTACTCCTTAACTTTCTATGTGTGATTTTAGAGAGCAAACAAAGGGGCATTTTGGGCTACTCCCAAAGTAGCTTTTTATGGTAGATTGAACAATTGCACTTCCACAGATGATATGGGAAAAGAACGTCCTCAAGAACCTTCTTGTCTGTGATTTCTTTTTGCTCAAAGACAATTGTTTTTCATCATTATGAATCTTCAGGTCTGACTCTGACTTCATTTAAACTAGTATGACATGGAAGAATTGCTTCATTTCATGGCTTACCTTCATACTTAGGGTCATTCCACAATAATCCAAATTATTCTATAACATTAAAGTATATGAAATAGAAAGTTAAGTCAACAGACAAGTTAAACCTGATGCTTACAAGCTCAGAATCTGGTCTGTAGTTTTATCGCCACTTATGAAAATTTCAGCTACAATAAAACTTAGTCTAAGCAAATTTTATATCACTGTTTTATTCTAAATTACAGTTGATGGTAATTACAAAGTGAAGCAAGAGTAGAGGACATTATCATGTAAGAATCTCTCCATTGCCTCGAGATATGTAAAAACAACTTGTATGTCAGTATGGCTCTCGTAAATGCTCTAGCTACAGCTCTTTTCATTACACCCTTATATAATCTAATTTTGTCGAGGGCCTTGGCTAACCTGGAGCAGATGCTGTGGCTCAGATCACAACACATCACAGTTCAGCACGTAATACTTTTCAAAATGGAAGAAAGAGAGTGTATACAGGAGAGAGTATTCGATCAGCTACTTGCAGTGTTCACTTCCAATGAGTGTCACAAGAAAAGCCTGATGCTGTGTGTTATTTGTTGTCAGATAGGTGCTGGCAATAACAAATTAGAACACTGATTCAAAGTCTACACCAAAAAAGTCAGAAAATATCAGGAAAATTTAAATGCATTACATTTTAACATTGTATAACTAGTCCTACGTTCTGAATATCTTGATGTAGGTTGTGGTGAAAAGAGCTGCATCTTATCTCGGTCAAGATATATGGAAATATTTAATGGTAAAAACCTGAATATAATTAATGCTATGTTTTATACACTTTTTCTCCTTTTTGCTCTGTTTAGTGCAAATTTTTTTTTACCTGGTTTTAGATGACAGTAAGATGTTCAGTTATCTTATTAATGACTAATATCTCACTGGATGTGAAGAACAGGGAAGAACTAGATGTGGGAACAGAGCAAGGGTGAGTGGTGAGATTCACTCCACTACCAGGTTTGCTCTCCCCTCCAGAACTGCTGATACTGGACAGCAGTCTCAAACGTTCAAGGAATAGCCAGAACTGGCTTTAATTAATTACTCTGAGGACTCAAAATGTTCCAGGGAATCATCTTTAAGTTGTTGTCCAAATGTTTACTGGGGGGTTGTGGAGTGTCCTTGTCTGGAGATATTTAAAACCCATCTGGATATGTTCTTGTGTAACTTCATCTAGTGGATCCTGCTCTGGCAGGGGGACTAGACTAGATGATCTTTCAAGGTCCCTTCCAAGAATCTGAATCACAGAATCGCTGTAGTTGGAAAAGATCCCTAGGACCATCAATTCCAACCATCTACTCTACCTTACAAGGTCACCCCTAAACCAGATCCTTCTACACGTCATCCAAATGATTTTTAAACACATCCAGGCATGGCGACTCAACCACCTCCCTGGGAAGCTCATTCCAGTGCTTGACCACACTTTCCATGAAAAAATTCTTCCTGATATCCAGTCTAAACCTACTCAGTTGTAACTTGAACCCAGTCCTTCTTGTTCTATCATCAATTGTTTGTAAGAAGAGACTAGCACCATCGTCTCCACAATGTTCTTTCAGGTAGTTGCAGAGAGTGATGAGGTCTCCTCTCAGCCTCTTCTTTTTCACACTAAAGAACCCCAGCTGTCTCAGTCTTTCTCCATAAGATTTATTCTTCAGGCCCTTTACCAGCTTCGTTGCCCTCCTCTTCACTCACTCTCCCTTGTACTGCACCTTCATGTCTTCCTTGTAGAGAGTTGCCCAAAACTGGACACAGTACTCAAAATATGGCCTCACTAATGCCAAATACAGGGGGACAATCACCTCCCTACTCCTTCTGGCCACACTATTTCTAATACAAACCAGGATACCATTGGCCGTCTTGGCCACCTGAGCACACTGCTGGCTCATACTCATCTTCCTGTCAGTTAGAACCCCTAGGTCCCACTCTGCCACACGGCTCAACAGCCACACCTCACAGATTCTGTGATTTTGTGAAAATTGTTGGATTTTTGAGATTGGAAAAGACTTTTAAGACCATCAAATCCAATCCTTAACCCAACTGTCCCAAGTCCACCACTAAACATGAAACTCCATGTCTACAGAACTTTTAAGCATCTACAGGAATAAATATGAAACTTAATGCGTTTTTATCTTTGTCTTAAATCTATTTATCAAATTTGAGTTTCATTTTTTCTTTATTTTCTTTTGCAAATAATAATTCAAGTGAATTATCAAAAAAAGTTAAATCAGACATCAACAATCAACATGGTAAACCCACAGGCTGGAATGTTATTCAACAGAGTTCTTGCTTCTGTGCATCTCTATTCATTTACACTACTGTAGAATCTTGTCCTCATTTACACAGTTTTATACTGTTAATACACAATGTCATCACGGAATGTATGTTTCCATGAATAGGAGAAATATGGAAGTAGAGCCTGTAGCAGATTACTATTGCTTAAAATGTCAAACTTGGTAGACTCATGGTAACTTGGTAAACATGCTGATGAAATTTATACCAAAACTATGACTTTTCTTTAAAATAAAAATCAGTATATGCACTCTAAACCCTAAAAGATGAGAAAGCATAAAAATTAATCTGTATATCTGACAATATTTCTTATAACTGACAGCTTTTCCAAATAAATTTTTAACAAATCATGACAATTAACAGAAGCAAACCTCACACAGGATATAAATTATTTAAGTGCAAGTGTGACAGCAACAGGAAGAATTATCCAAATCTGATGAACTACAGATAATGAGCATTATTGATTTAACTAAAATACTCACAGAATCACAGAATCACATGACATTAGGGATTGGAAGTGACCTTGAAATATCGTCCAGTCCAACCCCCCTGCCACAGCAGGATCACCTAGACCAAGTCACACAGGAACATATCCAGGTGGGTTTTAAACATCTCCAGAGAA
>JAOXOE010000874.1:31958646-31972723 GCA_028565055.1 Phoeniculus purpureus
ACAGGACTAGGGGCAATGGAGCAAAGCTGGAGCTGGGTAGATGTAGACTGGATGTGAGGAGGAAGTTCTTCACCGTGAGAGTGGTGAAAGCCTGGAATGGGTTGCCTAGGGAGGTGGTAGAGGCCCTGTCCCTGGAGGTGTTTAAGGCCAGGCTGGATGAGGTTCTGGCCAGCCTGGTCTAGGGTGGGATGTCCCTGCCCATGGCAGGGGGTTTGGAACTGGATGATCCTGTGGTGCCTTCCAGCCCTGACTGAATCTATGATTCTATAGTGACTTATGGTGGGGAAGGTACTTTCACCTTAAACCTGCGTTGCAGGTGCTTAGAACTTCTAGATGTGTTCCTGTGTGACTTGGTCTAGATGATCCTGCTGTGGCAGGGGGACTGGACTAGATGGTCTTTTGAGCTCCCTTCCAATCCCTAATGATTCTATGATTCTATGATTCTATGTCTCAGAGTGATTTGTGATAGAGGTTGGATTCTTATTGGCTATGCAGAGTCGATAAGTGTCTCACTACTTCTTTTGTGCACTGGTTTTACAGTGGTGCATTCAGTACACAGTCATTTGCTTTGACTACTCAAAGCATACAGTGTGCTCCTATTCCACTTGAACACAGATTGCTTGCTTCTGCTACCCCGCTTTCTTACCAGCTGTTGCAGTTATTGGCATGGCTTTGAACTTCACAGAAACATCTGCAAACAATCCCCCAGTTCTGGTCACATTAATGATTGGTCCAACATAATTTTCAGCAACTCGCACAGATGAAGCTGAAAGCTGAAGTGTTCCAAAAGCATCGTCATTGGCATTGATAATTACATGAGCTATTGTCTCACCCACCAGTCCAAGTCGAGGAGAATTTACAACTGAAACATAAAGAAAACTTATTGAGGTGAGCAGGTGCCCGAGACACCATCCATAGCTGTAGATTTCATAGACACACATGGGAGTTCAGTGGTTATTCTACTAACTTTCATAAAATTATCATTTTTAGAATTGGACAAAGTGTAACTACAGTCAGTATCAGCATCCCTTTGGTGTTTGAATTATATTATGGCAGATAAACCCTGATTTTATTAACTTAATATTCTACCCTGCTGTAGCAGGGAGCTTAATATTTTTGAAAAGTCAAAGTACTGTGAAATCTACGGCTACCTCAAAGGAGGTTGTAGTGAGGCTGGTGCTGGTCTCCTCTCCCAAATTACTAAGGATAGGACAATAGGAAATGGCCTCAAGCTGCATCAAGGGAGGTTCAGATTTGATCTGAGGAAGAAGTTCTTTCCTGAGGGACTGGCTGGGTGCTGCAACAGGCTGCCCAGAGAGGTGGTGGAGTCCACATCCCTGGAGGTGTTTAAAAAACAAGTAGCTACAGCATTTGAAGCCGTGGTCTAGGGGTTAGGGAGATGTTGGGATGAGGGCTGGACTTGATGATCCTGGGGGTCCTTTCCAATCATAATGATTCTATGATCCTGTTTCTCTGTCCACAGAGCCAAGATAAATACAGTTCAGAAGAATTTCTTTTTAACACTAGCTATGATGAAATACAAATAAGATTTCAACCTCCTAGCAGAATTGGATTTGAAGTCTCCCTTAACATCAAGATTCATCTGGGGTGGGGACAGCAATTAGACTGCAAGAAGCTGGGAATCACAGACCATGAGCTCAATTTATTTGAATGAGGGATGAAGCAAACAATCTGAGCAACCTGGTCTAGGTTGAATTGTCCCTGCCTGTGGACATGGAGGGTTGGAACTAAATTATCGTAAAGGTAGTTTCCAATTGAGACCGCTGTGTGATTCTATGATTCATTTTATGACTCTCTGCACCAAAATAACCTGCATCTGTAATTCTTCACTATTTCACAAAAGACTTTAATTCTATCCAACAAGCACAACTATTTTAGCTATTTCCTAATACTGAACTTTACACAAACCACACTGGACGAAGAGTTATTAGCAATACTGTAATGTGTTTGGCCTGGAAGACCTTGAGTAAGAGATGCTCACTCAACCCTGACAAAACTGCACTAAAGGAAAAATATGTCAACACCCAGAGATGTATTAATTACATATTTTGGCAGAGATAACAAGTTTATCATTTAACTCACTGCATTTTATTGTATTAAATACGAATACTAGCCATCCTAATTTAGCTGTAGGTTTCACATCCATGAGACACTTACTTGGCCGATCCTGTGCTTTCTCTATCAAAGCAATATCGCTTAGCTCCACAAAAACTGACTCTGATCTCTCAGGATCATCATCGTCTAAAACAGGCAAAGATATTGTGGCTTCACTTTCATTGGCTTTGAAGATGGTGTGACCTCTGATGGGTAGATAGTCTTTTCCCTCTGTTGCTCTAACAACATCAGGTGGAAGAAAGGGTGACTTTTCATCATCACCCAAAGTTCTGTACATTACCATCACTGTACCAAGGAGACCACCTCGCCTTACTATTGTCAGGGAGATATTTTTTGTTTCTTCCTCAACTTTTATCGGTCTGTTTAGTTCAGAAAAGATGAAGACTCCATATGGATCATCATTAGCTAAAATTGTTAGTGTTGCATTAGTATGATTTCCAAGCCGACCATTGGAGACATTGACGATCAAAACCGAAAACATCTTATCCAGTTCGGGAACTTCATCAGGAGAAACGTGTACTGTAATGTTTGCTCTTGCTTGGCCAACATCAAATGTAACATTCCCATCTGTGGAGACCAGGTCTTTGGTGAAATCATAGACTATCATCCAGTGCAATGTCACCTGAGACAGGGCCCCATGAGTTCTTACAACCTACATGAAAAATACAAAGATGTGTATATTTTTGTTCTCTGAGAGAAAACATTAAGGAAAGACATTCAAATGACGACTGAAAAATAAATTCATGTTTTAAAGAAACCCAGTATAATCTTTTTTTATCTCAGCTTTGCAGAGCCACAAAGATGATGAAGAGAGTAGAACATCTCCCTGATGAGGAAAGGAGGGAGCTGGGTCTCTTCAGTTTGGAAAAAATGAGACTGAGGTGTGACCTCATTAATGGTGATAAATATGTGAAGGACAGCTGTCAGAAGGATGGAGCCAGGCTTTGCTCAGTGGCAGCTAATGACAGGACAAGGGGCAATGGGTGTGAGCTAGAACACAGGAGGTTCCACATCAATATGAGAAGGAACTTCTTCATGGCAAAGGTGACAGAGCCCTGGAAGGGGCTGCCCAGGGGGGTTGTGGAGTCTCCTTTTCTGGAGATGTTTAAAACCCGCCTGGATATGTTCTGTGCTACTTGGTCTAGGTGATCCTGCTGTGGCAGAAGGTTGGACTGGATGATCTTTCGAGGTCGCATCCAATCCCTAATGTTCTGTGATTCTGTGATCAACACTGTGGTACTATGATAGTAGTACCTCAGTTGTAAATAAGCAAAAGTAATTTTAAACCTGTGGATATTATTATTATTACATCTCTTTAGGTTCACAATAAATGATATGCACTAGAAATGAATCAATGGAATGAATGAAATGGCAGAAGAGAAAAAGTTGTTATAAACCCGACAGATTTATGTCAGAAACATTGCAGAATGCCCAGTAAAAACAGAGGCAGGAGTGACATGAGA
This sequence comes from Phoeniculus purpureus, assembly GCA_028565055.1. Classification (NCBI taxonomy): domain Eukaryota; kingdom Metazoa; phylum Chordata; class Aves; order Bucerotiformes; family Phoeniculidae; genus Phoeniculus; species Phoeniculus purpureus. Next base: position 31,962,246 of record JAOXOE010000874.1, read on the forward strand.
TTCAAATCTTTCTAACCTGCAGCACAACATCGCTGTCTCCATCTTCAGGCTCGGTTCCGTTGACCGACAGTGACTCAGTACTGAATTCAAACACACCATGAGCATCGTCCGAAGCCTCAATAGTCACAAGGATGTGGGATGCAATTCCCAAGCTAGCTGTTAAGTGCGAGTTCCAAACAGGGTTATTTTTTTTCACCGTTTTCTCTTACATGAAAAAAATGTGTAATAAAAATTAGACAGGACAGTATGACTGGAGTATCTGTGCTGTTTTGTCTCTCTTTTTTAAATAAATAACTATCCACATGGATAAGGAACTGACTTCCAATAATGCAGTCCTGGCAGCCATTCTATGGAACTTTGCAAGAACAACAACAGCAACAACAAAAAGAGATAGGAAAAGAAATAAAATTACAGATTTAATGAGTTACAGTGGAGCAGAATTTGAGGTGGTTGGGAGTTACATAGCAAACCACAGTGTAAGCAGACAGACCAGGTGAATGCAGGTCCCATCCTACCACACACTAGAATAATAAAGAAAGTATCAAGTTCCATACATTCTACTACTAAAAATTGTCTTGTGTGAGATAACTTGATGCTCAGAGATAGAAAGTGCCTAGCACACAAGAAAATCATTCCTAGAAACCAGGTAAAGGGAAAGAGCACTTTAAAAAAATCCACAGGGAGCTCTCAAAAGTGGTTAAACCACAGACCTACTCTCAGATTCAGACTGAAATCCTTTGCACTTTCAATTAAAATTGAAAATTTGGGACTAAACTATTGAATTTGGATAATGAGTGCTCATATGTTATTTTCAGGGCTTAATGTGAGTCCAGTATGATTAGGATTTTCCCCTCGGGTTTTGTACTGTTTCCTTGTCTAGTATTGCCTTAAATTTTCTCAATATTATCTTAGTTTTCTGCATGTCATATCATAAATACAAACTTAAAGAGAAGAAACTTAAAAACAATCAAAACACTCATCCATACACAAAGCACTTATCGAAGCATACAATCAGGTGATCTATCAAATACCTTCAATCTACAAATTGTATTTGCTTTTTGCTTTCCAGAAAATTTGTCAATTTTTAGGCAAAATTAATTTTGCAAACTACACTGTGTTTTACAACGATACACTAATAGTTCTGATAGAAGACACTGTATAGAACTTGTTATTTTCTGCATTATGCTAAACACTGACTATTGAAATTAAACCTAAATTGATGCGGAAAAGAATGTTTTGAGAGAATGTTATGACCAATCTAAATTAACCACCCATAACCACAAGTGAAATAACACTAATACAAGTTGTGTCAGTATAGTAATTTATGAAGGGTACTACAGTTAGCAGTAAAAAACAATATTAATCAAAAATGCTTACCATGTTGATGGGCAGTTTGAAAGAAGAAATCCATGTTCCCATCACCACTACCACTGCCATCATTTCTAAAGAGCTCAGCAACTTTAAGATGACAGACATAGAGATATATACACATATATACATTTATAAATAAGGGGAAAGCAGAAAGTAATTCAAATATTTCTGGACAACACAAAAAGATAGAGAAGTACTCTAGGAAGGTGATAATTTTGGATAAGAAAGAAGATTTCTAATAAAAGCCAGAAAAAGTAATGTATATGCCACGTCTTATTTAATGTAAGGTATTGAAGTAGCAATGGGAGGTCAGAAGGAAACAGAACACCCACATCTCTGTTTTATCTTTTCTTTCTTTCCCTCTTTGTGTTCCTTTCTTTTAATTTCCCCTTTCTCACTTCTAAATGAGGTCTGTCGTGGAGAACATGGATATGTGAATTAAAACAAAAAAAAACCAAACAATAAAAATAAGGGCTAATCCCCTGCCCCAAACTTTCCTCTAACAAAAACATGTGTTAGAAAAATGAAAAAATCTGTAGAAAAATTAACTGAAGGAGACTCTACCCTAAGGTTTGTGTTTGCGATGATTGTGGAAAATACAAAAAAAGAATGCTTGTGTTAAAGGGTTATCAGCCTAGTCAATTGCTAAAATTAGCTGTAAGATTTCTGGGGGAAAAAAAAAAAACAAAAAAGGAAAAAATTCATTTAAAAAAACAACTATTCAACAAAAAAACCCAACATTCAAGAAAGACCTGAGGCTTTCAACAAGAGGATCAGTATGGTGCAAAATAGTGTGACATGGAACCATAGACATTCAAGGTACTAATAAATAACTTCCCAGAACGCATCACACTTGAATTTCTTAATTTCTTCTTAATTTAAGAAATTTCTTAATTTCTTAAATAATTAAAAATTACTTTATGGATGCCAACAATTCTAAATGTAACATCTTTCTACAGCCAGATTTACAATTTCACTTAAAAGTTTTCCATAATGGAAACAAATTCCATAAGGGCTGAGTGGCTTTATGTGGCTGAAGCACTGATGTTTGCCATCACTTGGGAGATTAACATCTCACACCAGGATTTCTTTTGAGTGTTTTTCTTGATTGACCTTTTGAGATCCCTTCCAATCCCTAGTGTTCTGTGATTCTACCTCTCCAGCTCATCTAAACTCCCTAGAAATCCCAACACCCACAATCACAGAACACAGAACATTAGGGATTGGAAAGGACCTGGAAAGATCATTCAGTCCAATCCTCCTGCCACAGCAGGATCACCTAGATCCAGTCACACAGGAGCACATCTAGATGGGAATCTCCTGCTGTTATAACACAGTCAAATAAATGATCAACCAGTGTATTGCAACTTCTCTGATTTCACTCAACTAGCAGACAAAAACCCCATTTGGCAGCTTAGCCTTAAATATTGTAAAAATATTGACTTTTTAAAAAATCATCGAATTAATAATGGATTTATAAAGTAGTATTCTAATTCTCATTATCAACTGAGAAATAACATCATGTGAAAAGCAGCCATTTCCTTTACATGAAGTAATGAATAGCAACACTACACTTTCTTTGGGGTCTGGTGGTTTCCAGCAATGATTAACAAAATAGAACAGCTCTTTCCCAAGAAAAATTACAGCTGCCTGGGGGTTCTTGGGGTGTATGTTTGTCACTAGAAATTACATAGGAATAGCACACCTCAGAAAGTTGAGAATTTAATGGAAAAGTATAGATCATGGGCCAATGGTGTATGTGCCTTACCTCCTCCCTCTGGATTGAACAGCTCCACTTTGAAAGTCTTTTCTAACTCAGGAATAGAATTATCAGTGATGTTAACAGTAATGTACTTGAATCTTTCTCCTGGCTGAAACTCCAGCGTGCCCACTGCAGCCTGCAATATGAAAGCTCTTCACATTTTTGTTCAAGCCTAATGCGTTCATCCATATGAAAAAAAGAAACAGAACCTTGGTTTTGTTTGTCAAATCTTCTACTTTTCTTCACTCAAGCTTTCTAAAGATCTGCTGATTTTTTGTGATGAGAGTAAAAGGCATCTAAATTCACAGAACAACAGGTATCTAAATTAACCCACATTTTCCTGCACAAGTGTCAGACCTGCACTGGGTGTTCTGCTGAACACGAACAAATCCTACTACATGCAAACACAGCCTTAACCTGTACATCCAAACAAATGCTCAAATAAGTGTTGACACACTGAGCAACAATAACAACTGCACTGACAAATCTCTTAACAAAACCAAATCCAATCACAATCAGAGGCTTTTCCGTGGAAATACAACACACTGCACTGACGGCAGGTAAAAATCTCTTATTGTGCCTATATTTAAAGGGAGTACTGCACGTTCATTCATCACATCACCAAATAACACTAAGTGTCTCTGTTGACAGAATCATAGCTAGACTAAAATACTCAAACTGAAGGCTGTCTCCAAGACAATTAACTTGAAATAAATTCTCAAATAATTATGCACTTTGGCAACGGCCATACCTCGTAATCTTCGGGGCTGAAAGCCGTAAGCGGCACTGTTCGGTATTCCACCAGAACTGTTCCAAGAAGGCCTTGTGCACGAACTACCAGCAACCTGACTTGTCCAACTTCTTCTTCAACGGTAACATGTGGCACAGTAGAGGCTGGCAGAGTCATTTCATCACCTGGCTGAGGAGGTGGCCCCACTGAGAATTGTAGCAGACCTGGCAGATAGAAGAGGGACAATTTATATGGCTTCTTGCATTCAATTTGTATCACTATAATAAATCAAAACCAATTTATTTGTAAAATATATATATTTAATATCTCTAAAATGTGAAAACAAATGTGCCCTTTGGACTCAATTATGCTGCTTCTAGGGGTTGGCTGGGTATCTTCTCCTTTGTCACCTACAGCCACATCACAGAACCATGGCACATTAGGGATTGGAAGGATCAAAAGATCATCTAGTCCAATCCCCCCACCACAGCAGGATCACCTACATCAGGTTGTACAGGAACATGGCCAGATGGGTTTTAAACATCTCCAGACAAGGAGACTCCACACCTGCCCTGGACAGCTCCTTCCCCCTCTGTCACCCTCATCATAAAGAAGTTCCTTCTCATGTAGAGGTGGAACCTCCTATGTTCCAGCTCACACCCACTGACCCTTGTCCTATCACTGGGTGCCACTGAGCAGAGTCTGGCACCATCCTCCTGACACCCGCCCTTTCCATATTTATAAACATTAACGAGATCACCTCTCAGTCTCCTCTTCTCCAAGCTCAAGAATCCCAGCTCCCTCAGCCTTTCCTCATCAGGGAGACATTCCACTACCTTCATCATCTTTGTTGCTCTGCACTAGACTGTCTCCAGCAGCTCTGTGTCCTTCTTAAACTGAGGGGCCCAGAATCAGTCTTGCTAAATCCACAGCATTAGTAATGAATACCGCTCTTCACTGAAGAGCCTCAATATATCATAATATCGGGTACTTATCAGTAAAACACCTACGTGGAAATGTTTCTCTTCTTCAGGAATTCTCATTTGACAAAATCTTGAACAGGTTCAACTACAAGAAAGTTTTAATGACTCTCAGAAGTGAATAACCACCTGTCAGGGCAGTTTTGATCCCTTTTGTGTAGTATTCTCAATAATAAGTAGCTCAGCTTTAACCCTTGTATGAAAATTCAGCATTAATCTTAAGTAAAGGGCAATATGTGATATTGCTTCCTCAGTTATCAAAGAAAAGGTTTCATCTGTTGAGCTACTACTATACAAGACTGTATCATCTCCATCACTGTTACCATATGGGTGGTCACTGGCTTTGATGCTGATATCAGTAGTTTCCTTTTCCGGATCTATACTTGCTCCACTGGTAGGAGTTGAACCTATTTTTCCATCTCCAGACACTGCAGAGACTAATGTCACACGGAAATACTCATTTAGCTCCGGAATGTCATCATCAATAACATGCAAATTTAAGACCTAGAGAAGGAGAAATCAAACCATGCAACATACATCACTTATGAGCTTCATGACCCCCAAATTCTTTGGCTAGTCAGTCAGCTACATCTGCTACGCAGTTCTGAAAGTAATATAGAGAACATTTTTGCTTTCAATGTAATATTTCCATGACATTACTTATTATCTACCTCAACACAAGCACAGTTTAAATAGGGTATATTGAAAATTAAATATATGACGCATTTTAAATCTTGAAGATAGTCTTTCTAAATAAACACTACAATGACTAATCCAATTTAGACCATCATCCATGGAATAGATATCATTATTTCAATATTCAAGTAAAGCAATAATTTTATGTCACCTTATACTTGAGATTTCAGATCACACCATTAATTAATATAACCTGGTCTGCAGAAGCTAGCAATCATGATATCATTAGATGAACACATAGAAAATAGGGTTTAAGTAGCTGATGATCTTTAGATGCTTGGGAAGGAGATGTTTAAAAATGTCTGTGGAATATATCTTGGGTTATCTCACCTGATGTGCAACTCATTTAATTCCAACCCCCTGCCATGAGCAGGGACACCTCTCACCAGACCAGGTTGCCCAGAGGCCCATCCAACCTGGCCTTGAACACTTCCAGGGACAATGGAGTAGCCACAACCTTCCTGGGCAACCTGTTCCAGGGCCTCAGCACCCTCACAGGAAGGAATTTCTGCCTCAGATCTTGTCTGAATCTCTCATCATGTAGCTTGAACCCCTCCCACTTGTCCTATCACTAGATATCCACATAAAATGGGGACCACACGACATTGGAGCAAGAGGATAAACCAGCCCTTTTCAGCCACCAGGTACCATACGGCAGGACCCATCTACACTGCCAGACTAGGGAAGCTTTGGAAATCTTTGGTTTATATGACTCTATGCAATGCATTAATATGAATTAAAGCTATTTTCAAGTATCATAAGACTGTACCAAGCTATAATCACTTTGTTTAACTAGGACCAGAACCACTAGAGGAGCCATTGGGATCCTTTCAAATTGTGTCAGGTGGGTCTCAGTCAGTCCATACTGACTTGAGCAGATAATAACAAGGATAGCATTTTCTACTATCAATTCACTTTTTCCACTTACAGAAAAGACACATTAACTTTCTGCGGTATTTTGGTCCCACACCTCTTCTCCAAATGAACATGAAATTCATGTGCTGTGGGCCAGGACTGAATTTTAAGAGAGAGAGTGAACCCAGTAGAAGTTGACAGACACTTGATTACAGCTGTAAACTCTACCTAGCTGATGTTGAGATAAATCTGAGTCCCAAAACTCAGACCAAAATCTGATCATCTTCCAGTTTCAAAAGTAGTTGAATCCATTATTTCAACCCAAGACCACATGCACACCAAATATACATACAGGTATACATAAATAAAACATGTGTATATGTAAATATATCTTATGTGCGTTCAAATAGAGGGAAATACAGGGTCACATGTGATGACTCCTTATCCAGGATATGCAGAGATCAATAAGCATCTCATATCCCCTGCTAGTTGTTCAAGGATGCAAAGAACCCTGCAAAATATGACAAAAGCCATGTGAAGGAAACACCCTCTAGTATGAAAACCAGTCAAGCATCCTCAGAAGGTGTTTTCCAGCAGGTTTGCAAAGGACAAGATGAATAGTTAATAGGAAGGTAGGGTTTACCTCTGATCTCTGCCAAGGAAGGAACGTGATAGTGCCGCTGCTGTTAGAAAAATCGGTAACAGAGTAATTAATGCCAGTGGAATCAACCTGTGAGATAATGTAATTTATGTACACATAGTCTAGGGCTCCCCTCGTACGCTCCACAACACAGGATATAGTAGAACCCTCATCGGCAGTCTGGAAGAAAGCAAGAAATGGAAATGTAGGTTATCGCCAAAGTAAATCAAAGCAATACAAGAAAAAACATGGAATTCTCTAATGCTAGTCACATGCTCGGGTAAAATAATTATGTCACGTGAAGTTAATTTAATTTTAATTAGCAGCAGCTCAAAGAGCGATTACCCCTTTTCACAATTAGAAACATTAAAGAAAAATATACAGCAACACTAAAATTAAATTATACTATCATCATTTTGGAGAAAATGAAATATTTTCTGTGCTTTAGTCCTCTGTCTTTAACAAGAACTCGATTTCAGCAGCCACAGTTCCACATATCCGGAACAAAGTCAATATTGGCATTTTTATTTATAGATAGTTCTGTGATTCTGTGATATACACAATACATAGAGATATTTTTAATATACTAAATTATTAGAAATTTTATTTAGAAATTTTATTTAGAAATTATTATCAGTTTTATTTGAAAATACCAGAGAGCTCAAACCTAACTTAAGCATTTGATAAATTTCAGAGCTGCTGTATAACGTGGCGTAGACACTGCATGTTCCTTCAGCTGCCTGATAGACAGATACGGACATTAAGCAATTAAATTACTGGCAAAACAGATGATGCTGGGTGTCTGCATCACCACTGAGAGCTCCAGTACTTCCCTGGTGAAATGGACTTAAGGTAAGTGCCAAACAATTAACATGCCATATAAATTTTTAATTTTGCTTCACAGTTGGTTGATGATCTGTGGCATCAGAGCATTATCAGTGGTATTTGAAACTGAAGGAATCTGTTATCGTAGCATATGGTAGGCACATAGAAAGCAAACAGAAAACCAGCATCACACGGAGAAGGTGTTTGCTTTCAAACACATCACAACCACTTTGGTTGGGAAGAACGAAATTTAAAGGGTTATCAATTAAAAGACTGAAATTTTCAATTCAACTGAAGGAGTTCCCAAATTGAAAAGTATTGTGAAATTTGTTTTCCAAAATAATCCAATACCAATATGTTCCTGTGTGACTTGGTCTGGGTGGTCCTGCTGTGGCAGGGGGATTGGAGTAGATGAAGTTTCAAGGTCCTTTCCAATCCCTAATGATTCTATGATTCAATATAAACAACCACCAGGTCTTTCTCCTTCATAATTGATTAAAGAAATAAAAAAACATTTAGGTTTATGCTCTCCACACCAAAAAACCAGTATTAAGCTTACAGACTGCTTATAAGGCAGCTACCACCAAGGAAAAATTTAATATCTTTTAAAAAAGGATCTCAGACAGTATCAACTGAAATACGAGAAGGAACTTCTTCACCGTGAGGGTGACAGAGCACTGGAAGTAGCTGCCCAGGGTGTGTTATGGAGTCTCCTTCTCTGCAGATGTTTAAAACCCATCTGGACATGTTCCTGTGCAACTGTATCTAGGGGATCCTGCTGTGGCAGAGGTATTGGAGTGGATGATCTTTCAAGGTCCCTTCCAATCCCTAATGTTCTTTGATTCTGTGTTTCATTCTATGGAGTTGATTTTCTTAACAAAAAATATATTTAGGTGATTTTTAAAAACAACATTCCAAATGTTTTTAAGCAATTTTAGGCATTGCAAATGCTGCAGTGTGTCTGAGGTCCTATTAACAGAACTTACATGTTTTCAACTTCTGGAAGACGTTTTGCTTAGCTACAGTGTGAAACCACGGCCCTGTGCAGGCCACCTGGTCTTCACATTAATTTTTCTGAATCCAAAACGTGACCTGTAATTCTGCTTCCGAAAACCTCACCTCAGGAATGCAGGCTCCAGTGAAACCAAATAAACCATTGGCGTTATCACTTTTCTGTATCCTTAACGTCGCCGTGGTATTTTCTTTTGAAATTCGAGCTCCACCACGCACAGAAATGAGCTTTAGGATGAACAACTCCTCTCCTTCTTCCTCTTTGTCATCCTTTGCAGACACAATGAAGGATTTATTTGTCTCTCCTTGACGATACTCCAAATATCCAGAGACAGGGTGGAGATCAGTCTTTGCAGGATTTGCATGGAGTTCGTAGATCTCTGCTCGTGTCAATTTACGCTCATAGAGCCTTACGTCCTGCATCAGCCCCGTGTATCTACTGCTGCCATTGATTCCTGCTCCAATTCTCACTATTCCTGGACCTGAGAAAGAAATCATCATTTTGTACATGTTATTGGATTCCTTCAAACCAATAAATCTGCAGCCAAACAGCTGCAATTGTTAAATCAATGGCAAACTGTTTATCACCCCTGCATTAGGAATCATATTGATCTCGAAATGCAAAATCAGGAGGTTCCTAAAGCTTCATCTCAGTGTTGCAGGTAGATCATCACAGGTCAATTACATTCTAGGTTTTTCACTCTACTACTTCTACCAGCACATTGTCGCGATCCCTGATTTCAATAAGGCTTGGAAACTTCTCTTTCCATTAGAGATTTGCAGCCCCTCAGCTTCTGCTTGGTTAATGGACTCAGCCTTGTCTCTCTGCCAAGACATCAGCATCACTGCATTAGCCCTTCTCAACATGCTTTTCCCCTAAGGCACCACGAACGTGGACTTTGAATCATACACCAAATTCCAAAAGCTTTTTACAACAGCATTTGTATTTCTCCTCCTACAAACAACCACCTTACTCAGTAAATCATGAGATTATGGGGGCTTTCTTCACAAATACACTCAGCTGGTAGCTCACACACTTTCCTGCTGGGCTAAAACATGTGAATGTCTTTTCTTCCCCGATGGTTTCTTACTTTGGAAGATAATTTGCTCTTGAAAGTGCTGGCGTAGACAGAATGTTTTCCTATGAGTAAATGAAAATGGTCCCAGTGTGCTAAGTTGAGGATGGTGAGAAAAATCAGGTTATGGCACTGACCACTGCATGGAGCTAAAATCCTTACCCTTTACTTGTGGTATCTCCGGATAGAGCCATCTCCATTTATAGAGAACAGAAACAAAAGCATCACAGCATTTCACATATCCCTGATTTGGAAACTCAGAAGGAAAAAAAACCTGTCTCAGCTATGGTACTGATAGAAACTGTTAGTTATACAGGCATTAGTTTGTCACAAGGGGGCAAATTCATTCCTTGGACTTCAACTACTGGGCATTTATAGGTAGAAAAAAACCCTTATATTTTACTGTAGTAGTGCAAAAATAAGTGTTCATAAGAAAGCAGCAAATGACCATAAAACAAAGTCAGGGGCCTCTCGGTTTCACAGTCTCTGCCAGTCTCTGCAGAGAAACTGTCCTTGAAGATAAGAAGAGAGA
>JAOXOE010000874.1:31972823-31984608 GCA_028565055.1 Phoeniculus purpureus
GATTATGTAAGTAGTAGTAAAACACTGTAAATACAACGTTTGTAGACGTTTAACTTTGTAACGAAGTGTCATTATTTATAACTAATTTGACACGTGTTTGACACTTGTACAAATAAAAAAGAGGCAACCGTCGCAACAGTTAACCTCAAGTACACTCCGCAGATGTGTACCGCTATTTGTTTATAATTATATCTCTTTATTACATATATATCAAGAAAAATTATTTATATATTGATTGTATTATTTATGATACTTATTTATTCTGGTGCTTCTTTACTTATTGTTTATTTATTACTTAATATAGTTTTCTTATATAAAATCACACAGTCACAGATTGTTAGGAATTGGAAGGGACCTCGAAAGATCATCCAGTCCAATTCCCATGCCACAGCAGGATCACCCAGGTGAACATCCAGGCGGGTTTTAAACATCTCCAGAGAAGGAGACTCCACAAGCCACCATGGGCACCCCCTTCCAGTCAGCTGGACTGACTATTCTGCTTTCTTTCCTGGTGGATGCAATATCTCTGGAACAAAACCCAGGACACAGAAACAGCATAAGAATCTACTTTACTGGACAGATGTCAAAATGCAGCTCCTGCTCTGGGTGTGTAATTTACTCTGTTTCTGGGACAGTTCACCAGTCCTTTGAGCTGCGTTTTATTGTGTTTGGTTTGTACACTCAGCTGACAGAAGAGGGTTTGGTATTGCTTTTATGATTTGTATTTTGACTGGGTTATGTAATTCACCTTGTCCTGGCAGTACTCTGATGACTTTACTGTCATTTGTTGAGTCTGCAATGTAGAATCACCTTTTGCAACACCTTTAGGCAGCCTTTTGCAGCACATTTACTCGAACCTTATATCTGTCTAGCACTTGATTTCATTTGCTTTTGTGTGTCTTTGATCATCAGAAGTGCTGTACGGGATCATCTAGTCCCTCTCTGACTCATCAGGAGGAGACGCTTTAGGAAGATGCCATAAGAAACAGGAAGCCGCCCTATTTATAGTTGTGGCCTGTCTGTGTCCCAGAGTTCAATAGGATGTTCTCTAGGAAAAAACACATCCTTCATTTGCAGCCAGCACTGGCATGAGCTTTATAAACCATATACTTCTGCTTACTTGCTTTACTTGGCCAATGCAATGCACTTGCGAAACGGCATCCTTGATCTCTTCTTAATTCATCTAATATGCTGGGTTTTAACTTTGCTTTTGAATCACAGAATCACAGAACAATAGGGACTGGAAGGGACCTCAAAAGATCATCCAGTCCAATCCCCCTGCCACAACTGGATCCCCTAGTCAAGTCGCAGAGGAACATATCCAGGCAGGTTATAAATATCTCTAGAGAAGGAGACTCCACCTTCTAAAACTGTGGTATATTGATTTGTCATGCTGCATTTACTTACTGTTGTTCCATAAACACGGGATTCTTCATTATAATATGGAGTACTTTGGGGTTTTTTTTTCTGCCATGGCTGCTAGTTTTCTTTGATATTTTATCATCTCTGCTACTTGAATATCCCTTACTTCTGCTCTGGTGTACCTCTGCTATTTTAACCAATGAAGTTCGGTGAATCACATCTGCTCCAGCCAATGCCAGGTTTCAACATGCACCTAGGATGTTAGGGGGTGGAAAACACTTCTAGAGATCACAGAATCATGGAATCACAGAACATTAGGGATTAGAAGGGACCTTGACAGATCATCTAGTCCAATCCCCCCACCTATCATCTAGTCCAACCCCCACCCTGTCAAAGAAGGTGTTCACTCACTCCTCACGTCCATATTTTTCAGTAAAGGTATAAAGGATTTTTCAAATATTTCTACATGACCTCTTTAACCTTCTCGTCCTGTAATCCCTTACAAGTAAGTTCAGTTTTAAAAAATGTTTTGTTAGGAAAATGAGACATTTTGCCCGTTATGGAAACCCACCAGCCAATCTTGCTTCCTTTGACTTCCTGGGTTTCATGGGAAGATGTAATTTAATCACAGAGTGGTAGGAAAGGACCTCAGTACTCATCTACTTCAACCCCCTGCCATGGGCAGTAGCGCCTCTCTCTTGGTTGCTCAAGGCCCCGTCCAGCCTAGCCTTGAACACTTCCAGACAGGGGGCAGCTACAGCCTCTCTGGGCAATCGATTCCAGAGTCTCTCCACTCTTGCACTGTAGAACATCTTCCTAAGATCTAGTCAGAATCTCTTCTTGTTCAGTTTCAAACCATTTCTCCTTGTCCTGTTGCTGGAAAAAAAAAAGTCATTCTCTAGCCTTCTTGGAGGTTCTCTTTAGGTGTCAGAAGGCAGCTATAAGGTCCCCCCACAGCATCGTCTCTTCTCTAGGCTTAACAACCCCCCACCTCCTTCAGCCTGTCTTCATAGCAAAGGTGCTCCAGGCCTTTTTACATGTGATGTGTGATTACCTGTGCATGAGTCACACACAGAACCTCCAAAGACATTTTGCCCTCATCTGCACCAGCCAGAACAACCACGGAAGATCTCTTCAATCATTACTAATGGGCTATTCCTAGCTTTGATTTACTTTTCTCTTGATTTGAAATTGCTAATAAAGGGGTTTATTGATGCTGTTAACATGGAGAATTTAAACATTTAATAAGAACAAGGTTTTGATTCAAAACTACTTATTAAATAAGATAATTTATTGCTGGTTAGGGCATGGTGAGGCTTAAAACAGGGAAGAGGTACCTAACACCTCCTAGTTTGTAGCATAGATAGACTAAATTATAAGATAGAAGCATGGGTTGTACAGTGCGTTTTGGTGGAAACAGAGACAAAAGATAATCAAGATTATACCCATAAAGTCAGCTGCAGGAAAGAGCCTGAGAATGAGTCTGAAGCCTCATTGCAGCCCCTCTGCAAACAACGGGAAGAGATCCACCCACCACCCTGAACTTTGGATCCATTGAACAGCAAACATGCGGCCGATGACATCAGCTGTACAAACCAGAAACACCCCCTTAATTGCATGGAAAACAAGACAATCGCTTAGATGAGCAGAGAGTATGCAAGAGGGCTTGTGAGACCCTAACCTTTAGAGAGAAGCAGCTCATCCTTTCACTCCTGACCCCAGCAAACACTTTGTGAATAAATCCACAGAGGCAATCGTATGCAAAGGAAAGAGGTAAATGCTCCTCTTGGTTTTGCTAGTAAGAAGATGAAGAGCTGAGACCTTTGATGTGAGAGCATGGAGTGTGTTTCTAAATAACAGATGGTGCCTGGGTAGGACATTCAGGAGCATATTGCTCAAAACATCAGCTACCACAAACACACTTCTTACATGTTTAATGCTTTTCCATGCTCTTCTAAATACATTTTTCTAGATTGTAAATCAACTACTGCCCTCCTCTATTCAAGGTCAGGTTTGAGGGGCTCTGGGCAATCTGTTCTAGTGAGTGATGTCCCTGCTTGTTTCAGGGGGGTTGAAGATGACCTTTGGGGGTCCCTTTCAACGCTATGATTCTATGATTCTGTGATTGTATTGAGACAATTTGCATGTTTATTCCTGAGGTTACAGGGAAAGGGATGGTTTCCCCTCCATGCTCTAGAATAGCCCGTACTATAAATGCATCTCCAATGGGAACCATTTCCTGCAGGAAGTGCTTGGAAACAATTTGTCCTCAGTAGATGATTTTCCTACCAAGTGCTTTTCCTAGGAAATACATGACATAAGGCTAAACAACTCAACTGGAGAACATGTAGTGTCCTTCCAGTCTCCTGGGATGAATCCATTTGGGTATCCAATGTATTTTAATGGCTCATGTTCTGCCTCGTTACACGGTCTGCAGCTCCCAAGCAGCAGGGGAGCAGGTCTCTGTTTCTCGTAAACTATTTCATGTTTCTCCTTCCTGTTGGGGAAAAGCTCTTAATGAACACTAAATTGCTTTCCAGCTGAAACAGGGCATGTTGTGTAACAGAAATGCCTGCCAATAAATGGTAAAACCACCTTTTATTGCAGAAATACAGACTCATTTTAACAATCATTACCAATTCTGAGAGCTGATAAAATCATGGGAACGAGAAGCCAACAGCTTGCACTTAAAGAAAGCTGGTTCATCCCAAAATGGTTATGAAAATGTGTTTCCCACTGTTAAGTACCACTTTCCTCCCCCATTCCCAATAAGCCAGAATGAGATTAAAGCTTCATAGGATACTGGAGATCCTGTATCTATGTTGTTGATGGACACAGGAGACTGCAGGCCAGAAGAATCTCTCAGAAGCCAGTGTTGCCCTCATGGACAGACTCTTGTTAATGTGAGCAGGGTGTGCCAATGCTTCACAGAGCTGGTCACATCAAATCCCTCATTCCATACTCAGTACTTATAATTTTCCACTGCAGAAACATTTTTCACTGATTTATTCCTCTAATGCATTTGGGTATCTGGTTATTTGGTGAAATGCACAGATTAAGGAGTCTCCTTCTCTGGACATGTTTAAGACCTGCCTAGATATGTTTCTGTGTGACTTGTTCTAGGTGATCCTGCTGTGGCAAGGAGATTGCACTAGATGATCTTTCAAGGTACCTTCCAACCCCTAATGTTCTGTGATTCTATGAAATTCACCGACTCTTCACTTTGTTCCCTCCCTGTTTTTCATTTCATGCTTCATTTTGGTCACCTGAATCACACATCAGAGGTTTTTTTTCCTGCTTCCTGGTTAGATAAATGATGACTTTAAAACAGGAGAACAATACCTGCGGGGCGGTTATTTAAAATATGTGGGTGTTGCAGGAAATTGTTTTTGGACTTGTTTTCTTGTAGAGATTTACAAAGCATTGTAGACAATCACCTATTAAAGCAAACAAATACAAAACCTGAAGTAAAGTGAAAGGCTACTCCACTTTCATTACTGCTCAACACTCAAAATTTATCTTTTACAGAATCACACAACATTATGGATTGGAAGGCACCTCGAAAGATCATCTATTCCAATCCCCTCGCCAGAGTAGGATCCTCCTAGTTCAAGTCACACAGGAACAAGTCCAGGTGGGTTTGAAACATCTGCAGAGAAGGAGACTTCACAGCCCCCTGGGCAGCCCCTTTCAGTGCTCTATCACCCTCACCATAAAGAAGTTTATTCTGGTATTTATATGGAACCTCCTCTTTTCAAGCTCACATTCATTGCCCTTTGCCCTACCATTGGGTACCACTGAGCAGAGCCTGACTCCATCCTTCCAACACCTACCCTTCACATATTTACAAACATTGATGAGGTCACCCCTCAGTCTCTTTTCCCCAAGCTAAAGAGACCCAGCTCCCTCAGACTTTCCTCATAAGGATTTCCTTCATCATCTTCATTGCTCTACTCTGGACTCCCTCCAGCAGCTCCGTGTCCTTCTTGAACTGAGGGGCCAGAACTGGACACAATAATCCAGATGTGGTCTGACTAGGGAAGAGTACAAGGTGAGAAGAACTTCTCTAGATCTGCTAACCACACCCCTTCTGATCCGTCCCAGGATGCTGTTAGCCCTCTTGACCACAAGGGCACAATGCTGGCTCATGGTCATCCTGCTGTCCACCATGGCCTACATGGCCCTTTCTCCTACACTGCTCTCCAACAGGTCAATCCCCAACCTATAGTGGTACCTGGGGTTGTTCTTGCCCAGATGCCAAACTCTACACTGCCCTTGCATAGTTCATTAAATTTTTCTTTGCCCAGCTCTCCAGCCTGTCCAGGTCTTCTTTAAAATATTTGCCTGGCCATGTTCCTGTGTGACTGGATCTAGGTGATCGTGCTGTGTCAGGAGGATTGAACTGGATGATCTTTCAAGGTCCCTTCCAATACCTCATGTCCTGTGATTCTGTGATTCTCTAACTTTATAATTTAAACAGTAATTTCCAAATTAATAAATAATCAATTAATACTGTCCTATTATTCTTTTTACGCTTGAAAATGCCAAGAAAGGATAAGGAATCTTTCTTTAAAATATGAGCTTCTCATAGCTTGAAGGACAAATTTTTCTTTACTTCTCTTTGAATTGGGGATCCAAAACCTGCACATTGTAATTTAAAATATTAAACAGAGAGAGACTGTATGTTTGAAACCATTGCATGTCCTTTCAATGAAGGAAGATTTATTTTATATTTGAGGTTTTATAGATTCTCTAGGGCTAAGAACAACAAGAAGTAACAGATTTCTCCTTTGTTCTGCAGGATCAATATTGATGTAATTTGAACAGAGATGCTGCAGTATCTTCCCCAGGCCTTTTGACATCTACAGTTATTCCCCAGATATTAAACATCTGTCATAAGGACAAGAAGCCAAATGAATTGATCTCAATATATATATAAAAAAAAAAGACTATACAGGTTGCTGAAGCAATTTCTTGTGTTTATAGAGAGTTACAGGAAGTTCAAGGCCAGGCAGGATGGGGTGCTGGGCAACCTGGTCTGCTGAGAAGTTTTCTTGCCCATGGTGGGTGGGTGGGTTGGGCCTGGACAATCTTTGAGGTCCCTTCCAACCCAAACCATTATGTGGTTTACCATTCTAAGAACTATGGGCAGAGGGGCAATGCAGGCAGTCTGGCATCACCATGAGTTTGGAACTGAGACTGTGATCCACATGTGGTGATGCACAACAATGATAACATGAGACAATCCAGTCAGCGGAGGGCAAGTCTTGCAGTATTTGGTTTCTGATCATTCATTTCCTAGTTTTTCAGAGTTTTTGAATACATATTTCTCAACTGTCTAACAGAAGGAGAAGATATAACTGGGGACATTTCTTGGAAAGATTAGAAATACACTTGCTCATAGAGGTTCACAGAATCGCAGAACATTAGGGATTGGAAGGGACCTTGAAAGATCATCTAGTCCAATCTCCTTGCCACAGCAGGATCCTCCTAGTTCAAGTAACACAGGAACATGTCCAGGTGGGTTTGAGACGTCTCCAGAGAAGGAGAGTCCACAACCCCCCTGTACAGCTCCTTCCAGGGCTCTGTCACCCTCACTGGGAAGAAGTTTCTTCTGATATTTAGGAGGAATATCCTCTATACCAGCTCACACCCATTGCCCCTTATTCTATCATTAGAAGACTCTGAGCAGACCCTGACTCCATCCTCCTGATACCCACCCTTCACATATTTATCAACATTAATGAGGTTACCCCTCAGTCTCCTTTTCTCCTTGGAAAGATTAGAAATGCACATGCTGATACAGGTTATTTGGTCTTAGAGGATCCTCATGTAGGATCCAAACAACAGAAGAGTAAAGCCCTTGGTAGTGAAGGGAAGTTATCAGGTCCTTGAGTACTCAGACAACCTATACAGTCACATGAAATTATAGCAGAAAAATGACTGAAATTATAATACCCACAGGGAAAGATCCAGCAGAAGAACAGAAGAGTGATGCACTACCTACAGAAATCTTAACCAGCACTCAACTTCTGTATCGAGCAGTGATGCTGATAAGAGACCAGCCAAAGAATCGCCAGCAAAAGAGAAATCACTTTAACTGGAGTTCAAAGATTTTTAGATGGCATGCATGGAAACAAAACTGTATAAAAACACTACATTAAACCAACAGGAAAACTTCACGTAGATTAAAAAAAAAACCCAATTATATCTGCTGTCGTCCAACTCTTAGCTGTGTCTAAACCAACCCCTAACTTTGGAGTCATACAGCGGTGCATCTGTAATAGCAGTCATGACTTAAACATTGCTGTAGGCATGTTGTCACATCCATGTGTTCCAAATCACACCGGACCACTAGTGCAATAAATCACTCACAGACCTTGTGGATCTTATGTTCTGCACAACTGGTTTTCCATATTCTGCTTTACTTCTTGATCCTACTGCATGAGTTGGTGCCTTGAAACCGGCAGTATTAATTAAAGTTGCAATAAGTCTACGGCTTTGAACTTTACTTGAATAAAATGAAATTTCAAGTTATATAAAGCAGACTAATATAAAGTCTCTTCTGGCAATTACACAGAAGGGTCAACACTCTGGCCAAGAACAATAATTCTCACAGAGCACTCATATCCCTCCTCTCTAAATAGTCACTGGCAATGAAGTAATTTTATTTTAAAGAAAATATCCACGCATATTACAGTGCTCTGGCACTCCGTTGCCTCTGCCATAAAATCTCAATTATAACAAATTACCCTTTTGAAAAATCCATATCCAAGACAGATCTGTGTAACACAAACCCAGATGAGATTCTAGCAATAATCTTTTGTAGAGAGAAATAATAAGGAAGGACATATATACATAAATATTACACAAGTGTCACCACTATTTTCCTTTATATCAGTGGTTAAAGTTTCACTACAAAACTGCAGTCTTAGCTGTAGAGCTAACATTTCCAATAGCATTTGCCTGCAGCTCTGAGATTTTGTAAGGGGAGAGGAAAGGGAGGGAACGTGCTTTGGGGCTACTGTGAGTAACAGAGTCACAGAATCATTCATGTTGGAAAAGACCCTTGGGATCATTGAATCTACCATCAACCCTACTCTACAAGGTCACCCCTAAACCAGATGCCCCAACACTACATCTAAGCCACTTGTCCTTAGAGCTGTGGCAGTCTCACTGTGAAAAAGCAGTTCTTTTATCGGTGCTGTTGAGCAAATCTATTCGCCCAGTTTCACAAAAAAATCCCAACATAACTAATTTGAACCAATCTACAGAGAGTAACTGAATGGGAGTATCTACTGAATAATTGCACACAACAAGGACAATAAGGCACACGTTTTCCTCAATTTAAAAAAATTTACCACTGAGAATATTTTGAAATATTTTGCTTCCATCTTTAGAATTCAAATCAAAACTAAAACTGTTGTGTGAAACCACAGATTTAAAATTAATTTTTATTTGATGAGTCACAGAATCACAGAACATTGGGGATTGGAAGGGACCTCGAAAGGTCATCCAGTCCAATCCCCCTGCCACAGCAGAATCACCTAGACCAAGTCACACAGGAACATGTCTAGGTGGGTTTTAAACGTCTCCAGAGAAAGAGACTCCACAATACCCCTAGGCAGCCCATTCCAGTGCTATGTCACACTCACGATGAAGTAGTTACTTCTTGTATTTATGTGGAACCTCCTCTGTTCCAGCTCACACCCGTTGCTCGTTGTCCTATCACTGGATGCCACTGAGCCTGGCTCCATCCTCCTGACACTCACCCTTCACACATTTATCAACATTCATGGGGTCACCCCTCCGTCCCCTTTTTTCTAAGTTCAAGATACCCAGCTCCCTCAGTATATCAGAGAATAATACACAGTGTTGTGGGTATCTCTGTTATAAAAATGAAAGAGGGGTTTGTCCACTGTAGATATATATTTTCTAAATTCTTAATTTTCATTGTTTTCAGAGATCAGAGGCATTTTCACATCCACGATTGATTAACCTTGATGCTGTTATCTGTTCTGCAATGTGCAGCACAGCACTGAATGCAGCATAATGCAGTGAAGGGGAAGCACTTACATGTGTAAAATTCTGCAAGAGGCTATTTGCATTTTCTATAAATAATAATCAGTGTGTAGACTGTAGTTGATTTTTTTCAGTTAAAAGGTCTTTGTTTTATCAATATGCATCAGAAAAACTTAGCCTGGAGGCTCACCTCTCACAATGTTAAAATATTCAATATTGGGGTTATGTAATTTTAAATCTTTGTGGAGTTTTTTATATTAACAGATACAGAAAATTGAAATACTTGATTTTTTTTTGAAAAGGCTGCAGATATTTCAGCTTTACTGGCATAATTATCTCAGCAGCACATTACATACAGAAGAAGCAATTTTCCTTCCCAGTGTATTAGCTCTGAAATTAAATCCGCGCAATTATACCACTATTGTTTCCAAACAATGCCCCCCCTCGCTTTAATATGCATTCTATGTCTTAATTTCAGAAATAAACTGAAGACGTAATTAACACTTGCACCGTGTCATAGTGTGCTGCTCAGCTGGTGAAGCCAAAACCCCGAATGTGAGAGGTAGAGATGTTCCTCAGCCACGTGAAAGGACCAAAGACAGCAGCTCTTACCTGTAGACTGTTGAAGATGATGAAGAAGACCAACATCCAGAGGTGCCGGTAAGCCATGTGCAGCCCTCCCCACAGCCAGGTGATGGAAATCAGGGCAAAGAGGTACAAGACCAAAGGGATCTCTGAAAAAAACCACAAACACAGCATTTCAGCTGATGTTGCCTGGGAAATCCAGTTTTTAAAGCATTGCCGACGCTGGGACTGGTTTTGCCATCTCTGGATAACCTTGGAGTTCGTTCTCCAGTGATGGGCAGACCTTCTCCTGCCCCAGGTGGATGGGGGTCTCAGGGCTTTCAGGACCAACCCTTCCACCCCAGGGCCAGGAGACCAGCAGAAGGTCATGGCCAGCTGAGGGGACTGAGAGATGGGGTATCAGGGGAGTCACAGCCTAGCTCAACAAACCAGGAATGGGTGCTTTGTGGGTTCAAAGAGCAAACATGGTGTCAGAAAACACGCTGACCTTGGAATTCTTGGCAAGCTCTGGAAATGTTGTGAGGAAATGTGTTTACAAGAATTTAGAGGAGAAAGAACAACAGCTTTATCTGTAGATAAGCTGCCACACTCCAGCAATTATATAATCATAAATTAAAACAAACAAGTAAATAAAACAACCTTATAAAATTACAAGAATATCTTATTATCTTGCTTTTACTTTCACTGCGATATGAGAAGGCATCTGACCCTATAAAACTTGGTAGTAACAACCTCTGCCACCAACAAGAAAATCTCTTAACCACCAGTTAACTTCATTCACCTTCAAAACTACAAGCAGAATGCATCCTTAAGCACACATACAGCTGCATTTTATATTCCCTGCTGTATTCACAGCATGAAATATTTAAGGAGTGCTGGCAGGAAGCTGCATGCACAGTCAAAGTTTGCAAAAAGGAAAGCAGAAGTCAGCTTTGTCCCCAACTGCTCCTGTTGCTGATGACCCAGGTACAACACGCTTATTCCCTGTGTTGACCGTGTTCCTGTCAGACTTCAAAGTCCATGTTTGCCCAGGTCTGCACACCTCAGGGGCAGAGGTGCTCGGCCAGGCAGTGATGCTTTCTGTATTAGTCATCTGGCTTCATTAAGGAGAGGGGCTTTTGATGGGCATCACTCTAGAGACAGCAGTTTGAGAGCGCTGTGGGCATTTCAATACTGCACAAATAAAGCTACAGAAAGGTTTGGGTTAGAAGGGATCTCAGAGATCATCTTGTTCTACCTCCCTGCAACACCTGTCACTAGATCAGGTTGTTTAAATCTTAATCTAGCTTCCAGGGAGAAGTTTCCACAACTTCTCTCACAGCCTGTTCCAGCGCCTCAGCACCCTCATGGTGAAGAAATTCTTTCTTAAATCAAAGCTAAATCTCTTTAATCCTTGTCCTATCACTACACCCCTGGTGAATTGTCCCTCTCCACCTTTCCTGTAAGTCTCCTTTAAGTCCCAGGAAGCTACTGATTAATATGGTTTGAGTGATGCCTAACAAGGGGCAATGTGAATGTTATCTCTACCATCTCACCTCTTCCTCCCTCAGTCCCAAGAAGTAGCTTCTCAGCAGCCATTGTGACACCATAGAATCACAGAATCATTAGGGATTCTATGCTGTGACCCTCATAGTAAAGAAGTTCCCCCTTGTGTTGAGGCGGAACCTCCTTTGCTGCAACTTACACCCGTTGCTCCTTGTCCTAGCACAGGGAGCAAGTGAAAAGAGCCTGTCCCCCCACTCCTGGCCAGCCTTCAGGTACTTATAAACATTTATCAAATCCCCTCTAAGTCTTCTCTTCTCCAGACTAAAAAGCC
>JAOXOE010000874.1:32001625-32012382 GCA_028565055.1 Phoeniculus purpureus
GGAGGTGGTTGGGGCCCCATCCCTGGAGGTGTTTAAGGCCAGGCTGGATGAGGCTCTGGCCAGCCTGGTCTAGGGTGAGATGTCCCTGCCCATGGCAGGGAGTTTGGACAGGGGTTCCAGTCCTGACTGATCTATGATTCTGTAGTGACTTACAGTGGGGAAAATACTTTCATCTTAAAGGCTGTGTTGCAGGTGCTTAGAACTTCTAGAAAACAGTATGGATGTGTTCCTGTGTGACTTGTTCTAGGTGATCCTTCTATGGCAGGGGGATTGGACTAGATGATCTTTCGAGGTCCCTTCCAACCCCTAATGATTCTATGATTCTATGATTCATATGGTTGGAAGGGACCTCCACAGGTCGCCTAGTTCAATCCCTTCTACAATGAGCAGGACCATGTCTAACTAGAAGTGATTGCCCAGAGCCCCATCCAGCCTGACCGTGAATAGCTCCAGGGATGGGGCCTCCACCACCTCTCTGGGCAGCCTGTTCCAGAAATCCCCCACCCTCAGATTCAACAACTTTTTCCTCATGTTCAGCCAAAATCTAACCTTTTCCAGCTTCAAACCATGACCCCTCATCCTATTGTTCCATGCCCTTGTGAACAGCCTTCCCCAGCCTTCCGACAGGTCCCTTTCAGGGACTGGAAAGTCACTCTAAGGTCATCCTAAAGCCTTTTCCTCTTCAGGCTGAACAACCCAAACTCCCTCAGCCTATCCTCATAGCAGAGGAGCTCAAGCCCTCTAAGCAATTTTGTGGCCTCCTCTGGACTCACTCCAATGAGTTCACATCCTTTTTGTGTTGGGTTCTCCAGAGCTGGATGCCGGACTCCAGAACACCTTAGGAAATAGCAGCACCTCTCTCTGCCGCATGTTGGACATCTGTGACATTTGCAGTTGAGGAGAAACATGACAGCTGTGGAGGTAAGGTGGCCTCACCCTTCAAATGACTTGCACTGACTTGGACAGGGGGTGTGCAGCACCGTAAACTTCCTTCACAATAGAAGTCCCATTTCCCCGTCTTTGCCAAACTGCTGCCAGAAATGCTGGTGAACCTGTTCAGGAGAAAACACGGCATCGGCTTCCTACCATACAACCTCTTCCTCCAAGGGAGGTGCTTAGTGTACCTCTCACATCTCTTGGCTGAAGAGCATTCATCACCCCATTTTCTGCAGAGTGTCCCTGTCCCTAACACTTACCCCTATGTGACAGAAATACAGGCCCAGTGAAACATCTCGTTCGAGCTCCTAAAAACCAGATAAGACTGGTTAGACAGTGTTTACTTTCTGGGACTCAGAGACTGAGTCACTCTCTCTCTTCCTGTGCTGCCTTTGTTTCAGATTAGGACATATGAAACTCATTGCCAGGAGTCATCACTAGTGGGAAACTACATACTGGGAAACTACATATTTTATTGTTGTTTTTTGGACACACGTGACCTTCGTTATAAAATAGCTGCACGGAGGAAAAAAATAAGGAGGAAAAAAGCTACAGACAAGTTCTTGATAACTCACGGAAAAAAGTATGAGCAAGGCAGCAGTTGCACAAGGCTCCCGGTCTTGCCTCAGGGTCCTCCAACAAGAAGTTGCCCTCTTGCTCTCTCCGCCTTATGGGATGGTTACGACAGCCCGTGTGCGATGCGTTGGCATGGGGGAAGGGCAGGAGGCAAGCCTGTGCAGCAAAACAAACCACTTTTTCTCCAAGGAAAAAAGTGATAGGGAAAGGAGTGCAGCGATAGCTCGGTTAGGTTTCAGCAGCCCAAACATGTATCCATTCATCCATCACAGAATCACAGAATCATCCAGGTTGGAAAAGACCCTTGGGATCATTGAGTCCAACCATCAACCCTACCCTACAAGTTCACTCCTAAACCAGATCCCCCAACACTACATCTAAGCATGTTTTAAACTCATCCTGGGATGGGGACTCAACCACCACCCTGGGCAGCCCATTCCAGTGCCTGACCAGTCCATTCATCTATCTGTCCGTTCATCCTCCCATTTATCTGTCTGCTCAGGCTGACATTGCTCAGGAGCTGGGGCAGCCCTAATGCCACTGCAGAGTTCACTGTCTTTTTCCAAGTCTCTGTGCTGTGGAAACTGGGATGGTTGGATGAAGACGGGTGCACATCATTCTGAATGTCACTAAAGACCCTAAATTTAAAAAAAAACCCAACTCAATTAAAAATAAATAAAGCTGTGAAAATCACAGAATCACAGGATAGTTTAGGTTAGAAGGGACCTTAAAGGTCATCCAGTTCCAAACTTCTGCCATAAGCAGAGACACCTCTCACCAGACCAGGTTGTTCAGAACCCCAACCAGCTTCACATTGAACACTTCCAGGGATGGTGGAGCAGCCACAGCCTCCCTGGGCAACCTGTTCCAGGGCCTCAGCACCCTCACAGGGAGGAATCTCTGCCTCAGATTTCATCTCAATCTCCCTTCTTTTAGGTTAAGCCCGTCCCCCTCATCCAATCACCAGAGACCCTTGGAAAAAATCCTTCTCCAGTTTTCCTTTCCAACCCAGCCTTGAGTTTTTAACTTTTCAGTACTGAGTCAAACCCCCAAAATTTGTCTTAAATTTTGCCTTTGTTCTTAAAGCAAATTTTCAATTGGGTAGTTTTTATGTAACAATCTCCGTATTTCCTTTTCAAAGAGCAAGCTGAGAACTGGCAGCTTTTACAGGCTCATTTCGCGTTTCCATTGTTCCAGCTCAGAAACACACCGGTTTACAAAGTGTCACGAACCTACAAGACTTGCCATGTGTTTTGTGCTTTTAAACAGAGGTCTTCCACGAGACCTTCTTCATTCAAAAGCTCTTCCGCCAGTAATTGCTTTGGCACTGCTGATGTAACAAATAATCCTCCGACTCGGTTGTCTCACGACATGCATTTCTATAAACTTATGTTTTATAAAGCTCGAGCCATCTTTTCCACTTCCTTCCCAAAACTCACGGGAGTGGGGAGCACTGAGTTCCAAACTACGTGCTCCAAATCCCACATCTAATAACGTACAGTCTGATATGACAGTCCTGTCCACCCAGAGCTGCTCTTGGCTGTTGCTTCTGAAAGTCAAAGAATTTGGGCAGGCATTCTGCGCTTATTTTATTTCCACAGAGCAGGATATGCTTCTTGGAAGAGCGTTATTGAAGGAAAAGAAACAATAGGGATCAGGAAAAACATCTTGCTGTGCCCAGATTCATATATTCCCTCCTGGATGCTCAGTTTGAAACTAACAAGTCTTTGAATCCAGCAACTGCACTTCTCTCTCCAGCCAGAAATTAATTTGCTAGGCGAGACTCAGAGTAACTGTGGATTTCGGCTTCAGGCGGGTGGTTTCTAGCTGGTGTCAGTTCTCATGCACCTGAATTCAGGTTTCTTATCAACGTACAGACTTTCTGGTGAGTTGCGCTTCACAGGATTTATGATTCCATGATCTAGTGAGTCATTATTTCACTCTTAAGGCGAACAGGAGGGGTCCCAATCTCAGCCCTAACAGAACCTACCTCTGATAATGGTATAATTTCAGGATCTGCATCCAGCAGAGCTGAGCTGGCACTGCTTGACTCACCACATCGATACCATAATGGGAGCTTGCAGGGGGAGCGAAAGGCTGCTGTGGAGCAAAAGCAAGGATAAGCACCTAGTTTTCTCCTCTGGAGACCTTAAAAGCATTTTGAAACCCCTTTGCCTTTTACATCATTAATGGTATTTGTGATTAATTCTTTGTGCAAGGTATTTTAAAACCATCTTCAAGTGAAGACAGATTTGTACAAGCCAGCACCGTGACAGTCCTGCCTTTGTTTTCCATAATCTAGCTTCTATTTTCAGCTTATACTGTGGAGATGGAGATGTATATGGTCTACACTGAATATTGTAAGGTGATCTTTTTGCCTGGAACATACTGAAAATTTGATTAAGAGCTCATCTAATTAAAACTACCTCACAAATTCCTGAACAAAATCTTATATAATCTCGAATTATTAGATTGCTACTGGCTGCAGGATAGAAGCCAGAGAGTAGTGGTCAGTGGGACAGAGACTAGTTGGAGGCCTGTGTCTAGTGGAGTCCCCCAAGGGTCAGTCCTAGGTCCAGTGCTATTCATTCTATTCATTAATGACTTGGATGAGGGATTAGGGTGCACTGTCAGCAAGTTTGCTGATGACACAGAGCTGGGAGGAGTGGCCGACACCCCAGTAGGCTGTGGTGCCATCTGGCAGGACACTGGGCACACTGGAGAGTTGGGTGGGGAGACATGGAATGAACTATAACAAGGGCAGGATAGACTCTGGTATCTGGGCAAGTACTTCAGGACTGACCTGTTGGAGAGCAGTGTAGGAGAAAGTGACCAACACTGGCTGGCTCAGGAGGATGAAGCCAGGCACTGCTCAGTGTCATCTAATGAAAGGACAAGGGGCAATGGGCGTGAGCTGGAAAAAAGGAGATTCCACATAAATTTAAGAAGGAACTTCTTCACAGTGAGGATGACAGAGCACTGGAAGGGGCTGCTCAGGGGGGTTGTGGAGTCGCTTTCTCTGGAGACGTTTAAAACCCACCTGGGTATGTTCCTGTGTGACTTGGTCTAGGTCCTGCTGTGGCAGGGGGATTGGACTGGAACATCTTTCAATGACTGCTTCAATCCCTAATGTTCTGTGGTTCTGTGGTTCTGTGGAATATCAAGTCCTTTGGATGCTGATTCTGTGGACTTGGCTCAAATGATTTTGGGTGAAACAATAGCTGAATATGGTATGTAATTGTAACTATTAAAGAAAATTATTATTTCTCCCCAAATAATTTCTAATAAACCTGATTTTTCTCAACCACACATGTCACAAAAAAAATACTGGTTTGGTTATAAGATAAAGGAAGTTTTAATGTCATAAGATAATGATTTTTCCTTTAATTTAAGTGAATTATTTGAACTTTCAGGAGAAGAGCAAATTGTGACACTTCAGATCACTAAACCATCTCACTTTCCTGAAGCAGCCTGTGCACCCAGTGTTCTGCAGTGCCCAAGGATCTCATGTTTGTGGAAAAGTGAGGACAGAGTTTAGTGGGATTAGGAATTAAGATATGCAAAGTGACAAGATGGGAGTTAAAGGCTGTACCAATGATTGAACTGAGTGTGTGCAAGGCATTTCTATAGTAGTCAATTCACTTAGCAAAAATCCCTCATAATTTCATATTTTCAAGCTTTATCTGGTTGGGGGGCTTGTTGGATCACACTCTGGGCCAGCTGTAGGCACGAGCACTGAATCCTGGATTCAGGTGCTGAGCAGCTGAGCTCTACCTGATATCTCTCACACAATCCTCACATTCAAACTGGAATTATGAAGGCCAGCAAGGTTAAAACCATACAAAAATATTTGACTTGGTGTGGTTCCTGCTCCTGGTGTGGATGTGGCCCTTGACCAGGGGGTGGTGGCTCACTAGAATAAAGCCCTTAGCTCTTAGAGACTGAAGTGGTCCTCTCGATGTTCATGGATTCCTGGGTTGTATCACACCGTAAGCAGCAAATTCACAGTGCTAATGTGTTTTCAGCCTTGTAAGTAAACACCATCCAGCTCTTTCAGAGTTACTTAACGAACTCTCCACCTACACATACACTTACTATAATTCTTTGTTTTGACGGATGCTCAATCCCCAGCCCCAAGAGCGGCTCTTTATCTCCCCCAGCGTGTTGTGGAGCCTCTCGCGGCTCTGTCCCTTGCAACAAGCTGGTTGCCAGCTGAGTTACACAACAGAGAGTGCATTAGCTGAAAGTGGGAAAAGCTTCAATTACCTAAATAGCTGAAGGTCTAAAAATAGGTTCCCAGCGCCGGCTAATGCAGCCACCACCAGGATCCCGGCTCTGGCTTGTGAGGAAAGTGCTGACTTCCACTGTGCATTTATGAATCTGCAGAAAGAACCTGCTTTGAGCCAGTAAAGAGCTCAGGACATCTGTTAATTAATTTCTCTATATTACATAAGGCAATTACATGCATTAAAGTGCTACAGCCGCCGGTGGGCCGGGTGTTTGACGGCAGAAGCATCTTTGAAGTAGAACTGCAAAGTGACTTCAGATCTTCCTCCAAAGTCTGGTCTGTTTAACTTCTCAAATAAGAAAACTAGCAGGTAGGTTAAAATATAACTAGCAGAAAGGCAAGAATTCTTATCACTGAGGCTCAGTGCCAGTGGAAAAAAAAGCAGCCCAAAGTAAATCTCATCAGCCCCGCGATGATGAAAATCTAATGCAGCAGCTGTTTACCTGGGAACAGTCTCTCAACACATTTTGATTTCACAGCTCTGAATTAATCTTTTCTAGAGAGCACACACAAACAGCAGCTCTCCTTGCAGGTGGGGTGGGCTGTTTCTCCCTCCTGATGTAACTCAGCGGCTGCCGTAATGCCAACGCTTTGCCGTGGACACAGTGCGATCAGAGAGGTAAAAGGCAGCCCTAGGAATCTTTAAAGGGAAGAAGCAACATCACACACTTTAGATCTGATGACATCCATCAAGGAAAAGCAAATTTTAAACTAGCAACAGAATTTGGTTGCAAAGGGCATAATTAACCTTTAAACGATTGGATGTCCCTGCTTGTTGCTGAGGGGTTGGACAGATGATCTTTGGAAGTTCCCTTCCAACCCAATGCAGCCTATGAGTCCATGTGAGAGCTTAGCTGGAGGCAAGAGGGGTTAGGTGTTTATCACACATTTGCCTATAGATGCACTAAAGGGAAGAACAAGAGCTGCCTTTATCCTGCAGATACGTATGTGAGAACAGTTCAGTGCCAGTAAGATCAAGCCAGCAGCAAACCCAATGCCGTGAAAGGAGTGAAAATCCCAGGCTGCAGCACTATGAACTTGTGTCATTTTGGTAAACAGCCCCAACATGAGGCTGAGAGAGCTGAGTTTGTTCAGCCTTGAGAAGAAAAGACTTAGGTAAGACCTTATTACCATCTACGAGTACATGAAGGGTGACTGACAAGAAGATGGAGACTCCCTTTTCACAAGGAGTCCCATAGAAAAGACAAGAGGTGATGGATACAGGTTGCTCCTGGCAAGATTCCGATTGGACTTCAAAGGAATATTTTTCATGCTGAGAGCGATTAGTCCCTGGAATGGTCTTCCCAGGGAAGTGGTGGATTCCTCAACTATAGATGGTTTTAAGGCTCAGCTTGACACAGTGCTGGGCCTTCTCGTTTATGTTTTTAGCGTATAGGGTTGGACTGGGTGATCCTTGGGGTCCCTTCCAACCTGGTCTACAGTGATAATCTCAAATTCTTTGCATTTTGAGCTGAAAAAATGTGGAAATAGTTGAAACGAAGTCCTGAAATAAATCAATGCACCACGAAATAATGTATTAAAAATGTCATTATTGATGGCCTGTGAGTGTGATGACAAAGACAGAGATTAAAAGGTACACGTGAGGAACCACACCAGAAAGCAAAAATAACCCCAGTAGTGTGTTTTCTCTAAAAGCAACAGCTTTGTACTTAAAATCCCACTTCTGAAAGTGATTGTTTTTTTAATACAAAGGCTCTTTGACAAAATCGAACTCATGTGTAGGAATGGGGACTGTAACTTCATAGAATCCTAGAATGACCAGGGTTGGAAGGGACCTTAAACACCATCCAGTTCCAACCCCCCTGCACAGGCAAGGACACCTTCACTAAAGCAGGTTACTCAGGGCCCCAGCCAACCTGCCCTTCAACGCTGCCAAGGGTGGGGCAGCCACAGCTGCTTTGGACAACTTCACCAAACTATTTCCAGAGCTCTCCATTTCAGAATCATCAGCACGAGAAGGATATGTGCTGGTGTTATTTCAGATTTTTAGTGGCAGACCTAAGGAACTTTGTTCACAAGTATTTTTTGGCGCTTTCTGACAAAGGAAAGCAGAATAAAAACAATAATAATTTATTTTGGCACTGAACGATTTGGCTTGGCAAACTGAGATGGGCTTCGTTTTCCCCTTAGAACACAGGACAGCGATTTCAAATGAATGCTGTAGGTCCTCAAGCTTTGTCGAAGAATTATGAAACAAATCTAAGTTATTCCTAGCAACCCCAGATTTGTTTGTAAAGTAATTACCAAAAAAAGATATCACCGCATCACAGAACATTAGGAATTGGAAGGGACCTCGAAAGATCACCCAGTTCAATCCCCCTGCCACAGCAGGATCACCCAGACAAAGTCACACAGGAAGATATCCAGGTGGGTTTTAAACATCTCCAGAGAAGAGACTCCACAACCTCCCTGGGCAGCCCCTTCCAGTTCTCTCTCACCCTCACTGGGCAGAAGTTCCTTCTCATATTAGTATTACCATAACACAGAGCTCAGAATCCATTTTCTTGAATCCTTTAGTTCTATTCTATATTTGGTTGACTCATGCAATTGGGGTTTAGTTTTAATTTTTTTAAGCACTCATGGACAGAAATGTCCAAGGATTTTGCTTTCCAGAAGATAACATTTGCATTCCACTGTATCCCTGAGCTCAGCAGACCGCTCCTCCTACTAATAGGCAGAGTGAGGGTAAAATTTCTTTGGCTTTTTATGGGCGACGTGGATAACCCTAAAGGGAAGCACCATCCTTGCAGTGTCAGCTTTTAGCTGACATTGTTTGCATTCTCTTTGGCTGGAGTTTTTTTTCTGACTGAACTTACACTTCCACACACGAATACTCTCCATATAGGAAGAAAAAAATCTGATAAGATGCATACTAGTCTGTAATGGAAAGATTACCTTGAGAGAAATATATGCAGACATAAACAGCAAAGTCCTGCTGCTTTCCAATGAAACCAGCGCACAATTATCTGTTCATCTGCAGAGACAGCAAACACTCGGTTATTAGGGAGATGAATAAAGTGCAGAAAATAGTGATGTTCGTAATTGCAGCTTGAGCAAGTTTCCATTCCCATTGTTTGTGCTCTGAAAGACAGAGAGATACAATTAGAAAATTGAAAAAAGGCCTTTCCACCCAGATACTGGAATAAGTCCTTGAATCATTTGCATTTGGATGGCTAATCTGAACCAAACAATTCCATGATAAATTAAGGGCTATTTGTTTCTCACTTACTGCTAAATCAAAGCACGCTATTTTTAAAAAGGGGTGACGGTTACACAAAAAAAGCTGCTCTTGCCAATCTTTCGATGCTTAATTCAACAGTTTTACAGACTTTGACTTCCAGACCACAATATTTCACTTAGCTCTGGAGCCCCCAACACAAGAAGGATGAGGACCAGTTGGAGCGGGTCCAGAGGAGGCCACAAAAATGATCAGAGGGCTGGAGCGCCTCTCTTATGAAGGACAGACTGAGACTTGGAGTTGTTCAGCCTGGAGAGGAAAAGGCTCCAGGGGGACCTTCCAATCCCTGAAAAGAGCTGTCAGAAGGCTGGGGAAGAACAGTTCACAAAGACAGGGAATGACAGGATGAGGGGTCATGGTTTGAAGCTGGAAAAGGGCAGATTGAGGCTGGACATGAGAAAGTTGTTCAATCTGAGGGTGGGGGATCCCTAGAACAGGCAACCCAGAGAAATTGTGGGGGCCCCATCCCTGGACCCATTCACAGTCAGGCTGGCTGGGGCTCTGGGCAATCTGTTCTAGTTAGAGATGTCTGTGCTTGTTGTAGTGAAATTGGACTAGATGCCCTTTTGAGGTTCCTTCCAACCCAACACATTCTGTGATTCTATGATTCTGTGATTCTGTGATTCTATGATTCCATGATTTGATGATTCTATGATTCCATGATTCCACTGTACACATTAATTCCATGTGCCTGCTTGGGTTTTGATTATCGGCTGTATATTTGGGTACTTGGGTGCAGCCTGAAAACCCCTACAATGGATCAAATGTCTGTTGTGGATGAAAGCAGAACAGAGAAAGGTAAAACATAAATCGTACCTAAAATTTCAGCTCAGTTTATTGGTGTCTCCTGGCCTCTCCAGTCGTGATCTACACCCCTGCATTGAGGCTTGGAAGTAAATTAGAGACTTTGGCTAAAACTTTCCTGACTACTGCTCAGTGTGGCAGGCTGGAATATGTGAAGAAACCTAGTAAAGGGCACCTTCCATCCTCCTGACTGAAGCAGGATCAATCACATCATTCCCTAACAACATTTGCCTAACGTAATCTTCAGAACTGTATCTTGCTGCCAGTCCTCCAAAGCTTTCCTGCACAGCACTTCCTTGTCCCTAAGGAAGAGCTTTAACTAGTAACTAAAGTGCTCTTTTTGCAATGTAAGCTCAGTGTTTTCTGATGTATTTCCCATTTGTATGGGAGAACAGGCTGTCTTTGCCTGTTTCAGGTTTTTATGTATTACGAGAGTTTTGCTTTTCTCTTGGTAAATACGTAAATTCTTTGCATCTTTCCTCCGGAGATCTTTGTTCTAGGTCTTTGACCAGGTTACTTCTTGCCTGATTCTACCCACATTGTTCTTCCTCTGTGCACAGTGTCTAAAGGAGCTCTGCCATGGAAACCTTGCAGCAGTGAATGATGAAGAGATGTCGCTTCACCTCTTTCTCACAGACCAGCTCCTCATTTCACTTGTAAAGTGTTTAGAACAGCACTTTCGACTCATCCAACCTGTGGATCATGATCATTCCTTTTTTTGGGGATTCTTTTGGCTCCCTTTTTACAAAATGTTGGTAACTTGGTTTCTTTTAATTCTGTGTTTGAAAAGGTGATGGTTCCGTCCAAGATGCAGCGCCCTGCCGGAAGAAGGGGCCACACAGCGACCAATGTGATCAAGCAAAAGCCAAGCCACTTTATTATCCCGAAGCTAGC
>JAOXOE010000874.1:32013385-32028376 GCA_028565055.1 Phoeniculus purpureus
AGACTTTATGGGATTCATGCTCTCGGTACCAATTCTGACAGATCATGTCCCTTTTCATGAAGCCATCCTGCAACAGCGCCCTGCGCTTGTCCTTGTTGACTCATCATCACCAACATGTCAAGACCATTTTTAGTGCTGTCTACACATTCTCATTCCCTCCCAGCTTAACGTAACCTCTAAATTTAATGACTGTAAGCTTATTTCACCATTCAATAATTAATACAGAATATTGATGAGTGCCACACACAGGTGGCATTCACTGACTTCAGGCCACTAAGTTCTGAGACTATTTTTCCAGCTCGTCTTGCAATGAGCCTTCAGCACACGCAGCCGACCGTGCCTGCTCGCCAAAAATGTGTCAGGTGAAACAATACAACAATTTTGTACTAGAAGCAGAACGTGTAACATCTGCTGTTTCTCTCTGTTAAGAAGCCCTTCTTTATTTTCAAAGGCAGAAAATAAATTGCTTGGATATGACTTGTTCTTGATAATTCTGTGTTGGCACTTTGTCAGGTGATTGTTTTCTTCTAGATGCTTGCAAACTCTATTGGCCCAATGTTTTTTGCAGAAATTTCTAGAAAGCAGAGAGTATGCCATCTATCCTTTATCTTTAAAATTTAAATAATGTAGGCAGCAGGTTTTCTCCTTTCTTTCAGCCTTCCAGTGCTAGCCCATCCCCTGGTTTTCAAAAATAGCAGCAAATCGTAAAATTCTAGTATTTTTCATGTAGGAAAAGGTACTTGAGATCATCAAGCCCAACCATTAGCCCTACACTACCAAGTTCACCACTAGTCCATATCACGAAGTATCATATCCAAATGACCTTTAAACACATCCAGGGATGGTGACACCACCACCTCCCTTGGCAGCCTGTTCCAATGTCACACAGATATCAAGATCTCAACCACGGACTTCACAAGCAATGTGGCCATGAATTTCAGGATCCTTGCATTTTACTTCAAGACGGTTTCTCATCTCAAGATGGGCTTTGAGCTCTGTCAGAAGGCTGCTGTGTAAAACTACCCATTTTCCCTGTGTCATTCATCGTCAGCAACCATACAGTCAAAACCCACTGCCGTAACCATAAGCCAGATCTCACTCACATTCTTCATTCCCTGGATAGACAGAATCACACAATGGTTTAGATTGGAAAAGACCTTAGAAATCATCTATTCCAACCCTTCTGCCATGTGATGTCTCTCGATGAGACTTGGTTGCTCAAGGCCTTATCCAACATGGCCTTGAACACCTCCAGGGAGGGGGCAGCAACAACCTCTCCAGGCAATCAATTCCAGAGTCTCTCCACCCTTACTCTGAAATTCTTCCCAAGATATAGTCTAAATCGCTGTCCTTCAAAACATTTCTCCTTGTCCTATCAGTAAAACCCTCTGTTAAAAGAAGTTCTCCAGCCTTCCTATAGATTCCTTTCAGCATCGGAAGGCAGCTATAAGCTTGTTGGAGACTTCTCTAGGCTGAACAACCCCATCTCCCTCACCCTATCCTCATACTCATTTTCTTTTTAGATACTTGCATCCACAATTACCTGAACCATTAGAGTTCAAGTAAATGGATAAACATAGTATGAAGATCACATCCCTTCACACAATCTGCTTTTCTCAGAAATCTGTGGGGGACAAAAAGACAACAACCCAGTTCCTCAGGCTTTTCCAAGAAGTAAGTTTTATTAGGTAATTGTTCAAGTTTTCCTGTTTGGAGCCCATGTTGTGTTACTCATGGGAATAGAAATTAAATAAAAATAGGGTGACTGCCTTCTGCAGAAGAGAAGTCTATGGGAACCACAAAGGTAATAGCTGCTCACATCCTCTACTCAGTATCATCTCACTCAAAATTCCTCCTTAAACAACATCTGCAAGGAATTAATCAAGGTTTAAGTGGGAAAGTACTAGAGTTTCATTTCATATGGGAATATGCCAACTCCTACCTTCAGTCAGACCTGGGAAGATAATTTAATCCAAAACTAATTTCCTTGGAACCAGTTAGAAATGAACATAAAATCTTTTGAACGGGGGTGGATTTAGTTCCTCCAAAGCTTTCTAATACAACCAAATGAAATAAATTTTCGGTTCTCCAAGTAATTTTTTCCTCTTTCCAGTCTGTCTGCACTATAATGACTATTTTCCAGCTGTGTTCTCACATTGGTTCTGCCTACCCAGACTTTCCACATTGATGAAGAGCCTGATTTCCACGAGTTTGAGAGAAATGGTTTGGCTGAGAAGGAAACCAGCTCCCTGTATAATAACAGTGCATATAACTAATCAGGAATTCAGTGTTCTCAAATGATGCTGAATGGGCAAACCTGACCCGACAGTAGTAAACTTAAGCCAGCTGCTAGCAGAACTAAGAGTCTTAGGAGGAACAGGATATAAATGAAGGAGACATCCACATCAACACACAGTAAATAAATAGGGATCTTGTTGGAGGAGACACAAGAGCCTCTCCTAACTGATCTGACAGATCATGCAAAGCTTGATAGAAGTCAAAAGGGAAAAGCTGTCAGAAAGGCAGGAGCCAGCAACACTCAGGACTTATCACAGAATGGTTGGAAGGCCTCATCAAAGGTCGTTTAATATACATTCCCTGTAACAAGCAAAGACATCTTCAACTAAACAAGGTAAATCAAGACTAACTTCTTTTTTAAATGGTTTCAAATAGGGGAAAAAAACTTACCCTGTTTTTAAATTGTTTTAAATAAGGCAAAAAAATCCCAAATCACCATCTTTTGAGGGACAACATACAATTTAATTGTATGTCTTGATATTGTTTGCATTTGAAGGGCTGTTGTGCAAACGCTATTTGCAGAGTGTGAGCAAAATTGCTTGGAGTCATTGGCTTATGCAAGATGTTTGGCAGATATTTGGCACATCCTACTGCCAGAGATGGCCGGTTAACTCTGTTCTGTATTTCGTATGTAATATGAAGACATTGGCCAAAATCTTTACAAGATATTTGCTTTAAGTTACTGGATAAGACAAAAAACCCCAACAAACCCCAAAAATCTAAACCGGTACTATCACCCAGAACTTTTCTTATGACAAAAATAATCACCTGCATCACTATACAGTGTTTGTCCTTCTGTTACACTTCACAGAATCACAGAACATTAGGGATTGGAAGGGATCTCGAAAGGTCATCTAGTCCAATGCCCCTGCCACAGCAGGGTGGGTTTTGTTAAAAAATCTTTTCCTCTGAATTCACTGGAGGGATTTAAGATTTAAGAGAGAAAATGGTTGCATCTTCTCTGTCTACATCCAGCTCTTTTGACAAAAGCAGGCTACCCATGACAAGAAGCGGTTACCCCAGATTTATTAAACGGGGATGTCTGCCAAATTAGCTCTTCCAAAAACAAATTGCTGGCTGTGAACAGCAGGAACAAGACTTGTGTGATTTGTAAACAAGCTAAGGAAGAGGCCCATCAGTCTAGGAGATGATGTCAAACAAGCCAAATGAGCAGCAGGGTCAGACTGGCTGTTTGCAGTTGGAGTTTAGCTGGTAAAAGGTCCCATCTTCACTAGCCTGCTGTTAGCTCAGAGTGCAGAAAAGAGGGACCATCTCACCCATAAATCATAGAGTCATAGGATTGGAAGGAACCACCTAAGGTCATCTAATTCAACCCCTATACAACAGGCAGGGACATCTCTAACTAGAACAGATTGCCAAGTGCCCCATCCAGCCTGACCTGCAATGGCTCCAGGCATGAGGCCTCCACAACTTCTCTGGGCAGCCTGTTCCAGGGATCCACCACCCTCAGATTCAAGAGCTTTTTGCTCCTATCCAGCCTCAATCTGCCCATTTCCAGCTTCAAACCATGAACCCTTGCCTTATTGTTCCCTGCCCTTGTGAACAGTCTTCCCCAGCCTTCTGACAGGCCCCTTTCAGGGATTGGAAGGTTGCTATAAAGTTCTCCAGGAACCTTCTCTTCTTCAGCCTGAACAGCACTAACTCTTTCTACCTGTCCTCAGAGCAGAGGTGCTCCAGCCTTACAAGTAATTTTTCAGCCTGCTCTGGACTTGTTCCAAGAGGTCTTCATCCTTCTTGTATTGGGTGCTACAGAACTGGATGCAGGACTAGAGATGAAATGTCACCAGGGAAGAGCTGAGAGGCAGAATCATCTCTCTGGATCTGCTGGCCACACTTGTTTTGGTGCAGCCCAGGGTGCAGTTGGGCTTCTGGGCAGCAACTGCACACTGGTGGATCATTGCCAGCTTTTCATCCAGCAGTACCTGAGGTCTATTTCTATAGCACTGCTCTCCAGTGGCTCTTCCCCCAGCCTGTATTGATACCTTTGGTTGCTCCAACCCAGGTGCATGACCCTGCACTTAGCCTTATTGAACCTCATGAGGTTTGCCTGGGCCCACTTCTCCAGCTTCTCCATGTACCTCTGGATGGCATCCTATCCTTCTGGCACATCAACCATCACACTCAGCTAGGTGTCATCAGCAAACTTGCTGAGGGTGCACCCAATACCACTGTCAACATCATTACTGAAGGTATTAACCACCACCAGACATTTCTCACAGAGGGGCTTTCTCCTCAGCGTCAGCACCAATCCAAGGGCAGCCGGTGTTAAAACAACCAGATGCCTGAAGGACTTTTCGTGCCTAACATTTATGGGCAGTGTCCAGCAACACCCTTGTGCCTCCATCCCGATAAAGGGTGGTGAACAGCTCTTGCTGTTCAGACACAGCAAACTCCATCGGCGTTAGTCACCTTTCTTGATAAAATTCCACAGTATCAGAGTGTGCTTTATCCTGATCCCTCACCTTCAAACTAAACATGTCTGGCCTTTCAGCAAAATATACGTCTCCCATCTGAGCTATTCTTAGTCCAGCCAGAAAACAGCACCAAGCAGGACATAGTCGCATCTGGAAAATCACCACTTTTAATATGTTCCCACCCATCAGTGTCTCAGGGATGGTCCTAGCCTGATCCTAGGTGGTGCAGGGACAGGACCTCTATATTATGGTAATGAGCAGCAGGCAAATAATTAAGAACCATGAATCACGGAACATTAGGGAATGGAAGGGATCTCGAATGATCATCTAGACCACAGCAGGATCACTTAGACCAAATCACATAAGAACATATACAGGTGGGTTTATAAAATTCTCCAGAGAAGGAGACTGGGCTGTCCCCCTGGGCAGCCCCTTTCAGTGCTCTGTCCCCTCACTGGGAAGAAGTTCCTTCTCATATTTATGTGGAACCTCCTATGTTCCAGCTCACACCCACTGCCCCTTGTCCTATCATCAGATGACAATGAGCAGAGCCTGGCTCCATCCTCCTGACACTCACCCCTCACATATATTTATCAATACGAATGGGGTCACCCCTCAAAGAGACTGAGCTAAAGTCTCTTTAGAGCTAAAAGCTCTAAAGCTTTTAGCTAAAAAGCGAAAAGACACCCAGGTCCCTCAACCTTTCCTCTTAAGGGAGGTGTTCTACTCCCTCCATCACCTTCATGGCTCTGCGAGAAGCTTTGGTATGCTGTTAGAGACAGCAGAAATTTTCAGGGTTCTGATAAAGAGGTGTTTAGCAGTTTTGAAGACAAAGGCTTTTTAATCTTAGGTCATGCTTAATCATGATTATGTTGGCGTGGAAAGTAGGAGAAGAACCATATAGAATTAATGACATTTTCTAGCCCGCACTTGCTTGCTCCCATGCACTTGTACACAAACTGAGTGTAAAAGAGTAACCTAAGGGAATACTGAATAAACTCACTAAGAAAAATAAAATAAAATAAAGGAAGAAAGTCTTTGCTGCTATTCACAACACACTGGCCCTTGATCTCTGTTCACATCAGGTACATGCTGGCACTGCTTTCCCTAATTCTGGCAACAACCAGTGCAGAATGGCAAAACCAGCTATTTTTGGCTCACAGCTTAGGAGGCAGCAAATCATTCATCTGAGCAAGACAGAGTCAGAAATCTCATCTACTGAAGCAGCTGGGAGATGCTCACAGACTTCTTCTGCATTTCTGAAACAGACATTTTAAGAAGGTGTTAGCTCACCATTAGTCTTCAGCGCTGCATAGGCTTGCCAAAAGTGATGAAACCTTGGAAAGGAGGGGTAGAAACTACATTTGGTGAAGGCTACATGTGTTTAATTTAATAGCTTTTCAGTACCTGAATGATGACTGATCTTATATAAATACAAGAAATATCAAAGTACCTTTGTAATGAGACATTTGTTTTAACTAAAGAGCCTGGTGCTGCGCTGTGGTTTCTTGGTTAAGTAAGCTGCATCTACCATCCCACTAATTGACAGTCACGTCAGTTTTTCCACTCTAAGTGACTAATGGAAATTTGAATGCCACAAGTGCTTTTGTACCTGAAGTTTGCTTAAAGTTGCATCATTGCAAAGCAAGAGTGGCCTGATCATCTCTAAGCTAAGGAGACCTTACAGCACTTGTTAGCCTCATGGTGAGCTGAAAGTGTTTAAATCCTCCAACGGGAAGAAAGTCAGGACAGAGATCTTCTGCCAAACCCTGTTCATCAAAGTTCTGCCAACAAAATACATCAGAAGTGTTAGAGAGAAAATAATCTGAAAATAAACTGCTATTTATCAGGAAACTTAAAGTACTGAGGCTGTCTTTGACCATCAAAATATATAAAAAGACTGTCTTTTCTTCTCAGATCATAGAATTGTAGAATCACAGAATAATAGAATCATCAAGGTTGGAAAAGACTTTCAAGATTACAGAATCATGGAACCATAGAACATTGGGGATTGGAAAGGACCTCGAAAGATCACCTAGTCCAATCCCCCTGCCAGAGCAGGATCACCTAGAGCAAGTTGCATAGGAACATGTCCAGGCGGGTTTTAAACTTCTCCAGAGAAGGAGACTCCACAACCCCTCTGGGCAGCCCCTTCCAGTGCTCCATCACCCTCACTGTGAAAAAGTTCCTTCTCATATTGATGTGGAACCTCCTGTGTTCCAGCTCACACCCGTTGCCCTTTGTCCATCAAGTTTAAACATCTGCCTTACAAGCCCCAATCACTAAACCATCTTCTGAAACATCACGATGAAGGAATTTTCTAATCTCCACACAGTATCTGAGAAGTTTTAGAGCTTGAAAATAGAGCATGGACATTTACACAAGTTTGGGTGAGTCAGACCCTGGATAATGTAATTTTCTGTAGGAAAAGACAATTTCTTGGAAAAATATTATTTCCCATGGTACACAGTACAGAGAGAAAACACCAGATTCTGTTCCTGCTTACGTTTAACACCAGCCACTCAGTGGCTGAGCTTACCTGACTAAATTTTCAGTCATCAGTGTAGAGTGACTCATCTATTTTCCCAGCAGTTTCAGCTCTTTGGGAGGGTCTTCTTAAAGTTTGGTGCAGTTGAATCCCTCTGGGCAAGCAGTAAAGTTTGCAGCAGAAATTCCATTATACCATCTACTAATGACCTTTTAAATAGCATGTCAAAACCAAAGGGTTTTATAAGATATACAGAAGAGGTTTGAGTATAAATTACAGATTCACATAATCACAGAACATTAGGGATTGGAAGAGACCTTGAGAGATTATTCAGTCCAATCCCCCTGCCACAGCAGGATCATCTAGATCCAGTTGCACAGGAACACGGCCAGGCAGGTTTTAAACATCTCCAGAGAAGGAGACTTCACAACGCCCCTGGGCAGCCCCTTCCTGGGCTCTGCCACCCTCACTGGGAAGAAGTTCCTTCTTATATTGATGTGGAAAATCCTCTGTTCCAGATTACACCTGGTGCCCTTTGTCCTATAATTGGGTGCCACTGAGCAGAGCCTGGCTCCATCCAGGTCACCCCTCCGTCATCTTTTTTCCAAACTAGAAAGACCAGGCTCCCTCAGCCTTTTCTCATCAGAGAGATGCTCCACTCTCTTCATCATCTTTGTGGCTCTGCACTGGGCTCTCTCCAGCTGTTCTGTGTCCTTCTGGAACAGAGGGGTCCAGAACTGGACACAGCATTCCAGATGTGATTTCACAAAGGCAGAGGAGAGTGGGAGGAGAACATCGTTTGGTCTACTAACCACTCCCCTTCTAATCCACCCCAGGATGCCATTGGCCTTCTTGGCCACAAGGGCACATTGCTGGCTCATGGCCACCCTGTTATCCACCAGGACCCACAGGTCCCTTTCTCATACACTGCTCTCTAACATGTCAGTCTCCAACCTACCCTGGTCCCTGGGGTTGTTCTTGCCCAGATGCCAGACCCTACATTGCCCTTTTTATAGTTCATTCTATTTCTCCCCACCCGGCTCTCCAGACAGTCATCATACACTAGTGGCAAATTCACCATGAATCCAGACTTCTCCTCTATACGTTGTGTAAAATTAACATGGTCTTCCTGTTTAGATTCCTTAGTTTTGGTATAAAGAGTTCCTTCTTTGAACTTTCTAGGTCATCTTTGGCCTTTCTAAAGTACTGGTTCTGCATGGGGAGTGGCATAGGGACAGAAAATATTATAGCCCAAAAGAGATAATAAAAAGGGTATTTTAGGGGAAGCCAGATAAGAAAAGTCCTAAAATTACTCCATATATATGAAATGAGTGATGTTTTCTCCCAATGAAGATTTTCAGAGCTTAACTCATTAATCATTTAAGATAGCTCATTCTAACTCTGCAGATACCAAACGTGCTCCAATCTTGTTGACCAGGCTACAGGGTTAATAAACTTGGCAGCTCGATCAGGATAGGTCAGACTGTCACCATCCCATGCTCAGCAAATGCCAGAGGAAAGACACAGCATTTTGAAAAATAAATAGATCCGTGTTGTAAGCTCCAAATAAAATGCACTGGCAGAGACGAGGGCTTGGCAGACGATTACAAGAATGTTTTATTGTTGATAATAATTTCATATTGTTGATTAAGAAGAGAGCTGCCACCTATTTAAACTAAATAAGGGCCAAACAGGTTTGGTCGATGCGTGTGTTCTATGGGTCGTTCTAGATGAATCCATTTTTTTTCTTCCTCCCCCATCTACTCCCCTAAATCCAAAAAAACAAATAAAAAATACAATTAAACCCTCACACTGACAGTTTTAGCAGTTTAGAAAAAAGTAGGTATTTTCTAACCTCTTGAGGACAGATTTTACTCTCCAAGCTGGGAAAAATGCAACATGGCTTCAGTGTTATTTCTGCAGAATACCATAATAACCGAGAATAACTCCTGCTGCTTCATGCTTCTGACACAAAATTGTTGCCTTTCAGCCTTGTTTATTCTTAAAAATTAAAAGGGAGTTGAGGTTTGTTGCAAAAAGTTGGCTACAGAAGAGCAAGTTTGAAATCTGGAATTTTCGTGTGTCATTTCTGTTACCGATTCAACAGTGAAATCCAGCCCTAAATCAAAGCGTAAATGTGTTTATCAGGGTCTTACTCCGATGTGAGCAACAGTTTACCCTGTGCCCCTGTAGCAGTTTATCCTGCGGTGGATCAGAACAGTGGTGGTTAGTAGACTGAGAGAGGTTCTCCTTCCCCTCTACTCTGCCCTGGTGAGACCACTTCTGGAAGATCGCATCCAGTTTTGGGCCCCTCAGTTCCAGAAGGACACACAGCTGCTGGAGACACTCCAGTTCAGAGCCATCAAGATAATGAAAGGAGTAGAACAAACTCCCTTATGAGGAAAGGCTGAGGGAGCTGGGTCTCTTGAGCTGCGAAAAAAGGAGCCTGAGGTGTGACCTCATTCATGTTGATAAATATGTGAAGGGTGGGTGTCAGGAGGATGGACTCAGTCTCTTCTCAGTGTCCTATTTAATGACACAACAAGGGGCAATGGGTGTGAGCTGGAATGGAGGAGGTTCCACATCAATATGAGAAGAAACTTCTTCATGGTGAACGTGACAGACCACTGGAAGGGGCTGCCCAGGGGCACTGTGGAG
This sequence comes from Phoeniculus purpureus, assembly GCA_028565055.1. NCBI lineage: Eukaryota > Metazoa > Chordata > Aves > Bucerotiformes > Phoeniculidae > Phoeniculus > Phoeniculus purpureus. The sequence goes on from JAOXOE010000874.1 coordinate 32,023,265, forward strand.
TCTCCTTCTTTGGAGACATTTAAAATCTGCCTGTATGCGTTCCTGTGTGACTTGGTCTGGGTGATCCTGCTGTGGCGGGGGGATTGGACTAGATGATATTTTGAGATCTCTTCCAATCCCTGATGTTCTGTGATTCTGTGATACTGTGATGTGTTTCACAGTCATGGAGTACTGGAGCTTAGGGACAGGGTTTAGCAGTAGCCTTAGGACAGTTGGGTTAATGGCTGGACTCGATGATCTTAAAGGTCCTTTCCAACCTAAATGATTCTATGACTCTGTTCTGTCCTCGCACAGAAAACAAGTTTAGTATTGACACTGATACCCAGTAAAAGGGTTATAGAGGAAGGACTGTCTGTTTATTTAGCCAGAGCATCACGGTGATACGCAGTGATGACCCTGCTGTTGACAAAACCTGTGTGCAAGTTAAGATTTGTATTTGCTAAGGAGCTGGACTGAAGATTTCTCAGAACACAAAGCCCCAGGAGACAGCCTTGTGGAGAAACATTCTCTCCGCTTAGCTCCCTCTTGCCTGCTGCAGGGTGGAAGGATGTATTTAAAGACAGAAACCTGTTTTGATATCCTGTGAAGGCTTTATATGGGTTATCTATTACACAATAGGAACCAATTAGACCTGGGGAATTGATGCAAAGTAAGAAGAAAACAATGCGCTATTTAGATCTCACTAGGAGGTGACAAGGTAATGACTACTTCAACAGATTCAAGCTTCTCAATGAACCTCACAAAGCACTCAAAAGCACTTGTTTTATAAGGTTTTAGGTTCAAGAACAGCAATAAAAGCAGTAGGTGCATATTGTATAAGGAATTTCCCCATCTCCCCACCTCCTCACTCAGGAAAAGCGTTAAATCCACACGCAAAATTATACCTTCAAGTCTCAGAAAGTTGCCCAGGGAAAGCACCAGCCTCTGAATCGGATGGGAGGTGCAATCCAAAATGCAATCAGATAACACTGTGAGAGTCAACCCACTTCTGCATTTTGCACACAGATGCCACAGCTGTGCCTCGCAGGATGCTGCTTTGCTGTTATTTTTGATTTCATCCCTGTCATGGCAACAGGCAGGAGTGACACCATGCTCCCAGACCAGCTTCTTGCAAAACTACATGTCACAGTGAAGCTTAAGCCCGTGTTGTCACGGATTGCTCTTGTGATTGACCTAATCCTGCACAGACTGAAGCTCTGCAGTGGGGACTGGCTGGCAGGGCTGTGATCCCATCAGGAATTATCCTGACAACTTTCCCCTGAAACTAGCACATCTCAGGGGATGCTTCAAAGAGAAAATCCCTCAATGGCAGCCTCTCACAGTGGGATCATAGAATAAATCATAGACTGGTTCAGGTTGGAAGGGACTTTAGGGATCATCTACTCTAACCTCCCTAATATGGGCAGTGATACCTCTTATCCAGGCTTGGTTGCTCAAGACCTCAACCATCCTGGCTTTGAACACCTTCAGGACATCACAGAATCACAGAAGATTAGGTATTGGAAGGGACCTCAAAAGGTCATCCAGTCCAATGCCCCTGCCACAGCAGGATCACCCAGATCCAGTCACACAGGCACAGATCTTCCCCTTTGGTGGAAGCCTGGGTGCAGTAGGCTCTCAGAGAAACACTGAGCTCCAGAACACAGATTACTGATGAAAAGTAATTAAATTAAACCATGCATCTGAGTAGGTTCTTCAGCCTCTCTAATGCTGGTGGTAAGGAACACAAATTGGTTCATGTCTTTCCTTCAGCAGAATAACAAATGTAGAGGCTGATGGCCAAAACAAAATCACTATGTCATCACCTGGCAACCCCTGGAGTCTGAAAAGGAGGACAGAGTCAGTGAGTTTGTGTCAGCTGTGATGAGCAGAGGCCAAACTTTTTCAGATTCATCTTTGCTGCTGAAGCAACAGAACCAACAATGAACGTGTAAAGGTTCCGCTGCAGCTGAAGGCACCACCAGAAGCTCTTAGAAGGTCTTTGGAACGGAGCTAATATTTTGACAAGGTCCATGACCATAGTTAGTGCACTCTTGCATGATGTTACAACAGTATTAGCATGGAGAGGACACTTCTAGATGCCAAGAGTTGCCCATGCGACCGTGAGACTCCTCCTGGAAGTCTACAGATCACTTCCAGATCGTACTGAAATGTAGTAGTTTGGCTGTGTTGATACTGATGTCAGAGATGTTCTCTTCACATGTTTATTCCAAGGTGATGTGCATCACCATTGCACAAGTATATGTGGCACCCAGAATATGTGTCACACAAAATGATTTGGAAGACATTACAGTTGTATCAGGAGAAGTTTAGTTTGGACATTAGGAAAAATGTCTTTGCTGAAAGGGTCTGATGAGACCTTGGAACAGACTGCCCAGGGAGGGGGTTAAATCATCATCCTTGGATGTGTTTCAACGTTGTGTAGGTCTGGAGCTCAGGTACAGGGTTTGGCGGGTGGCCTTAGGACAGTTGGGTTAGTGGGTGGACTTGGTGATCTTAAAGGTCTTTTCCAACATAAATAATTCAATGATGCTATAGATGGCTTTTCATGATCTGCTTTAAAACAACAGAAAGCATTGACTCTCAGAGCTAGGAAGATCTTTAAGTCGGATGCTGGATACAGACTGCTGTTGTCCTCAGCCCTTAATTAAAAAGTTAGTATGGGGGCTAGAAAGAAGTGCGATTACAGCTGAATCACAGAATCTTAGGGACTGGAAGAGACCTCGAAAGATCATCCAGTCCAATCCACCCCTGTCACAGCAGGATGCCCTAGATCAAGTTGCACAGGAACATGTCCAGGTGGGTTTTAAACGTCTCCAGAGAAGGAGACTCCACAACCACCCTGGGCAGCCCCTTCCAGTGCTCCATCACCCTCACTGTGAAGAAGTTCCTCCTCAGATTGATGTGGAACCTCCTCTGTTCCAGCTCACACCCATTGGCCTTTGTCCTATCATTGGGTGTCACTGAGCAAAGCCTGGCTCCATCCTCCTGAAACCCACTTTTCACATATTTATCAACATTAAGGTGGTTACCCTCAGTTTCCTTTTTCCCAAGCTAAAAGGACAAACTGCTTTACCCACAAATTCATTGGACACTTTGTGCCAAACATCGTAATGCACTGTGCGAGTTCCTAGTCTGTGCTTTTTACCCTGTGCATGAAGCACAGCTTAAAAGCCAGCAGAACAGCACAAAAGGATCAGGATTTGTGTGGGCACGAGCACATACACCAGGGTGTATGTAGTAAAGTCAAGATTGGTAGAGACAAAGGCCAAGAAGATCCATGCAGTGCATATCCAGGACAACTACTACTGCCAGTGTGGGTTCAGACTGATGCACTTGAAGTACTTGGTAGGGCACTTCCATAACAAACTTCTTCCTCTGTTTTTATTCGGCTTCTCAGGCAGCTCTGTGGGCTCTGAATTTTCCTGAGAGTTAACCTATTAGAATTTGGTTTTGCCACCATTTCCTGGGAATAGGACTTCCTTATGGCTCTTCTTTCATATTTCTTTTCAGATACACTACAACACGTTTCCCAAGGTCTTTCAACCCTCTGCCATAAACCTCATGCTTAGGTAGCCTAAGGAGAGGAAAGTTGTCTGCTCTTCCTTCCCTGTCTCGAGCACTAGACACCTACAGCTGTCTCTCAGCCCTTTAGCAGAACAAGTATTGACTGCACCAGGACACTGGATCCCAAATAAATTCACAACTCATGAAGCATCTGCTTATGGTGTAAACTGAAACTGCTTCTGACAAGTTCAGCCTGTCTCTGATAACTGACAGGTTTACACAACTGAGGAGGAGTCTGAAGTGAGAAAATAAACCAGTATCTTCATTCACAGTGAGTTCAGTAAGAATTTTTTAAATGCAAAGTTTCATTCTTAGGGAGTAAATTTTTGTTCTACGATAACTTCAGGCAAATTTCCTCCTGGAACAGGCTGTCCAGGGATGTGGTGGATTCATCATCCCTGGAGGTGTTTGAAAATTGTGCAAATCTGGCACTTGGAAGAATGGTTTAGAGGAAATGGTGGTGTTGGCTTGATTGTTTGAGTTGATGTTCTTGGACGTTCCAACCTTACAGATTCAGTGATTCTGATCAGTATATGCGGTACATGACAGGGTTGGTTGAGGTACTTCCTATCCTGGTAGGCAGTGTGAGCCGAGGTCCATTTGCAGGGAGTTGCTCATTAACCGACCTTTCTATCTACATAATTGTCTTTTATTCATACATGCTCACTAAATGCAAACACATTTTAGTCTAAGGATTAGTAGACAGTAGGATGGCCAGGAGCAAGCAATGGGCCTTGGTGGCCAAGAAGGACAACAGCATCCTGGGGTAGATCAGAAACAGGGTGGTTAGTAGATTGAGAGAGGTTCTCCTCCCCCTCTACTCGGCCCTGCTGAGACACATCTGGAAGGTTGTGCCAATTTCTGGACCCCTCAGTTCCAGAAGGACACAGAACTGCTAGAGAGAGTCCAAGGCAGAGCCACAAAGATGATGACTAGAGTGGAACATCTCCCTGATTAGGAAAGGTTGAGAGAGCTGGGTCTCTTCAGCTTGGGAAAAAGGAGCCTAAGGAGTCACCTGATGAATGTTGATAAATATGTTGAGGATGGGTGTCAGGAGGATGGAGCCAGGCTCCTTTTTAGTCTTATCTAATGATAGGACAAGGGGCAATAGGTGTCAGCTGGGACAGAAGAGGTTCCACATCAGTATGAGAAGGAACTTCACAATGAGGGTGATGGAGCACTGGAAGGGGCTGCTCAGGGGGCTTGTAGTGCCTCTATATATGGAGATGTTTAAAACCTACCTGTATACGTTCCTGTGTGACTTGATCTAGGTGATCCTACTGTGTTGGGAGATTGGACTATGTGATCTTTTCAGGTCATAGAATCATAGAATTATCAGGGATTGGAAGGGACCCCAAAAGATCATCTAGTCCAATCCACAGCAGGATCACTTCACTGGTGAAGTTATACAATCAGAATCACTCTGGGTTGGAAGGAACCACCTGATCATCCAGTTCCAACCCCCCTGCCATGGGCTGGGACACCCCACCCTAGACCAGGCTGGCCAGAGCCTCATCCAGCCTGGCCTTAAACACCTCCAGGGAT
>JAOXOE010000874.1:32028476-32057892 GCA_028565055.1 Phoeniculus purpureus
CAAGGATGATGAAGGAAGTGGAGCACCTCCCTTATGAGGAAAGGCTGAGGGAGCTGGGTCTCTTTAGCTTGGAGAAGTGGAAACTGAGGCGTGACCTCATGAATGTCTATAAATATGAGAAGGGTGGGTGTCAGGAGGATGGAGCCAGGCTCTTCTCAATGTCATCTAGTGAGAGAACAAGGGGCAATGGGTGCAAGCTGGAACATAAGACGTTCCACATCAATATGAGAAGGAACTTCTTCCCAGTGAGGGTGACAGACCACTGGAACAGGCTGCTCAGGGGAGTTGTGGAGTCTCCTTCTCTAGAGAGGTTTAAGACCCACCTGGATCTGTTCCTGTATGACTTGTTCTAGGTGATCCTGCTGTGGCAGGGGGATTTGACTAGACGATCTTTTGAGGTTCCTTCCAATTCCTAATGATTATATGATTCTATGATAATAGATTTCAAAAACAGATCACATATTTTTATGTTCTTGCTAACTAACTCTTTATATGAAGGTGATCGTCAGTTTTCAGTTGTTTTCTTTAATTTTCTTGACACCTTTGTTCTTCTGTACTGTTCCAAATAATGGCATGAATGTCCCAGAGTAATGACGTAAGTCAAAAGTTTAACTAGTTGAGAGCAAAAATCTCCCTAAAATTGTTGGTCATGGTCTCTTTTCACAGATCATTAGTGACAGAGGGAAGGGATTCAACCCCCAACAGGGGAGGTTTAGATTGGACATCAGGAAAAAATTCTTCATGGAGAGAGCACTGGAATGGGCTGGTGGTTGAGTCCTCATCCCTAGATGTGTTTAAAAGTTGCTTAGATGTAGTGTTGGGTGATCTGATTTAGGAGTGAACTTGTAGAGTAGGGTTGATGGTTGGACTGGATGATCCCAAAGCTCTTTTCCAGCCTGAATGATTCTATGAATCTAAAACACAAAATGCATTTTTCTTTGGAGTCTTTGACTAATTAAGATGATCGATAATACTACTTTACATATCTAAATTGATGACAAAATCTAAAAGCAAATACAAAATAACAAGCCAAATTCTACTTCCATTTAATATCAACTCAGAGAAGAAAATTTTCTCTTTAGTCAAAGTATGGAAACAATCATGTCTTTTCTAAACAACAACTACATGATTTAACACACTGATTTAAATGTTGGATTTTCAAGTTTGTTGTTTTCTGTGGAACAAAACAGATCATTGCTGACCAGGCATTGTGACAACTGGTATTAATCTCTTAAAGGCAAGGCCAAGGCATGAACATCCAGTCTGTATCCACATGCAGCTGTGAAAAAGGCCCCTGAAAGAAATGGAAAACCCAAGATATCCCCAGGTCACTGAAGGCAGCTTATATGTTTTGTCTACATGCTTTGTCTGCAGCATTAGTGAGGGTTTCAGAAATCAAAATATGAATTAAATATGAAACCATATATTCTTAACCAGCAGGGATGGCCATCATCCCTACCACCAGACGCTTCTCTAACCGTTCCTCTGGCTCCTTTAAAGCAATGAAACAGGCAGAACGTTTCAAAACCAAATCCCTTTACAGAGTTTAATCTGAGGAAAAGAGATTCAAGGTCTGTCGCCAGTGGTAGGAGATAATCTTCTAGGGTAGCAAGAAGAAAGTGCCTGAGCTGTAGATAAAAGACGAACTCCTGCTGCGGAACATTATACAAACGCTGAAGATGCTGGAAAGATGCCAGAGCTCCCTGGTGATGTGGGATGGAGACACAAGGTAAGCAGCCACTGTCCCGCCGAGTGGCAAAGGAAAACAGTCGCAGGACTTGATCAAGCACAGCTACTGTAAGTGCCAGTGGGGACCTTTCATCTTCAGAACTGTCAGAAAGGCCATTCGAAAGGAGACTTATCCACAATGAACCATCCTTTGTTTACCAAGAGAAACATTGACTTAGACAGGGATGAAGCATGGGGAAGAAAAATGATGGGACAATTACTTATCTTAGGGATTTTTTAAATCATCCATTTTAATAGTAATTATTTTAATAATTTCTAAAATAATTTGTGTTTTATTTGTCATAACTAGAAGAATAATTTTAAATATTATATAACATGAACAATTTTATTTATATTAACTATTATTGTTATTTTGCTCATGTAAAATCATCCCACGTTGAGTCACCATGGACTTTCCTAACAGCTATTTAGACATTTCCTAAGAGCCACCTCCCAGAATTGTGGCTGAGTCCCCATCCCTGCATGAGTTTACAGGATGCTTGGATATAGTGTTGGGGGATTTGGTTTAGGGGTGAACTTATAGAGTAGGGTCGATGATCCCAAGGGTCTTTTCCAACCTGAATGATTCTATGATTTACCGTAATTTATACAAAAATGAAGAGGTCTAACATGCAACACAACTAGAGAGCTATGCTGGATGAAGGAGACATATCTCATCGTGAAATGCAGGTGAAAAAGTTTTAAAAAGTTATGTAAACTAAGTTTGCAGAAAGGCAAATTAATACATATTATAAATTGGTTCACAGCACGGAAGCAATGTGATGCAGCAACAGTTTGTTAGGTGTTCAGAAAACGTTCTGCACATAGAACCTTGTACTTGGCAATGTCGTAGAGAAACAAAGAGCATAGAAGAAGCTGTCATCCTCCAGAAATATCAGCAGATGGGCAACAGTTAGATCACTGAACAATGATTCTAAACAAAAAAAAAAAAGGGGTGGTCAAGGTAAGGTAAGGCTCAGGTTGGGGATGGGGTGATGTTGGCAGTCAACAGATATGCAGGTGGCTGTGGGCAGATACTCCTTATGCTTATCTTCCTGGAAATCACAGAATCATAGAACATTAGGGATTGGAAGGGACCTCAGAAGATCATCCAGTCCAATCCCTCTGCCACAGCAGGGTCACCTACATTGAGTCGCACAGGAACATGGCCAGACAGGAGACTCCACAACACCCCTGGGCAGCCCCTTCCAGTGCTCTGTCATCCTCATTGTGAAGAAGTTCCTTCTCAGACTGATGTGGAACCTCCTCTGTTCCAGCTCAGACCCACTGCCCCTTGTCCTATCATCAGATGACACTGAGCAGAGCCTGGATCCATCCTCCTGACACCCACCCTTTCCACATTTATCAACATTCATGGAGTGAGCCAGCTCAAGAGACCCATCTCCCTCAGCCTTTCCTCATCAGGGATATGCTTCACTCCCCTCATCATCTTTGTGGCTCAGTATTAGGTGTTTTCTGCTCCACACCTGGATGAAATAATCTTTTAAAAAATTTCTAAAAACAAAAAACACCTTAAAAAAAAAAAGAAAGAATTCCTGCCAACACATGGCTATCATCTACCACCCCAGTGCTTACAAATCAGGAGCAACATCTTTACTCCACTGTTTTATTACTGTACCCGTGCCTATGGCTCCATAAAGTTCTTCAACTCTGTCAGAAACATCACGCTGAACCAAAAGATGCAGCACTAAAATATGCATGAAATACACATGATCATGACATGGGAAAGTTTTTATATGAATTTTAAACTCACATTGATGTACGATGCTGTAAAATCCATTTAGACTCAAACACCTCATTGTTTCTGGCCACTGTGGGGTTGCTGTTGAAACCTATTAACTCCACTTGAGCACAAACAGCCGTTCTCTGGGCAGTTCATTAAAATCCACCCTTTCTTCAGCTCGAAGGGACTTCTGACTGTTTGGTTCCCATGGGAAATATTAAAAGGGAAGAAAAAAAACGCAGAGGAAAAAGTCATAGCATGTCACAACACTTAATAATAGCTACAAATTGAGTAATTTTAAATAGTTTGCATTAACTTGATGGGATAAATATTCTGAGGTACTCAAGACCCTTAGGGAGAAGTGTCACAGGGATAAGCCATAGTGTGAAATTGCTATTTGAGTGCTGAATACCAATTATTTGTGATTTACTGTAATTTACTTTTAAACCCAGGAGCTTACCCAAAAGCAGCTGGTGTGTGTTTTAAATGATGCATCAAGGACTTGCGATGTGAAATATCCAGGAACAGTATGCATCCGGAAAGTGAAACACCTTCAATCGATGTTCTACTTACTTCCAACTACTACAAGAAATTAAAAAAAAACACATTAAAGGGAAAATGTGAGGAGGGAAGCACCTAAAGTGACACATATATGGGGAATTCTGCACCCAGTACTGCAAACACAAACACTTGACCCTTTTTTAATCCAGTTTACTCCTGTGAGGTAAATACAGGTGGAGCTGGAGCCTTCCCAGTCATACTTGAAAACATGGTAGTTACAAACAGGCAAGAAGTTGAATTTTGACCTTTTTAATGAGGAGCTAAATGGATCTGACTGGCAAAGAAAGCTTCTGGGCAGCAAGTTTCTGCTTTGACCTATTAAGTGTTCATTGCATCTTGGCCTTTCTACACTTCTCTCAGGCTTTCATCTCCCTTCAACCAACTTCTTAACTAAGGAACTTCACTTTGCCTCGTTTTTTGGAGAGAAGATGATAGCACAGAGTGCTTAAGTGCAGAATCACAGAATCACAGAACCACAGAATATAAGGATTGGAAGGGACCTTGAAAGATCATCCAGTCCAATCCCCCTACCACAGCAGGATCCCTTAGATCCAGTTACACAGGAACTTGGCCAGACTGGTTTTGAATGTCTCCAGAGAAGGAGAATCCACAACACCCCTGGGCAGCCCCTTCCAGTGCTCCGTCACCTTCACAGGGAAGACGTTCCTTCTCAGATTGATGTGGAACCTCCTCTGTTTCAGATCATACTCTTTGCCCCTTGTTCTATCATTAGATGTCACTGAGCAGAGCCTGGCTCCATCCTCCTGACACCCACCCTTTCCAAATTTATCAACATTAATAAGGTCACCCCTCAGTCTCCTTTTTTCCCAACTCAAGAGACCCAGCTCCCTCAGCCTTTCTTCATCAGAGAGATGTTCCGCTCCCTTCATCATCTTTGTGGCTCTGCACTGGAGTCTGTCTAGCGATTCTGTGTCCCTTTTGAACTGAGGAGCTGGCTTTAGCCCTGCAGCCCAAGCTAGAAGGCATAGGCACAAAACAGCATCAGTGGTGAGAGGCAGGTGTCATCAGGGAGTAACGAATGGCAGTTTCTGAACTTAAGATCTAATGAAAATAGACCTTTCTCTATGAATTATAAAGATGAGTCAATAGTTTGGCTGTTAAACATCGGATCTGTAGTTGCTTAAATGATTCGAAGTCAAGAGAGATGAATCCAAAGCACAACCGTGTGCTTTCATAGTGGAGGCCAGACAATCCAGCTTTTAGAAATCAGGATTTATTTGTTTAGAATAAAGATACCTCTAAAATAAAACACATAGAATAAAATAGAACAAACATGTCTGCTATACAGCCTACATTTGAGAATGTTCTGCTTGAAGATGTAAGGAGTTTAAAACTAAATCCACGTTGTACTCCAAAGGGAGTTTCTACCCTTGAAAGGAGGGTGTAGAGAGGTGGAGGTTGGTTTTTTCTCGCAAAGAGCAAGGAACAGGACAAGAGGAAATTGCCTCAAGCTGCACCAGGGGAAGTTAAGGTTGGCACTGAAGAGAATCTTCTTGGAAAGGGTCCTCAGGCCTTGTAACAGGCTGTCTAAGGAGGGAGCTGAATCACCATCCCTGGATGTGTTTCAAAGTTATGGAGATCTGGATCTCAGGCACAGAGTTTGGTGTGTTGGGACAGCTGGACTAGATGATCTTAAAGATCTTTTCCAACCTAAACAAGTCTATGGTTGAGGTTGGACATGAGGAATAAATTCTTTCTTCTGAGAATGGTGGGATGAGATGCTGGAACAGGTTGCCCAAGGCAGTTGTGGCTACCCCATCCTTGGAAGTGTTGAAGGCCAGGTTGGATGTGGCCCTGAGGAACTTGATCTAGTGAAGGTGTCCCTGCCTGTGCAGGGGGGTTGGAACTAGATGATCTTTAAGGTTCCTTCCAACCCTGGCCATTCTATGATTCTACAAGAAGTCCAAATCTGTTCAGTCCCTATGTCGTAAGAAAGCAAGCCCTTAACCAGGCGCATGATTAACAAGTATTATGAAAAGAGCTAGTAAGAAATGTTCAGACTTCAGCTGCCCAAAGCCCACTAAATGAAGATGATTTCAACAGCTGTCACCACCTAACCCTTGCAGCAACACCACTTGAATCTTCAACGACCTTGTAGTCATAATGGTCATGAACGATGCTGTCATTTGTAAGTAATGAATGATGCCCTCAATCATGTGGTTTTGCTTTAGGTAGTCCTATGAGGAGTAAGGGGGGTTGGACTCAGTGAACCTTATGGGTCTCTTTCAACTTGAGATACTCTGTAATGCTGTGAATTTTAACATAGGGTCATTGGCAGGAGGTTCTATGTACATCCTTTGCAAGCGCAGACCAAAGGCCATAATGCTATTAATTCCTATCTTACAAGCTCTTCTTGCGGTGGCCCCAAATCCTTTCTGAATCCGGCAAGTTATCTCCTGCACAACTCCACACACTTTTACCACTTTGTAACCCCTGAACTAACCAGTGTTTTCTCAGATTATGTTTGTCAGCCTTGAAAAAGTAGATTGTGGCAGAAGTCACCTAACACAGACTTTGTGTTATGGAAGAAGCATCTTGTACCTGTCAGGAGTACAAAACACCAGCAAAAATCTGTAATGCTGCTAAATTCATATGGAAGACTCCAAACATCTCACAAAGCCTTGTTTCTACACCCTGTGACTACATGTCTGAGTTGTCTTTGGTTTCACAACATTACTTTTATGACAAGGCAAGTGAAAATAAACGTCCTGTGAACTGATTTGAAACAGCCAGTACTGGAAACTACAGTGATTGAGATTTAAGAACTTTGCTCTAACAAGGTCTAGAAGTGTCATTCCACATTTTTAGAGAAATCAACAAATTGAACTTCTAGACTTGAAAAAAAGGGATTTGAAAAAAACCATGTGAACAAGATGACCCAAGCAATCTGTCTGCTGTTGTGGCAAGTGAGGCCGTGAGCTGAGATGTACAACTACAGTGGAAGGATGAGTTGATCAGGCAGCATCTGAAACCACAGAATCACAGAACTTTAGGGATCAAAAGGGACCTCAAAAGATCATCCAGTCCAATCCACCTGCCACAGCAGGATCACCTAGACCAAGTCACACAGGAACACATCCAGGTGGGCTTTATATATCTCCAGAGAAGGAGACTCCACAACCCCCCTGGGCAGCCCCTTCCAGTGCTCCATCACCTTCACTGTGAAGAAGTTCCTTCTCATACTGATGTGGTGTTAGAACAAAGAGAACAAACCAAACAAAACCTGCCCCCGATGCAAAAACCCCGCAGCCTATTCACACTGCGGTAGAATTCATAGTGTGGGAAACTCGTCTGATTCAAGAAGCTACCAACATAAAAAAAGTGGGATTTTGACCAAAATCATCCACACCGCGTCGGGAAAGGAGAAACACACCTACCCCTCCCTTCCTGTCGCTCCAAAGGCTTGTGAGTGCCACTTCCACTGGCAGCTTTCCCTAAATCAGGCACAGATCCCTCTCTCCCAACCTGCTCTTGCAGCTTAGCTCAAGAGGTTCCAAAACCCAAACCCCTGCTCTCCCTTTCCCCCACAGTATTCCCAAAAGAAGATAAAATCTCGGCAAAGCAGAGGTGTAGGTGGTGTGGGGTGAGGTGCGTGGAAGGTCTGATGATTCTAAGTGTGGCCCCAGGCACAGAGGGTCTGTTCTTTGCTTTCTAAGACATTCAAGTGCTGGCAAATCCCTGTTAGCAGGGAGAAGGGTTTGACAGGGTGAGAGATACCACCACTGCCCTGCTCCTAAACTCAGGGTCTTGGGGAAATGATAAAAAGCAGCTTCCAACGCCAGGAGAAGTTCAGGGTGGAGAATCAGCCTCACACTGGACTTTTAGCAGGTTATGGGAAAGGCCTCAAGTTCAACCTCAGTCTAAGACTAAGGGTGTTTCCTCAAGAGTTCATTTCAGCTTCACAGTATCACAGAACATCAGGGATTGAAGGGACCTGTAAAGACCATCTAGTCCAATCCCCCTGCCAGAGCAGGATCACCTAGACCTAGTCGCACAGGAACCATCCAGGCGGGTTAGGGACGAGTGAGTGGAGCTACCATTTAACCAGCATTTGCTAAACCCAGTGACTATGGATCTCCATAAACACCGACTGCAGAGAAAATGATGTTTCTGAGCAACACTCAAGTCTACCAGCTACACCTAAGGAAGCCAGCAGAGGCTTTCACGGTGCCGTCCCATCACATGAGGCTTTTGCGGTGTCGTCCCACCACGTTTTGGAACGCTACACACCACGTTTTATGCTAATCCCCTCCTGCAGGGATTTATTACTTCAACATGGCACGTTTTAATGTCCAGGGAGAGCAGCAAGAACTCACAAAGTTGTGTCCCCATCGATCTTCTTGCATCCAACAGCCTGACCCACATCATGGGTCACTTGCACTGCCACAGTCCAGAGAAAATTCTGGGCTAAAAAGAACGGAAAACAGTGAACCAGAAAGAATGACCAGTGTGTTACTGGGAGATTGTTGGTGTCTAGAATAAAAGACCTGCAAGATTTCTGATTTTTTATCCTGTTTTTTTTTTAAGGCTACTTTCAAAGAATTAAAAAGGATTGAGACCTCGAATGCTGAACCTCAGCCAGTTATCACTGCCTGCAAATGGTGATTCTGCACGGAAACCACTGGCAGGATGTTAATGAAAAAGGCTGCATGTGCTGATGTGACCCCCCCAGCAATGACCGCTCTGAGTCCATTTATCACTTGCCTTCGAGCATTGGGTTGCTTTTCCTCTCTTTGAACAGAAGAGCCTTTCTTTTACTTCATATTTAACTGAAATGTATTTGAACACATAAAAGTCAGGTTCTGCCTCCTGCTTTTTACACCATGAGGTATCGGGAAGATAATGGAATGTTCCTTTAAAGCTCTGGGATGTTACCTAGCGCTCAGTGTACGAAGGAGTTGTGAAGACAAACCTCATACATCATTGAAAACGCATCAAAAAATGCATTTGAGATGTTTGGGGGGTTTATGTACGCTTTAAATCTCCCAATGTTCCGCACGTTATTGTACAGTTTATGTACAAGTGCAACATCAGGGTGTTATTCTCCATTTATTTACAGATTCTCCCACGGAACAGGGTCGTTCTTTCTCTTCTCAAAGAAATAAACCCACAAATCCTTCACTTGTGATACCAGCAAGTCTTCCTCCCCCCATCCATTCCAACCTTTGCCTCTCATTTACCTTTCAGTTGGGATGAAACTGTTTGCAGCAGAGAGATGCATGAGACGTCTCTCTTTCCCTCGTCAGAGTGGAGAGAAGATGCAGAGCGACATCCTAAAGGAGCTGTTCCATTGTATTTCTGGAAACAAGCCTTGTTCCTCTATTCACATCTTTCGGTTCTGCTAAACCTCAAAAGTTTGATCAGTCTTGCTCGTCCTTCCAGGATCTGACACCAAACTTCATGTCTAAGCTTCTGGGCATGTTCCAGCTGTTGCGATCGGACAACCTGGCTCTCCAGGGGGTGAAAAAAACCTCATTTAGGTCTTTATTAATGTAAAAACCCACCATCCCTCCAGGCCTACTGTCCTGAATCACAGAGCATCAGGGATTGGAAGGGACCTCGAAAGATCATTCGGTCCAATCCCCCTGCCACAGCAGGTTCACCTAGACCAAGTCACACAGGAACACATCCAGCTGGGCTGAAAGCTGGTTCTGGCCAGGAAAACCCAAGTGATGATCTTAACCACCTGCTTAAGCGCTGTCCTGAATACAGAGACTTCAGCTCAGGAGCTTTCTCAGTCTGGGTTGGCAGATTTCCTCACCATGGAAGTGTTGGAGAAGCAAGAAGACGACACCTCTGAACACGAGAACGAGCATCACGGCTGCAAACATCTAAAACACTAACAGGAGAAGGATTTTTAGTCCAGTAGCAATTCTCTAGTTCAGGTTAGCCCAGTGCACACAGGAATTGAAGATTTTCAGGAGATGAATCTATCTGAGGTTATCTGTGCATCGACTCAAATCTTAAGTTGCCTAAACTCCTTAAATCTATAGGACAAAGCCCATCCCCTTTCCTCACGTAAGCTCTTTTCCCTAGAGAAAAAGACCTATGTGAGGGCATTTAGGCTTCTAATTTAGAAACACATGCGTTTTATATATATAAAAAACATATATTATCTAGATAAATATATATAATATATAAATATATTTTATATACAATATATTATATATAAAACACACATCATGTTTATATATATAACATATATTTATATATAATATATATAAAACATATATATTTTTATATATATATAAAATGCAATCTTCATCTCACACTATCTTTACCGCTGCCCTGTTGTACTTGTTAAACGACACGTTAAACCACAATTAGAATCCACCACAGTCTTCAAACCAGCAGGTCGTCCCCCATCACACGCACAGCAATTCACATCTTTATTGTGATGCCACCACACTCCAAAGAGCTTCTTCAAGATACATGGTTCAAAAAAAATAAACCCCAAACAAACAAATCCGAATGGTTCGTATGTGATCGGGCACCGACACGTGCACAGAAAAAATGATGCAGTTACTCGGGTCTCCTTGGTTTTTCAGAATGATGCTGCCTGGCCAGAAGGTTCAAGAGCACTTTCCTCCATTTGGCTTTTCCATTGCGTAACTACTACATGTCCTCATCAGAAACCAGTGACTCTGTGGCCTGAATAAACTGCACTTGCTGTGACTGAGCAACAATTACACGCCTCGTTTGGCACCTTCACGTAACATCTTCCTACCAGTGTTACCAGCACAAACTTCTCACGTGGCTCTGTACCAGAATCAAGGTAGATATTTGGACACCACTACGCACCAGCCTGAGGGGTTAAGTCCAACCTTGACCCTCCAAACATCATCCCAACTTGTCAGAACGCTTCGGATAGCTTCACACATCCCGCTCAAAACCAACCGAGTCTTCTCTTTGCTGTTTGCAAGTCCCTTCCTTTCACCAACAAAAGACCTTCTTCAACATCTACCAGAGGTTCAACCTCAATGGGAAATATCAGTAACTGGCCATGTAGGACTCAGACCTGTGGCCAAACAAAGCTGCTCCACTTGCTTTTAATTCAAAGTCATTTATTTATTTTTACTTTGTCCTCAAACGCACCCGGAGTGCTGCTTTTTACACCCTGTAAGGAGATGGAGCAAACCTTACTGCTGTGAGGAATGATGCCTCAGCTCTCATCCAGAAGAATGGCAGGAGGGAACGGGGAGGGAAAGAGAGAAAATCAGAAGAAATACATCTGACCTGGTACACAGACCGCTTCTCTTAAAAGTGCTGGTGAAACCAGTTTTCTTAGGAGACACTGAAACTCCTCTTTCCCTCCAGGTATTTCCACCTAGTTGAGCAGTTTGTTGGTCAGGAAAAACGCCATTTTCCCCTGACTGCACGCGATGGATTACAAGAACACAGACTGCCTCAGGTGACTCTATGGCTGTGCAGACACGTGTATTTAGAAGGAACAGAACGAAGCTGAAATGTGTGCAGCAGTCTCCTCGCTCCCTAGATCTGTTCAAGTCTAGGCACTTGTGTGTAGTGTTCTCCGAGCAGCTTACGACTATGTAAACACCGAGTCCTCCACAGCCAACCTTCAGCTCCTCCAGGCGAGGACACACGACATTAGCCTTTAACCCATGCCTCAACGGTCTGGCCACGCTGACTACAAAACCGCTGCGTCTGGCTGAGGGTTCCACCGAGACAATGAGGGACTCAAGGTAGAAGGTGAAAAGAAAACAAAGGATGAGGATGCTTTGAGGATTAATAGTAGTGTTTATGTGCTGAGAGCCGACACCTGTAAACACTGCATCGTTTTTCTTTTTGTACAGTTTGATAAATACATCAACTACAAAGCACTTTTCCATGTAGAAACCTGAGTGTCATTCAGATTGGACTACCCTTCCTTCTATTTACACGGACCGGGGATGGCGGTGATCAGATGTTACCGGACCTGCGACAGAAAGGTACTGAACTTTCAACCGGAAGGAAAACAAAAGGAGCAATCGGAAGCCACGTGTCAGTAAAACGGAAAAAGTGGAGCAAGTCGTCAAATCAAGCCAACTATCACGTAGATGAGAGAAAAAGGTTGGGTTTGGGGGAGTTGTGTTTTTTTCTGAGTGCTTCTAGTCTCTTGAGACACAACTTGGGAGATCTTCCTCCTCCTCGTCCTCTTAGGTGTTCCATTTTGTTTAAAACCCCATAGAGTTTCTGATGTCCATGCATCAAATACAGGTTCCTGGCTGTGCAGGGGGCTGCTGTTTCCGATTTCGTATTGCACCCGATTTCTCTTTGTAGGCAATTGGCATCTGTTGTGAAATGTCCACCAGAGCGCTGGCCACCGCAAGACCTAAGGCAACAAAACAAATCCAGTCATGGAAACAAATCAGTCACAGAATGGTTTAGGTTGGAAGGGATCTCAGAGATCATTTAGTTTCAACCCCTCTGCCATGGGTAGCGACACTTCTCACCAGACCAGGTTGCCCAGAGTGCCATCCAACCAGCCCTTGAACACTTCCAGGGATGGAGCAGCCACAGCCTCACTGGGCAACTTGTTCTAGTGCCTCACCACCCTCACAGGGACGAATTTCTTCCTAAGATCTCACCTTAACATCCCCTCTTGTGGCTTGAACTCATCCCCTTTGTCCTACCACTAGGTGCCTTGTAAAAGGTCCCTCTCCAGCTTCCCTGTAGCCCCTTCAAGTACTGGCAGGCTGCTGTAACGTTCCTACAGAGCCTTCTCTTCTCCAGGCTGAACAGCCCCAGTATCCTCCACCTGTCCCCACAGCAGAGGTGCTCCAGCCCTCTGATCATCCTCGTGGCCTCCTCTGGACTCTCAGTCAGGGAAAAAGAAATCTTTCCACTGCTGCTGAGAAGGAAAATAAAACCAACCCTCCAAGCCATGAAATGAATCTCATTTTCAGAGTTTTTCTTATGAAAAGAGAACTAGGAAAGCGCTTTGGCTTAAGAGATTAAACTAAGAAATAAGCTTTTAAATACCACGTTTTATTGGAAGCAATGGTGGCAGAAAAAGATGGAAATAAGAAATGTGGGTATTAATGGATGAGAAACCCGTAATACTGAAGGGAGGTGCCTTTCTCTACACGATTATAAATCCTCAAGGCACATGTGTGTGGAGGTTTTACTGCTCAGCCCGGCTGTTTCTCATCTCTGCAACCTCCTCCCGGCAGGTCCACAGACAAACCATCACTGGCCATCTGGGATTTAGCTTGACACAGCTCACAACCAAACTGTCCCATCTCAAACCCTGATAAAACTCTTTTAAGACATCCTGCTTTATCACACTTACTGGGCACTAGAGAATCAGGTGGGAAAAATCTTTAAAATCATTAAGCTCAACTACTAAAATCTCAGTTAGATCACAAACTGCCTGGGAGATGATGTCTCTGTGCCCTGACATCAGGTTTAAGTGAGAAGATGCTGGGAACAAGGAACCTTAGGCTGGATTGAGAAAATGGCTTTAACCAGAGCTGCTCTGACCATGGATGCTCTGAAGGAGACGGTTTAGTGGTTAGGGGTTGTAGAGCAGACAGTTGGACTTGATCTTGAAGGTTTTTTCCCAACCTTCATGATTCTGTGACTTCATGTCTCTCTACAAACAGAACTGGCAATGAAGGGGAGTATGTGGGAGAAGGAGAAATAGCCTGGGAGGAGGGGAATAGGCTGGGAGACAGGTTACTTAGATAAGTAACTACTGTCTGTCCCAGATCCCTGTCTGTCCCCAGCCACAAACTGAAGTGTAATCCAAGTATCAAATGTTCATCCATCAACTGACCCAAGAAATTGAATCAAACCTCAGGTCAGGAGTGAGCTTAAAACAACCTGAGTGCATCCCCAGCTGTGCTGTGGGTACAGCAATTACTGCAGGATCAAGCCAGGCACCATGCGATGACTCTGAGGCCAGGGACGGGGCAGACCATTAATACCAAGTGAGTGGAGATGATGATATTCCTCACCTGACTGTCCTGGTGGTGGGATACCCCCAAGTCCTCGAGGCAACCTCACGAATACAGACAGAACGGCTGCTTTGTTCCCAAAGCAGGGCTCCAGCGCTATTGGCTTTGGTACAGTCTGCAGTGAAGGAAGGGAGAAGAGAAACAAAAGGTTAGATGGTGTGTTACAGCCTCCCTCTTCCCCCAGCATCACCTTCTTCAGACCACACAAGCTTCAGGGCATGGCCCACCATCGCTAGCAAAGCTAAAACCAACGTCAGTAACAATTTAAACCCCAGTTATCGCAAAAACCTCCACATTTACTTAACGCAATGTAGCTGCTACGAAGTCAAACCTGCCTGAGGGTTGTACTTCTCCCTAAATTCAGTAATAATGGAGCAGCTTGTGTGGAACAACAGGACTGAGGGATTCCTTCCTGTTTGAACCCATTAGCAGCGTCTTGACTCCATGTCCTGAAGGTCTTTTCTAATGTAGATGATTCTGTCCAAACACTGAGATTTGGTGGTTGAACATCCAGTTCCAGACGTTGACCCCACCTAACAAGTTCACAAACTACCCCCGTGACTACGCACCAGCAAAGAGAAAAGGTAAGTGACCTTTCCTACCTGATACGCTCAATGCTCTCTGATTCCCTGTTTAGAACGGACAAATTCTACTCGGCATTAATGAAGTAATCATCGTTCTTTGGAACAGGCATAAAACTGTACCCTAGCACTTCAACGTTCATCAGAAACTCAATACGAGGCAAGATGCAGGTAGAAACAATAACGCAATGGGAGTCAAACAATGCCATTAAATTACTGCTGCTCAATAAAAAAGAGAAAAACCAAACTACAGTGAGCAAAATGAAACTTCAACCTGCTCTCGTAGCTCATATTTACTGTAATGACTGCAACAACAATTTGTTTGTCTGTGTGAGGCGGATAAACAGGGATTTTCCAGGCTGTAACGCCAGGAGCTGCCGTCTCTGCATGGTTTATGACTGCGGATTTCTTGGTCTTCTTGCCAGCCCCAACAAAGAGATTGAACTCAACATGATTCTGTGATGACGGTTTTCCCCACAAGGCAACTGAGCAGCCCCCTGGTGCTGAATCCCATGGGTGACTCAATGACCAGATGATTCGATTGTCTGCTCAACCTCAGCGTTGAGCAGAGTGAGCAGCGAAGACCAAGCTGAGAAGCAGTACATGGGGGGGAAGAGAAGGGTGAGGGAGCAATCAAACACACTGCGAACAGATTATCTTGTCAAATTACTGCATTTTCTTCTAAATTCTCCTGAATGAACAGCCCTAGAAATGCTGCTCTGAGGGTGGAACTCACTGCTGTGTGGACAGGCTGGGAGAGCTGATGGGGTTCAGCTGAAGGCTCTTCATCAAGGAGTGCAGTGACATGACAAGGGGTGATGGTTTTAAATTAAGAGGGGAGATTCAGACTGGATAGAAGGAAGAATTTGTTGGTGCTGAGGGTGGTCAGACCCTGGTCCAGGTTGCCCAGAGAGATGCGAGAAGTCCCATCGTTGGAACCATTCCAGGTCAGACTGAGGGGCTCTGAGCAACCTGTTCTTGTTGCAGACCTCCCTGTTCACTGCGGGGGGCTGGGCTTTACAGGCTTTGCAGGTCCTGTCAAGCCAAATCTTTCTCTGACTCCATTATTCTAATCAAAACACTTCTGCAACTCTGCTCCTTCCCCAGCATACACTGATCAATGCAGCCCTACTCCAATAGGCTTAGTAATGCCACGACGACACTCAGCAGCAGAGTCATCACCCTCCAGCCAATAACATGCAGAAACACGAGGCTGGAAAATATTCCTCACGGTCACCGAATCCAACCCTTCACTAACGCAGGTGACTGCACATAAAAGTGCAACTCTATTCTCCAAAAGTGGTTAAACTTCCAGCCTGTGCTGTCACCTCTGTGAGACCTTTTGAGAGGCTCTCTGCTCCTAGATCTCACCTCTCTGACGCCAAGAAACTTTCTCCTAACCTCCAATGTTTAACCTAAATATATTAATCCATCTATCTTCTGTACTTTAACCCTCTCCATGGGCTTTACCCTGCTGTTCCTTTCAGCCTTTGACTCATCTGAATGAGCAACACTCTGAATTTCTTCTCAGAGCACAAAAATCTCATCTGCTGCTCTGGACCACGGGTAACATTTCAGGTTTCAGCACGGCCTCTGTAATGGCACCAAAACCACCCCGACTCTCCTGCATGCCATAAAAAGGCAGGGAATAGAAGTTCATGATACTGCTCTCAGTCAGAGCTGAAGGGACTCTGAGGCTAATTTAACTCATCTCTCAGCCCCAGGCATGACCCTTTCTCCTCCTCTGCCCTTTCCAGCTCACAAGCATGCAGCAGAAATGCTCATTATGAGTCCCTGTAGACCTGATCTTTCCTTTTCCATGGGATTTTTATTTCATGTCACAAAGTCTCTATCTTCCTCCTCTCTGCTCTTCTGGTCCCACTGTGAACCATGAAGACCTCCTGCATGGGTGTCACTGAAAGGGCCTCAAAGAAGCAGCCAGTGCTGTCCCCTAGGGCAGACCCTGGCCATGCCAACACCTAAACTTCAGTTTTATTTCAGGGGGACGAGTCTGATCCTCATGATGCAGCAAATTTTCAATCTAACTGATGTACTACGGAGAGTTGAAGTGGGGGTGAACATACCTCTGAGCTCCCTTCCTTCCTTCTCAACTGGCTTAGGAACAAATGGTTAATAGTTCAGGGCACGGAGAACTTTGTTTCTATCAACCATGGAAAGCAAGAAAGCACCTTTCCCATAACGACGCATCAAAAGTCTGTCAGACACTTGCAAGAGGATTTGGAAGGAATTAAACCCAAGATCGTGGTTGCCCTGGTTTAGATTATTTTGTGCCGTCTGGATTTCTCAGGGTCACCAAAACACGCAGCAGAACGTGGGGCAGCATTACAGTAAAGAAAGGTAAGAAATCTATTAACAGAGAGTAAAAAAAGGGTTTAAAAACCAGAGCTGTGGCTGAGTGCCTAAGTCCACTTGTTTTCCCCTGACATCTCTTTTCTCCCTCTCCTGATGTGGACACAGAACACACCACTAAAACGCTGCGAAGATACCAAGAGAGGGAGGACAGGAGAAAAAGAACGGTCTTTCGCTGGCAGATGTTCGCTACAACAGCTGCTCACAACAGAAGTGAGAGAGAAGCCAAGATGTCCTCTTGTCAGAAGCCAAGAGTCTGGATGCCCAGGAGAAAAGACCCTTCCAGATTCCAGGAACTCTTCAGGGTGTACAGGATTAGGGGAAGCAATATCCGACTGTCGTAGGTTGCATGGAAACAAGAGTCGGAAAAATTAAGGTGATTTAGCCCATGACAATGGTGCTGCAGCTAATCTCAATCTGAAATCTTCCGGGGTAGGGGGGAAACCAGGGTCTATTGTCCATCCAAAGCAGCCACAGTTAATAACAGCAAAAAAAACCCAACCAGCATAAAAAATCAAGTCCTGGCACATTTATTCTTGGTGGCACCAGCTCAGGCACGTGTGCTCTGAGCTGTGACTCATGGCCCATCTCCAAGTGTGTGCTGCGGCTGGATGGGGTGACTCACGCGCTGGGTGATGGCCACATTGAGTTTGATGCAAGCAAGAGGTCAGCTGGGAGCAGAGGACATACTGTGCCCTCTGCCAGACACAAAGCAACATGGCAGTGCAGCCCTGTGGACGGAGGAAAAGTGGACAATTTAAGCAGCATCCTAATGGCTTATCTTGATTGTGGATCTCGCTCACAAGTGGCCTTGCTGTGACACTACTTGTGTTTTGAGGTCAACTCTGTAGGTGAAACCACGGTGCAAAGTGGCTAAGACAGGCTGGCTGGCTTCAGATGAATTTCTAAGAGGATCTTATGTCTCCTTTCCTTCCCCACCCCTACAGCAGAACCCAGAACACTCTTGTAGGAGGTCCAAACTGCTTTTCTGCAACACCTGATGAGGACTGGCTGATGGGTGTTTAGTCTGAAGGAGACCTTATCGCTGTGTACAACTACCTGAAAGGAGGATGAAGAGAGGTAGAGGTTGGTCTCGTCTCACAAGAAACAAGAGATAGGACAAGAGGAAACGGCCTCAAGTTGCACTAGGGGAAGTTTAGGTTGGACATCAGGAAAAAATTCTTCCTAGAAAGGATCCTCAGGTCTTGGAACAGGCTGCCTAAAGAGGGGAATCACCATCCCTGGACATATTTCAAAGTTATGGAGGTCTGGAGCTTAGGGCCATGGTTTAGCAGTAGACAGTTGGGTTAATGGTTGGACCCAATGATCTCAAAGGTCTTTTCCAATTTAAACAATTATATGGTTCTAGGATTCTAAGGAGGTTTCATAGAATCACAGAATTGTTTGGGTTGGAAGCAACCTCAGAGATCGTCTAGCTCCAACACCCCTGCCATGTGCAAGGACACCTTTCTCCAGACTAGGACGAGGGAAGCAGAGATCAGGTTGTCATAAATGCTCGTGCTTCAGTCTAACACGTGGCTTTCAACAGCCTGCTTAGGAAAACCTCTGAAAACACCGATTTCCAAACTTTGTACCACCTTTTGTCAGATGCTAAAACCAGTCTCTGCCAGAGACTTCAACGTCGAGGGTTTTGATAAAGCCATTGTTGAACTACGGAAGCAATTCCGTCTTATTGAAGGCTTAACAGCACAATAAAATCAACGTTATTCAAATCTATGCAAATAAGGAACATCCCTCAGATGCCTGGCACACACTGACTGCTCTGCACAGTGCCTGAACTGGAGAGTCCTACACTGCAATGGGGCAGAGCCCAGCTGCTGGAGCAGATGGATGAAGACCACAGTTAATAGGGCCTCACCTTTGGTGGTGGGTCAATCCACAGGAGCCAAACTGCTAGTCAGCAGCTGTGCCCCTGACAACACACAGAGCACCCTTGCACGCAGCCAACAGGCACTGGATAAATAAGGTGTAGCCAGAAGAATGTCTCCACCCTGGTTGCAACCAGGATGGAGGTCAGTGAAAGGGATGCTGCACTGCTCAGGCTTTATCTGTGCAATGAGCAGATGACTGCATCTGATCTAAATATCAGGCACCCTTGCCTAATGCTACTCCATGTACTCAAGCAAATATTTGGAGTGAGCTGGAGTCACTATTTCATGCAGCTGATCACAGAAAGCTTTGGGTTGGGGACCTTCAAAGCTCCTCTAGTCCAATCCCCTGCAGTGAGCAGAGACATCTGCAACTAGAGCAGGTTGCTCAGAGCCCCAAGGTCCAACCTGGCCTGGGATGGTTCCAGGGATGGGGCTTCTCCTATCTATCTGGGCAACCTGGGACAGGGTCTCAGCACACCTTCACAGTCAAGAACTTCTTCCTTACATCTTATCTAAATCTCCCCTCTTTAATTTCAAATTCATCACTCTTCATCCTATTATCACATCTCGATAAACTCTTCCCCATCTTTCTTATCAGCCCCTTTAAGCCCTGAAAGTCCACACTAAGGTCTCCCCAGAACGTCTCTTCTCCAGTTAAACCCTCACAAGTCTCTCTCAGCCTGGCCTCGCAGCAGCAGGTTCCACCCTCAGAGCAGCATTTCTGGGGTCTCCTCTGGCCCCATTCCACCAGCTTCAGGTCTCTGCTGTGCTGGGAGGAGCCCAGAGCTGCACCTAGCCCTGTTGCTGTTCTCACCAGAGCAGAGTTGAGGGGCACAATCCCTCCCTGATCTGCTGCCCATGAATAACCTGAACCCTTCTCCTGGAATAGACTTTTGACTGCTCCTCCACAGCAGCAAGGTCAGGATCAGTGGAAATAGCAGTAAAAACAACCCCAAGAACTAAGAGTCAGGACAACGCAAATGTCAAACCAACACCAACAAAACAGTAAAAAGCTCTCAGCCAGGTGTACAGATGTAATCAGGCTGTCCTGGGAGATGGGCACGATCAGGAAGGTTTACCACAACCCTGGGCTTTAACTGGGAAGTGGTACCATGGGCTTTGAGTCAAGTAAAGCTCAGAAACAGAGACAACCCTTTGCTGGATGGGAACATCAAGTTACTGGTATTTTACGAAGCGGTGAGATAACCTCACTGTTCCTGGAGGCAGCAAAATCTCTTCTCAGCTGTTATCCACAGATTACTTTAGTGGCTAAAACCAGCACTAAAAAAAAAAACCAAGTCATTTGAGCCGTTTATGAGGTTGGATACGTACTTAATAAGTGCAAAGCTTAATTAAGGAAGTTAAAAGCAGTGAGAGACCTATTAGGTTGTGTAATTAATACCCTGTCACCAGCAGCATTTTCCACACAAGAAGGGTAGTTTGCAGGGCTTTGTCTGGGTTATTTCTAGGTGACCCAGGTGTGGAAAACACCATCAGCTCCCTTGGGAGACAATTCCACGGCCAACCGCTTCCCGCAATCAAGTTGGATGGTGTCACGTTCGCCCTAAACATTTCTCTGTGGGGTTTTGTTTTATTATTTCATCTCATTACGTCTCTTTATGCCGCTTATATTCGACACATCCAAAAGGTTAATAACGTGTCACATAAAGCTAATGGCCAGAACAATAAATATTCTGTGTAATAGAAAAATAAAACCAACGTGGCATCAATTTTATTTTACTTTAGGGTTTCTTTATTTTATGTTATTTCATTTTAGGTTGCCTCTGTATTGCTTTTCAAAATGTATTTAAAAAAATAGATATACAAGTGGCAGAGATTTGATTATTTTTTTCCCTTAACAAGAAAATGTATTTATGTGGTTTGATCAAACAACCCTGACACGGTTTTCAATTTCCAGTAAGGAAATTAGAATAAAGGGGGGGAAAAAATAAGTAAAATCTTACAGTGGAGGAAAGAGGAGGAGGAACATTACTGAAACAGTTCAACTTTATTATTTGATTCCACTTCTTCAGGTGATTTCACTCTGTGGAAAAAAGGGTCAGATTCCATTTGCAAGTCTTTAAATGGTGCCATTAAAAGCTGCCTGAACGTTTGTAAAAGAAGTTACAAGCAATTTTCTATTCAGAAAAATAGAGTGTTACGTTTTAAAAAAATCGTATTCCGAGAATAATATGTGTGTCCTACGAGATAGGGATGAATGAACTCCCAGCCACAATTTGCAGTAAATGAATCTGGATTAAAAAAATTTACATTAATACCTCGTCATTTATACGGACCTTGGAAGCGACACAGCGGCTGGGGAATGAATTGTTCACGACTGGGCTCCTGCATGCGAGCAACTAAATAAAAACGAAAGAAAAAGGATTTTCCAACCCTTAGATGAAGGCTAACAGTCTGAACTGGAAAATACAGCATCCTCAGTTAGCTGTAACTGGGAGCACACAGGGAATCCAGCCTCGGTGGGGGCTCTGGCTTCGTTCCAGCTGCATTAACAACTGCCTTCGGTTTTTATCTCCACATTGTCAGTCCAGCAAGACAGAGACAAGGGCTTTCACTGAAGGAAAGGGTTTCACTGGGCAAGTTTGTGTTTCAAAAGCAGCCACCCTGAAATGACAAAACCTCGTGTCGCAGCTTTGAGCATCGTCTCTCATGTTAAACCATCGCTTGCCCTTCTTTTCCAATGCCCTGCTGATGCCCTGGGCAGGGGATGGGATGGATGAGGCTACGGATAGCAAATCTGGGAAAAAATATATATGGCAAATGGTGGATATCTATCTTGATTTTTTTATGGGTAAAGAGGTAGTTTTCTGAAACTCTTTGACCGCTTGGCTGGTTTTTGCACACGAAAAATAAAAGGAGAAAAAACCCAACCCTAATGAAATGGGACAGTTGGATGAGGGCTGCAAACACAAGACACATGAAACAACAACTTGGCATAAAGGAATGCAAATAGGTCTCTGATAATGTTTTTGAGATGCTGTTGGGGTTATTAGTGCTTCAATCAGAAGCGACACTTGTTTGCACTAGAGGGAAGAAAGAGCTTAGAAAAACCCTCTCCTGTGTGAAGCTTTGCAGTCCTTCCTCTCCCTCCAGCAAATTCCACCTTATCAGCTACAATCAGGGGGCATCCTGCTGAAAACTTTATGGTTTTCAAATCCTAAAAGTAGATAAATCTCAATTATCAGGCAAATATTCCCTAAATCCAAGGCAGGCTTAACAGATGTCTCTGTCGATCTCATGAGAGCAACCTTCCAAATATTTACATTCTGTATTACATTATGGAAGTGGCAAAAATTCTACCCACCTGCACCTCAAGTCTTTAGTTCTGCAACAAAACTCAAACCAAGACACTGGGCGTTATTTAACCCACCATTATTCATTGGGTTTAGGTTTTATTAGGTAATGTTGGTGGTTTTGGCACGGTACGGGTCACAGAGAGCTTCCAGTGAGCTTATCTGCATCACGTCAGATAACCCTCCTTGTTCTAACCACGGGCACTTCCAGCTCTGCTGCTCCTTCTGAGAGAATCCTACACATCTCCATAAACTAGAAACCAAATCTCAAGTACAAGCTGGGATGTCACTTCTTGTACATCCCTCATCACCCCGATGCCATGGGAGCGCTCTGGCCATCCACTTGCACACATGGACGGTGTCTAACGAGGGGAAGTGCTTTTGCTAAAGCCAAGCAGACAGCTACATGCTTTGAACACCTCTGTGTTACTGCCAGGAAAAGCTCTCAGAAATAATCCATCAGGAATTCAACTGCATTTTAAAAGGCAGGCTAAGGGCAGACGGGTCAGGTGAAATCAAACCAGGCTTTCTGGCCTCGAAGGCTGCGCGTGAACCATCTCCAGCAACTGCCACATCAGATTAAGATTATCCAGCTTCTGTTTTTCCCCCTCGGTTTCAGCCCTTTCCTCCAACCATTATCCTTTTGAGGGTACTGAATGACAGATTTTTTACACCACTACCAAAAAATCCTGACCTGCTGCTCTGTCTCTCTCCAGCCCATCTCAATAGCTGCAGTTTCTACTCAAGACTACATTTAGATAGCCTGTCTGAAGCCTGTCATCCTTCCTTGTCAGCCTGGATGAGGCTCTGACCAACCTGATCCAGCTGGAGATGGACCTTAAGGACATTGTTTAGTGATGGACTTGGTAGAGCTGGGTTAATGGTTGGACTCAATGATCTTAAAGGTCTTTTCCAACCTAAACCATTTTGTGATTCGTTTTTCTGCTTACCGCACGGGGGTTGGACTAGATGAGCTTTAAGGGTCCATTCCAACCCAAACCATTCCATGATTCCAAACCCGCCTGACTGCACAAGGACCTCTAATCTCAGCTTGGTGGCACTGAAGTGAGAGACTTCTTGCTTGGTGTGTTTATGCTAACCCAGCTTGTTTTAGGAGCACTGGGTTGGGAGGTGTCACACAAGCTGGTTCATCATCAAATTCGATGGTCTAATGATGGGTCAGTAACATCTGAACTGAAGGGAGAAATGAGTCACCAAGTTCCCTAGAAATTATCAGTTCCTTGGCCCTTAGCTCTTGTTCACCCAACTTCGCTCATGACGTGAAACAGCCCAACACAGCAGGGCTGAGCGCTACATGTAAATATTCAGGTTAAACTACCCTGTAGAAATGCTGGAGCTGAACGATGCTTTAATTCCCATCATTCCTCACCACAGTGGTACCCTTGAAGCTTCCTCAAACCCATCATCCTGTGGCTTCCAACTTATAGAATCATTTAGACTGGAAAAGACCTCAGGATCATCAAGTCCAACTATCAATCCAGTTCTACCCTGCCCACTAAACCATGTTTTCAGCCGTCAAATTTACACATTTTTTGAACACAGAGACAGGACGGCGACTCCACCACCTCCCTGGACAGGCTGTTCCAATACCTGATCAGGCTTTCAGTGAAGAAACTTTTCCTGATGTCTCTCCTGGTACAACTTGAGGCCATTTCCTCTAGTCCTGTCACTTGGAAGAAGCAACCACCCCCCCACCTCTCTACAACCTCCTCTCAGGTAACTGCAAAGAGCAATAATGCCTCCTCTGTTTCCTTTTCTCCAGGCAAACTTCTCACTTCTCTGCTCATTACTGATGGCTTTGACTTCATCACTACAGAAAATAATTTCACAAGGCCACCACTCAGATGCAAAATACAGGCAGCCTGAAAATACAAATCTGTGGTATCCCTTGGCCCCTCCTCAGTCAGCCCATCTCTTCATCTCTGTACTTCTTGAACAGATGGGACCTTCTGGCACTCCTTGTACCACTCAACAGCACTTTCTTCCATGACAAAACAAACTAATTACTAGAGAGAGATGCTACTTTCCATCAGTTTTTCTGCTGTTTTTAAGGAATCAGACAGCTTGGGGAGGTGATTTGTGATGAAGGATTCACAGCCAGGCTATTTTGCCCTCAGAAAGCTTAACGCAGCAGAACTAAATGCACCTCAGCATGAAGGTACAGGATGTGCTGAATGAACTTCAGGAGGATTTTGCTCACCAAATACTTCTCTCACTCCATTTAGGCAATTGCAGATGTGGCAAAGATAATCACCTCTCAGCACTGGCTCTGTGCGTTGGATCTCCTAAATACAGCACAGCAGAGGCTACTCTACGGACCAGCTCAACCAGGCAAATGCTTAATTTTAGAAGAGTGTTTTGAAAATCCTCTAAAAGCATCCAAGATCACTTTTTTTGCCAACCTGCATAGTTTTTTAATAATGCAACAGTTTTCTTGGTGATCCCACTAGTGTTTTGCTCAAGCCAAGCATTTGCTTTCTTATGCTGCCTGCGTGATTGTCCCCAAAAATCTACCCATCTACAACTTCATGCTTTTTGTCAACTTCAAGATATCTGGAGATTAATGTCAAAATGAGAAAACTGCCTAAACTCTTTCAGGAAAGCTTCTTCTAAAAATGGTGGCAGATAGGACTTAGGTTAGTTCGATACCAAGACCTAAAACCTCTGCTTTACCTCAACACCAGTTCAGACACCTGGATGAGTCCCAGACACCGAGGGATGTTAAACACTCATATTGAAAAAAAATTACTGTGACAGGCAGCACCTCCAAACGCACAAAAAGCTGCAGAGAAAAAGAGTTTGTAATAACTAAGCAAATTTAGCCGTAGATTTGCGATCCAGTGGGTATTTGTTGAGCGGTGAATAAACCAAAGCAGCTAGTTATACGTTGCCTAGCTGCAGCCTGCAATATGAATAGTTTCCCTGCAGGTAAATCACTTTCTATTACTTCTAAGGACCCCAGGAAAAATACTAATTGAAAACACGGTTCTAACACCCCGTCCAGCTGGAAAACATTAGCTTGGGATGGAACTGGCTTGACACTGGCTGCCAGTTGGCTCTGCACAATGGAAAAGGAAATTAATCTCTTGCAGACAAGACGTCCCATTTTCCACTTCTCCTTTGCAACCCTCAAATCAAGTCGTTATTAACCAAAGGCTTTGATTCAACATGGGGAAAGAGAAACACCACTGCAATGAAGGTAACACAAGTCTGGATTTCTGGCATTGAAATGAAGGGTCTCAAATTTTGACAGCGAATGGCAGAGTAACTGGTTGAATTACAGAATCATTGAGGTTGGAAGAGACCTCCAAGATCATCAAGTCCAGTGTTAACCCAATGTCACCATGGCCACTAAACCATGTTTCCAAGTACCGTAGCTACACATTTTTTGAACAACTCCAGGGATGGTGACTCCAACTTCCCCAGGTAGCCTGAATCATGGAATGGTTTAGGTTTGAAGGGTAGGGTAGGGGTCTGCTGGCGTGACCCCATAAGAAGCTTTGAGAAAGCTTCACAGAACTGTTTACGTTGGAAGGAACCTCAGAGGTGATCCAGTCCCAACCCCCTGCCATGGGCTGGAACGCCTCTCACCAGATCAGGCTGCCCACAGCCCCATCCAACCTGGCCTTGAACACTTCCAGGGATGGTGGAGCAGCCACAACCTCCCTGGGCAACCTGTTCCAGTGCCTCAGCACCCTCACAGTAAAGAATTTTCTCCCAATATCTGATCTAAATGTGCCGCCTTCTAGCTTAAAGCCATGGCTGACAGTCCCACAATGTAGGCACCTTTCACTCTTTTCTTGGCTAATTACTAAAGAACAAAAAAAGGAAACCACACAAAGGAAAATGCAGTTCTGTGATTCTGTATCATCCCAGTTGATCTTCTCGCACCTGCTCCCTGCTCAAAGCTTTTCCTCCATGCAGACGCAGAAACCACGAGGAGAAAACCCAGTGCTGACCCTAAAGATATGGAGATTGTTTTTCCACTTCCATCTAAATTCATTTATATGCACCATCCAACAGGCCAGACTAACTCAGAAGGTTATTCCCCAAGTTGCTCACAACCCACAAACTTCCCGAGCCTCCTCTCCATGTCATTTCAACTTTTCCGAAACACCCTGGACTTTCATGCTCAGTTTTGTCCCCATCTCAAATTCTCCACGATGATAAAAAAATATGTATGTAACTGCCCAAAATTTAATTACTCTCCTTGTCACGGAAAAGTGTCTTAATTGCACACCTCTGTCTCCCAGAAGATGCAGGTGCCTGCTGGTACCACACTCCATGTCCACATTTCCTACTTTGCTTCAGGTTTGAGCTACCTGCCTGAATCAGACCATCTTTTCTTCTTTTGAGTTTGGTTAAGAAGCATTTGCACGGGGACTATGCACAGAGGGCAATCAGCAGTGGGTGACAGTTTCTGGGTCTGACAAATCTGTCCAGTCTTATTTGTTATCCTTACAGCCAGCTTCTCCATCCACTCCTGAGTAGCCCAAGAAGGTCAGGCAAGTGAAATATGGAAGAATACATTCTCAATGCCTAGAGTTACATGAAAGGAGGTTGGACAGAAGTGGGAGTTGGTCTCTTCTCACAAGGAACAAGTGATAGGACAAGAGGAAGGTTACATTAGACATCAGGAAAAAACTTCTTTGTGGGAAGGGTCACCAGGCCTTGGAACAGGCTGCCCAGGGAGGGGGTTGAATCACCATCCCTGGACGTGTTTGAAAGTTGTGGAGATCTAGAGCTTAGGGCCATGGTATAACAGTGGCATTGAGCCAGTTGGGTTAATGGTTGGATTCGATGTCCTTGAAGGTCTTTTCCAACCTAAACCATCCTATGATTCTATATGGGCAACCTGAACTGAAGCGTTTCCCGATGCTAAGGCCCAGACTCAGCAAACAGAATTTCTTGTATTAGGTTGTTTTTATGCACTTTACAACAACTCAGACACACTTTTTGTTGTCTTTCACATAAAAGCAGGAGTTGCTTTCTTGTCACTGTACCAGAAGGTGAGAAACTTGGTGCCTAGACTAATGAGGAAGATGTGAAAACACCCTGAAGTCTAGATAAAAGAGAACAGCTACCTTCAACAGGCAACAAAACCCAGTCAGTGCTTTCGGGTTCCTCATTTTCCCTTTTCATGTGCAACTCTGCCAGTCAAAACATGGCATTACAAAGTTCTTTCAATTCGTTAGGCTCCTTCTAGATCCGCTTTTCCTAAAAATACCTGTTGCGTCTAAGAACACGCCAGCGATTCCGCCGCACTCCTATCTGCACATCCCGAGATGTGTCTGAGCACCCAGACGCGATTAGAGCCCTGTTTGTTTTGCGATACCGCAGAAAAATGGTTTCTATTTGCAGCACCTCCAGCTATTTCTAGCCAAATGTTCTGCTGTATGGAGCTGCGTAAAACCTAACAAGACAAATACATCATCCCAAACCCTCCACGCAGTGGAACTTTTATCTAAACCAGCCTCAAAGCCGGACGTGATACCTGACAGGGTAAAACCAAATGGAAATAATATCTGCTGGCCACCCCAGACTTCGGGTTTCTAGTGGGATAAAGTAGAGGATTTGGGATTTCTGCATTAACCACAGTTTAAAACAAGCATCCATGACTGTTTGTGACAAGGAGCATCCTAAAGCAGCAGCTCTCACCTTTATGCTTCCCCCGATGAGATCTGGCGGCTCTTCATCTGTTTCTAAGGCAACGTTGATGGAGGCGAAGGGGCGACTTGCCATCTGTTGCATCTCACGGAGTAGTTGCTAAGTTAATAAACAGAAAAATATTATTATCCTAGTGTTCCAACACAAAGATGAGAAAAACCCCCACGCAGCAGTTTTTATCTGGTATGGAGGGACATCAATGAATACGGAAAAATAACCTCTCGGTGTTCTAACAAGCTTCAGGGAACAGACATTGTGAATATTCACCTTACTGCAACTTAAGTTATTACAAGCGGAGCTACATTCTCGTTTATGATGGAAATCAGCTTAAGCCTGATTTATTTCAATTTTTAATTTTCTTTTAAAAGCAGTAATTAATTAAGCCTGATTTGATTTTTAAAATTTTTTATTTTAAAAGCAATTATTAAGACTGATTCATTTGCTCTTAAAAGCTACATTAATGCTATGTTTACTTTTAAAGCAATTATTAATTAAGCCTGATCTATTTTTAAAGGAATTTTTAAAAAAAACATTGTAAAAGTAATTATTAAGCCTGATATTCACTTTGTTAAAGCAACTATTAGATTTTTATTTTAAGAGCAATTATTAATTAAGCCTGATTTATTTACTTTTTAAAGGAATTTTTAAAACTGTGTTTTAAAAGTAATTATTAATTAAACTTGGTTTGTTTACTTTTTAAAATCAACTATTATATTTTAAGATAAACCATTAATTAAGCCTGATTTATTTGCTTTCTAAAAGAAATTGTTTATAATTTTAAAAGCAATTATTCATTAAGCCTGATTTATTTATTTTTTAAAAGATTTTTTTTTTAATTATTATTTGAAAAGCAGTTCTTTTCTTTTCCTGCTCTGGCAGGGGGTTTGGACCAGATGATCTTTCAAGGATCCTTCCAAACCCTAATGTTCTGTGATTAAGAAGTTGTTTGTCATCACCTGTCTGGGGCACAACAGGACTCCACAGGACTTGTGAGAACCATTTAAAAGTTAAATTAGCAGCTGTACATAACTACATTAAAAAATAAATTGATATTTATTTGTAACATCACCAGCAAAATGCTGTCAGGTGCCTATTGAACAGTCACGTTTTTTGATTTCTTTTAATTGGGTTTTTTCTGCGCACAGCAAACGCATCAAACAGGAACCACATCCTTCTTGCAGGAAGTTTTATTTGCGTAGGAAATT
Source organism: Phoeniculus purpureus (assembly GCA_028565055.1). Classification (NCBI taxonomy): domain Eukaryota; kingdom Metazoa; phylum Chordata; class Aves; order Bucerotiformes; family Phoeniculidae; genus Phoeniculus; species Phoeniculus purpureus. Next base: position 32,057,540 of record JAOXOE010000874.1, read on the forward strand.
TGTTCCCAGATAAATCTCTGCAAGTCTTTAGGACATGGTTGGACCAGATGATCTTGTATATCTCTTCTGACTTTAATAAATCTGTGATTCTATAATACAAGGCACTCTGGTAGGGAGATTGGACTAGATGATCTTTCAAGGTCCCTTCCAGTCCCTAATGTTCTGTGATTCTGTGACACTCTTCAGCACTTTGAAGTGCTACAATGCAGCTCCCTATATTTTAACATGAAAAATAAGATGGTTCCTATACAGCTGGTTTGGAAATACCACTTCAAGAAAAAAGAGAAAAAAAGAGAAAAAAAGAGAAAAAAAGAGAAAAAAAGAGAAAAAAAGAGAAAAAAAGAGAAAAAAAG
>JAOXOE010000874.1:32057992-32072303 GCA_028565055.1 Phoeniculus purpureus
AGGTCAAGGGGCAATGGATGTGAGCTAGAACATAAGAGGTTTCACATCAATATGAGAAGGATCTTCTTCCCAGTGAGGGTGACAGAGCACTGGAATGTGAGGTTGTGTAGTGTCCTTCTCTGAAGATGTTTAAAACCCACCAAGACGTGTTCCTGTGCAACTTGATATAAGGGATAATGCCATGGCAGGGGGATCAGTCTAGATGATCTTTGGAGGTCCCTTCAAATCCCCAATGTTCTGTAATTCTGTGATTCTGAGACAAAGATTGAAAATAAGTTTTCATTTTATTCTGTTCCACCCAGTTGACTTTATCTATTGTAGAACTGCATAAATCAAGTACATTGAAAACAATCCCATGGACTATCAAAGGTCTGGATCAGGACCAGGATTTATTTCCATAGCATTTCCCCTTCACTCATGGACTATAATTCAAATAGATTCTTGGAAACTTTAGATTCCTGAGACACGACGAGAAGGGTCAAGTAACCTGGGGATCAAACATGCCCTACAACCATGGTCTTCACCTGGAAATATGGAAGGGTAGGAACACAACACAAAAAAAAATATGAGAATGAAGTTTTCTGGAACTGCTGAATTCTAAGGCGTATCATCATCAGGGATTTGACATCAGTGTCTGGAGAGGATGCAACAGCTAGTAACTCCCCTGTTGCTTCTGATGCGATGTTGCATATATAGGCCCACTACAAATAGACCATGTTCGCAGTTCTTCTGTCCTTATAACTTCCAGTATGCACTCTAGGGGGCTGATTTAACACCCAACAACCTCAGTGGGAAATGGTTTAGTATCTCTAGCCAAAGAAAGGTTTCTCCCATCAAAGGGTGGGTCTAGCTTTTCATTGACATCTCTACCTCCCATTCACATAGCTCAGTCTCTGTAGTTTATATAAAATTATTCCATTTCATCAGAAGTTCATATTGCTACCCAGATGGCTGTACCAATTCAAACTGCACAGTTTTAAGAAAGCAGATGGGAAGAGAGTCTCTTAAACCTCTGGAATTATCCCAAATGTACTGCATGCCACAACTGGCAGGAAAAATAGGAAACTCAAGGGTAAGGCAAGAGCCGGGTAATGGAAGTCCCAAGGGAAGTGAATTCAGCCACAGAATGACTAAGCCAATGTAAAATCACCCTAAAGCTCAAAAGAAAAGAAAAGAAAAGAAAAGTCCATGCTGATCTGCCTTAAAAAAACAATTTCACATTCTATGAGGTTTAACATGATCAGGAAGCGATGAAGAACGCGGATGTTTAGCTGTTTTACATGAATGTTTACTCACAGATAGCAAATGTACGTAGTCAAGGGTTTCTTCCAGATTTTCTAAAAGAACCTGTTTTATCAAAATCAGTGTTTGGTGAGAACAGGTTGGTTGCTCCTGTGCCCCTGTGAAACTTAGAAGGATTTGCCAGCCTGTCCATCTGGTCTTGTGGCAACCCATCAGCCAGGCTGCTGCTAACTCCATGTGCCATGGAATCATAGGGCTGTGAGGGATCTGCAAAGGCCGTCTAGTCCAACCACCGTACAACAATCAGAGACATCTCTGGCTAGAACAGATTGCCCAGAGCCCCACCCAGGCTGGCTTGCAATGGCTTCAGAGATGAGGCCTCCACCGCCTCTCTGGACAGCCTGTTCCAGGGATCCCTTACCCTCAGATTCAAGAACTTTTTCCCTCATGTCCAGCCTCAATCTGCCTTTTTCCAGCTTCAAACCATGTTCCCTCATCCTATTGTGCCCTGCCCTTGTGAACAGTCTTCCCCAAGCCTTCTGACAGCCCCTGAAAGGGGCTGAAGGGTCACTATAAGGTGTCCTCCATGGAGTCTTTCCCTCTTCAGGCTGAACAATCCCAATCCTGTTCTTATAAGACAGTGTTCAAGCTCATGTCCTTGTGTCCAAGCAGTTTGCCCCTCCACACCTCAGGAGCATCATGCTAACACAGGACCCCCCAAATTCTCAGGTTTTCTGCTGGGCAGATGATTGGAGATGACCCAAGAAGCCTCAGAAATGCTCTCAGTGTTTCTCAGTGAAATGTCGCTCTGACCTTCTCTAAGGAAAATATCAGAATTTTCATTACACGGAAAATTTCAAAATGTCATTTTTGTTGCGGTTCTGAACGGCACTATTTTTAATTTCCAGAGGACAGGATTTCCAGTGCCTGTTTAGCTCTAGTCAGCACACATTCTCCTTGCTAGAGGAATCTAGCCTCGGTGACTTATTGTCTAATGTTTTAATGACTTTTTCTAAAGTAATGAGCTGTGAATCACAAGTCAAGCTTACAGTTCCTAGTCTTATGCTCAATAAGTAGCCTAAGCCTCACAATTTCCTTGTGTTAAGAATGGTTTTCCATAGCTATCCTAAAATCATGCACGATCCTAGAATAATACAATTACCAAGGTTGGAAAAGACCGTCAAGATCATCAAGTCCAACCATCCACCCTACAAACTCTAACCACTAAACCATCTTCTGAAACACCCATTTGTTAAACCCCTCCAGGGACGGTGCCTTACCCCTTATCTGGGCAGCCTGTCCTAAGGCCTCCCCAGTCTCTCTGGGAAGAAGTTTTTCCTAAAATCCATTCTGACTCACCCCTGGCAAAACCTGACCCCATTTCCTCTGGTCCTATCACTAGTCACAAGGGAAAAGAGGCCAACAGCCATTTCACTCCAACCTCCCTTCATGTAGTTGTAGAGAGCAGCAAGGTGTCCCCTCAGCCTACCCTTTCTCCAGGCTGAACAGCCCCAGCTCCTTCAGCCACTCCTCACCAGACCTGTGATAACTTCATCATAACTTTGTCACTGCTATGAGTTTCAGAAGAATAAAGCCCTAGCAGTGGCCCAAAATTTGTCCGGTAAAATGCTTGTAATTAAATTACAAGGAATAAAGCAGCAACTTTTTCTTCTGGTCATAGTTAGAAAACATCATATTGTTGGCATCACGCTTTAGCGGGGCTGGGGTTGGACTAGATGATCTTAGAGGTCCCTTCCTATTTGGACAATTGTGAGATTCCAGTTTGCAGCTGGAATACTGTGCTCCAAACACGTTTAAATCTGCCTATATTAGCTGAGTGAATTAGCATAAAAATAGTCATTTTTCAGACACAGCAATTATTTAATCGGCAAGTTCAGGGTGAGGAAAACAAGTTGATGAGAAGGCACAGAAAGTGGTTGTTTGACCTCTCCGGCCGCGTACGTTGCTATCTGCCTGACGCAGTCTTGTCTTGGGAGATACAGCATCTCAGCCACCACCAGAGCTGATGCACAAGACAAGGACAGCGTAGCGCCTGAAGAATATTAATTCCTGAGGAGGCTGCCACATTATCATTTGTTGGCACACCTCCAGCAGGACTCAGCTCTTTCAGCGTTCGCAGCTCCCCCAGTTAATATTCTTTGACATCCATCCTGAACAGATGTTATTACCGAGGTTATCTATAGTTCTGTCTTCTCCACTGATTGAATGGGAAGGTTTGGAAGGATGAGCACTTTAGGCAACAGCGACACTCATTTTTGTCTACTCAGGCCTTAATCAGTTTTATTCCTCATCACCTCCTTTCCGCGTTACCTTTCTAGCTGCTGATGGCTTATATTTTTCTTCCAAAATACAAAAGAGGGGCTATGAAATATCCTTTTGTCTTTTTCGAGGTTTTTTTTAGCTCTGCCTAAACTTCCAGATTCTCAAACAGTTCTGTGGAGCTTTGTTAGTTTTTTATCCTCCTCTGTTTAAGCTACTCCCACTCATCCCATCCAGTATCGTCACTGGTATAGACATAATAGACAAGGGAGGGATCACAGACTGTTGTAAATAGAATCATGGAACCACAGAAGGGTTTAGGTTGGAGATCACCCAGTGCCAATCCCCTGCCATGGGCAGCGACACCTCTCACCACACCAAGTTGCCCACAGCCCCATCCAACCTGGCCTTGAATGCTTCCAGGGATGATGGAGCAGCTACAACCTCCTTGAGCAACCTGTTCCAGTGCGTCATCACTCTCACGGGGAGGGATTTCTTCTCAAAATCTAACCCTAAATCTCTCCTCTTTTAGCTTTGAACCCATCCCGCTTGTTCTATCACCAGAGTCCCTCAGAAAATATCTCTCCCCAGTTTTTCTGAAGCCCTTTCAGGCGCTGGAATATGCTCTAAGCTCCCCCTGGAGCCTTCTCTTCTCCAAGATGAACACCCCCAATTCCCTTAGCCTGTCTTCTTAGCTGAGGGGATCCAGTCCTCCTATCATCCTTGTGGCCTCTTGTTCCAACAGATCCATGTCCTTCATGTACTGGAGGCTCTAGAATTGGATGCAGGACTCGACATGAGGTCTCATAAGAGTCGAGTAGAGGATGAGAATCCCTTCCCTTGTGCTGCTGGTGACCCTCAGGATACAGTTGACCTTCTGGGCTGTCCTCACACATTGCCAGCTCATGTTGAGCACAACGCAACACCCTCAAGTCCTTTGCCTTAGCTTTGCTTTCAATGCAGTCATCACCCAGCATGAATCTGGGCTTCGGTTTCCCCCAAACAGCTGCAGATAAGGTCACACGAATGCAACAAAAGTAGTGGAAGCAGAATTACCATGGGAAGGATGTAGAAGGATTGCTAGGGATAGACAAAAGGCCATCTAAATAAGATCAACCATCCATATAAGTGTCCTGTCACTGCTCTGATACACACTGACTAAAGCAGAACATGAGAAGACCTGTTTGAACTGTAACTAACTGCAGCATCAAATCCAATCTTCTGAAGCACAGGTTTATTTGGATTTTAGGAAAAATCTCTTCCCTGACAGAGTGGTCAGTGGTTGGAACAGGATGCCCAGGGAGGGTGGGAAGGAGTCACTGTCCCCGGAGGGGTTGAAACACCAAGTACAAGTGGCCCTGGGGAACAGGGTTTAGTGGGCAGGGTGGGGTTGGGTTGACAGTTGAACTTGGTGACCTTGGCGATCTCTCTTGACCTTAATGATTCCATGATGCACCTTGTCTGCAGCAGATACTTGATCTTTGCAAATGTGATGCAAAGTCTTATTTACAGCTCTGCTTCATGCTCCTGAAAATCCTTTAAAGTAAGATGTACTAACTGTTTAAAATTCCAGAGAAATTAGGTTCAGGAGCAACCTCACAGCTGGAATGGACTCAGTGAAGAACTGGAGCATCGATTTACAGAATCACAGAATCACGAAACACTAGGGATTGGAAGGGAGCTTGAAAGATCATCAAGTCCAAGTTCTGGAACTGAGGGGCCCAGAACTGGACACAATCTTCCAGATGTGGACCCATCAGGGGGAAGAGAACCTCTCTCAATCTACTAACCAGCAGCTTTCTGATCCACCCCAGGATGCTGTTGGCTTTCTTGGCCACAAGGACACATAGCTGGCTCATGGTCATCCTGCTGTCTACCAGGACCCCCAGGTCCATTTCTCCTACACTGCTCTCCAACAAGTCAGTCCCCAACCTACACTGCTACCCGGGTTTGTTCTTGCCCAGATGCCAGACTCTAGATTGCCCTTGTTATAGCTCATTATATTTCTCCCTGCCCAGCTCTCCAGCCTGTCCAGGTTCCACTGAATGGCAGCATGATTCCTACTGCAACCTGTCCAGGATGCACTAGTAAGGCACAGATGCTCCTCTTCCTTTCTTTCTGTGCTAACACTGCTATCGACAAGAAAAAACTAGCAGGTTTCCTCTCCCCCTAATCCCACCTTCCCTGTCAACATCATGGGAGGCGTTAGAATTAATAGAATAATTTACTGCAGTTTCTAGATTTTTGATACCATAGAAATAATAATATTTATTTTCTCCCTGTTAATTTCCTTTGAGATTCGTGAGACTCAGCAAAAACCTCCCGTCACCCCATTTTGGTGTGTGCTCTCGCAGATACCCAGTAACCGAGTGTTTTCTAACTGAGATCGCCCAGCACTGCCGGTGTTCATGCTGTTCAGCAAATCCCAGTACTTTGCTCGCCCGCCCCCAGCAGCATAATATGTTCTGATTACCTAAGCATTTGAGGCGATGTCTGCTGGGGTTCAGAGGACACTGCCAGGCTTATCTCTCAGAAGTTGCCTTTTCCTCGCAAGGTCTGGGTCAGGGTTGTGCTTTCGCTGCCGAATTGAACTTCCATCTCACGTGTATTTAGCAGAAAGCGGAGGATTATGTTATGTTGGTATTAAAGGCAATTACACTTTGATTTTCCTGTGAGCAGATGATAGTCAGAGCAGGGACACTTAACGTGGTGAAATACAGCAGCTTCAGTAAACAAATGCAGAGTTAAGGAGAACAGAAGGGAAATACAAATTTCTAAAGTGTGTGACTACATCTGAGCGATTTTCCTCGTTCCATTTTTGAACATGAAATATTGATTCACTCAAATAATTAAAAGATTGATCCAGCACAACCCTATTCCCTAGTTTCAAGTACTGCTTGTGGGGTGTGCGTGAGTGCGTTGAACACATTGTAGACGTTGTGCCAGTTCTCATGGTCTCTTCATTAATAAATAACTTGATCAAGGTGATCAAGTTTAAAACCCGCCTGGAGATGCTCCTGTGTGACTTGATCTAGGGGATGCTGCTGCGGCAGGGGTATTGGACTAGGTGATCCTTTGAGGTCCCTTCCAATCCCTAGTGTTCTGTGATTCTGTGAAATAACCACTAAAATTACTTCTCTTTAATTGCATGTTACGAAATAAACAGATCCTAAAAGCCTCCTGCGGAGCCAGAGGATAAAGCTAGTCTTACTACAAAACCATAAATACACATGGCCTGCGATTAACCTCGCAACCAATTGAGTGCAAAAATTGACCACTCAACCTGCGTAATAAAACTACCCAGGAAAAGGAAAAAAAAGAAAGCTAAAATCCTGTGTTTTGAGCCACCTTTCCCCCCATCTATTGCAGTAAATGCAAAGTTGATTTTATTACTTTTCACATTCAACCGATAAAATAGACTTTTCACAGACTCACAGAACATTAGGGACTGGAAGAGACCTTCTCATGCTTTAAGGAATTCATTCTTTTTAAATAATAATTTATATTGGAAAGTATTTTCTGAAGCTGAGAAACAACACAGTCCTGCTTTTTCAAACCCAGACGTTGGCTTATCTCTAACGCTCTCTGCTTGTGCTAGAAGCCCATCAGATGTAGATCCCAGCAACACAAAGCCAGAAGCACAGCTACACCAACATGTTATGTTTTTTAACCGTAACCTCCTATTTTCACTTCTCCTTTATGATCTGCAAAATGATTTTTGCTACCTGCCAGAACCGCACAGACAGCAGCACTCAGTAGCTCTTTAACACCTGCAGCCTTTCCGAGCTGAATTGAGAAATACCGAGCGACGTTATGGTGATGCTGTGTCCACTCTGTTAATAAAAGCTCTTCTTTAAGTTGCCCTAATTACTTCTGACCAGAAGCATATTATTTTTTATTGCCGGTGCTGCCAGCGGCACGGCGCTGCGGGAGGGGTGCCTGCAGCATCTTGGCTCCCTGCGGTGCAAGAGGGTGGAAGCTCTACCTGTCCCCGGGTTTACCCTGCACATCAAGGGTTCACAGCAAAATGGTCCTGACACTGACCTCGCAGAGACCCAGCAGCTGAAACAGCCTTAACAAGGTATTAACACAGCGACAAGCCCGGTAAACTACTACCAGCTGTGGGATGGGGAGGAGAGACAGGGCAAGAGGGAGGGTGGAAGGGAGAAGGAGGAAGAGGGAAAGGAAAAAAAAGGGAGAAAAAGGGGCTGTTTCACAGCTGGAGGCATCTTGGCATGTGTGTTCCATCTCTTTTCTGAATTTACCTTGTAGCTGTACAGCAAGGTGTCCTGAGTGAAGGGTAAAGGATGTCTTCCAATCACTGAAAGAGCCCTGTCAGAAAGCTGAGGAAGACTGTTCACAAGGGCTGGGAACGGTAGGACAAAGGGTCGTGGTTTGAAGCTGAAAAAGGGCAGATGGAAGCTGGACATGAAGAGAAAGCTCTTGAATCTGAGGGTGGTGGATCCCTGGAACAGGCTGCCCAGAGAGGTGGTGGAGGCCCCATCCCTGGAGCCATTCACGGTCAGGCTGGATGGGGATCTGGGCAATCTGTTCTAGTTAGAGATGTCCCTGCTTGTTGTAGTGGGGGTTGGACTGCATGCACTTTGGAGGTTCCTTTGAATCCAACAGATTCTGTGATTACACTGATATGCCAGATTTGGTTTCTCTGCAGCCCCACCAAACCACACCACACCGCTTCAGCGACAACAAACACACCAGAGCAAGAAGAGTTCATTTGCCTTAATTGTGAGCAGATATCTGCCTGTTGAGCAAAGAGAGAGGGCAGCAAGTGGGAATACTCCAGTCCCTGCACAGTCCCATTCGTGTTTTATGAGTCTGATGCACTGCTACCCAAATTCACAGTTGGTCTACCTATAATACAGTAATTAAGATAGATTTACTTTGGGATTCTGCCTTTGGGACTCCTTGGGCTACATCACTGCATTAATCAGAAACACTTAAAAACCAGGACCTTAATTTCACTTTACATCCAGCTGAGCACACATGCCATTTGCCATGCAGTAGTGCTCAATGTGGGGTTGCTGCTACTGTGCTCAAGCACACAGCTTGATGATGGACCTCCTGTCACTGCTGTACTACTGATCTTCAAGGACAGCCCACACACAGTAATGGCAGATGATGTTTCCAGAACTCAGAAAGCTGATATTTCATTGGCTTACTAGGCAAAAATCCTTCATTATGAGGGTGCTGAGGCACGGGAACAGGTTGCCCAGGGAGGTCGTGCCTGCTCCATCACCCCTGGAAGTGTTCAAGGCCAGGTTGGATGGGGCTTTGGGCAACCTGGTCTGGTGAGAGGTTTCACTACTCATGGCAAGGGTTTGGGACTAGGTGATCTCTGAGGTGTCTTCCAACCCAAACCATTCTGGGATTCCATGATAAAGTACAAGAGCTACTATAATAAATATTAACATTGCTGGAAGGAAATAAAGTCTTGGGTTTTAGGACACAGATTTAACACTGATGACAATTTATTCCACAGTGCAGCTTGCACTGTGATACAGCCAATTCTACCTTCTGCCTGGCCCAGTATCCCCACCAAAACAAAGGCTTTCCAGATACACCCTGGCAATGCCACAAAACCCTTCTCCTTTGAGCTAAAAACATTGACATGAATAACAAGAAGCTGAAGAGCTGCAGTGCTTTTCATTCACCACAAAAGAAGAGAAGGAGGTGTTCATCCGTTAAGTCCTTAGACAGCATAGGAATGAAGCTGTATCGTTGTGTGTCCCAACCCACTGGCTCTATGAGCACATCAGAATTAGTCGTACACATAACCTTCTATTGTCTAACTGGTCATCTGGTGGGTGATCAAAAACAATGTTTTCTGCTAGAGCCTCATCAGCAACCCCTGTTAATAAAGAACAGAGAGAGAAACTGAAAAGTTCAGCAAAGAGCCTGTAGTTGTAAAGGAGAATGTCCAAGTAAAAGACTGTGTGAAGTTATAAATTGAGTCTCCTCCTCTGGAGGCATTTAAAACTCACCTGGACATGTTCCTGTGTGACTGGATCAAGGTGATCCTGCTGTAGCGGGGGGACTGGACTGGATGATCTTTCAAGGTCCCTTCCAATCCCTAACGTTCTGTGATCCTGTAGGCAAATATTGATGGTGTTGCAGCAAAGATGATCTAAAGAGAAGACAGTGAAGGTTGAGGTCGTTATGACCTAATGATTTCATATGTTGGACTTGCTGATCTTGTAGGTCTCTTCCAACTTTAATGGTTCTAACACCGTGTTTGGAAATTGCATTCAAGCTGTATGAGACATTATAAGAAACAGTAAAATCCACGCTGGTTAGACTTTAGAAATAATTTTTATTACTTTAGAGCAGTGATTATAACATTGATTAACCAGCTTGAAAGGAAACTAGTCAGCACTCACAGCACAGGAAGGGAAGAGATCGCTGGAACGTATGTAAGAGGCTGTAAAGCCAAGGTTTTATTTACTCACACACAGTTAGCTTCCATTGGAGTTTGAAATTTCAGCTTCCAGGCTTAGTTCTTTTGAAAATACATTATACGTCTAAAATGAGGCTCAGAACTGAGCAATTGGTTCTGGGAGAGTGGTGTGAAACATTCTGAAGAAGCAGTTTGTCACTCACGTGTCCTTGCCCTTATCACCCGTCTGTGCATTTTACATTCACGCTGATGCCTAATGATTATTCAGCTGAAATTGAACTAAGACAACTGGTATTGTCTTAGTGTAGGCTCTTGTACAGACACCAACAATAATAAAGTATTTGAAATACAGAAACAGCTTAGTGAAGGAAGTCTGTGAGCAGAAGAGACTGAACTCACTGTTCAGCTAATCAACTTTGCAGTACCTGAGTGCAGCCAAAGTCAGATCTGAGTGCAGCCAAAGTCAGATCTGACTGCAGTGACAAAAATTGCTGCCCAGGCACTGGGTCTCTTGAGCTTGTTCAAAAGGAGTCTGAGGGGTGACCCCATTAATGTCGATAAAGATGTGAAGGGTGGGTGTTAAGAGGATGGAGCCAGGCTCTACTCAGTGGCATCTGGTGATAGGACAAGGGGCAATGGGTGTGAGCTGGAACATAGGAGGTTGCACCATAAATATGAGAAGGAATTTCTTCCCAGTAAGAGTGATGGAGCATTGGAATGGGCTGCCCAGGGAGGCTGTGGAGTCTCCTTCTCTGGAGATATGTTCCTGTGCCACTTGGTCTGGGTGATCCTGCTGTGGTGGGGGGTATTAGACTGGATGATCTTTCTAGGTCCCTTTCAATCCCTAGTGTTCTGTGATTCTGTGATTTTTTTTGTTCATCACTGTATGTCCTTGACCTCTTGTTCCTGAGCTAATGAGAAACGTAACAAGTCCAGAAATAAACACATTTTTTCAAGCAGATGTGCAGTAAGGATGGGGAGAGTTCAGCTGGCTGAGCCAGAAGAATAAAGAGACAAAACAGGCAGAAAATGATAATGAAAACAGATGACATTCAAAGGAGACACAAAACAGGAGTAAGAAAGGATGAGCAAGGGGGGAGGAAGAGGAAGGGGGACTGTAGTTGGATGAACCACAGAAAGAGGTGGGCAGAGTAAAATGTTTAACACAACAGAGTGAAGAGGAACATGACAGAAAACAGAATACAGCTGAAATAAACACAAACCTGGAGATCATGTTGCATCCAGAAACAGAACATGGGTAAAAAAATGAAAGTTAGAAAGAAAAGTAGGAAAGAGTGAAGAAGGTTTTTTAAAATGCTGAAAATATGCATTGAGAGAGAGGGAAAGTGAGTTTTGACCGTGAGAGGTATACAAAAGAAAGATGTGTGAGGGAATGGAAAGTCAGGAACACATGAAAAATAATTAAAATAAATAAAATTGTATAATTAAAAAAAAAAAACCAAACCAAAACCAAGGTGAAGTTTAAAAACTAGCGAAGCCCCGAGTCCTGCATTGGGCTGCATTGAGCACAGCATGACATAAGCACTCTGCTAGCTCATGTTTTGTGATTTTGGTTTTATATGAGCATCTTCTGCAACAAATAAAAGCAACATTAAAAAAATATTATAAAGGAAAGTTGCTCTTAATTTAATCCTATTTTTTAATTTGCCACGTCCTGTAGTTCATCAATACCAGGACAGAACAATACATGAGACTGTCATGCTCCTCGCAGGCATCCCAGACCCCGATACCTCTGTTTTAATGGAATTGTTTTGCAAAGGAGGTGAGGGGACTCGCCGGAAGATGCTCCAGTCCCGGTCCTGCAGTGACATCCAGCGTCGAGCTGCGGGACAGCAGCTCCCGAGCATCCTCTCCTCAACGAACAGCAAACTGTCCAATTCTCAGCCCCTCAGTTCAAGAAGAACACAGAACTGCTTGAAAAAGTCCGGCGCAGAGCAACAGAGATAGTGAAGAGAGTGGAGCACCTCCCTGATGAGGAAAGGCTGAGGGATCTGGGTTTCTTGAGCTTGGGAAAAAGGAGGGTGAAGTGTGGCCTAATTAATGTGTGTAAGTGTGTGAAGGGTGGGGGTCAGGAGGATGGAGCCAGGCTCTTCTCAGGGGCATCCAATGACAGGATAAGGGGCAACGGGTGTGAGCTGGAGCAGAGGAGGTTCCACACCAATCTAAGAAGGAACTTCTTCCCAGTGAGGGTGACAGAGCACTGGAAGGGTCTGCCCAGGGGGATTTTGAAGTCTCTTTCTCTGAAGATGTTTAAAACCTGTCTGGACATGTTCCTGTGTGACTGGATCTAGGTGATTCTGCTGCAGCAGGTGGATTGGACTGCACGGTCTTTTGAGGTCCTTTCCCCTCCCTAATGTTCTGTGAGTCTGTGAAACCCAAGTGAGAGACATTTCCAGCATCACTTCTCCATGGAGTGAGGGAGGACAGGATGCCTGTGCTGGTCAGAGTCAGGTTTTCTAAAATTAATTGTGAGGGTTGCAAGCTGGGATAGACCATGTGCTGGGGAGCAAAAGCAATTTGTACTACAGCGTGAGCAGAATAAATGGAATTTCCTTTAAGTAACCAATAAAAAATGGACAAAAGTATAAAGTCACGAGAAAAAGACCTAAGATTTTCCCCATTTAAAGCTCTGGAAGAACTATCATTGATGTCAGTGAAAGCAGTGGATTCATTTTCAATGTTTATTTTTGTTATTCTGCACAAAAGTACCAGAAATAGAAGAAATAGAAGAAATAGCAGCATTACAGACCATTACAGAAATGGCATCACGTATAGACTTCAATAATTTCTTCTTTGTCTTAGTGATGAGATAAATCACAGACTCATAGAATCGCTTGGTCTGAAAAAGACCTTTAAGATCATTGAGCCCAACCATTACCCAAATACATTATACACCCAGAACATACTGGTCAAAAAAGGAAAAGTACAGTCAGGCCACTGAGATGGTCAAAACCTCTTAAACTCACACAGAATCACAGAGTTACTGAGGCTGGAGAAGCCCTCTGAGCTCATCCAGCCCAGCCCAGGACCTAACACCAGCACAGCGACCAGATCAGGGCACTAAGGGTCACAGCCAGGCTGTTCTCAACACCTCCAAGGATGGGGACTCCACCACTGCCCTGGGGAGTCCATTCCAGGTTCTGATCCCCCTTTCCATGAGGAAGGGGTTCCTGACATTCAATCTAACCTTTCCCTGGTGCAGCTTCAGGCCCTGCACTCTCATCCTGGGGCTGGTTGCCTGGTAGAAGAGTCTGATGCCCACCTGACTACATGCTCCCTTCAGGGAGTTAGAGAGAGGGTGAAGGTCCCCCCGAGTCTCCTCTTCTCCAGGATAAACACTCCCAGCTCCTTCAGCATCTCCTCATCAGACTTTCCCTTCTCCAGTCCCTTCCCCAGTCTTGTTGCTCCTCTAGACCTGCTCAATCTCTTTCTTGAAGTGAGGAGCCCAGAACTGCCCCTACTACATCACCACAGAGCCCTCAACAGCAACTCTCTGCAGAGATAGTCCTACAACAACCTCGAACAAAGTTTGTGACAAACCAGCTTTTAGAGTAATCAGATCATATAGGAGGAAAAGAAAACTTGTACGGAACGAGACAGCTTTCCAGCCTCCCACCTTCCTCCGCCTACAGGAAGCGGTGGCCCTCTGAAAATACTTGCAAAAATAAAACTCTCTGGAGGTGCACTTGTCATTTTAAAATTTCATGGCTCCTACGGGAAGTTTGCTTGTTGCTCCAGCTCTCTGCACACTGGGATGCTCGGAGCTTCTACTTACGAGCCGCCCTTATTGTTTTAATGAAGCGTAAGTCTATCTGCACCCACTGGGTGCGTGAGGGAAGAAAAGAAGCCTGTGAGGCTGGAGCTAATGTTGGGCTGGGGTTTCCAAGGATTTAGGCTGCCAAGGTACCTTAAGAAGGTCCTTAGTAATCTGCCCCGATTCACAAACTCTTAGATTTTTTAAGATGACGGCAACCCAGCTCCTCTGTGCTTGGCAGACGCGATTTGCAAGGGCTCTATTCATCCACAACAATCTGCAACCTTTGATGTCAAAGAAACGGTGGAGTGGCTGACTGCAAGCTGCAGAGGGTCATAGATCTCTGCTACGCACCCAGCCTTATCTATTCATCAGAAATCCATCCAGCCCGTGGAAACTTTTTTATTTTCACTGCACAGTCCCCAGAAAGCCAAATGGCATGGGAAATTTAATGTAAGTCACTCTCACATTCCCTGACCATGAATGTGAGGGAAAAAATTAATCCTCTGCAGCTAAATACTTTTGTAGTCATTTGGTATAAAAGGCAATGGTCTGTCACTTATGTCCTGTGATAAACCAGTAATGAAATCTTGAAAGGG
>JAOXOE010000874.1:32083057-32116693 GCA_028565055.1 Phoeniculus purpureus
GTTGCAGGTGGATTGGACTAGATGATCTTTTGAGGTCCCTTCCAATCTGTTATGATTCTATGATTCTATGATTCTATGATTCATTGGATTTTGCCTTCAACCCTGAGAGTAACTAGCAAAACTAGCACAAGTTGGCACGAGTCATGCGATATTAAGGTGGTCTAGGCATCCCCATGACACTCTCTTATCCTGACAGCAGCGTTATTTGGCGCATCAGACCAACAGCCCTCTAGATTTGTAAGTCATTTGCGAAATGTTTTGCACTGCATTTGTTATCCATGACCAGAAAATTTGTTGTCAAAGACCAGCATGTGCCCTCCTAGTAGAGAGCCAAAATGCTATCAGGAGAAGAGGGATTGCTAGGATTTGGAAGCAAATCCATGAGCTGGCAGAGAGTATGCTATACGTTGTTCCCCCTGGAGAAATGCAGTCGTCAGGTGTCAGAACAAAAATAGGTCCAAGGTTTGTGACTGCATGGTCTGAAGTGCTTCTAAAGGTAAAGTATAGAATCATTAGTTCATAGAATCATTAGGGACTGCAAAGGACCTCAAAAGATTATCTAGTCCAATCCAACAGGTTCTCTATGAGTGATTTAACACTGGGTACCCAAAGACGACCACGCGGTAAGCAAAGGGGGAGAGGTGGAGTGTGTGTAGATCCATCAGGTATCAGCAGGTGGGAAATTATGATCCCTTGTGGAAGGCAGCTGTGAAAGGAGACTTTTACAAGGGGCTTTGGGAACAGGGTTAGACCATGAGGCTGTGTCATCCCACAGCTGCTGCATAACACCTAGCCTGCAGCAGCATGTCCTGCCTTGTGCACCACTTATCACAGAGCAGCTGAGCCGTTTATCAGTTTTACACAATGTAGCTGAGCACAAAAATGGTCCATGGCATGTCCATGCAGCCCATAGTCCTGCCTCTTATGGTGACCAGATGCTTAGTGGAAGAGACAAGATGGTGATGCACAACCTGCTACTGCCAGAGAGCCTTCCAGCTGCTGGCAGCTGGATGCTGCCACATGTCCTCAGGGGGTGTTTATATCCTCCTCGTCATGTGGAGACATCCAAGGATGATTCTAACACATTTCAGCAGCCATTTATAACTTTTTTCTCCACTGTATGAAAAAAAAAAAGCAAATGTGCTCTACAACTTAAACAAGTGAGAAAAAAAAAAGGTTGTTTTCTGTCTGTTCTAAACCCGTAGCCTCCTAATACCAAAGATGAGCAATTCCCATGTCATCACACATCTTTCATCCTGGGAGTACACCAGCCTCATCAAAAGGAAGATGCTACTTGCACACACTGAGCACACTGTTTTGTCCCACCTCCCAGGTTTTTTGGGTTGGGTTCTGGGTTAAGTTGGGGGTGTTTTTGAGCAAACTTGCTAGTATTAGGAAATTTTCTCCAAGGGGTAGATGCATTTTTATTCTACACATGTTTACATTGATGTAAACACCTGTTGGGGGAATTTGAGGCTAGGAGAACTGGGGCTGCTTGGTCTGGAGGAGACAAGGCTGAGAGGGGATGTTATTAATGTCTATAAATATCTGAGGAGTGGTGTAAAGAGGAAGGAGCCAGTCTCTTTTCTGTAGAGCCCAGCAATAGGACAAGGAATCACAGAACCACAGAACATTAGGGATTGGAAGGGACCTCAAAAGATCCAGTCACACAGGAGCATATCCAGGCAGATTCATAAACTAAAACACAGGAAGTTCCACCTCAACATGAGAAACATCTTTATTATGAGGGTGACAGAGCACTGGAACAATCTGCCCAGAAAGGTTGTGGAGTCTCCTGCTCTGGAGATGTTTAAAACCCACCTGGACATGTTCCTATGTCACCTGCCCTAGGAGATCCTGCTCTGGCAGGGGGTTTGGATTAGATGATCTCTAGAGGGTCCTTCCAATCCGTAACATTCTATGATTCTATGAATTGCTATTTTTTCATGTATTTCTTTCTTGTCTCTCAGATCAAGTGGGAAGTGCAGACCCACTTCCAATTACTCCTGTCCATTTCTGCCCTGAAAAGGAATAGGAAGGTTATGAGTCTGGGATCCTCTAAACTTTCTTTTCATTTCTCTCTTTTGGGAGCAAAAGAGTGTTTTCCCTGCCTGGCTTCTGCA
This sequence comes from Phoeniculus purpureus, assembly GCA_028565055.1. Lineage (NCBI taxonomy): Eukaryota > Metazoa > Chordata > Aves > Bucerotiformes > Phoeniculidae > Phoeniculus > Phoeniculus purpureus. Next base: position 32,085,181 of record JAOXOE010000874.1, read on the forward strand.
TCACAGAATTTCTTTTGTTGGAAAAGACCTTTAAGATTATCTAGCTCAAATCTTGATGATCCAGCACTGCCAGATAATCCCTAAACCATGTCCTCTAAATAAGACAAATGAAAATCTATTTCTTAGCATTGAAGTATCTTAAATCAGGACAAAAGTGTATGTATAATATACTAAAATAAATCTTAGTTCTAAACCAATTAAATTGTAAATTAATTACATAAATTCTTTGTGACATAGACATTTTATAGAGATTCTGGGCCTGGCAGATATAATACTGCCTAAACATTAATAGTATTAATTAGATGCCTTATTAATTACATATATATAAACAATATATTAACTAAGTACTAAAATACATTTACAATTAGTAAATTCTATATTTATTCTATATTTATTTCTAACTGTGCTCTAAAGTATGCAGCTCACACACATTTTTCTGTGGTTTTATTTACAGTTTACTCAGTTTTGGTTGTGTTTGTTGGCATCACTTCTACAGAAAGATCAATTACTGCTCAGGCTAACCAGAAAGGAGTGTACTTATTGCTATCTTGCAGACAAAATTAATTTAGGAGTTGAATGCATGCACTGGCTTGGAATCAAATACTCTACTTATAAATGAAAGAATGAAAAAAATAGGAGACAAATTCCAATAGGATGTCATCAGAATCAACTGGCCTCCTTCACAGTAATAGCTGGTACAAAGAAACCCTATAAACACCAGCATTCACATTACAAAATTTAAAAGTCTTTTGTTTCGACTGAAAAAAGTAGTATAGTCCCGTATTTATTATATATATATATATATATATATATAATGATAGGGACTGTATTTCAAAACCAGTTCACTTGGTTTCTGCATTAATTTTAAAAAAGAATCAGGATGTTTTCGTGCAGGAATCAGACTTGCACATAAAGTAATCAGATGCTTAGCTAGTCCTATGCCTGTTGGCATTCATTGATTTGAATACATGCATTTAGTTATTGGGTGCCTATAAATGTTCATGATCTACCGCTTCAGTGATACTGAGCAGCAGCACTATTAACTCCCTGTAAGCAGCAATGAGAACAGTCACAGCTTTGCCCTGTTGTTTTATAAATTATGCTCCTTTTCTAATGCAAAGTTACTTTATTTCACAAATAATTAATAACAAATTATTAAATAATTACATTCACGATTTTGATTTGAAATATCTCAGCTACACAAGTGGAGAGTCCAGATTCCACAATACTTTCCAGAGTATTAAGATTTCTTTTCTAATGTTTCAGAATCCCTTTATGAAACATTTTCCTATGTTTCATGTCACCTTTTCTGAGAGCACCGGCCCCAAATTTTTCCTGCAAAGCTTCTGCACAGACTGACTTCTGCCCAAATCTACAGAAATTGGAGATAGTGTAAAGCAAATGGAACAATAAGCAACAGAGATAAAGCATTTGGTCATATTGGGAGACGGAGATGATAAATAGACATTCATTACATTATGTTATCAATGAACATGCAGGCGGCTATTTTTGTTGGGCAATGCTAAACAGATAAGCTTCAGAATTCTGACAAAAAAGAAAAAAAAAGATTAATTTTGAAAAACCGGTTTTCTCCTTCAAAAAACAAGAAGAACCAGAAAATTTTCACGTGACACAACATATTAACAATCAAAATCTAACTATGAACGTGACAGATTAATCTCAGAGCAAATGGTGGCACCATTATCCACAACACTTTCAACCTGCTAGCTTATCTCTACCTGAGGAAGTGAATTTCTCCAGAGGAATAAGTTTTCCGGAGGTAGGCAGACACTCTAGGTTCAACAAATAAGTGCTGTGACACCAAGCTGTGAAAATTTGCTCTTAAAGTTTTCCATCACAAAAGATTTACTTCTGAGTCCTTACCAGGGTGGGGTATGCGGGGAGGATAATTTCCCTTTTGCAAGGCTGCCCAGGGAGCCTGTGGCTGCTCCATTCCTGGAAGTGAACTAGATGCTCTTTTGAGGTCCCTTCCAATCCCTTATGTTCTGAGATTCTCTAACTCTGTGAAGTGTTCAAGGCCAGGCTGGATGGGGCTCTGGGCAACTTGGTCTGGTGAGAGGTGTTGTTGCCCATGGCAGTAGGTTGGAACTAGGTGATCTCTGAGGTCCCTTCCAGCCTAAGCCATTCTATGATTAAAAGAGGAAGCAGCAGCTAAGAGAGCACTGCAGAGGTGAGGTCATGGAGTGCACAGCTGCTCCAGAGGTTGTGGCACGTCTGGAGGTCACAGAGGAGCAGACACAGGTCATTAGCAGACTTGCTCTGTAAACACAGCGCCACAGGCCATTTCAACCACCATTTCACTTCCTACCTGTTTACTCGTGTCTACACGCAGGCCAAATACATCTTCTGAGTCATAAAGTGCACGTATTTTTAGGCACGTACCTTGGGGTGCAAAGGAGAGCCGAGGGAACAGCAATAACAGTAAAACCTGCTGCAACAAGTATGTGTTAGTCTGACATTAATGGGTGCAGTATGGATTTTGTGTCATTTTGCCAGAATGGAGCAGGAGTGTCAAGGCAAATTCAATTTGCCACTATACCCTTGCAAGAATATCTGCATAACAAAAAGGTCAAGTGGTCCAAAGGTATATCCTTTAACGCACTGGAGCTGAATACCTCTGTGCGGTCTACCTAGGAAAACACGCTATTTCCTACCCGGCTTACCCCTACATTAAATAAGATGGACTGTATTCTGTGGCTCTGATCTCTTCAGTTACTCTCTCTCTCTCTCTTTTTTTTTCCTATTAGGAAATTAGAAGAGAAAATGGGTCTAGAAGAGATGATTTGTGACAGCCATGGCAGATTGTGCATCTGACAAGTATAAGCTCTAAGAATAAAAGAGCTTTTGATAATTTTATTCCAAGTGACATTCGATGGGATTTAGGCTTCTGCACTGCTCAGACACTTTTGAAATTTTTTCCCCATAAAAGGGAAAAAAAATGAATCCATTCATCAGATGAGAAAATTACAATCTTAGCTCCAAGCTGCAAGAGTCTTCTCGGAGAGGCAGTTTCAGGATGTAACGGTGGTTTATAACACGAGTGACACAGCAAAAAAATGCCTACAAAGCCAAGGCACAACCTTCCTTACTTTAGCCAGCAGCTAAAGACTCTCCTCCAGACTGGGAGATGCTTGAGGACTTGACTTCTGATGGCTGATGGTCAGTCTCTCCATCCTACTGAATGTTGAGGGAGCATGGATCAGAATCACGCCAGCTATTTTTTAGAAGTGAAGGTGGTGATGCAAAAAGAAAGGGAGAAAGAAACAAAAACAAGACAAATGAGTATGAAAATGGCAGGAAAACACTTTGCTAAATGTGCCAGTATTTAGAATCATAGAACCATAGAATCATTAGGGATTGGAAGGGACCTCGAAAGATCATCTAGTCTAATCCCCTGCCACAGCAGGATCACCCAGACCAAGTATTTCTTACCATGGATCTTATTTTGTCTTGTGCTTTGCTTATTTCTGCAATTGATAAATAAAACAGTATAGGTACAAGCATAGGTTAGGGGTTGATGTGTTGGACAGCAGTTAGGAGAAAGGGACATGGGGGTCTAGGTGGGCAGCAGGATGCTAATGAGCCAGCAATGTACCCCTGTGGCCAACAAGTCCAACAGCATCCTGAAGTGAATTAGAAGGGGGTAGTTAGCAGATCGAGAAAGATTCTCCTTCTCCTCTACTCTGCCCTGCTGAGACCACATTTGGAAACTCGTGTCCAGTTCTGGGCCCCTCAGTTCCAGAAGGACACAGAGCTGCTGTACGGAGTCCAGCGCAGAGCTACAAAGATGAAGGGAGTGGGACATCTCCTTGATGAGGAACGGCTGAGGGAGCTGGGTCTCTTTAGCTTGGAGAAGAGGAGACTGAGACGCTCATTAATGTTTATAAATATGTGAAGGGTGGGTGTCAGGAGGATGGAGCCAGGCTCTACCCAGTGTCATCCAATGATAGGACAAGGGGCAATGGATGTGAGCTGGAACATTGGAGGTTCCACATAAATATAAGAAGGAACTTCTTCCCAGTGACGGTGACAGAACACTGGAAGGGGCTGCCCAGGGGTGTTGTGGAGTCTCCTTCTCTGGAGAAGCTTAAAATCCACCTGGACATGTTCCTGTGCAACTTGATCTAGGGGATCCTGTTGTGGTGGGGGGATTGGACTGGATGATCTTTCGAGGTCTCTTCCAATCCCTCATGTTCTGTGATTCTGTGAAATAAATCATAATCTGCTCTGATCTTCCTTCAATGGTAAAAAAAAAAAGACAGCTGTTTATTTCCTGCTACGAACTTCCACCACAGAATTGCTGTGGAGGAATTTCAAGCAGCTCAACCACACACAGATAAGATGCATAAAGTGCAAAAAAATATCTGCCATAAAAATCTTAATCTCCTCAGGTCCCTCTGGGCCTGTTTTTTGTTGCTCCTTGCCTTATGGAGGTACTTACACAAGTACAGAGTAAGTGTAAGGTTAGGGCAAAGACAAATTAAGTCTCTTTAACTACAGAGGAAAGTCTGTGCAGGTGGAAGACTGGTTGATATTTTCAAACTAAGGGATTTAGCCACACAGTTCCCATTGAAATTAATTAGAAGCAAGCAGATTACTCTCTCAGCTTGCCTTAAGAAGCCTCCAGCACAGAGCATAAATGAGAAAAGGGATGGGAGGAGGGGAAAGAAGTGAAAGCCCCATAAACCTTTTAAACAAAAATAGTCTAAGCAGAACATGTGCTTCAGTTGTAACAGCAAAAAGATTTGGGTGCTTTGTGTAATATAATTCATACCAATGCACGAAGCTTATTAAGAGTACTCAAGCCTCTTGGGTTACTTTGTGAGTATGAATTGCTTCATAAACCTATCCTTCAGAGCATGGACGTGTGCAGGCACATGGAACCAAAAAAGAGAAGAAAAATATCAGGGGAAACAACCCCTCAACCTGTGTGTGTGAATTTAAGGCTGTAATCTCCCCTAAGTTTTGTCTCAGAAGCTGGAATAAAAGCCAAATATTAAATATCAGCTTTACAGGTTAACTACAACGGTACAATGGCACTGCTCGTGCCTTACAATGCTTATTTGTCCTTGGAAAATTAAGTACCAGTCCATGTTGAATGTACTTGCAGTCTAAAGCTATAAAGAACAAATGCCCAACTATTTACCCATCTATCTGTCCAGAAAAAAGTATTCCAGTTGCATTTGCAGACACTTGAATATCTTTGTACTTAATAAACTATAAATCAAAACATAATAAATAATACCTCTTCATAGACTAAGGAATTTGGGGTTATTCGGACTAGAGAAGAGAGTCGAGTCGTTCCACAAGGTGCCTTACCAGCTGCCTTCCAATACCTGAAGGGAACCTCCAGGAAGGATGGAGCAGGAGAAGGGGTGTGATGAGACTCATGAGGGAGACTCATGAGACTGCACCGTGAGTACTGGGTCCAGTTTTGGGTGCCACAGGATAAGAAGGACATTGAGGTGCTGGACTGGGGCCAGAGAAGAGCAACGAGTCTGGGGAGAGGCCCTGTGAAGAGCAGCTGAAGGAAGTGGGGTTATTTAGTCTACAGAAGAGGAGGCTGAGAGGAGACCTTTTTGCTCGCTATAACTACTGCAAAGGAGGTTGTAGTGAGGCTGATGCTTGTCTCTTCTCCCCAATTACTAACGATAGGACAAGGGGAAATGGCCTCAATTTGCTTCAGGGGAGGTTTAGATTGGCTCTTAGGAAGAAGTTATTTTCTGAGAGAGTGGTTGGGCACTGGAACATGCTGCCCAGGGAGGTTGGTGGAGTCCCCATCCCTGAAGATGTTTAAAATCCAAGTAGCTAGAGCACTTGAGGCCATGGTCCAGGGGTTAGAAAGATGTTGGTATGAGGGCTGGACTTGATGATCCTGGAGGTTCTTTCCTGCAATAATGACTCTATCATTCTATGGTTCTATGATCTGAACAAGGGGAAATGGTTTGAAACTGAAGGAGAGAAGGTTTAGACCAGATCTTAGAAAGTTCTTCAGTGCAAGGGTGGAGAGACTCTGGAATTGATTGCTCAGAGAGGTTGTGGTTGCCCCCTCCGTGAAAGTGTTCAAGGCCAAACTGCATGAGGCCTTGAGCAACAAAATCTGGATGAGAGGTGTCACTGCCCATGGCACGGGGTAGGAGTAGATGAACTCTGAGATCCCTTCCAGCTTGAACCACTCTGATTCTGTGGTAATGGTCAACACTAACTGTTGACTAAAACAGCAATAATTGTTTCTCCAACAAGTCTTACTGACTCTGAACTGATGATTTCTGGAAGCATCACCTGAGACATGGCTTTGCATTGGAAGTGACGACCCCCTCACAACAGTCACCAAGTTTTACTCAGTGAAATGCTGTCATGGGCATTGAACACATGTACCCCCTTAATTTGAAACTTCACTCACATTTACGTTCTGAGACTTTCACTAGCCACAGGTTACTCTGAAATACGTACTTCTGAAAGGTCAATCAGAAGTGGATAAAACTTCCATTTCAGTTTTGTGGAAGAAAAAAAAGGTTGTAGTTTGGGTATATTTTTTTACTAAATATGTCTTTTCCAACCAGTTGTTCAATAAATGAAAATTTAAGTCTTTATTTCCTTTAAAATATGGTCCTTGAATTAGACAGGAGAAACTTTATCAATCAATAGAGAGTACAAGGAAAACAAGAACTGCTATGAAGAAATCATGTAAGAGAGTATTTATTTAAGATAGCATAATGCAATTAAATTCTTTTCCATGAATTATATACTGGCTGTTCCAAAATCATGGATGGTGGTTTCAAATTTCCTTCCTTCTCTATTCCCTCTCTTCCTATCTGTGATGTTAACAGTGTTTCCTCAAATGCAGTGCTCAAAAAATATATATGAAAATGCTCTTTTCGGCTCTTATCAAGAATAGCATGGTCAGCAGGAGAAGTGAAGTTATAATGCCCTTGTGCTTAGCCCTTGTATGGTCTCACCTTGATCACTGTGTTCAGTTCTGGGCCCCTAATTACAGGAAAGACATTGACATGCTGGAACGAATCCAGAGGAGAGCTACCAAGCTTGTGAGGGGTTTAGAGAATCAGTCATATGAGGACAGACCGAGTGAGCTGGGCAGGTTTAGTCTGGAGAAGAGGATGCTGAGGTGGGACCTCATTGCCCTCTAAAACTACCTCAAAAGACACTGAAGAGAGGTGGGCGTTTTCCTCTTCTCTTCAGTGACTAATGACAAAATCAGGACAAATAGTCAGAAGTTGAGGTAGTGGAGGTTTGCATTAGATCATAGGAAGAAATTCCTTACAGAAAGAGTGGTGAGGCACTGGAATGGTCTTCTGAGGGAGGTGGTTGAGTCATCATCCCTGGAGGTGTTTAAGAAATGTATAGTCATGGTGCTTCACACCCTGCTCTAGGGGTAGGCATGGAGTGGGTTAGTTTGTGTTTGTCAATCAATAAGATATTTAGGTGTTCAGGTATTTGGGTTGTTGTGAGTATAGCTGGACTCTGTGATCTAGAAGGTCCTTTACAACCATGATGATTCTGTGATTCTGCACTTCTGTGTTGGCATGTTTTGCTTTCACTGCTAGAAGCAGGAGGAGCCACTTCATAGCCACCTTCAGAGCCATGACGCTTCCCTGTCTAGATTTAGTTAGAATGCATGCAATAGTTTTTATTCACTTTTAATCTCTTGTTGAAAAATTACATCTATAGGATTATGACAACAACACTGGAGGTGGCGACCTATCCACAACATGAATAAATTTACTTTAAGGAGCCAGATATTCACTCTACAGCTGTGGGTTTCTACAAAGCAAATACAGAGTGGTTCAACCCACCTCTTCTTCCAGGCTTTAACTTAAGAAAATGCTCCTTTCCACCATCAATCCATGAGTCCACACTTTCAGACCTATCTTCTTGTCTATCTTTTGTGCAGCACCATAGCTGATTATGCTAATGAATTCCAGAATCATTGAGAAGAAAATGTAGTGGAAATATATAAGGGACAAGGAGGTGGTTCCCTCTGATTTATTGTCCCTCTGCTCATGGCAACAGCTTTTCACAGAAATACAGCATTACAGAACATTAGGGATTGGAAGGTGATCGATAGAGTCCAGTCCCTCCACCAAAGCAGGATCACTTACATCAAGTCACACAGGAACATATCCAGGTGGGTTTTAAACATCTCCCAAGAAGGAAACTCCACGATTCCCCACGGGCAGCCCATTCCTGTGCTCCATCACTCTCACTGGGAAGAAGTTTCTTCTCATAATGATGTGGAACCTCCTATGCTCCAGCTCACACCCATTACCCCTTGTCCTATCATTAGATGCCACTGAGAAGACCCTGGCTCCGTCCTCCTGATTTATCAACTTTAATGAAGTCACCCGTCAGTCTCCTTTTTTCCCCAGCTAAACATCTGAGAAGTGATTTCCTCTTTGTGGCATTCCAGTAGCTTTTTCTAAAAATAGAGTTGTTAATTTTCTTATTGTGACAAAAAAATTCCAACCAACTGTTAAGGTCTACCTACTACAAAAAGACTTCTGAAAAGTCTACAAACAATGACAATTGTTACAAGACAGACAGCATTAAAGGTAAAGAAAGTGGATCTGAACAGATGAGATTTTATAACCACTTCAAAATTAGGAGCAAAAAAGCCCAAAAAATTACATTATTCATTACTGTTTTGGAAGTATCTTTAAAAAAGAAAACCCGACAGAAATCTGTGTATGTTTTACAATGTGGTTATTTACATTCTGTGCTAAGCACATTAAAAAAAAAAAAACAAATACAAGATGCCAACCCTGCCAGGAAGATTTTATGATCTAATTTTACATGCTGCACAGATCTAAACAACAAGGTAGAACAGGCCAAGAAGAGAAGACCTTACAACAGTAAACTTAGACAATGTATTGGAATTGTTCATGTGTCCTCTCAGCTCAACTAGATATTGTTTGTTTTTCTTGCCTAAATCCTCTTCATATTTCCTGTTTTATGCTATTGTGGGGTGAGGAAACTTTTGGCTGATAGCACTTGGATTGGAAACGGTATCTTCTGAAGAAATGAGGAGAAAGGAGGTTTTGGCTTACAGAATGACAGAATCATTCAAGCTGGAAAAGTAATCAAGCCCAACCATCAACCCTACTCTGCAAGTGAATTCCTAAATCAGACCCCCAACACTATATCTAAGCATCTTTTAAACTCATATGGAGATCACAGAATCAATCAGGTTGGAGAAGATCCTTGGGATCATCTAGTCCAACCATCATCCCTACTTTACAATTTCACCCTTAAACCAGAACCCCCAACACTACATCTAAGTGACTTTTAAACTTATCTAGGGGTGGGGACTCAACCACCACCCTGGGCAGCCCAGTCTAGCCCATTCCCAGACCTAGCAAATACATTCCAAAGAAAGATAAAAGAACCTAAAGAAGCCTGGGAAAAACTAAAGGAACCTAGAAATAAAGGCTAAACAATGAGATGTGATAGGTAGGTCCAAACACATCTGTGCAGAGACTTCAAAAATATTGCAGCGCAAAGCTAGAAAAACAACTGTAAGATGGCATGATATGGGAAGGTCAGTAAAAGGATAGACTTTTGATGAAGTGGAAGAAAACAACACTGACAACAGAGATGAGGGAGATGGAGTAGCATGCAGAGAATGTGACTGAACCCAAATAACGATTTGATCACAATTTAGAAATGAACTCAGCAAGGCAAAATAAGAAAAAACTTTGACTCTTCCAAGGCTGCAAAAACAACCATAGAAAATTGTCATTGATTCTGTCTGCAGGAATGAAAAGTCCTTGGGAACTTCATCTATGCAGACAATCTGTTTTAACACAGTAAATTTGATCTTGACCCTGTTTGTGAAGTAAAGGATGGGACAGAGCCAGATGAAACGCACTGGGTAGAGGGGAACAAGTCTGAAGAACAGAAGCAGTTTTACAGCCACATCCAGAGAAGCTGGAATCATCCTAAAGAGTTTCAGGATAAAAGAAGCATGAAACCAAGAAATAACAGGAATCCCTGGACAGCTGTTACACAGACAGGTTGTGTGACTTTGCACATCTCTGGAATGTTCAGGCATCCTGAAAAGGCTGCTCCAGTTTCTGCACTTAATAAGATTGGTTTTCGAATTCTGTGACCTTGCTTAAGTACTTTTTTTTCTTAAAACAGAAGTCGGGACGCTTTCTTCAAGTAAGTTTAACAGAAAAGTTTCATATCGTTTCTTGGCTCAGAAGAATCCAGAGCTATAGGTTACTTGCAGTTCTTAGTCACAGACTTACTCTTTTAACTCTGGGCAACACACAACATCCGTTTGCCACTGATACCCTGTTGTTAGAAATGGAAGCTTCATGCTCTAGTCAGAGTATTTGAGAAATTATAACCAATCAGTTGTCAAATACCTTGAAACACTGGCACTGAAATTGACTCTGAAGTGCTTAATTGTGGTACAAGTGTAACCTGTTTCTTGGTGTCATAAAGATAAGGGCAGTGTGATTCTGCTCAGAGAGGACACAGGGATATACCGGTGGCTCTGTAGGAGTGCTGGGTCCAGTTCTCAACTCCACAGTACAAGAGACACATGGACAGACTGGAAAAATAGCCAGTAAAGAACAGGAGTGTCTCTTCTGTGAGAAGCGGGTCAGAGAGCTGTGACTGTTCAAAAGGTTTAGGAGGATGTGTGGAAATACCTCAAGATGGGTGATAAAAAGACAGAGGCAAACTCTGTGTAGTGGTGCCCAGTGACAGGACCGGAGTTGATGGTCACTGAAACACAGGACACTCAATGTGAGCATCAAGAACTTCCTCACAGTGAGGGTGACTGGACAATGGCACAGGTTGCCCAGAGATTCTGTGGGGGCTCCATCTTTGGAGGTAATTAAAAGTCACTAGTACACGGTCCCAGTAAATCAGTTCTAGTTAACCCTACTTGAGTAGTGTGGTTGAAGCAGGTGACCTTTAGGAGTCTCTTCCTACCTCAACTGCTCTGTGATTTTGTGACTTGGAGTAGGAGAAGGAAGAGAAAGAAGAAACTTGATTGCCAGAGGAAACCTAGGTGCCAAAAGAAACTGAAGAGGACCAGCAGAACTCCTGCGGAGAACGTGTTCAGTTTGCATAGAAACTACACAAATGTTTGGGTTAAGATCTCAAAAGGGTCAGATAGTAAAATCTTATGTGCTTTCATTAGTGCTTCTTCTTTTTTAAAGAAAGGATTTCAATTAAAAGAAACACCAAGGAGGTACAAGGTTTAGCACCCAGAGTAGCAAGTAGTCTCGTACACTTAAAATTGGTAGATACCAAATGAAGTCGAAAATGACTGTGGCTACGTGATATCACTGTTCATAGCAAACAGGGTTTAAAATTAATAAATATGAATGTATTACTCGACTGTACATTGTGCAACGAGGGATGCTGTTGTTGCGTGTGCATCAAATGTCAGACCTTGGTGTGACAGAAAAATTTGCAGCAAATGGAAGGGACTACCCAGGAATGTTGTGGAGTCTCCTTCTCTGGAGATGTTTAAAACACACCTGGACACATTCCTATGTGACTTATGTAGGGTATCCTGCTGTGGCAGGGAGATTGGACTAGATGATCTTCTGAAGTCCCCTCCAATCCCTAATGTTCTGCCATTCTGTGATCTGTCAAATGCAGAGGAACGTGCAGAAGTCTGGGAGAAGACCTCCACCGAAGGAGAGACCCAATGTGATATCACCCCGATGATCTCATGGAAATTCTTTATTCTAAAGCACATTGTGAAATGTTGTGTTAGAGAAAGGAAAGTGGATCAAAAGAGCAGATACACAAAAGATCTTATTCTTCCTAATCTCTGTGTCTCAGAGGGAGAGAGCCAGAGACGCTGACTGTGAGAGAAATGCTTCCTTGTGTTTCCAGTACAAAAGAGGGCAAATCTCACCCAGTCACTGCCATCCCAGAGTGGTAAGCGAGTTGCTCAAAGTGCCACACATCAACAGCCCCAGGAAGAAACGAAAATGTCATTTGCTTTCAAGGTGTAAAGAAAAACCTCCAGTACCACCTAAGAAGCAAAATCTGTATCTATTTCCTTATCTCCTGCCACAGTTTGGCACAAATCACAGAATCACAGAACATTAGGGATTGGAAGGAACCTCAAAAGATCATGCAATCCAATGCCCCTGCTACAGCAGGATCACCTAGATCAAGTTGCACAGGAACATGTCCATGTGGGTTTAAAGCATCTCCAGAGAAGGAGACTTCACAACCTCCCAGGCAGCCCCTTCTGGTGCTCTGACACCCTCACTGAGAAGAAGTTCCTTCTCATCTTTCTGTGGAACTTCCTCTGTTCCAGCTCACACCCGTTGCCCCTTGTTCTACCATTAAATGATACTGAGCAGAGCCTGGCTCCATCCGACACCCACCCTTCACATATTTACAAACATTCACCCCTCAGTCTCCATTTCTCCAAGCTCAAGTGAGTCAGTTCCCTCAGCCTTTCCTCATCAGAGAGATGCTCCACTCCATCATCTTCATGTCTCTGCGCTGGACCCCCTCCAGCAGCTCTGTGTCCTTCTTGAACTGAGGTGCCCAGAGCTGCACACAGTACTCCAGATGTGGTCTCACCAGGGCAGAGTAGAGGGAGACGAAGACCTCTCTCGATGTGCTAACCACCCCCTTCTAATCCAAGGAAAAGGAAGCTCACTGCTCTTGAGTAGACCTTAGTACAATAGTAGTCTCCAAAACCAGACCTGGCTCACACTTTTGAGCTTTGACCTTGTTCATGTACTTTAAATCCCTTCCAAAATTTGAATTTAAAAGAAAAAAAACTAGAAGAATTTATTACATAAAATAGCATGTGAGGACACGTTAGTTTTTATTCAGTCTAAAACAGGCCAATCTAATAACCAAGGTCACCAGTCTTGAGCTTCTACATGACATGTGGTATAACTAAATATATGTACTTATTTGCATCAATTTTTGTCGCAAGCCAATTGAATTTGCAAATCATTTCCATCTGCATACTTACATAATTTGACAACTTTGCCCATCCTCGACTTAACTTATTTTTAACTTTCTACAGCGACTCAGAAACGGTAAGTAATTATTACTTAAACTACCTCAGTTTGCAGCGGCCACTAAGATGTGAGTTTTCAGCCAGGACTGGATGAGCACTGGAGATTTACTACTCTGAGTGGTTTTGCCCCCAAAAATAAAGAGTTTAAGCAGCAATGAAGCAGCAGGACTGAGCAATGTCTTTGCCTAATGTCATTCCTCAGATGCTTGTCCTCTCTGCTAGGCTCATGATGCCTCTCAAGCATCAAATGTTTTTCCCCTTTAACTTTTGCATTAAACTTTCCTCAGTTCATTTTGTGCGATTTCTTCCTAACTTTTCAAAATACCATTTGACAAATTTTGAAGATCCAAACGTATTTCTTTTTTCCCACAGACACGTTTGTTAAATTAATTTCTAATTCAAAATGTCATGCTTTTGCACTTCATGCATTCAAAATGTCATATACAAGTGCCATGGCAGCAGACTATGGAAATCTTGGCTTGTGGAGGGAAGACGGGAAGGAATACAGTAACAGATGCTCACACATATTTATAGACTATTGTACATAGAGACAGACACACAGCAGGTAAGGCTAGGACAGAAAGGGATGCAGTTCTTCTCTGGAGCCCCAGTGTGCTGATTTAAAAACACATTCCTGGTTAGATCATGACTTTAACCTCAATTGCCAGCATGGCTAGAATTTTCCGGTTGGACAGTTGGTGTCTCCACAAGTTCCTTATAGCATCTTCTCTGTGTAGTTCTATGGTCCAAGGCAGTCATAAAGATGATGTAAGTCCCCAGCACTTGAGAATCCTGGCAGGGTCAGTATTCTCGTCCTCCATTCCATACTCCTCCACACCTCTCAAAGCTAAACCTCTGAATAAGTAGAGGAATGGCCTTTGGATGTTGCTGGCAGGCAGCAAAGATCAAAAGGCAACCCTAGGACTGATCTGCACTCTGCCACCTGAAGATGCTTCACAGAATCACAGAATAAGAGAACATTAGGAATTGGAAGGGACCTCAAAAGATCATCTAGTCCAATTCCCTTGCCACAGCAGTATCCTCAAGTCACACAGGGACATGTCCAGCTGGATTTTAAATGCCTCCAGAGAAGGAGACTCTACAACCTCCCTGGGCAGACACTTCCATTGCTCTGTCACCCTCACTGGGAAATAGTTCCTTCTCATATTGATGCAGAACCTCCAATGTTCCAGCTTAAACCTGTTGCCCCTTATCCTATCATTAGATGACACTGAGCAGAGCCTGGCTCCATCCCCTTGACACCCACCTTTCACATATTTATCAACATTAATGGGGTCACCCCTCAGTCTCCTTTTCTCTAAGTTAGAGACCCAGCTCCCTCACCCTTTCCTCAGTCACCAGCTCCTCCAGTAGTGGCTTTAGAGAGTACAAAGGGTGTTTAAACACTTCCTTAAGGTATCAGTGGAAAAACCACATCAAGAGATAATGTTTCATTTAAAATGGTGTAGAGTATTCAAAGGGGTAGGAAGCCATTGTCTAAGTGCTTTCATTAACAACCATTAGGATATTTATCTTTAAATATGCTCAGCCTGAAAGGGAAGCAAAAAAAATCTTTGCAATTGAGAATTTCAGAATAATAATTCTGGAGTCCAAAGTATCGTAAAGATACCTTTAGATGTAGTGTTGGGTGATGCGGTTTAGGAGTGAACTTGTAGACTGGGGTTGATGGTTGGACTCAATGAACCCAACCTGAATGACTGTGTGATTCTCTGTCTTAATTTCATAAGCTGGCAGAACACTGTTAAAAATTTTCTTCTTCATATTATTGGGTTTTTTTATTAAACAGCAACAAGAGAGTCAACAGTCTAGAAAAGAAGGTGGCTTCTCAGTCAGTTTCATCAGAGCCTGGAGTGATAAAACAGGATTTAGCAGCCTTCCCTTTAAATGCAACTTTGTGGTGGAAAAGAGCAATAATGCACACAGACAAAAAGTGACAACCTTCCTCACCTTGGGGCACTGCAAAACTGTGTTTCACAAGATACAGAAAGATGAGAGAAAAGGTCATTTTTTTTTCTGCCCTTTTTCTTTTTTTTTCCCCTTCTTTTTTTTTTTAACTTCTAGTCCTGAAATTCATCTGCAAAGCACGAGTAGCTCACAAAAGAAAAAGAGGTCACACACAAGAAGGAGGGAAAGGAAAACATCCTCCTTTTACATGCTGGTCCAAATATTTTTATTGTATTACAGCTGAGGTCTAGAAAACAAAGTATTTTGCAAAATATAATGATGCTGAAACACTTGGTAGTAAGGTTGTAGCAGCTCATGATAGACAATAGGGCCATAACAGCTGCTTATGATAACTCATAGCATAGCTGATGAGTTTCATAGAATCACAGAACATCAGGGATTGGAAGGGACCTCTAAAGATCATCCTGTCCAGTCCCCCTGCTAGAGCTGGATCCCTTAGATCCAGTCATGCAGGAACATGACCAGGCAAGTTTTAAACGTCTTCAGAGAAGGAGACTCCACCACCCAATTTTATCTAACACCAACAGCAAGGAGAAAGATCATGTCACATTGATCATATTTCTTCAAGGTGAGTGTCTATTGTCATACAAGTACTCATTGAAATCCAAGATTTCTGTAAGGTCACAAGACAATACTGGGCTGTGGTGGGGACATTCAAACAAATCAGCAGGACTTGCCTGGGCCTTTTCTAGAGGACCTTTTCTGGATGTCATGTGCTTCCTTCTGTCAGTGGGATGTCAGGTCTTGTGTCAACAAAAACATAAAAGTGGCAGTCTAAATTAAAACCAACTGAAGCTTCAAAAGTAGTTTCTAAAACAACATGGCTGTCTTAGTCCATCTGTTTTTAGGGTGGTATATGATCATAAACACATACACCTATATACATAGAATCAGTTTGCTTGGAAAAGACCCTTGAGATCATCAAGGTACCTACTCTACCAAGGTCACTACTAACACAGAACTTTAAGCACCACATTTAAATGATCTTTAAACATTTAGGTGTTTAAAGGGATGGTGACCCAATCCCCTCCCTGGGCAGCCTGTTACAGGGCCTGAAGATCCTTTCCAGGAAGAAGCTTTTCCTAATGTCCAGTCTAGCCACCTCTGTTGCAGCTTGAGGCTGGACCTTCTTGTTTTATCACTAATGACGTGTGAGAAGGGACCAGCATCCACCTCTCTACGGTATCGCTTCAGGTAGTTGTAGAGGGCAATAAGGACTCACCTCAGCCTCCTCTTTCTCAAACTAAACAGCTCTAGTTCCCTCAGCTGCTCCTTACCAGTCTTGTTGTCTAGGCCCTTCACCAGATTCATTGCTCTTCTCTGCACTCACTCCACTGCCTCAATTTCCTTCTGGTCTTGAGGTGCCCCAAACTGAACCCATCACTCGAGATGTGGCCCCACCAGTGTCTAGCACATGCACATACACCCCTGCACACACAGAATCATAGAATCATAGAATCATTAGAGATTGGAAAGGACCTTGAAAGATCATCTAGTCCAATCCTCTGCCACAGCAGGATCACCTAGACCAAGTCACGCACCTGTGCATAGCTCACTATCCAACAGTAGGTGAAGAATAAGCTAAAAATCAGGAGGTATTACTGGACATACTCAAGCATCAAAGCTTTGAGGCTGAAGAAACTTCTGCAACACAAACTTAGATTCTAGATACACTCTCATGAGGCTTCACACAGGACTTTCTTCAGCTTGTCTCTTCACAAATGGTTAGGATTCTGCAAGGGTTCTCCAAGTCTTGGCCTGGGCTGTTATGTTTTGGAACTGACTAGTGAGTAGACAATCCAAGTATGATCATGTAAGATGCCAGCTAAAATATAGAGTCCAAGTCACCACCTCCATAATGGAAATAGAACCTGGAGGCCATGTTTGGGGTTTGAATGTGGCCCAATCACTAGCACAAAGGCACTGAGGATTCTGTGAGATACAGTCTGCTTTTACTATCAGATATGTTCTCGTTTATTTAAATTCCTTCAGGAGTCTCCAAGTGTTCCAACATAAATAAGTGTCAATACCTGGGAAGGAAAACAGAGGATGAAAGCATGATCTCCTTGTCTTTTCATGCCAAACGCTGCAAGAGCAAAAGGTACAGGAATAAACGATCAGGAACGAAAGGGGAAGGGGAGCAAAATACATAAATGAAAACACGAAGCAGACCTTCGCGGTGAGATGTTTCTGAATTCTACAGCAAAATCTGCTCCTCGTGGTTTACTGAACTCTGATCATTTTTCTTGAAGGATTAGTAGCAATTATCATTAAGGTTCAAGCATTTAACTGTGACTGCTGCAATAAATCTTATTAAAATAACTGAAACATACTTTTTTTGCATGTGGCAACCTGTCTCTGAATCACAACCATCTGTACATAGTTATTGCCTGGTGCACACAGATGGCAGCGAAACAGCTATAAAGCTATACCATTCTTTAATCATAACTTCTAACACAACTAAACAAAGTGAAATTTGAGTCAGACCATTAGCATTTGAAAGACTATATGATCACTGTAATTAACAAATACGCTTTAGAATCCCAGCTACAAAATGTTTTATTGGTTTCTGATTGAAAAAATAATAACAACATTTGCACTGGGCAACAGCTTGTTTTAATCTTTGACAGCTCATTTAGAGAAATCATATGTTAACAATAGAATCGCAGCCTTAAAGTTTTTATACCACACGGCTCCTTTACAGATTTAAAATGACAGTGAAAGGTAGTAGAATAATTTATTCCTTCTTGCTTAAGGCACAGAATCATGAATGCTTCAGGTCAGTAACTGCAGGGCTACACTAAACCCCTGTCACTCCAAATCAGTTACAAAGTGAGCATCTGTACTCTCTGCTCAGCCTTCGAGCAAGAAGGGGAAAAAAAAAGAAGAATCCACATTACTTACAAATTCTGGGCCTCTGAACACGAACAGCTCTAAATGAAGCCAGCAAGCAGCTTCCTGAATATCTTTCTTCTGCATAATACCAGATATTGACCTGCTAGATCCAGCACCGTCTTATTAGACATAAGGCACCAGCATATTTCTTCTTCAGATACCTGATCTTGTGCTGTAGTTTTGGGTTGGAGACAAACTGAGAATTTATATTAATGGCTGTGAACTGGTCTTCAAGGTCTTAAAAGTGCACTTGCTGGACAGGTTTCGAGACCTCTAAGACTTCCACCAAAATAAGCTCTCCCACTGAGACATATTAGGATTTCCACCTCTGCCTCAGCTAATAAAGGTTCACTTTGTAAAGTACCATCCATCCTTCGTCTCCTGTTTGCTTCCACAGAAGCCATGGGCACAAAATATCTTCAGAGTTTATCGCCTTATTTTTACCTGAAGCAACGAGACGGGGAGCCACAAACAACTGCACAGTCATGGCTTTAAAATCTACCACTTATCCTCCAGCCTGCATTAAATAATAACCTGGATGCTTTTAGCTCATTACAAAAGCCATGGCAAAGGCACAGCTCTTTCCATCTGGAACCAGCCAGGAGCTTAGGAACGTGGTCAGCTGCGTGATTCATTTGAGGAGGAGTAGCTTGTGAAGCTGTAGTGGCTTCCTTCAAACCCTCCAAACCCATTAGTGCTTCAGAAAGCCTTTTACAGCATCCTCCCGTTGGCGCGATCTTTGTGAGGATAGTTCTCAGGGAAAGCAAAAAGGAACTAAGGAAGGCAGCAGGTCCCCAGATTCAGGCTGCTTGTACTATGTTGTGAGACTGTCAAAGCACCAGATGAAAATGAACAAATTTAGATTTAAAGCACTTGAATAGGCTGTCTCGGTATTTAAATGGATGCTTTGGTCTTTTAAAGTATAGATGAGCTAGAGAAACATTTCACAGAATACACAAAAGAAGTTTCATTACGAAATTATTCACCGAGACGTCGAGAACGTTTGTCTTTTACAAGCACCTTGCTCTCATGCAGCATCAGACAGGCACATGTTTATCTCAGTCCTTTGTCAGCTCCAAGAACAAATAATAGGAGACAGATGTGGTGGATGTATATGTATCTCGTGAAGCATAATAGCAATTCCTTGATGGGCTCAGGGTAAGCAATTGCCCTCCCTGGGGCATATTTGAACTGTTTGAGATTCTCCGCTGCCAGCTACACAGCTTGCTACCTGTCAGGAACTGGAATTGGCAGAAAACAGCTGGTAGAAATCAATAGATGTGCCAGTTCTGGTTCATCCAGCAGAGATGCTGTGGAACAGTGCCGGCTCTGATAGGAATTAGGCAGCATGAACACATTTTATTTGCACATAGCTTCAGTGACTTCTCAGCCAGGGAATATTAAGGTTCAAATGATGTTAAGTGATTATTACATTTTTAAAACCTGACATTCACATAACAAGTAACACGAGAAATTGGTTGCAAACAAGGAAAAAAAGTCAGTTGCTCAACAAGATGAAGCACAAATCCCCTTCTGGATCTGCAACAAGAAACGTCAGCGGTGTTGTTGGAGATGTCAGTCCTGGGAATATGAAAGAAGGGCTCTGGGAAGATGTGGGTCTTTAAGGACAGCAGCTTTGAAGTGTGAGAATAGTCTAAACCAATACACAAAATAAAAGACCTGCCTGCATTGGTGAGTAGATCATGGCAGAGCTCCAGTGCAAAGGTCCAGCATCAAGAAGGATGAGGTGGGGACAGGCTATCAAGAAGAAATCTCTGAACAAAACTAGGGCACAGTATTCGGATGTTGCTGGGAAAACCCCAGACTTCCTGGAGAATGGCGAGGAGTCTCAAAGACAAGAAGAACTCTACATCACTTAGTAGCAAATGGCTGATTGAGGAAAAGGGTGGGGACATTGCTGAAGGGGATGAGTGGTTTCTGAGATGGTTATGAGGTATTCAGACAAGGTTGAAGTATTCAGTGTCTTCTCTGCCTCTGTTATCGTCATCAAGGTCTTCAAGGCCTCCATATTTAAAGCCAAGGTTCAAGGAGAAGACTGAAGAGCAGTGACAGGTTGAAGTCGGGGATTACTGGAGACACCTTGATCCATGTGAATCCACAGGTCTATAAATGATGCATCCAAGAGAAAGTTGAGGGAAGTGAATGATGTCCTTGCAAGGCCACTCTCTATCTTCTACGAATGGTGATGAAGATCAGAGGAGAACCCTCACAACTGGACATGCGTCTTTAAAAAAGGACAAAAAAGGGGACTTTTAAGGTCAGTGACCCTTGATCAGTAAGAAAAATGACTGAACAAATTCTCTTAAAATCATAGAATTATTCAGGTTGGAAAAGACCCTTGGGATCATCACGTCCAACCATCAATCCTACTCTACAAGGTCACCCCTAAACCAGATCCCCCAACGCTACATCTAAGCAACTTTTAAACACGTCCAAGGATGGTGCCTCAACCACCACCTCTTGGAACATGTTTTTGTTCTTGCTACAGTGAACGAGATGATTGGGAGGAACCAGCATGGATTCACAAAGGATAAATCATACCAGACCATCCTGACAGCTTTATATGACAAACAGACTAGATCCATGGATGACAGGAATGCTGCAGACATCTTTCACTTCTGATCTCAAAGAATTTAATCTCTGTCTTCCACAGTGTGCTTGGGATGCTATGTTATTACACACAGACATTACACAGAACATTGTGGAATGGAAGAGACCTTAAAAGATCATCTAGTCCAATCACCCTGCCACGGTAGGATCACCTAGATCAGGTCACAGAGGAATATGTCCAGGCAGGTTTCAAATGTCTCCAGAGAAGGAGACTCCACAACCACCTTGGGCAGCCCCTTCCAGTGCTCTGTCACCCTCACTGTGAAGAAGTTCCTTCTCATATTGATGTGGAATCTCCTCTGTCCCAGCTCAAATATGGTTATGGTCTGGGAAGGTAGAAAACCAGAAGATCGCATGGTTGGGCGCAGAGGTTATTCATCAATGCGTTACGTTCTACCTGAATCTGTCCTATCCGACACCTTTACCAATGACCTGGAGAAAACAGTGGATGACATCCCTTTCAGGGCTGCAAATGACACCAAATTAGTGGGACCAGTTGATAAGCTCAAGGGAAGGACCATCATACAGAGAGACAAGATGGGATGGAGATAACAATCTATAGAAACCACAGGAAATTCTTCAAGGACAAATGCAAAGCCATGCACATGGACAGAAATAGTTCCCTTGCACCAGCACAAGATGGGAACTGACTGCCTGGTGAGCAGATCTGCTGAAAAGGATCTAGAGACCCTCGTAAACAGCAAACTGAATATGAGTCAGCAGTGTGGGCTTCTGTGGATACTCCTGGGCAGTACCCACAGCATCACAAACAATAGATCAAGGAAATTACTGTTTTCCCTTGATTTGGCACTTGTTAGACAACACCTGGAATATTACACCTAGCTTTCTTTTCCATGACAAAACAAAGTTGATAAAAGCAGAGTGCTGTCAGCAGAGGGCCACCAACAAAATCAGGGACTGGATAGAGCAAGCGAGGACAGGCTGTGGAAACTGTGCTTCTTTACCCTGGAGAAGAGTATGGGTTTAGAGGAGCCTAAAATAAGCCTTCCAGTACCCCTATGGGTTCCAGAGGGATCATATAAGTTGTCATGGAATGGTCCATGGTAGGAGGATGAGGGACAAAAGGGTATAAACTGAAGCAAGATTGGTTCCAACCATATGTAAGGAAACATCTTGTGGAGATGTCCTTGGGGAGAGCCACAAGGACAGTCAAACAGTGCATCAGGTGTCCAAATAGGTTGTGTGGTTTCCATCCTTGAGATTTTCAAGCTCCCAATAGTTCCCAAAAGTTTTGACCTCACAGCTGCTTTTTAAAATAGGAGGTGGACTGTGTGATTTCCTAAGACCTCTTTAAAGCTGAATTATTCCATAAACCTGCAAGAAAACAACATTCTTGTGGTTAGCAATGTAAAAAAGACTAAGACAACTTCACAACGATAGATTAGATAGACACACATATAATCTGCCTGTTTAAATACAAAATACATGTACATATGACTACACTGAAGACCTCTGCTGTTGGATTTTGTTCCTACAGATTGTTTTATTGCATCTGAAGCAAGCTAGCTTTGAAAAGAGAAGGAAGAGCATCTGGAGACGGAGGGCAAATCAACTATATGATAGCTCAGTTACATGGAATTATCTTCCTTATCAAACGTAAGTACTCTGCAAAAGCTCCACACTTGTCTACTCTAGAATTGAAAATATTATCACACAATACAATGAGAAAAACCACACAGAATTATAGAACCATAGAATAGTTTTGGCTGGAAGAGACCTTCAGGATCATCAAGTCCAACCTTTTCCTGGCTCTATTATCACCGCTAAACCTTGTCCCCTAATGCAACATCTACCTTCAACACATCCAGAGATGGTGACTCCGGTGACTCAACCCTCTGGACAGGCTGTTTCAGTGCCTGACAACCCTTTCAGGAAAGAAATTCCTCCTGACATCCACCCTGAACCTCCCCAGGTACAGAGTAAGGCCATTTCCCCTTATGACTGGCCAGTAGGGAGGACAGACCAACCACTACTTCTGTACAACCTCCTTTCAAGTAGTTTAGAGAGCAATAAGGTCTGTCCTCCATCTCCTCTTCTCCAGGGTAAACAGCCCCAGATTCCTCAGCCATTCCTCATACAACATATCTGCGCACGGAAGGAGAAAAATTTGAAAGGCTTCTAACTGGGTCAAAGTCTCCTTCAGGCATTCACCTGCCATGGCACGGTGTCCTCTTGCAGGTAGATATTGGCTGTATCGTGGAACTGCACAGGTTGCAGGTGGATCTGATCCACCATGGACTTCCATAGGCTGCAGAAGAGCCTGCCTCACCATGATCTTCACCAAGGGCTACGGGGAAAAGTTTTTTGGTGTCTGGAGGATCTATTGCCTTTTCTTCTTTATAAAAATCTCTCTGTCTGCAAAGGTGTTGCTCTCACACATCTTCACTCTTTTCCCATTACAGTTGTGCAGGGTTTTTCCTCTTTCTTAAATATAAAATCCTAGAGGTGATACCCGTGTAACCTATGGGTTCATACTTAGCCAGCAGCAGGTTCATTTTGAGGAAGATTTGCCCCTGAAGACTGTCTTTTAAGAAAACCAAGCTTTCAAAGACACCAGAGACAACTATTTTCAAAATACTGTTTAGAAACAACAAAGATGATGATGTGAACCATGTGTGAGTAGAGACAGGTTTTTTACTTGCATGTACCCTAGTTTACAGAGGTCACTAAAATACAGACCAGACTGGATGATGGAGCACACCATCTTCTAGCTGTTCAGCCTGGAGAAGAAAAAGCTCCAGGGGTAACTTACAGCAGTCCCCCAGTACCTGAAGGGGCTACAGAAAAGCTACAGAAGAACTTTTTATGAAGGACTCTAGTGGTAGGATGAGGGGGGTGATTTCAAACTAGAAGAGGGGAGATTGAGATGAGATCTCAAGCATAAATCTAGGCTGAGCCCCTAGGACAGGTTGCCCAAGGAGGCTGTAGCTGCTCCATCATACCTGGAAGTGTTCAAGGCCAGGTTGGATGGGGCTGTGGGCAACCATGTCACTGCTCATGGCAGTGGGTTGAGTCTGGGTGATCTCTGAGGTTTTTTCCAACCTAAACCCTTCTGTGATTCTAAGATACAGCAAAAGCAACAAGGATACTGGTGGTTTAAAATAAAACAGGAATCTACTGTTTAAAAAAATGCAAATGAAACCAGCAACAGTGACACAGTGAAAATCACAGAATCACAGAACATTAGGGATTGGAAGGGACCTCGAAAGTTCATCCAGGCCAATCTTCCTGCCACAGCAGGATCTCCTAGATCAAGTTGCACAGTGAGAAGCACTGCCCTGTGAGATCCAAGAGGTTGCAGTAGTCGCTACAAGCCTCAAAATCTATGAGATTACAAGAAGTTGTATCTCTCTGAAGTCAAGATTTTTATTTAGTGCTGCAGAAGAAGTTTTCATTTATATTTTGGCAATGCGAGCCACTGAAAACCCAGCACTATCTGTGATCAGGCTGCTCTTCTATGTTTTCATCTGAAACGCACTATATTTAATACTTAAAGTGCATCCCAGTCACCATGCCAACACTTCACTCTCTTTGCATCCTTTGATACCTGTTATTCTATCATGACCTCCACAGTCAGTCCAGCTTAATTATGCTCCTGTCCTTCTATGCCTTCTGTAAAGAT
Organism: Phoeniculus purpureus; assembly: GCA_028565055.1. Lineage (NCBI taxonomy): Eukaryota > Metazoa > Chordata > Aves > Bucerotiformes > Phoeniculidae > Phoeniculus > Phoeniculus purpureus. The sequence goes on from JAOXOE010000874.1 coordinate 32,109,393, forward strand.
TCTTATCTCCTTCTGATATCACATGTCACACTTGCCTCCATTAGCAAAAGTTTTGTCTGCAAATAATATCTCCAATTAAAATTATAAGCACTTTCAACTCACAAAAAATGTTTTTCCAATGTGTCTGATAGTTCCTGAGGTAATTATGTGAACTTACTAGCCTTTTCTCTGCCTCCTTGTCAGCACTTTAACTTAGAATCATAGAATCATTAAAGTTGGAAAAGACCTTCAAGATCATCAAGTCCAACCATCAACCCAACACCATCTCCTGCAGATATAATTTGCTGTTGGTATTGCAGAGTTGATGGGCAGCAAGTCAAGTTTCTATTTGTTTCATGTTCTGGTATCATTTGAAATCATGTGAAGCCACCAGAGTTCTGCTCATTTATTCAAGTTGATGACCTAGGTCTAAATACAGAGTGGATGACGTGGCTTTTCTTCAGACAAAGTGGGAAGTGTGATAAATTAAATCATGTGCTCAGCTATTTACATCTCCTAGTGCAATGAAGAACATCCTTGCTGAGTCCATAGTTTCTGATGTAGGGAAGAGAACATTCATTCCCTGAAGGATAAGAAATGAAAATACACACCAAGACCATTGGGTTTTACTAGTCTGGGATGAATTATTGACAAGAACTAGAACACAAAGCAAAGCTCATAGAATCACAGAATGTTAGGGGTTGGAAGGAACCTCTAGAGATCATCTAGTCCAACGCTCATGCCAAAGCATGACACATATCCTAGGGCAGGACACACAGGGCTGCATCCGGGGAGGGGTTTGAAAGTCTTCAGAGCAGGAGACTTCATAATCTCTGGGCAGCCTGTTCCAGGGCTCTGTCACCCTCACCATGAAGTAGTTTCTCCCCACATTGAGGTGGAACTTCCTATACTCTAGCTTATCCCCATTGTTTCTTGTCCTGTTACTGGGCACCACTGGAAAGAGATTGGCCCCTTCTTCTTGACACCCACCTCTCAGATATTTATGATCATTAATGTGCTACCCTTTCATCCTTCTATTCTACAGACTAAACAGCCCCAGTTCTCTTAAGCTTTTCCTCCCAGGGGAGATATTCAAGTCTTTTAATCATCCTCATACTTCTTCATTGGACCCTTTCCATCGGATACTTGTCTTTTTTGAATTGGGGAACCCAGACCTGGACATAGTACTCCAGGTATGGTCTCATCAGGGCAGAGTAAAGTGAGAGAAGAACCTCCCTAGACCTGCTGGATACACTTTTTTGATGAACCCCAGGATAGCATTGGCCTTCTTGGCCACACTGGCACATTGCTGTCCCATGGAGAACTTACTATCCACCAGGACTTCAAGGTCCTTCTCCATGGAGCTGCTTTCCAGCGGGATGACACCTAGTCCCCCCTGATACATGGTCCTATTCCTTCCTAGATGGTGGACCTTTATTGAACTTCATTAAATTCTTGGTAATCACATAAACCAAAATTACTAGACTTTATCTGAAAAAAAAATAAAAAAATAAAAAATTAAGTCATGTGAGAGTCTTCAGCTCACAGAAAATACCCCTTGGCTGGTTTATCTATGGGAGTTAACGTCCATGGTGCTTTAATAAACCTAACCACTAACAGCTAGGTATGCGGAAAAAGAGTTTCCTTTCTATTAGCTCGTGAAGCCAGAAATGTGTGTCTCCAAAGTGAACTGCTAGGAAAGCCATCTGTGAACTCTCTGCTAATAAATATATAATACAAGCTTTTCAGGAACGTTCTTATCTGGGAAACAGAAGGCAAATTTCTCCCATTTCAAGTTTTATGCTTTTCTGCAGAATCCTTTCTAGCATTAAAAAGAACTTCAGTTATTTTGTCTGATACTGAATTATCATAATTCAGACCTTCCAGGAATAGTCTGTTCTCTGCAAGAAGAAGAGATTGAGTAGCTGATCCTCCTCTAAGGAAACCTTTCCCTTTGTGTATCCTCCTTTCAGTTTTTGTTATCATCAAAATAATGTGAGTTGCAGGTATTTTTAACTCCTCCACATCTTTCCCCACTTCTGCTCCTGCTAAATCAGATCCTTTTCAGGCTGGCAGAGAGACCAAATCAAAGTCCTGTAGCCTTTGGATCACGAGTGATCACATCTTGGTGCTGAAGATATTCACTTTTATTTTTGCCATCGGAATAACAACCTTTGCTAAAATGTCAGCTCTGATATTCCTTATCTGACCTCTATTAGTTCACTGAAAGTCTGAAAGGGGTGTCTTGAACAGCCTGCCCAGGGAGGGGGTTGAGTCACCAGTCCTGGAGGTGTTTAAGAGAAGGGTAGATCTTGCATTCAAGGACAGGGTTTGGTGGTGCTTACAGAGCTAGGAAAAAGTTGAACTTGACGATCTTGAAGGTCTCTTCCAGTTGAAATTGTTCTATGATCCTATACTTGTTTTCTGAGCATTTGGTTTGTCTAATACCCAGTGAACGGTCGTGTCATTTTCCACCAGGCATCAAATTTTTTTTGTAAATAGAAACATGTTTTCATCCTTTTTTTTGTTAATATTGTAAATTTGTTTTTGTGGTTGCTGAACTTGATAATCATTTTCAGAAAACACTCAGAGGAAAATAAATTCGAGTTGGCTACCCTCTATTTTTGAAACTCCTAATCCCTGTAAGGCGTGGTAGAGAGGAGAGAAAACCAGGAGGGGTTCTACTGCACATCTGACCATTCCTGATTTTTGTTATTTTTTTGTTGAAATCCCACAAAGGATTCCAAAACTGCAAGTTTTTGGGTAGCCGTCCCACCAATAAGCAGCTCACCACCTACTGCATGTCATGGTCAAAGCCTTTAATCTGAAGGATTTACCCTAATTTAAATGATGGGAGGATAGATTAATTCTGCATTGCTTAAAAATGTTTACAATCCCAAGAAGCAATGGCAGCACCTTCTTCCTCTGTCCTCCACCAGCCCCCTCACTCCACCCCCATAGGAGGGTAAATGGGTTTGGTGAAATTACTAAGCAGTCAGGACACTAACGTTTTCATTTAAAGGCTCTGTAATATAAGAGCGTTACTTGACTAAAGGAAGGCTGATGAGGGTTTAACTGGGTTTCTAAGCGAGAAGCAAACTACAGCTTCCAGCTTTCATGACTCCTCGGGCAGATGCTCAGCTCAAAGCCAGCCAGCTCTGAAGTCACTCTCCAGGCAGCCTGGGTACCGTCCCAAGGCTGTGCTTCCCATACTGTCAGTGGACTGAGAGCAGCTGCTCCAGTTCCTGGTCAAAAAGTCGCCTCCTCTGTGGGAATGGAAGAAGAATTTATATATCTGGGTAACAGACACTTTCTCCTTCAAACCTCTTCCAGTCACCAGCTGTAATTTCCCTTGTAGCCTTAAATAGCTTTAGCAGATATCATAGAGCAAATGTGCTCCAGCAGAACTACCCAACAGGTTTCTGTAACTCAAGGGAGTTGAAAGGGAGCTGAGGTGTCTGTGGATCCCAATCCACTGAAGTCGCCGTGCTATCAAAGCAGCCTACGCACGGGTCTTTGAGCTACCAAAGGAAACTCCTCACCATTTGCCCAGGAAGAACAAGGCAAAGCAAGCACATAGTTCCAGAAATCAATTCCTCTGCTGTAAATTGTTTTGGTTTTTTTTCTTGTTATTCCTTATTCCCCATGGGGCATTATGATGTAACTTCTGTAACATCTCCTAGCTTCAGAGATACCTAAAACTAATCAGCGAAGGTCCTTTGGAAAAAAAAAGGCTTTGTGGTTTTTATTTTTAACGTCTTTGCTTGATTTATTCGTTGCTTCAGACTAGCCTGGTGCATTTTTAAGTGGGGCAACAGGAAATAAAATTACTCAATTACATCTCTATAAAGATTCTTACCTCTCCCTCAAGTACAAAGTGATGTGCAAATGTACACCAAGCTGCTTTGACTTTTGGTAACGAGCTGAGTGCTCTCTCAGTTCTCTGGATAAGTGCTGCTAACTCAATTGTGAACATATAAAAGGTTGGCATTTGCAACGTTTTTACATAATTGGAGGGGGTGGGGAGTGTCTCCCTACCATCCCTCGTTTTCCATTCTTGACACATTTGTCCTCTTTATCTTCTTCTCCATGATTTGTTTTCCTGTTCTTCAATCCACAGAACACCACATTAGGAACAGACCTCGAAAGGTCATCCAGTCCAATCCCCCCACCCCAACAGGATCCCCTAGATCAAGTCACACAGGAACACATCAAGGTGGGTTTTAAACGTCTCCAGAGAAGAAGACTCCACAACACCCCTGGACAGCCCGTTCCAGTGCTCGGTCACCCTCATCGTGAAGAAGTTCATATAAATAAGGCTGATTGTTCATTGTAATTAGAAGAAATCAAGCCTGCCTTAAAATCCCTTAAAATTTCTGAGCTAGTTTTCTTCAAAATTGAACGATATATTCTATAATGGTAGCAAAATCACCTGCGAAATCACTGCAGATCTCCACCGATTTACAAATCCTTAGAAGCAAAATAAATAAATAAGATTATTTGCATCATTTTGTAATTTTTAGCCAGAAGAGACTCTTAACAGAATCACATAATTCTTGAGGCTGGAAAAGCCCTCTGAGCTCATCCAGCCCAGACCAGGACCTAACATCACCACATCAGCCAGACCAGGGCACTAAGGGCCACAGCCAATCTCTCCTGCAACACCTCCAGGGATGGGGACTCCACCACCGCCCTCAGCAGTCCATTCCAAGGTCTGACCACCCGTTTTTCGAGGAAGGGCTTCCTGGCAATATTCCCCTTCCTCTGTTGGGATGCTAAGAGACAAATACCTCTGATCTTCAGGGTTCATGTAGTCTAGTCACAAACACCAACCCAAGCTTTCATTTAAGAAAAAGAGAAGAAAGAAAAAGGGAAAAGGAAAGAAAAAGGGAAAGGAAAAAGGAGAGGAAGCAAATAATGAAGGAATATCTGGCACATATATACTAGGTGTGAAGTTAAAGCTTCAGTCATGCCACCAGATTGCTGGGGGAACATGTGAAAAGGGCGATCCAAAGGAATTCAGTATCAATAACACAAGAAACAGGGCAGACAGAGATGAAGGAGCACTGGCTTTGTCCAAGGTCAGATTTAATAGTGGATAATGCTCAGAATGAGAAAACAGCTCAATTAAACCCGAAAGGAAGGGAATCACTTCAGAAATGGCAAGGCACACACTGTCAACCTGAATGGCACGAGCTGGATAACAACAAAGAAATAGTCCATTTTCCTTGTGCTCTGGGTGTGTTTCTAGCACACAAAATAAGGAATACTGTCATGCTGTTGGTACGAAGACCTATCCGAACGCCTCTGTTACAGTTTGCATCAGCTAGTGACCTATTTTCTTACAAAAGTATAGTCAAAATTGTCCACATAAAAGCATCTCCTGCTGCTTTTAATGATGCGCAGCAGACTCTCAGTCATTGTTCTTGCTGTCTCCTGAATCTTACCCAGCACATTTCCTACTTAACTCTCCATTAGCTTCCAAACTCTTGTTTCCTCTCTACTACTCCCTTACCTCACTGCTGCCATCTCCCCTTGCCTTTTCATATGAAACCCCATCTTCACACCACCACTCATCACCCAATCGTCCTCTTTACACAGCTTCCCCCTCCAACACTTTCTCACAATAGGTACAGGAATCCTAACAGTGTTTTCAGATAACAGTTTGTAATGATGAGCAAAGCCCAAAGGCACAGATTTCCCAATTTCTCTTCTTAAAAGTTATGTAGAAGCAGCCTTGCAGCAGGACATTGAAAGAAACTTAGTGCCCTTCACCCAAGTTTGCCTGATCCTGCTGTGGCAGGGGGATTGGACTAGATGAGTCAATGTCCCTTCCAGTCCCTAATGAGTCTATGATTTCCAGCATCTTTGGGTTACACAGACTGGCTGCACTTCAGAAAATGTACGATTTTATTAATGCCAGCAGAGTATAGTTGGTGCTAAACATGTAGAGGCGAGTTAATATTTGAAATGACGGTAGCAGCTATCCACGTCCAGAGAATGGGCTCTCGCAATCACAGATGAGATATGGCAATGTCATACTTCCAGCAAGAGCACTCAAGGAAAAACTATTGTCTGAAACTAATAGGAGAGACATTTAATGACTATTAAACTAGTCAGGAAACCCAGAGCTTAAAGTAGAGCTGATCTGACAGAGTTCTGTTGTTGCTAGAGCTACAGCGACACAGAATCACAACATTACTGAGGCTGGACAAGCCCTCTGAGCTCATCCAGCCCAGACCAGGACCTCACATCACCACATTGCCCAGACCAGGCCACTAAGGGCAACAGCCAGGCTGTCCTTAAACACCTCCAGAGATGGGGACTCCACCACTGCCCTAGGCAGTTCATTCCAGTGTCTGATCACCCTTTCCATGAGGAAGGATTTCCTAACATCAAACCTAACCCTTCCCTGGAAGCTTCAGGCCCTTCCCTCTGTTCTGCTGAACCCCCTGCGATTTCCAGTTCTCAAGTCCACACAAAACCCTGTGGACCAAATCTTTCCACACCAAGGTGACAAACTCCTCACTTTCACCCATAGTCTGCAGTGGCACAACCCCAGAAGAGACGCAAACTCCATCAGTCTCACCATGCAATGTTCCGTTTCGCATTACCAGTATGGAAAGCTGAGCTCGGTGTTTGGATGGACCTTTGCAGACACAGCAGCGCTCCGTAAATTAAAAAGTATGTGCAAGCAATCCTTACAGCTTGAAGGACACAGAATCGTAATGCAATTTAAATTGGAAAAGACCTTTAAGATCATCAGGTCCAACCACGTACCCTACCTACTCAGTCCGCTATCAGACCCACCACCAAACCCTGTTCCTTAACACCACTTTTATGTGACTTTTCAACACGTGACTGGGATTGAGCCACCGAAGTAGGTACCTTCAGGACTAAAACTCTTCTCAGAAAAGACCTATGTTCTTGAAGTACCTGTGCTGAATGGAAAAAGACTAAGTAATTCAAATTAAAGTGTCTGCCAAAACATGATGGGAGCAGCCTTCTCGTCACATCAGCCCCCTTTCCCCCCAACTCCATTAGGACTCAGCCTCCTCCTTTTCCTTTCGGCTGGTAACTGCAGCCTTAGCTGTGTCAGATCTCTACTCTCTGAGACAGTGTAGGTGAAGAGGGAATAAAAGAAAAGCAACAACATGCCATCCTCAACACACAGAGCTGAAACCTTGGTGAACTCAGACCACAACCAGACCTCATTTGGTCAGGTCCCTGGGAACCCACATACAGCAAGTCATAGTATCATAGTATTACCAGGGTTGGAAGGGACCTAATAGATCATCAAGTCCAACCCCTACCACAGAGCT
>JAOXOE010000874.1:32116793-32151793 GCA_028565055.1 Phoeniculus purpureus
TAAGGGCTCCAGAACTGGACGCAGTACTCCAGGTGGGGTCTCACCAGAGCCGAGTAGAGGGGGAGAATCACCTCCCTTGACCTGCTGGCCACACTTCTCCTGATGCAGCCCAGGATCCAGTTTGCCCTCTGAGCCACAAGTGCACACTGCCATGTGCAAGTCCAAGTGCACATCTTTTGAAGATGGCAAACTACAGAATAATTAGTCCTACCCATTCAAGTTCATTTACTCATTTTCCTCTCAAATTAAGAGCTGATAGAACTAAGAAACAATTAATACAATTACATCTTAACACATATTTCAAATGACAACATGGGTTAACTTCAGAAATTTGAGCAAACAATTTTTTAAATATGAAGAGTATTAACATCCAGTTCTTGCTATTACAGACTCACAGGAAATTAGGAATTGGAAGAGACCTTGAAAGATCATCTAGTCCAATCCCAATTTTCATCAAAATCTTGTTTATCATGTGAAAAATCTCCCCTTAAATTCTGGAGCAAAGCTTCTTGTATCCTGGGTTTCTCTAGTTGAAGGACTCTGCAGTAAGTGGAAATAATAGAATCACCATCAGTACAATAAAATCATGCTTTTCACTGCAATTTTTAAATCTGAAATTCTTTAATACATTAAGTATAGCTGTACCAAATATCTGATACTACTTCTGCTTGTTTAAATCCCCAGTAACCACAGAATCACAGAACCATATAATATTAGAGATTGGAAGTGATCTCGAAAGATCTTTCAGTCCAATCCTAATCTACATTAAGATTCTTAATTTTATGTTTAAGTCCAGTGTGAGGAAATTCTGAGAAAAATATTTAAGAGGAAAGCAAATTGTTGATTTTTAAATCAGCATTGGGCTACAGAATTCAGCTGATAGGAAAGGGGAAATAGGAACCTGGAGGGATACGTCTGCACTTCTTAATAATCTCTGCCTGTTAGGTACAAAAAGAACCAGTATCCATTCAGTCTTGGAAATTATTAGAATGATTTCTTTATTTCACCTGAAAAAAATACGATAACAGGCAATACATTTTTTATTGTCTTACACACCTAAGTAGTTTTGACTCTGTGCACTGATAGATACAAATGAGTCTGCTCAGGCATAATTAAAAGAAGTAAAATTAAGGAGTAGTAAGGAATGTAGAAGGCAAATAACATCTCGTGAAAAATGTCTCACTTCAACTTCAAAAGCGGTAGAGTTTGGATAAGTAACAAAACTGAGGTTTTCTCTGTTTGAAGGTTTTGTCTGTTTGAAGGTCAAGCTACACTCGTTAAGAAGTCAATTCTGATATGGTCCTAACATTTACCACTCTACCAAGTAATAAATATCTCAGCTGGAACAACAAAACCAGTTAAAATTGGTGGCAACTGAAACAATACTAGCTAAGCCCCCAAATTAATGGTTACTGAAATAAGCTGAGACAGTTTGCAAGCTCACAAGCTTGCTTCTCATTGTAACATAAAGTCATAAAACCATTGAATGGTTTAGCTTGGAAGGGACCATAAAGTCCATCCAGTTCCAACCCCATGCCATGGGCAGCAATACCTCTCACCAGATCAGGTTGCCCACAGTCCCACCCAACCCAGCCTTCAATACTTCCAGGGATGGATGGAGAAGCCACAATTTCCCTGGGAAGCCTGTTCCTCCATCACAAGGAGGATACTCTGCCTCTGATCTCATCTCAATCCCCCCTTTTTCAGTTTGAACTCATCCCCCTGTCCTATCACTAGAATCCCTCATAAAAGGTTACGAAATAAAGGTATTGATGCAGCAGAAGTAAAAAGACCTGGATCTCACTATAACTACTTGCAGGTGCTGATCTATATATCCATTTATTCAACTTATCAAAAACATTCTGAAGCCAGTGTCCACATTTCTACATCTACACTTGTACCATCATCAAGATATTGTAACCAACAGCACTGGAAGGGACTGCCCAGGGGGTTTGTGGAGTCTCCTTCTGTGGAGATTTTTAAAACCCACCCAGACGTGTTCCTGTGTGACTGGATGTAGGCGATCCTGCTCTGGCAGGGGGATTGGACTTGATGATCTTCCAAGGTTCCTTCCAATCCCTAATGTTCTGTGATTCTGCAATAAACAAGGTGGATTAAAATACAGTGCACGCAGTGATGGGAGATTACATCTTCTGTATGCATCTAGGCTCGAGGAAACACTACATTGGTAGATTTACTTGGTTTCTCTTTTAAAAGGGTCTTTCTCTGATAACTAAGATTTTGCCATCTAAAAAAAATAAAAGGATAAATTTGTTTTAGGCCAGAAGGGTGCTACAGACAGGACGACTTCAGACAGGTTCTCTCATTAGAAAACAGTAAGTTTCCAGTTATCCTGACAGTATTTTTAAATAGCTGGAAAGGACGGCTGGCGTTAGGAAAAACTGAAATAAAAGAACCTAAGATTCCAGAGTGTGAGGTCAGCTATGTGCTTGCTTGGATTCAATGGCTGGTCTAGGAGGATTGTATTTCCCTGCAAGAAAAGGCAAACTTCTGTTTGACAAATGCCCGGTTATATGCACACATAAAACTCTTACCTGTACCCATGAACCCATACCTTGAGGCTGCCTTTAAGGTACAAAGAACCTTTCTTCCTGCTGCCATTTCAGGATTTAATTGTGCTTTGAACAAAGAACAATCCTGGATTTACACCTGAGTAAATGGTCGAGGCAACGGGCTGATAACTTGCTAATAGTTTTAACGAAAACGATTGTTACCTCTTCGACACAGAAAGATCATATTTGCACCCATTCTCACATAATAAAAGATGTAAATACTGTGTTTTTCACACAATAAATTTTTTCTACATAAATACCATATTTTTCACGTGTAGATTCCTTTTTCTTAATAAATACCTCAGTTTTCATGTGTAGACTCTTTTCTGCACACAAATACCGTAGTTTTCACATGTAGACTCATTTTTCTATGTAAATTCAGTAGTTTTCATGTGTAGACTCATTTTTCTATGTAAATCCGAGTTTTATACGTGTAGACTCATTTTTCTACTTAAATCCTGTAGTTTTCATGTGTAGACTCATTTTTTTATGTAAATCCCACAGTTTTCATATGTAGACTCATTTTTCCGAGTGCTAAATTCAGCTCCTCATTGACCCTCATTTCTATACATGAAAATAATAGTGGACATTTCAAAAGAGCATCTAATTATCTGCGGTCAGATACTATTTCCCAAATGCTGCCATCTACATATCTAATAAGAGAGTGTTTTATTACAGTAGACATCACTCAGCATCCTTCAAACCAAAAAATTCAGTGGGGTTATTTTTCTCCCCCTGCTCTCACAGACTCACATTTCTTTGCAGTTTTATACACTCTGCCAGGTTTTGTCCTATAGACAGCAAGAAAATGAGGACAAAGAATGCAAACCATATTATTGGCCATCGCTTTTTCTTGCTCGCATAGCTCACATACCAAAGTTGATTCTATGAAATGGCAAAGCCAGCCTCATCTTGACCTCAGTTTACAGGCCAAAGCTATACTAAAAAAAAAAAGCTGTTAAAACCTAGGGGATCAGAAAAACCAAGAAAAACTAAAGTAAGGATGACAAAGATCTTTCTTCCATCCGTTTAATTTGACAAAAAGCATCGCTCTATGAATACTTAACACACTTTCTTTGTTGCAATAACTACAAGATAATTTAAATCTCAATACGCACAAATGGCTTTTATAACAGTGGGATCTAGACTCCTGCCTTTTCCAGGAATATATTTAACTCCATTATCCTTTACAATTAGAAATCACCTGCTTTACATCAGAAATCACCAAAATTAGGTACTAAATAACCACCATTAGTTCGTTGTTAGAGGCAGCAAGTGAATCACCCGAACAGCATCTCAATAATAACGTAAAAAGACAATGAGAGGCAACGTGTGATATTTACATGCAATATATTAATTATTAAACTTTTCGAATTACCATTATATATTTATAATCTTAATTATGCACACAAATGTCCTCAATATTAAATGGGGGGAAATTATATTATCATTATTATTATTATTATTAAATATGGCACAACAAAAGCGGTGTCACGCAGCCGGTTTGTAATGGATCGCTAGTGCCCCCTTCTGATGCGAAGTAAGAAAAAATACCTAAGTTTTACACAATATTCGCTGATGCCTTGAGATTTCCTTCACTTTTGTGTTATTTTCAGGGTAGGAAACCTGTTAAGAAGCTCGATGTAAACCGATCATCCTTGAACTCACATTCTCAAACACTCTCACTTTGATAAATAGAGAAAAAAGGTGAAATTCAAAATATAAAACATATTTTACTGGAGGTTCATTATTAACCTTTTAATTTAGAGCCTATCTTGCAGTACAACTTTTGAAAATACACTGAATTTAATGTTGTTTGGTTAATTTTTTTAAAAAACAATTAATAACAACCACTTGTGCAGGTACATGGGGCAAACACACAACCGCTTGTGCAGGTACATGGGGAAAAAATAAACCAAAGCCACAACCCAGAATTAATCACTGTAAATGTCATATCGTCAGGTTTCCTACAGAACCACTGCCAACGAGAATAAAGACACGCTCATTCATTACAACCCTTTCCCTTTGACTTAATATAAAGGGCAAAAGGCAGCATGATAGATCTAAAAGATATTGCCTGCAGCATCGATTGCTCCGTATCGATACTTTCTTGCTCCTGCCTTCTCGGTGTTGTTTTGGGTGCAGGGTGGATGCTCATTCTTTGCATTATCCGGGACTATGCTCATTCCTTGCATTATCTGGTGTAACTTTACTTCTTCATTTGGGTTACTATTATTCCCTAGTAACTGCTTAATTGAGGATTGTGATAACAAGGAAATTAAGTCCTGAAAAGGTAAAACAAAACTTTCCTCCTAGTTTGGAAACAAATTTCTGTTTTCTCATGAAAAACAAAGTAGTAAAAATAAAATCAAGGAGTTTTTCAGTTCATGCTGATCTTTAAAATTTTTATTCTAGTGTATTTATCTGGCACATCCTCTTCCTTCTGGTTCAGTTCAGTTTAGTTTGGGGTTTTGGTTTGTAGTGTATTTTATTAAATACACAACTTAATAAATTTTATTAAATTTTATTAAATTTTATTTGTAGTTTATTGATTTCATTAACATTCTGAAAGTTACTGTAAAAATACCAGAAATAAATCAGCATCAGGCTTCAGTCATGCAAAAAGGATCCCACTGCTGGGAGCTGCTTCTGCAAAGCTGGTCCACAGTACTTGAGATCAACACCAGGAACAAATTACTGTTGTAATCGGAAGTGCCAGCTTAAAACAGGATGATTAGACGGATCTTAATAAGCTTGAAAACCAGTATTTATTGAAGTTAAGCATATGTTTGGGCTGTGAAGTGTCCTCTCTCAAATATTCTCATAATAATCCTTTAGAGAAATAATGCTCTCGCTCTAATCTGATGTTTCCCCTTTCTGCATCTGGGTAGTCTGAACATACTCCCTCTCACCATAATCGCTTCACACACACACACACAAAAAAAAAAAAAATGAAGAGATTCAATTTTTCTGACAGAGCACATTAGCTTCTGCTAACTATTGCACTAAATATATTTGGAACTGTGCTTCGTGTCACAAATTTTAAGAGGCTGATTTCATGAAATATGGCAAAACCAGAAGTTATAGACTCCCATCGACAACTGCAGATAATAATCTTCTCCTTCTTTTATTATTTTTTTGCCAGAAATCAAAAACGTGTTATATATTTAGCAAAAATCTTGTCTTCTTCAAACAGAAACCTTAGCATCCCTGTATCATACAGCATGCGAGTTCTCAGTCGCATCTCATTGTACAGGCAAATCAACAATCAGAAATACATATGTTGTGTATGTGCTCCTGGAAATCCAACGTTTTCATGCAGTGGCCACATGTCCTTTCGTGTAATTTCATCACAATCACCGAACCCATTACCCTCCTCAATAAAAAAAGATTTTAAATAAGAAATCCAACCATTTCTTTTCAAAAACTAGTTGCACAAAGCAACTGTCTCACTGCAGCTTCACCAAATCACAAAACATTACGGATTGGAAAGAACCTCAAAAGATCATCCAGTCCAACCCCTCCACCACCTGATCTAGCAGGATCCACTTGATCTAGCAGGATCCCCTAGGTCCAGGATCCACTTGATCTAGCAGGATCCCCTAGATCAAGTCGCACAGGGGGGTTTTAAACTTCTCCAGAGAAGGAGACATGAGTATTCCCACTTCTAAGGCAACTCCAATATTTTTGAGATTACTAGATGGACATATTTGGGAGTGTGGAGGTTTTTACACTCAGCTCAACACATCGCTTCCATCATCCCATAAAAGAGGATGCTGGTGGGGGGACACCATCTGTAGATGTAAAATCTCATAGTAACCAGCAACAGGTGACCAAGCTGTCTAAGCATGTCACCCGACCCTGGTATCTGAATTGCTATAAACTGTAAACACTGAAGGGAATATTTCTAATTTATTTATTTTTGCAGTGAAAAGAGGAAGAGAGAGTGATGAAGATAGGACACAACCAATGCACTGTGAGTTTTCCGCTGTCCTTCAGCCTTGCATGAGGACGTAAATCATAGAAACATCGAATTCGAGTTGGAAGCGACCTCTGGAGATCATTATATTTCTCTCTGTTTAACTACCAAAACATTGTACTGGTACAAATTGGGTCAAGATATAAAAGTATCTATTTTTTTAGGTATTTTCCTTGTTTCCACATGAAAGATTCAAGAAAACAGCTGAGATGAGTCTGTGCCGAAGAGGTTGTTCAAAGGCTGACTTTTAGCAGCTGCATGAGATTACAGATAAATAATCCAGATGTTGCATATTTCTTAAAGTAATATTAGCATCTATTTGTGGAGGAGCAAGGATGATACAAACCACTGCTTTATCCTCTTTTCTCTTGGCTAAACTTCACACACTGCAGCACTGCAATTTTTAAGGCTATTTTTAAAAAAAATTACTTAAAACAGACCAGAATTCTAAAGATTTTGCCAACAATAAATGAAAATGCAATTGTAGGGAGGGAAAATATGATGATAAAGTCTTATTCCAAGGGTCATCAATATAAACTGTGTGATAATTAATTGAATTAATACTTTAATTAAAACAATGTTTTCACATAATATAAGTTTCTGAACCCAAATTCCAAGCGCATCCCTCCCTCTGTGACAAACAATATAAATCTCTTAATATAATGAGATTTATTTTACTTCTCTCTGTTTATCGTTTGGTGCTTTAAAATCATCCTTCTCAACAACGCCCTTTGTCTTTTCAGTTTGCTAGCATTGTGTGGTAAGGAAACAGAAAAGTCTGAACAATAACAACTTATTGCAGAAAATAAACAAGTAAAAAAACCCAAACAACCAACCAAAACAAACCTCTCTTCACAAAACCATCAAAAGGACTTCAAGGTACAAGGCAGCAAATTATTTCTGGTGTAGGAATTGGGCTGTGCCCAGTGAAAAGCCCACCCTACAGAGAAGAGTGTGTTGATGTATTGGCTGGTGGGTTGCAGGCTGGGACACCACATCACCCACATCATGTGTGAGAGAGAGAACTCTGTACTTCACATGGAGTACACTTCAGCTTTGTCATGCACAGCTAGCTGGCTGGCAGAGAACCTGGGCACCAAGAGAAGAGCAGTGTGTGGGATGTGCAGGGCTCCATCCTGGTTTTACCTAGAGATGCCACCATCATTGCTTTGGCTTCCCAATATTAGCATCACCTTCACCACACACTTGAAATTCGGGTTCAGCAAGGAAGTTTTTATTGAATCCCCAAATAACTACAGTCTTGCTGACCCATTTCTATAGAAAATATCTAAAAGTCGTGGAGGAGATGTCACGGAATCACCGAATCACAGAACAGTAGGGATTAGAAGGGATGTCAAAAGATCGTCTAGTCCAATCCCTCCCCATGCCACAGCAGGATCACCTAGATCCAGTCAGTGAACTACAAAGGCAGGACATGGTGGGGAAAAGAAGGAAGGTCTCTACTAAAGTCTCACAAAAAGCAATAAAAAGAGGGACCTTCCCTACCATCTCATCCTGCTCCAGAGTCTAGAGGTTCAATCCTACCTCGTCCTCTGCACAAGTTGCTCCTGCAGCAGCAGCAGCAGCTCATCTGAGGTAACAGAGGTTTCATCCACCATCTTTGATCCAGCTGGAGATGCTGGGCCCACAACAAGGGGCATAAGCAACCCCAGAATTTGTAGGCCAGGGAAGCTTATGCAAATGAATCTCAGAGCTTCTATTATTCAACCCTTTTTGTGCTGCCCCTGGTAGGGCACACACTGTGGTAATTAGTCCCTGTGTGGTGCCTCCAGGTGGGGCTGCCTATCTACTGCTGACACCAACTGACCGCTTCCAGGAGTCAGAGTCTGGGTGTTTCTGCCCATCACCCAACTTCTGGTGACATTGTTTAGTGGCACCATCCTCCTCTACCATTTTTGTTCAGCTCCCCCCTACCCCCTTTATTTTTTTAACACCATGACCTCAACATTCTCATTCCTTTGTGGTCCAATGACTGAAGAGAGAATGGGGAAGAATGAAAAGGCTGGGTTAGCAAGCAGGGAAATCAGTAACATGAGGAGAGAGACGGAGCAACTAATTTGTTAGGGAGAAAAAAAAAAACCACCTTTCCCTTGCCTTGAGCAACTTTCAAGCTCAAATTCTTGTAGCTCTCAACCACATACACTCTGCAAACCTGTCACCAGATGCCTGGGAGCATCCAAATATGTACCGATGCTTTCAGATTTTTGTGAATTGTAACAGCAGTAGTTCACATTAAAACGATGTTCTGTAGCCTGGTTTTAGTAACTGCAACCTGAGCTGTTAGGTTTTCTTTGCACTCTCAAAGCTTGGGGGTGCAAACAGGGAGATGCTGCAGCTGGATGTGACCATCTTCAGGTGAAGATTGGGGTCTATAGGGAAGTCAATCCCCCAAATTCCTAGACAGCATTTTTAAAACTGTTGATTACCAGTTTTTCCCCCTACGCTCTGTCTTCCACCTTCCTCGCAGACCACAAGGTTATAGCAGGACCAGAAGGTCTGTGGTAGTTGCTGAGGTTGGCACAGAAAGTGGGGAAGAGGAGCACCACTCACACAATCTCAGTGAAGGTAACAAAACCAAATTTCCCTTTATTCCAAACGAAACTCCTCAAAACCACTTTAGACACCCTGTTCTTAAAACAAAAAGGAGGAGTGCCTGGAAAGACACTGGGAACTTCAAGTCCATTGCTCGAAGAGCCGTATTGTTTTGCAGTTGGAGATGTGCAACTGACAGTGGGAATGCGTATGTGCCTGTGTATGTCTGCTGTGTGTGAAGACTAGAGGGATTATTCCACGTTAATGAGAGCCAAGGAATTCCTCTAGCAGCATCTTGCATAAGTGAGAATCACATAATTTAGAGCTGGCCAGGGGCAGCTTTAACTTACATGCCATTTTCAAAATTGCTTCTTTTTTTTCCTTCCCCCCCTCTCTTTTTGAGGAAAGAAAAGCTATAACTACAGCCTTTTTTTTTTTTTGCTAGCTCCCTGCCATTTTGCATGTCCACTTCTACAGAATGGATTTGCACCCTTGTAGAGAACCTGTAAGTGGGATACGTGTTATTTCCTTAATGGGCTAATACTGATTTTGCAGAACAAAAGTGATAATATTACACAATGTTCCCCTCAAGTCCATTAAATTAAACCCCAGGCTATGCAGTCTGTAAATCACCGCAGATTATGCTACTGGGGTCCATATTCTTCCCCCACTCTGACTCCCTTCTTGTTTTCCTTATAAAGCAGCCTGGAAAGGGATGTCTTCTATCAGCAGTGATTCATTTATTTGTGTTAGTGTCCCCAGCAATGAGGAAACATCATAACTCTCCCAGGTTATCTTCTAAAACCTGAAAAGCAAAGGTAGATTTAAATATAAGGACTCTCTGAAGCCACTCAAGCCTGTGCTAATTCCATCCCCTCAGCACACAGTAAATTAAAGTTGTAATACTTTATAATAACTAAGAATTTATCCCATTTAACAAAGCAGTTGCTTAACAACATCCCATCCTTTCTCCCACACAAGAGCTAGCCTGATTCGCTGTAGAGCTTTGGACAAAGCTCTTGTTTTAAGTGAATTTTCTCAGCTTTAGAGCTGCTTTAGAAATCTCCATCTAGGGTAGGCATGGATATACCACAAGGCTGCAATCCTTATGCGGTAAACCGTGCCAGTAACATCTCTGTGAGACACCGCACACTGCAAGATACAGAAAAACTCCTTCAATATCTCTTTTACAACTTTACTTATGTATTTTTAAAGTTTTCTTTTTCTTACACTATTCTAATTATTTTTCATGACACTGATGCAAATGAATCCACCCCATAGTTTTGTGGGGAGAAAATGTGGTATAAATGGTACAGACTGAATAGCCATGACCTTTCCATCCCTAGCCTTCTTTCCATCCCAAACACAGATAGCCAATGCAAATCTGCTCAAGGGAGAAGGTATGGAAAACTGCCTGAATTAGTGTCTCCTTCATTAGGTAATTAATTGGAAGCCGCAACCACCACTTAAACGCAGCCAACTAACCCAAAATAAGGTGCATATGTGTACAGAGACTTCTTTCTTTTATTTGAACCCATAACTTTTCTGGATTCCTAAAGAACTGAGAAAAGGCAGAAACCTATTTCCTGCTAAGATTATAATCGAGAGTGAGGTAAGGCTGGTTTTAAAATAGCTCCATTAAAGAATGGCTGGAGCTCGTGTTAGCAGAGGCTGACAGAAAATAAACCGACCTCATCCAAGACAGCATTTTTGTTTCAAATTGCAAAATCTGTATGGAATGATTCAGAAATAGTGGGGTTTTTTAGCTCCTGTAGGTTAATTTAAATAGGAAGCTACACCTCTACATTTCATGCTAACTACCATTTCTTTTCTTCTCCAAGTAATCTTAGTAGGTGGAGGGAAGGAGAGGCGAACCTTTTAAACATTTCTAGCCTGGTGTGGGGGTGGAAAAAGAATCTCGTAGGCTCTGATAGTGACTGCCCCTTGAAAACAATAATTAGCTTGAGAAAAGCACAGCAGTTTCAGCTGTCAAAAGGCACGAAATCCCAGTGTCACCAGTTTGATCAGCTCATTGATAGGATATGCAAAGACCTGTTCAGAAACGCAGCAGTGATAGGGATCGGCGTGTTTGTACGGTGTCAGTTCAGGCAGTGGAAAAAGACATTTAAAAAAAACCCCTAAAATAAGAAAAAACCCAACAAAATAACAACCCATGATGATTGTCAAACCTCAAAAAGTAAAAATAAACCCCAGTACTCAAACAGAGTGGGTTATAGTTCTGAGGATGATGTCTCAGCTGAGCTTTGCCACTCAGCTTTCTGAAATAATAAACAAAATAGGGCTAAAAATAATGCAACAAGGATAAGAAGAAGGAGAATGAAGCAGGACAAAAATGTTTGTGAACTGATCCCAGTAATCCTATGAATGCACAAAAAAATTAGTAGCTGTGCAAAACAACATTTTCCTTTGAGTTCCTAATGCAGGAAGTAAAGTAAATATTTAACCATTGCAACTCTATTATTTTTTATTACTATAATTTAACAATTTTGTTTATTTTTTATTGGGAGTTTGATTTGGTGCTTCGCAAATCAAGAAATTCACAGTTTCTGCCACGGCGAGTTTGTCACCTTGGCTAAAAAAATAGCCTGTAGAGAGAGACCCGCGCATCCGCTCAGGTTGAAGGTCACAACTTCAGGTTCTGTTTGTGTCTTTCTGCAGAGCAAGCACGTTTCTCCTAGTCAGCCACTTTTCCACTGGAAGCTGTGCATTTGTTAAAAAAAAATAATAATAATCTAAAGGAAAAAAAAAGGGTTGGCTGAAGACTGGAAGCTCTTTGTGCAGGGTTCGTCGTTTACTGTATTTTTACAGCATGCTCAGCACGCTGGAGACACGGCCTCCTGGGCTGTGGCTGACCATGGCCGGTGCGAAATGAGAGGTAGTTGGAAAATAAAAAAAAGCAGGGTGGGAACAGTATAAGGACATGACAGAAAACAACTCTCCTGCCCTCCTTCTGCACCCCCTAAACACACCGGAAGAAAAGCTGATGCTTGAAATGGTGATTCCCCAGTCTCTCGGAAAGCATCATCATCATCAATATTCTGACTTTGGGAAATGAAGCCTTGCACCAGCAGTGCTTGCCAGCCTGTCATTTCTGCCTTTCAGGGGGGAAAAAGCAGCTTATTACAATATTGGAGGAAGAGAGGGGGGATTTTTTAAGGTTTTTTGCTATGGGTATGAATGATCAGCACCGAATGTAACCACAATTACCCTCCAACTACAGCTGACTGTCTCAATCTAATCTGCTTTATCTTTGGATTTTGACGGAACACTCATAATAAACCGCAATGTCCTAAGCCCATAGGTCCAGCTATGCAGCGATGACCGTGTTGCTCTGGTTATCGCAGCCAGCACCTTACAAACCCTTGAAAACTTTGCACAGAGCCTAAACTGGAGGAACTCCTTCCCAAGACTGAGAAGTATTTTTCCTGCCTGCCTCCAGTTAAAAGAGAAACTCAGATGCAGAAGTGATAAGGGAAAGTTACTCGAGCAGTATTTTTTTTGATCAGAAATGAGGTTAATTCCGGAAGAATCTCATTTAGGGGCCTTTTGCATCATTGGGTTAGGAAGTGAAACCTCTGAGGACAGCACTGGTGCAAGCAAAATTTGAAAACATGAGATCCTCCTCTGGCGGGAGGATTGGACTGGATGATCTTTCAAGGTCCCTTCCAATCCCTAATGTCCTGCGATTCTGTGATCACAGGATGTTTTCTAGTGGTTTTTCCTGTATCTCTGTGAAAAGCATCACTCATATAGTACTTTTATCTCAATTTACAAGTGTACTTAAAGCTTTAACTTCCAAGTGTAAGGGTTTGAGATAGGGATGTAAATCAAGACAAAAACATTAATTGAGAAAAACCTAAATATATTTCAGCTTTAATGTGGAAAATAGCCACAACCCTGACCTGTCCTCTGTCAGTGGGGCTTTTGCCTCTGTAAAAGGAGTTTAAAATATAAGATAAAAAGACACGTCAAGATACTTCTACAGTAACTGTTCTAAAGGTGAATTCTCATTTCAGTGCCCAGTACCTAAAAACAAAATCTATGAACATTTAAATACGAAAGTAAATTTTTCACTCTGGGTTTTTTACTCCATTAAAATAAATAAATAAATACATAAAAATACTATTAATTCTAGTGGAGACTGTTTCAATTACAGCACTTCATGCCTTCCACCTCCAGTGCATTAAGTGAAACAGAAAGGTTACTCCGTTAAATTACAGAATCTCTGGGTAAACGCATGAAATCTTTCCAGTGGAAAATCTTGATTATTAGGGAACTCCAGATTGTAATTATTTTTAGCTAATTGGAGAAGAAAATATTTTCAAGCCTCCATTTTCGAGGAGGTACAGTTATAATATTCCTACAATGTCTCTTGGTTTTTGAAATGTGGCATATTATTCATCCCGGGTCCTTTGATGTGTGTTTTTCCCTCAATCCATGCTCCAACAATTCTGTCATACAGAGAACTGAAAATTAAGTTATTCTCACCAGCAATACTCCCCCACAAAGAATCTATCAAACCATAGATATAAACCTCAGAACAATCCCTGCCAGGTTTCTCATGCAAATGCCGTAGAAAAACTTACAAGAGCACTTTAAGATATTGAGAACCCTTCAATACAACCCAGTATAATAACTTTTACTTGCTAATTTCTATGGGTCAGTTGCAAAGGAATAGACCTGTCAATCTTTTTCAGATGTAGCAGAATTTGTCTGTCTACAAACAGGGATGCTTTGTTGTTGCCATAGAGACTAATCCTCCACTTTCCTTCTGTTGACACAGCTAGTCACACTCTAAACTACCTGATCACACTTTTAATAGGCAGCTGACTCCACCACCATAAAAAGCTCAAATCAAGTTCGCAACACTTGACGCATCTACTGTTGCTTTTAAAAAATAATAATAATAATAATAACAACAACCAAAAAATGGTAATAAAGTGTTGTGTAAGGAGAATTCCACCAGCCCCGTCTCAAAAAGTAGGTCTCATAGAAGTAGTGACTGTCTAACAATTTGCTCAAGTGCCAACTTAATTATATTATTCTAAGTGAATAAATTGTTTTAATAGAGGAAAGGATGCTTTGAACCTGCTTTTTCATATCTTGGATAGGAGTTTCCTTTAAGCATCAATTGAATAAACACACGAAGTGTTGCAACAATTACCCAGAATACGATTTCTGCTTCTGCTCACGGGATGTTATATAATTTTCTCATTTTCAAATTTTAAAGCCTGACAAGAAAACAAATGTGGAGGCGACTCACGCCTTGCAATAAAGTGGTGTTCTGAGAAAGGAAATTTTCGTTTGATTTGAAATATTGTGGCTTGAAACATTGTGATGTTCTAATAAATAGCCTATACTTAAAGCTGATTCAAAGTCTATTCATACCTTGCTGGTTTGCAAATCAAATAGTCAGAATTGAGCCTTTTTCTTTAAAAAAAATAAAGAAGAGGGGGAAAAAAATGGTTCAAATACATTTTCCTTTGTCCAGATTAGAATAATTTTACAAGCCTCTTTCTTTCATTATTCATAGCCTAAATAAAAGGTGAAAGGGACAAAAACAACAAAATGGAGGGATGTTAGTATGTTAAATTAACTTTTTGCTGCTAAAATGACAGAAAGTCTTAACTAAATTTTTCATTAGCTTGCTGATTATTTCATCTAAATTTTTCCTGCACATTGGCATTAAAATGTCTCTACTTCCATTCTTCAACCTGCCTTTAGCTGCCTTCAACGTTAAATTGCTAATTCTCTTCCTGATTCTTCCTAACAGAATGAAAATTGTAAAGGTAATTTTCCAAAGCTATTTTGCCCTCCTTTAATATATATTATAAAAAGTTTGTTGTGACTCCTTCAATTAACAAGAAAAATTGATGTGTATCATTAATTACGTCAGTAGAAATCATAAATCATCACTGAGTGCTGCAATTAATTATTTTAAAGTCATGTGAAGACAAATGACAGGCAGAAGATAAATCCACAGACCCTTCAGATCAGAGTGAAATGGGAGACAAAAAAATGGAGAAGAAGAAAAGATGCAACAAAATTGGCAACAGTTTATGAATTAAAACACATGAATCATTTTCCCCTGCTTTAACAATGATAATAAAGAGATTAGAGGAAAATTAAAACTCTCGTGGGAGTCAGTGGTGTCTTTACTACAAACTTTGATTTTCAAGGGTTGCGTGTTTTTATTTTCACTTTCTATAAACAGACTGAAAAAACCCCATTCTATTACCAGCTTAACCTTTTTCCCTTCTATTTGTCTTTGTTTTGGAAAAGGGTGGCTAAAATGCCAGAAGGATCAAAACCCCTTTTTTAACGCCTTTTACCATCTTTCCTGCTGTAAGGTCAGTGAGCAATGTGATCCTTTAATGGAATTTTTCTCTGGTGGAAAACACAGTGTAAATTAAAAATAATTGTTGATAGGCATTAACAACAATTATATCCATACATAAATATTATAAATACTATATCTATTATAGACATATCTATCTCTTAGACAAATTTGAATGATACATTTCAAAGAGACAGACCACTAATTCATCTCTAACCATCCTTTAACACTAAAGAAAGTGGCTCAGAACATGCAGGAACACATAAAGGAATTATGTTATTAACGAATATCCTAAAACATAGGGTTTTCCTGAAAAAGCCCAGGTGTAAAACGTCACAAAGATCATTACTCGTACCAGAAGTTGGGTCCTTGCACCATACTTCTACCTGCATGGATGCACACAGGTGCACAAATACGGGCTAATAATGTCTTTCAGAACCTTGCAGGAAGATCCGTGTCTCGGTGAAAAACACTGAACTTGGAATTTAAGTAACAGGATAAGAAATTTCTGGAAAAACATGAGGATTTAAAATCTGTACCAACCTTCTCCATATGGACATCTTCAAATAAAACTAAATATACCGATTCTGTACGTACCTATACATACCTACACGTCACTCACACAGCTCCAACTCCCCTTCTCAGCTGCAGTCTGCAGGCTTCCGAAATACCCACAGCATTAGAAAGTTTTCAACTTCAGAATGTACACGTAGTTTTTCTAGTTAATTAAGCAGATACATTGCTTAATGATTTTCAAATAATTTACAAAATATTCACGAAGTATTCACGTGTGTTCAAAGGAACCTAACCCTCTCCCAGTTCTTGTCCCTCTACAGGGAACATCAGGGTGAACACAACAACATCCTTGTTGAATCACCATTGAATGGAGGAAAAGGGCTAACAAGGCACAAGCAATCGTACTTTGTAGAGAGGATCAAAACTGGCTTGGCCCTTCACCGTGGTACTTAAAGGGCATATGAGCTTTGAGGTTGTAGAATGGAGTGAGTGAAGTGCCTGCTTGTTGCATGGGGTTGGGACTAGATGATAATTTGGAGGTGCCTTCCAACTACGATTCTATGATTCTATCGATTAGCAACAGTGAAGAAGTGACACCTGCTTTAAAGAATTAGGCAGGATGCCATGGGAAAGATCTGCAAAGATGGAGAGCTCTGGGACATTAAGTCACCCTCATGTCACAAGCACGTATTTTGCAGTGGTTTCATTTAGGTAGTACAATTCTTTACACCAAATCATTGCAGTTATCACTGTCTATCTGTCACTTGAACAAGTAGGGACAGTGCTTTTAAATCTTTTATTAGTTCTGTTTATTTAATCATGTAAAATTACATATAAAATGTTACCATCCACTTAGGTTTGCACAGAATCACAGAACATTTGGGATTGGAATGGACCTCGAAAGATCATCTCTGAGAAGAGACCAGCACCAACTTGTCCACAATGTCCTTGCAGGTAGTTGTAGAGAGTGATGAGGTCTTCTCTCAGCCTCCCTCTTCCACAAACTAAAGAGCCTCAGCTCTCTCAGTCTTTCTTATATTGATGTGGAACCTCCTATGTTCCAGCTCACACCCGTTATCCCTTGTCCTATCACTAGATGATACTAAGAAGAGCCTGGCTCTATCCTCCTGACACCCACCCTTCACATATTTATCAACATTCACGAGGTCACACCTCAGTCTCCTATATTCCAAGCTAAAGAGACCCTGTTTTCTTCAGAAATACACTTCTATTTCAGCTACCAGTTATAGGCTTAGGCAGGAGGCAAGAAAGTAGACTGTTACAGAATCAAAGAATCACAGAACATTAGGAATTGGAAGGGACCTTGAAAGACCATCCAGACCTGCCACAGCAGGTTCCCCCTAGATCAAGTTGCACATGAACATATCCAGGCGAGACTATTGTCAACAAGCTCCTTATGAAAAGCAATGTTTTCTTCTTGAATCTTATTCTACCGAGAGCATTCTACAGTTATTCTGGTCAGCATCTGGTCATCATGCTGTGATGTTTGTTGGATAGAATTTATCATGAAAATACTGCTTTCTCAACTTGTTATCCAGCACAGAGGCACAGAAATGGTACCTACGGATGAAGGTGAAGACACAACATCTGGCTGTTACTTTTTCCAGAGGCACAGGGAGTCATAACATTCCCCCTGACCTCTTCCCTTCTTCTTCTGATAACTCATTCAGCTATAACATCCGTGTGATAGCAAGTATACACTAAACTAACTCATAAACAGACCCTACAGGATCGCTCATCGATTCTGGGTGTCAGCAGTAAATGTTCCTGGAACACTCCATTTCTTTAATAGTTATGGGAAAGTCAATAGGGTTACCCACTGAGTAAACAGTATGCTAAACACAAAGTTAATGGTGGAAAATTTGATTCTCATTTCTAGTGGAAAATATTTATTTTCTATACTTCTACCTCATAAAACATTATATATTGTGATAAACACATTCTGCTTCACTGAAGCAGTGCTGGAAAACATATATGAGAGGTTCTCCTTGAAGTCAGAGTTGTCCAGTGCAACTCCAGAAGCTCTAACTAGATCCTCAGCAGTCTCAGATGTAAACTTGTATGAACATATTAGCTCTTAATTATTGAGCCAACAGACTAGTCCAAGTGAATTTTTATACACTTGGACTGTAAGGCAGCTATATCCTATATTTTATGGTGGTTTTGTAGATCATCAGCCTGGGAACCACCATTTCTTGAAACGGTGTAGGTCACACTTCACACACATGGGAAACCATATTGGAAACTGACCTTTTACTCAATCCTTTGTGCTAAGGGTAAAAAAGACTGTTGTTCTTTGTTACAGGGGTTTAAAAGAAAGGTAAGTCTGAATAATGCAATGATTCTGCTTTATAAGGAAATAAGTTAATCAAGAAAAGTAAAACATTGGACATCAGGAAAGATTCTTCACGGAGAGAGTGGTCAGGCTGCCCAGGGTGGTGGTTGAGTCACCATCCCTGAATGTGTTTAAAAGATGCTAAGATGTGTTGTTGGTTGATCTGGTTTAGGGTGAACTTGTAGAGTAGGATTGATGGTTAGACTCGATGATCCCAGGGGTCTTTTCCAAACTGAATGATTCTGTGATTCTGTGTCAATAAAAAATAAAGGAAGTGATATACATTAAATGATCAAAATTTTTTCACTTCAGAAATAATTCCTCAGACTTACTGAAATACGTCATGTTTTCTGTTTCCTAGCTTTCACTTACATTGGTCAAGATGACCTCCCGCAGATCAGTTGCGCACTGTTCCACATCCTTTGTCCTGCAAGTTGCACATTGCATCCCTCTCCTTATGCAACTCTCCACTTGCAACAAGACAAAGGATTTAAAGATCAAAATATATTGATCTTAATTCCAAAGTCAATGCCGTGTATCCTGGTATGTACACCCAACAATGCAAGTTAATTTGCAGTCATGCAAAGACCATCGGCAAAAGTCTATCAAAGCTGATGTGCTCTCAAGAAAACCTACTTATGCACAGATTGAACATTGAGGCAAAACGGAAAACCTGAGCGATGAAAGAAGGATATACATGACATCCTTTCACTGTATTTCACAGAATCACAGAACAGAGAACGAGAGGCCACGACAGAGAAGGAGACTTCAGAGAAGGAGACTCCACCGGACAGCCCCCTCCAGTGCTCTGTCACTCTCACTGTGAAGAATTTCCTTATCGCAGAATCACAGAATCACTCTGGTTGGAAAAGACATGCAACCATCTACCCTACCTTACATGTTCACCCCTGAAACCCATCCCTCAACACCTCGTCCAAAGAAACTTTAAACACACCCAGAAATGGCGACTCAACCACCTCCCTGGGAAACCCATTCCTGTGCCTGACCACCCTTTTTGTGAAAAAAATTTTCCTAATATCAAGTCTAAACCTCCCTGTTGTAATTTGAGCCCATTCCGTCTTGTTCTATCACTAACTGCTTCTGAGAAGAGACCAGCACCAACTTGTCCACAATGTCCTTTTAGGTAGTCGTAGAGAGTGATGAGGTCTTCTCTCAGCCTCTCTCTTCCACAAACTAAAGAGCCTCAGCTCTCTCAGTCTTTCTTATATTGATGTATATGTTCCAGCTCACACCCATTACCCCTTGTCCTATCATTAGATGATACTAAGAAGAGCCTGGCTCCATCCTCCTGAAACCCACCCTTCACATATATCAATTACACAGAATCACAGAACATCAGCAATTGGAACGAACCTCGAAAGATCCGGTATCAATGTTTCTTATAGACACTGCACTGAAGCAAAACATCCCTTAATCCCACATTCCTTGCTTGATCTTTAAATGACTGCCATGAAAAATTCCCGCTGTTGTGGAGACTCTAAAGTCTTCATTAATTAAATTTAACGCTAAAAGGAGTTTACAACCTTCTAAAACTGATTTCTCTGAACATCTCACATTTCCTCAGTCACACTGTGTGCCTCACCACGGCCCTCAATCATGACACAGATCCTTAACAATATGATGCAGATTTATCCGTAATTATTTCTGCCCTGCTGTAATTAATAATTAATTGTCACCAATTAAAATATGTTTCTTCGTTAAAAAGAGGGCAATAGCCAGCGATGCAATTTTTTTGTCCCCACAAAGACGATGACACCATTAAAGACATCTCTTTGCCTCCAGAATTCTGGGTAGGGAAAGGGAGACTGGAGGGGGAAAGAGTGCATGAAGGGTTTTTCGCTGTTGTTCTTTTGGTTCTTCTTACTTTCAAAAGGTAGAGATTTTGTTCACAAAAAGATTACAGAGCTATACCCTGCTGCTTATAAATCTTAAGATGTATTTTGTCTATTCTTCCAAAGAGCCCGTTTTTGTCACTCTTACTCCTCCTGAGCAATATTTTATATCAGTATTCGAGCAATATTTTCTCTGTGTTAATAAATGGCAGAACAGAATAGGTTTCTTTTTATTAACTGCCTTTAGAAGTCTGCTCCTCTAAAATGTACCTTTAAATGTAGAATTATTCAGCTTTTGTCACAATCCTCTCTCCTTCAAAAATAAATCAAAATGGCTGATATATAAAAGTTCAAGATAGGTGGGATTTCAAAGGCTAATCCCTGAGAAAAATAAAGCAAGAATATCAAGAAACCAGTTACTCAATTCTACCAGTCCTTGGGCTGGGAAAAGTAATACAAAGGAAATGTGGGATGGTGAAG
This sequence comes from Phoeniculus purpureus, assembly GCA_028565055.1. NCBI lineage: Eukaryota > Metazoa > Chordata > Aves > Bucerotiformes > Phoeniculidae > Phoeniculus > Phoeniculus purpureus. The sequence goes on from JAOXOE010000874.1 coordinate 32,137,462, forward strand.
TCTGGAAAGTTACTTAAATGCTTTTCAAACGTACTTTAGACTTGGCTTTGAATATGCTATGAATCCATTGTTCACGGAATGTATTCTTCCTGACAAAATAAGTGGAATCTCTCTTGATTGACAGCTCTGATAAGAACTTCTCCTTGGCATCTGTGGGACCAGGATTGTTCTATAGAGATCTACTCTGCTTCTTATTTGCTATCAGTTCAAGAAACAATAGACCTTATAGCTGGTTGCTTTGGTATGGGATGGAGTGTTACTTGCTCCTGGACAGATGAATCCTATTTGTCTGGGTGTGAAGAAGCCACTTATCTACCCTACAAAGTCTTAATGTGTGTTAACAAAGTGCTTTTGTCTGTCCATAACCCACCCAGATCGCTGCATCTCCCTAGTCACAGGAAAATGTACTCACATGATTGTTCCTTCCAATCCCCTAATGTTCCGTGATTCTGTGATTTGGGTGTAAAACATCATGAGTGCTAATTGATGATGTTTCACTAGTGTGTTAAAATGCATTTTTCCCCATTACCTGGGCAAATGTGAGGCTGAAAGTTTGAACTAGTAGAGGGAACACTATAATTAAAGAAGAATAAAATTGACAAGTTCAATGAATGCTTCAGATGTAAGAGGTGTTCCTTCACACTGTAAAATACGTCATCATTTTGCACAGTTTACACATCATTTCAAATTATTAAAACCATGCAAGTAAACCATCCTCGGTTGGACCAGAAGAGGGGTGGTTAGCAGATCAAGAGAGGTCCTTCTCCCTCTCTACTCTGCCCTGGTGCGATGGCATTTGGAAGATTGTGTCCAGTTCTGGGCTCCTCAGTTCCAGAAGGACACAAAACTGCTGGAGAGAGTCCAGTGGAGAGCCACCAAGATGATGAAGGAAGTAGAACACCTCCCTGATGAGGAAACGATGAGGGAGCTGGGTCTCTTGAGCTTGGAAAAAAGGAGACTGAGGGGTGACCCCATTCATGTTTATAAATATGTGAAGGGTGGGTGTCAGAAGGATGGAACCAGGCTCTCCTCAGTGCCATCCAGTGATAGGACAAGGGGCAATGGGTGCAAGTTGGAACATAGGAGTTCCACTTCAATGGACAGAGTAGTGATAGAGCATTGGAAGGGGGTGCCCATAGAGGTTGTCTGGAAACATTTAAAACCCACCTGTATATGCTCCTGTGTGACTTGATCTAGGGCATCCTGCTCTGGCAAAGTGATTGGACTAGATGATCTTTTGAGGTCCCTTCTGATCCCTAATGTTCTGCAATTCTGTGAAACCACCTATTGAAGTTTCTTAATTACAGAATGACAGAATTGTTTGTTTGGATGACACCTTTGAGATCATGGAGTTCAAGCATTGATCTGGCACTGCCAAGTTCACCACCACCAACCCCTGTCCCTCACAATACATTTCCATGGCTTTTCAACCTTTCCAGGGACCAGGACTCCACCACTGCCTTGGGCAGTCTGGGCTGGGCTTGGATAACCTCACCTGGGAAGAAATTGTTCCTCAGGGCCGACCTACACTTCCAGTGGCACAACTTGAAGCTGTTTCCACTCATCCTGTCAGTTGTGCCTTGGTGTATATCAGCACATCTGATCTTATAGGGAGGAGATTTTTAGAAGCGTGTCGTTTAAGCCGAAATTGTAGGGACAGCTGTTCCTCAGCACTGTCTGGTTAATGGTAATTCACAGAATCACAGAACATTAGGGAATTGGAAGGGACCTCAAAAGATCATCTAGTCCAATCCCTCCACCACAGCAGGATCACCTAAATCAATAGTTTGCAGCATTTAGGAAGGCAAAAGTCTTTTGTGGAGGTTTCTGTGAAGGAACTACTCCGTCTCTTTACACCCACTGATTGCAGTTGGCTGATAGTCTCAAAGACTTAATCTCATTCCTGTATGACTAGACAGCATTCCCAAGCAACAGTTTAGCATCTGAGGAAACACCACACTCATCGCCCCTCCAGCTGTCAAAAATAACATTGGGAAAACATTTCCAGGAAAAAAAAAACACTGAGCCAGAATTTTTTGTTCTTTTCATGCCTGGTGAATTAATAAACTATTTTTCCTGCCATTTCTGGAGATTTATATTAATTTGTATATGAAAAGTTGAGCTCTGATTGGCATGAGGACAACCTCTGACTGTATTTCTCTCGTTTGTAGTAAACTTCCAGATTACTTTATCTGTCTTTATTACTTGTTACTCCGCAGAAATATGCATGTATGTACAAACATTAACAGCTTTACAGCAGAGAAGCAAGGATTAAAGAGGCTTTATCCTTTTATCCTTTCCATCATTATCAGCCAGCATGGTATGTGCTCCTGTATTACATGAAAGAGAACATCCCCTGCCTCATCCTCACTTAGATTACGATACGTGCACTTAGAGATATATTAAATAAACATACTCCTGTTTATTAGTTCTTTACGTAGGGTTAACTCTTGAAACTGCAAAAAATAAGGTATTCTTGAAAATTTGGATGGCAGCACGTGGTACAGCAACATGTAAAGTCCTTGCTGCAGAGCCGAGGATCACTTCAGAGGAGGAATAGCCTTGACACACAAGCTTAATAAACAGGCAGGTCAAGAAAGGTATGAGAACAATGTCCACGCTGTGAAGCTCCCTTTGGGTACATAAAGCACAGCATTATACAGTCTGGAGAGAAGCCACTTCGAGGTAGAGAGTTTAGCTTTTATTAGCTGAGGGCCACTAAATCGTTTTGGGTGCATCTATTACTTCTTTTTTTTTCGTTTGTGGTGTAAAAGGTAAAACATCCTTAGTGGAAGGAATAAGTCAGACACAGGACTTTTTAAAATGTGATTTGGATCAAGAAGAAAAAGAAAACCCGAGACAATAAAGACCCAAAACGATTAGAAATGTTTGTACTGAAGTTCCACAGAACAGCTGAAGTCCTTCCTGCTGGTGGGATGAAAGAGTTGAAGTTTCTTCCCAGCCACAGGTCTCCATTTGTGTTGTTGGATATAAATCTCTAAGGCAGGGTGTCTGCCACTCAGCTGGAAAGTCTCAGACTTAGAAGCCAGTGCTAAAGAAGCACAATAAAACTACATCATGCAAATTCACTGTACAGTCCTATGGTAGCTGCTACAGGAGCATCAGCAGGCATTGTCCTCCATGAACGATCTTTTCCACTTCCAAGCTTTCCTACATTTCCATAATAACTTGAAATTATTTATCATTGTTGGAGTTTATCACTCTTACTTCAGTATAATAACAATAATCATCACTAAATAATATTCCAATAATTAAAAATTACTTAATAATTAAAATAATCAATAATTACTTAAATATTTAATGATTAAAATATCAATAATTAATATATCGATGTAATATTTATAATTTATTTTATGTTATATACTATGTATGTATATATTAATAATATGTAATTAATAGCCCTAACCCTGTTTATTTGTAACATCTTTTTTGTCAGTATTATTAATTTATTATTATGTTTTGATGATTATGATGATTATTATTATGGTTATTATTGTTTGATTCAATGTCTCTATTTTATGACCAATGAAATTCTGTGTGGGTTAAACCAGAACACGGATTTTTTTATTTTACTGCTTTTTTTAAGTCTTTCTGGGGGGTGTTGCTACTGAAAATTTTGCTATTTACGTGATCCTGTGGAATTATTTTCTTCATTCTTTCAATATTGCTTTTTCTTTTAAAATCAATATTTATATACACAGAGCCTTACATACATAAAGGGTTCTCCACAGACTAAATGCTGACATCCAGCCAAAAAAGCTGCATGGGTTGTGCTCACAACAGCTCAGAATCTGCAGGCAGAACATAAACCCATCAAGACCCTGGTGGTGAAAACAATTGTGAAAAGTGATGCAATACCACTGCCTTTCAATATTACAAAAATCTTTTGAACTGGAGAAAAAGCCACGATGCTAGACTTGATTATGTGGACCATTTATTGTGTGTGCGTGCGTGTGTGCGAGCGTGTGTGTGTGTGTGTGTGCGTGCGTGCCTGGTGAGCTTTCCCAAGAGCATTGCACATTGTATAAAGCCCTCTTTTGAAATATGCAATTATTTAGGGGGCTAAACTCAAAACTCTCCTGGTTCTTTTTGAAAAATAAAAGAAGAGGAATTAAATTTGGGTAGGCGCTTGAAGCGCAGTTTCAGGCAGGAGTGGTCATCTGCTTGTAGACAGACAGGGATGCTGGTGCAGCTGCTTCTATTCATTATACTGTATTTCACGTTTTCCTCACTGTCAACCCTTTATGCATTGAATCAACAGCACTAGGGAAGGACTTATTCACTGCAGGAGCATGTTTGTGAGCTACTCTCTGCTTACAGCCGTGCACATGAGAGCAGAATCTGCCCTCGTATGAAGCAGGGGAGAATATACTGAGAGAATCCTTCTCTTTATCCTTCTCCTGATTATCTTTCTTCCATTTCCTCACTCCAGCAATGAAGCAACAGCTATCCTCCATAGCATCGGTAGAGAGTTAATTCCCAAGATTCCTACTCTGATACTTCCAAGTTCCAGGGAACTCGCATTGCTGCCAAGAGCAAAAACCATTTAGTAAAGCTCTAAGAGCTTTTGTAAATAGGATGCCATCCAGCAGATTAATCAGACTTTCAAAGCAAATAGCTGAGGGGTTTGGTAAACAAGAGTTATAGCAGAGCACAGCGTTAAACTACATCTATAGATACATGTGTTTGTATAAATATCTATTAAAAAACTGGTTGCATTACAGCCAGGAAACAATTCATGCCTGGGATGACTGCATTATTAGTCACAGCACCGTGACCTCTCACCCCAAGTGATAAAGTACACAGGTCAGAATTGACAATACATACTCATGGCTGATCATGGCTGCCAGTTATTGATCTGAGGAGGGTGGGAATAAAGAAAACTTTGCAGGAAAAACATTGCTCTGAATTACAAACACGCATTCTCCTGAGACTCAGCAACTCTCTGGGTTTCTCCCACTGGAGCTGGGAAGCAAGAAGTGAGTTCAGCCAGTATTTAATATCAAGTGAATGTGGTGTTTAATCAATACTATTCTGCTTTTGTTCCACGATGTGGAAAGCAGTGTCTATTCATTCAGTAAAGGTTAATGCCAAGGGTCAAGTGATTTCACACTCTCTGTAGGATCCACAACATTTCAGTAGTTCAGATGCCTTGGACAATGATGACTCAGTTGGACTGATTTATTGCCACTCTAAGGCCCTGCTTAATACTAAAGTGCTATCTTATGATAATACCTCAGAAAATAGCACTGATAAAAGAGGAGGCAATAATTACCTACATTTTGGAGTAATGTCTTCATTTCTAACATCCTATAAAGATGTAAGGTCCATTTACAATGATCTGCTCCTTGTATTAGCAAGTCAGTTAAATCAGATATTATCAGTGTTCTCCCGTTTATGAAATGCTATCTATGCAAAAGAAATCTGGCGGGTGTATTAAGAGAAATGCAAATCGCAAGCGAGTGTAATACACTACATCATTTAACATACATTTTAAAGAATAACTTATATCCTTGTCTAGTTGCCCAAATAAAGAAATACTGTTCTGAGACGGATTAACAAGACACACGCACCAAAAAAAAAAAAAAAAAAAGAGGGGAGAAAATTGTCAGACAATGTAGAATAAAAACATAACCATCACAGATGCCTTGTGCTCCAATCAGGCTTTAACATGTGAGACCACATAACCAACAGTATTTACAATGGCTTCTCTTTTCTTTTTATAATCTTCTTTAAAATTTCTAACTTAAGAGTAGATATGCAGAAAGGGGAAGGCTATGTACTCCCCTCAACGTGATACACTGAAAATGACATTAGGTGAGGTCATTGTCTAAAGCAGAATGCATTTGACTTTGTCAGGGGTTCTAATTTTGAACATGTTAGGATCCCTGATTATTATTCAGCAATGTCTTATTCAAGATGTGTTTTATATAATGAAAGAAGTTCAGATGTCACCAGGAAAATAGTGTGAGAAGAATTAATTGGAAGGCTTATCAGAGAAAAGTAATTTAGAATCCAGCTCTACCTCATATATCATTGAATGATGAATATACCAATCAATTAACGAAATAAAATAAATTCTGCAAATTTGACTGAAGACATCCTATTATTATAAGTGGGAGGATATTTGGAACAGTTAATTACTCCTTATTTTAGGTTCTAAGTATGCAAAAATCCTTTATGCGACTTTTCAGCATCTTTCTCTCTCCCCCAATTAGAGATATTTAGAAATTTCTTCTGACTCGTTTTAAATGACGATGTCATATTTTCTATAATGCCAAGGCAGACACAGAAGAAAGGCTTATTAGTGCGAACTAAAGGGAAAAATCCCGCATTCTTACATTTGTGAGACAGCGTGTTGTTTTACAAATAAGTCTAATCAGTGCAGGGAAAAAGTCAAAATGTTCCCCATTGTATTTATTGAGAGACAGACTAGTGGTTGTGAAAAAAATCTACGCTGCAAGGCAACCAGTTAACTCTCTTTGACGTAATAAATTGTGTCTGACATCGAGAAATGTGTAGTGAGTGAATTTGGCTTTACAGTCTGACTCTTCTTTGAATAGAAAACGTCAAAAATATCAGTAAGGTTTATGAAAGATGATGAAACAGTACCGTTACAGAACAAAACCAAAAGCAGAGTCAAGACTCTGCTTAAACTAGGTGATCTTGGACTAAATGATCTTTCAAGGTCCCTTCCAATCCCTAATGTTCTATGAGTCTGTGATTCCGTGATCTTTGGAGGTCCCTTCCAACGCCTAATGCTCTGTGATTCTGCAAATTTAAAAGCTCTACATAGCTCGAGTTTCTGTACAACACACCTATAACATCTGACATCTGTTGATGTCTTCCTCTCCCAACAAGGTTTCAAAGTCAGTCTAAAAAATCCCATGGAATTTCTAGATATAATTTTGTATTGAAATGTAGTCATGATTAACCAATATATTCCGGGGGTATCCTGTAGTCATGATTAATCAATATATTCCAGAGCTATCCCGTGGTCATGATTAACCAACATATTCCAGAGGAATCCAACACCATCTCCAAGTAGAACAGAAACCAAAATTTTGAGTAGTTATTACTGATAGAAATTACAAAATCTTTCGTATCAGAAAGGAATCACAGAATCAGAGAACATTAGGGATTGGAAGGGACCTCAAAATATCATCCAGTCCAATCCCTCCACCACAGCAGGATCACCTAGATCAAGTCACATGATATTAATCTTTGTCTCCTTTCTATAACAACGTTTCATTTAATTTATTTAAAACCAGAACACTTTAGGTTATCTCAGTTGATGATAACAAAGACTTGATCGCACTGAATCAGACCACTGCATCATTAATTTTAGAATCTTACCTGGAGCCCCAGCCAGCACCCAAAATATGAGACAATAGAAATATCCAAGAGAACGACCCCTCTGTTTTGAACCCCTCTGCAAGTGCATATCTGCCTTGAACAAGGAATTTACTTGTCCAGGTTTTTCTATGAACAAATCAGTATCACAGAGAATTTGGTGGTAGACCTTCACAAAAAGAGGAGTGTAGAAAACACAGTCTGTCTTAACACTAATTAATGTTCTCATTATTACATACAGGCACAAATAAACACTCAATTTTTCCAAAAGCAAGAACAGCTACACACCATCAATATCCCCAGATCACGGTAACGAACTAGACTATTTGCAGCAATTACTGGAATAAAAAGGAGGATTAAAAAATCGGCCCAAAAGCTGATCCTAGACAGTTTTGTATGATCTAATAATACAAAAATTTCTGCTTTAATCTAACAGCTGGACTGCATATTACTTTCCTTTCTGCTTTGCATGCTGCAGTGGAATTCTAGTACAGCGGGTGCTTTGGAAATGAAGTACTAAAAAGGAATAACTTGTAGAGAGAGGAGAGAATGGCTATTCAGATCAACATCACTGTAATACCTAATAGGATACCAAGAATAAAGAAAAAAAAGAAAAGAAGAAAAAAAAAGGGAAAAAAAAAAAAGGACATGCCTAAAATTAGGCTTCTGAATCCATACTTAGGCAATTAAATAAAAGGCCTAATTATGAAGACAGCTAAGCAGCCAGGAGCTCCTATTATAGTGGGTGTCATCCTATTGCAGTGAGGGCAGTGAACTAGCTGGCTCCTGAAAAATGTGGCTGAGTATCCAGGCTAATTATGCAAAATACTTGCTTTGTGACAGAGTGCAACATCAGTGAGATTTATACAGGCAGATTTAGCTGCCTTTTATACACTGAGTGGTACAGACTGCATTTGGATCTCGGTTCATGTACAAGTTATGTGTGATATGAATGAACATGTGAATCAATCATGAATAAAGTGATTATTACAACTCTGTTACTTGGTCCCGAATTGTGCTCTCGTCTGCTGTTTTGTTCCATTTTTATCAGGTTGGTTTTTTTTGTTTAATCTTCAGTTGCCTGTGGCTTTGGGGCTTGGCAGGCTCACAAGTTGACTTTTAACTTCCTGGCGTTATCAGCGTACAAAAGAAATGGAATATTGCAAATAAAGCATTTTTTGAGTGTTGCAAATGAATAAAACAAAATTGTTGAAGAACACAATTTTTGGAAAGCGTGTTTCTTTCACACTGTCAGGGCACCTGCCGAAGATGGTCGAAATAAGGAAAAAAGTGATCTTCACAGAATCACAGAATCAGAGGACGTCAGGGATTGGAAGGGACCGTGAAAGATCATCCAGTCCAATCCCCTTGACACAGGAGGATCCCATAGATCAAGTTGCACAAGAAGATATCCAGGTGGGTTTTAAATGTCTCCAGAAAAGGAGATTCCACAACCCCACTGAGCAGTCCCTTCTAGAGCTCACATTGATGCGGAACCTCCTCTGCTCTAGCTGACGCCCATTCACCCTTGTCCTGTCATTGGATGACACTGAGCAGAGCCTGGCTCCATCGTCCTGACATCCATTCTTCAGGTGTTTATCAACATTAATGGGGTCACCCCTCAGTCTCCTTTGAAGAGGAGAGACCCAGCTCCTGTGCAATGGATTTCATGCACTCAGCACAACCTGTTGAGAACGCATACGTGCATCTCAAATACCTCAAAAACTTCAATGCAAAGTCTCCAGCTGTTAGATGTTGGCTTCCACTGACCTAGAAGATTAAACAGCTACTGCCAGCATGCTGAACAAGCCTGGCATCCTATCTGAACCCACAGACTGACTTTGTGCTCCCAGCTGCATGAGAGAAGAGTAAATGTGGCTTTCCATTCCAGCATGATTTGCAGTGGACACCATGCCAAACTGAAATACATAAACAAGCTTTCACAAACTACCCAGGTGATACCATCCTTGCACATTCACTCAGAAGAAGCAAACCCAAAGCAGCTCACCAAGCCTAACATAACTCCAGAAGAGCTACAGATAACGGATGTTGCTTACATATGCTTTCTTTCCCTCAATGATTTCTTCAAGCAGTTATTTATCCTGGAAGTGCTGGTTTCCACGAAGGAGACTCTGGGAGGAGAATGTTTCCCTTTGCTTTAAATTCTAATGACAAATTCCTTCTTTCTCAAAACACTCACTCTATTTGTAAAGCGTCTTTATTCTCTGCTCCGTGTTCACTATCCAAGACATCTCTAAAACAGGAAATTAAATCACAGAATCATTCTGGTTGGAAAAGACCCCTGGGATCATCGAGTCCAACCATCTACCCTACGTTACAAGTTCACCCCTCAACCAAGTCCCTCAACACCTCATCCAAATGATCCTTAAACATACCCAGGGATGACGGCTCAACAACCTCCCTGGGAAGCCCATTCTAGTGACCCGTAAGCCAAATCCATGCTTTTTCTCACAGTTATAATATGATGTCTCTCAAGGAAGTACCCAGGAGTGTATAATCATAGAATCATGAAATCATTAAGGTTGGAAAGACCTCCAAGATCATCAAGTCCAACCTCACCCTGCACACTCAAGTCCAAACCTCAACCCAACCCCTCCATGGCCAATAAACCCTGTACTGCAGGGCCAGATATACATGTTTTTTTTAAACCTCTCCAGGGGCAGCTCTTCCATCCCCTCCCTGGGCAGCCTGTTCCACCCACTGACCACTCTGTCAGGGAAGAAGACCATTTCCTCTTGTTCAATCACACGTGACCTGGGAGAAGAGACCAACTCCCACCTCTCTACAACCCTGTTTATGTAGTTGTAAAGAGCAATAAGGTCTCCCCTCAGCCTCATCTTCTCCAGACTAAACAACTCAAGTTCCCTCAGCTGCTCCTCATCAGACCTGACCTCCAGGCCCTTCACCAGCTTCCTTGCTCTTAGTTGAACACAGCCTGCATCTCTAGGCTTGCTCCTCTCCCTGACCTCCCTCCATCCCACTAGGCCTGGCAGAGCATCCCTCCACTGGACGTCTTCACTCTGTCCTACATCATGATACCCACCTGAGATCTCAGTACACATTCTGAATCCTGACCTCAGGTGTTTTCCACATCTTTGCTGATTTTCCACACCTGTGAAGCAGACGGGAGAGAATATGTCAAAGGCAGCTGTTTTACTGTGCAGCCTTAGTCTGTTTTTAATCTCTTCGCTTCAGTTGCTGAACTGAAATGTTATATAAATATGTCATTCTTTATGACAAAAGCCAAATAAATGCTAATACTATCATTAAAAAGAAACTTGTGTCTGGGGTGTAATGGGGAGATCAAGTGACAGAGACAGTAGCTTTTGCTCGAGGAAAGAGAACGTGAGAGTTCTACAACTTAAAAGAGTGATGCCACCGCAGCACTTCATTTGGGTTGTGCTGATCTGGGTGATGCATAGCACAGACACTACACACCACGTCTCTAAGTTCCATCATTCAGCACTAAAACACTGAACTGTGATCCCCAGCATACGATTTGCTGGCTAGCTGATGGGATAAGATTCACTTCACTTGTTGGAGATGGGGCTTCACTGGTCACATTCTGCAAAGAAGCCTCTGATGGAGCCAGGCTCTTCTCAGTATTATCCAGTGATAGGACAAGGGGCACGGGGTGTGAGCTGGAACAGAGGAGGTTCCACATCAATATGAGAAGGAACAATTTCTCGGTGAAGATGATGGAGCAGGGGAATGTGGTGCCCAGGGGGGTTGTGGAGTCTTCTTCTCCGGAGATGTTTCAAACCTACCTGGACATGTTCCTGTGGGATTGGATCTAGGGGATTCTGCTGTGGTGGGGGGATTGGATGATCTTTTGAGGTCCCTTCTAATCCACAATGTTTTGTGATTCTGTGTAATTGACTCTGAGAGAGGAGATGCGTTGTTCAAGTGCACAACCCCTGTGGTACGAAGCACATAGTTTTCCAGGAAATACCTGTAATATTCACACTTTTCCTACAAACAAGACCTCACCACTTCATCTCTTGAGTGTGACTTAAGCTAGATGACAAGAGGAACCAGAACTCTTTTTGAGTCAGCGAAAGACAGTATGGTTTGTCTAGCTTGGGTAAAGAAGCCTTTAATCTTTACATGCACATTATTTGTTCTGCCTTTGCTCAGTGCCCACCTCAGTGAGACCCTCATCCAGAGCTGGAACAAACAGACACTATAAAAATACAGAAAGCTCTCACTTCCTTTCATGACTGATGACTTCTCATCTTCTCAGGCATCTTAATATCTTGCTTACACGTAATGCTGACTGAAGATCAAAAGAGCATGTAGACAGCATCCCCCCACAACCTCCCATGCCTCTCCACACAGCTGTTCACATCGCATTTGAGGTCAGCTCAGTCAAAGCTACCTCAGCTTTGTTAAATTTTTTGACAATACTGTAGCTTTTGGATGCCAGTGCAAACAAGCTGCCATCACATCCCCGGGATTAGGAAAGATTTTAAACTTCAGTCAACTTGGCCTTGTTTGTTTGCCTTAGCTAAGATGAGGAGTTGTCAAACTACACAATTTCCATAGCTGTCAAGGATGTTTTTGAACATGCAAATCTGCAGTACATTTTATCACAAACATTGCAAAAAGCTTTAAAACCGGGACATATGAAATATGTATACTTTCTTTTTGTTAAGAAAGATGAAGTCTCTAGCTCAGCATACAGACCTTCACCCTGTACATCAGTGTAGAGCTGTCTTGTTGGGTTTGTAGCCAAATGGAAACAATAGAGCATCAACAGCATTGTCATCTCCTTCTATTTGTCTTGTCTGAGCCTTTTATTATACTCAGGCGTGAAGGATGTTGCTGTGATTCACTTTTCATTCTGCTTGGAATACTTGAGATATTCTGAGGAGGTGACCTAATACCACACACCAGGCTTCACTGACCCTATCAAGCAGGTGCTCAGGGTTGATGAACAAAGCAGCAGATTGCCCAAAGTGCTGAGAGGATGAAGAGTGGTTTTGAGTACATTTATCAGTTCTCAGGTATTCACTCTCTCTCTTCCTCTCTTGGTGACCACACTGCCAACCTGAATCTGTAAAACACCACAGAAACATAGAATCCTACAATGGTTTAGGTTGGAAGGCACTTCAGAGATCATCTAGTTCCAGCCTCCCTGACATGGGCAGGGACACCTCTCACCAGATTAGGTTGCCCAGAGCCCCATTCAACCTGGTCTTCAACACTTCTAGGGATGAAGCAGCCATGACATCCCTGGGCAACTTGTTCCAGTGCCTCAGCACCCGCACAGGGAGGAATTTCTGCCTCAGACATCATCTCAATCTCCTCTCTTTCAGCTTGAACACATCCCCCTTTTCCTAGCAAAAGAATCCTTAATAAAAAGTCCCTTTCCAGCTTTCCTGTAACTCCTTCAGGTACTGGACGGCTACTGTAAGGTCACAGCAGTCACCATCTGACTACGGGTTCTGCAGCACTTTAAAAGAAGGTGAAAGCAGTCACTTCTACCACTTAATGAATGATAATCCTCTGGTTACAACAATTACTATTCATTTGGATAGATTGTTGCCACAATTTAAAATAGATGACTTTGTCCAAACAAGCACATTCAACGCTGATGAACTTAACATAAAATTTCTTCTGTTGTCTCTTACCCAAAGTACCAAGTAACAGGATGAGAAGAAATGGCTTTGAGCTGGGCCAGGGGAGATTTAGAGTGGGTATTAGGAAAAGCTTCTTTACTGGCAGAATGGTCAGGGTTGGAACAGGCTGCCCAGGGAGGGGTGGAGTCACCATCCCTAGAGAGGTCAAAAACCATATATGTGGCCTTAGGGAACAGGGTTTAGTGAGTAGGGAAGGGTCGGGTTGATGTTTGGACTTGATGATCTTGGAGGTCTCTTCCAAGCTTGATAATTCTATAGCTCATTAAAGTGTGTGTGTGTGTCCGCAGTTAAGTTTTGGGACTTCGTAAATAAAAATGTGAAAACATGCACTTCAAACCCATTACATTTAATTTAGGCTCACAATCATCTTCTTCGGTTCTTTTCCATCAGGCTTTGCTCTCCTCTCCTCCATCTCCATAGGATTCTGACTGTTGACGCACATAGGAGCAGTCATGGTGGTGATGCATGAGCTTGGAGATTTGCTGCTGAACTCATCATTCTTTCCACCAGTGTCTAAGACCACAGTAAATTGGGTCTTGCACACATACAACAGAATTCTCTGCTTTCCATGAGAAAAATTTACTTTTTGGGTTTTACCTTTTTTGGAAGTTTTCATCTCGGTTGCAATTAGACATTTCATGTTAAATGGGCAAACTCAGCTACAGCAGCAAGGGAATATTTGAAATGCTAATGAAAGACCCAGACAAAACAGACTGAAGGATCTGTTGGAGAAACTGCAGAATCAACCAAGATGCAGAGGAGAGAGACTGTGAAGAGAGTACAGCATCTCTCTGGGCTGTGGCAAGCATTTTGCCTTCATCGGGCAGAAATATTGGAGAGCATTCCCTGCTGTTGAGCCTTTGTTCTAGGTTCACGTCCAGCCATTTCTTTCAAATAGGTCAGACCCCTGCCTTCTGCCTACAGGACCCTAATACAGAATATCATGTTTCCTCACTTTCCACATGGAATAACCATACATGAGCAAAACAGACAAGATTTCACATTATATTTGGCAGTTAGTCTAATGATTCATTGCCAATGTACATTTCTTCTGGAAGCACATTGCTGATAGTGTATATATGGAGTGTTAAAACCTTTATATTCCAGAACATTATAGGACTAAGCTGAACACAGCTATTTCCAGCGCAGAAATACAGTTGTAGAGAAATATGGGTGATTGAAATACTGCCCTTTCACTTTTTCTTAAGGACAACAGCCCTCTGTGCTCCTGCAGACATCTTGAAGGGGCTGTTGAGATGTATTATTCTGCACATTTAATGCTGCATAGGAATCTG
>JAOXOE010000874.1:32160474-32225249 GCA_028565055.1 Phoeniculus purpureus
TTTAAACAAGTCATATAATACAATATTATATAATTTTATATAGTTATAATTACACATTAGATAATTATAATACATTCTATAATAATTATATAATGATTATATAGAGTATACAATAGGAAATTATATAATACGAAATAATTTATGGTGTTTTATAATATTATATGACATTATCTTATACAATATCATGTCATATAATATTATATTGTACTGTATTACATTATGCTATATCATACTGCATTATATTATACTACATTATATTATAATCACATTAAATTATACTACTTTATATTGTATTATATATAAACCTTACATTTATGTATTTTAGTGTTAGCCAGACAACAAATATCGTCTGTAGAGACTGTCTTTCAGTACATTTTGCCTTCATAAGCTGCTATACAGAATATGACAGAAACAAGTAGGCAGCGCAATTAATCCAAACAAACTTTTTCTTCCAAGTTTACTTTTACAAATACCGCTGAACTATTTAAATCCACAAAGAGAAATGAGCAAAGTCCTTCCACACCGTGTTCCTGCTGTGGGAGGGTTTCCCACTTCAAATCATTAAACGTTCAACAGATGCATTTTGTTTTCCACTTGCACGTGCGCACGCAGTTCTTGAAAGGCAAAAGTCACAGGAGTTTGTGTTTGTATCACGGTTCATCAAAGTGTCATCACTAAAACTCCAGCCTCAAAGTAAATGTTGATTTTCCGGGATTAATACTTTATTTCTTCTTTATTCTCACAAAGCATCTCTAACTACACTTGCCAGCGCTGCAGTAAGCGGCTCTCATCAAAAGATTTTTGGGAAGGTGGTTTAAAGTTCACGGTGTGAACAAGGCAGTGACAGATGGTTCATAGAGAGCAACAACATAAGCCCTACAGATGATAAGGTGAAGACCTGATGATTATTATCTTCCCGGAAGCCACACAAGTCAGTCTTTGCTCTGGATCAGAGGCAAACAGCAAGAAAGTTTTCTTTCCCCCTCCTCCCTCTCTTTTGTTTCAGCAGCGAAACGCAAAGCAAATATACTTCAGTGTCATGATTTTTTTGTTGGCACCTTTCCACAGCCAATTCCATTCATGCAGAAAAGGGATGAAATTCCATCATTCGAGCATGACATCTCAAAATTCAAACTTAATGAGAGCTTTGGCAGCTTCTGTCGAAGGCAGACAGTGATTAACAAAACACTTCAGAGTACAAGGCACAGCAGTGCTCAAAGAAAACAGTGATGATCTCCACTTAATTGTAGAAAAGCCCAAAGCATCTGCCAGCAGAGGAGAGCTCGAGCCATAAGGAGCTATTGCTCAGATAGGCTGTCATCTCCAGAGATCAACAACCATATGCTCAGCTCGAGCGCAAACTCCAAAGAAGTTAATTTTCTGACAAAATACAGGGATAAATATGACATTCAAACAAGTGTGCTCACTCATCCTGAACACACGTTCATCTGCACGTATCAGATTTATGCATCGCTTAAACAGAAGCAAATGTAATTTGTTTGGAACACAAACATTACTGTACGAGCACAGGTATAATTAATCTTTGTCTGCTCCACAGGTTTCAGGAGGTTCCTCTGGTCAATGCTCACAGCAAACTTCTGCTGAATGGGTGAGATCACCTGTTGCACACTGTGTCACTACATTACATACCCACCGTCGTCTTTGGTTCTACCTCGGACACGCATAGTCATCGCATCCTCATCTACAGCGATTGCTTCTTATCCTGAGTTTTATGGCAGCGTAAGGTTCATTTCTAAATGCCAAGGATGGGGATGTTGAATAAACTCGAGCGACAAGCCAGCTTATTTTAAGAAAAATTGTCATCTAAGTGTGTGCAGCTAGGAAAAGCTTAATTAGCCTGCAAATATATTAACTCTTTCGTAGTTATTTAGTGCCTCGTAGTCAGCGAATGGGAATGTGTTATTAAAATGTATACGCCTGGCAGCAAGTAATTAACAGAAGGGAAAAGGTCAGTCTAAAAGGGGAATGTACTAGAAAAACGAATGTTGTTGAATATAAAGTTAAATGTACTTCAGTTTGCTGATAAAGTTTTTTATCCTCTTTTTTTTATCCCTGACAATTACCTCAAATGCCTTTCTGCTGTATCAAGTAGAGGTTATTCTGACTTTATTTGGAATAATTTAACCAAACACATCGGCAGTGTTCTGAGTAGAGACTGGGATAGGATCTGCAGGTCATAGAATTATTCAGGTTGGAAAAGACCCTTGAGATCAAGTCCAATCATTAACCCTACTCTACAAGGTCACTACTAAACCATGTCACTAAGCACCACATCTAAACGACCTTTTAACACCTCCAGGGATGGTGACTGAATCCCCTCCCTGAGCAGCTTGTTCCAGTCCCTGAGTGCTCTTTGAATGAAAAAATTTTTCCTAATATCCAGCCTAACCCTCCTCTGGTGCCACTTGAGACCAGTCCCTCTTGTTCTGTCACTAATGACCTGTGAGAAGAGACCAGCACCAATCTCTCCACAACATCCCTTCAAACAGCTGTAGAGAGTGATAAGGTCTGCCCTCAGCCTCATTCCTCTGACTAAACAGCCCTCGGATAGGTCTAGTTAAAACAATCCACATGACCCCTTTCTCAAATATCAGCATGTCACACGTATCATATCTGCACGTGTCCAATCTTACCCTAACTCTGCAAATCTGCATCCAAACTCCCAAATTTTCATCCCTGACTTTAGTACAAGCTTTAGATGTCTTGAAGTAGCAACACCCGTCATGAAGAAGAACTTTGAGGGTAAAGGAGATCAGCAGTTGTGCTGGTGCGTTGTTTTCATGTTTTGTCACCCAGTTTATTTCTAATAAAGACATTAGGAAAGTATGAGACAGCAATTCACCAAGTAGCTGAATTGAGCCTCATTGCTAAACAGATGTTTGTTTCCTTAACTGTGAGGCAGCCTGCAGAAACCAGGACACAGTGGTTATCTGAAGATGTAAAAGAAAACATGGCCTGTCCCCAGCAGCACAGCCACATGATGTAAGGTAAGTGTCAGGTGTAGAATAGCAATGCTGCAAGTAGCAACCATGCAAGAGAATAATAATTATGATGATAATAATAATCAACAGTATTAATAATTATTATACCCAACACCTGCCCTCGAATGAGTGGAAGGCGAAGAATTGGCTGCAATCATTAACTTCAATTTTCAGTTTCTGTTTGGTTTTATTTTCTTTCTAATCTTTTTGGTATTGATTCTCAAGCATTGCTCTTGATAATCTGCCGAGATGCAGCGGTACCGTGAAGCATATGGAAACATCTGAAGGTAGAAAAAGATCCATCATGCTACATCAGGATGAACCACATAGAATCTTTGAGGTTGGAAAAAATCCTTGAGATCATCAGGTTGAACCCATAATAGTTTAGATTTCCATGGCATGAACGGACACCATCATGTGAACTCCACTGAAAATACAGTTGATATGAGGAAGCCCTGGTTGGCTACTGGTGAACAGGTTTTAACAACAGACTTTCATAACTTTGACCTGGAGAAAAGAAGGCTCTGGAGGGACCTTCTTTTGAGTTTCCAGTAGCTGAGAAGGGCCTACACGAAGGTAAGGGAAGGTCTTTTCAAGAGGGTTTGTACGGACAGGACAAGGAGCACTGGGTTCAAGCTGGGAAAAGAGAGATGTAGACTGGATATCAGAAACAAGTCATTCAATGTGAGGTTGTTGATGGCTAGAATGGCCTGCCCAGGCAGGTGGTGGGATCCCCATACACGGAGTGATTTAAAGTCAGGCTTGATGAAGCTCTGTGCAGCCTGACCTAGGCAGAGTTGTCCCTGTGTAAGGAGGTTGGACTAGATGACCTGTAGAGGTCCCTTCTGGCCTAGAAAGTTCTATGAACCTATGATTCAGATGTATGTTTCATCCTTTGGTTTTTTTTCAGCAATGACTGCAAAGTCCTTGGCTTCCTCAGGACTCACCTGAGGTGTATCTTTCCATTGATACAAAAATAAAATGAGCTTACCAGAAACAGAGGCCAATAAAAATCTTCTGTACCGCATAGGACAGCAGCAAAAAGCTGCTTTTGAATCACAGAATCACAGAACATTAGAGATTGGAAGGGACTTTAAAGGATCCAGTCCAATCCCCCTGCCACAGCAAGATCATCTAGATCCAGTCACACAGGAACATGGCCAGGAAGGTTTTAAATGTCTCCAGAGAAGGAGACTCCACAATCCCCCTGGGCAGCCTGTTCCATGTCATCCTCAATGGGAAGAAATATCTTCTGATATTAATGTGGAACCTCCTCTATTCCAGCTCACACCCATTGCTCCTCATCCTATCATTGGATGCCCCTGAGTAGAGCCTGGATTCATCCTCCTGACACCCACCATTCACATATTATCAACATTAATGGGGTGACCCCTCAGTCTCCTTTTCTCCAAGCTAAAGAGACCCAGCTCCCTCAGCCTTTCCTCATCATGGAGGTGTTCCAATAAAGTTCCCTTGGAAATTAAAAAAATGAAATCAAACAAAGTCATTTTTGTAAAGCAGTTACTGCTGCGTGGCCATCACCTAGACATTCCTCCAGTGGATTTTGGGATAAAAGAAATTAACTTGATCTGCTCTTGAAATTATAGTGTATAGTAGCTTCATAAACAAAATAATCTCTAAAATGTGTCATGTTTCATTCCAAATAAGTTTTTTGAATTATAGAACAGCTAGTAGAGCATCAAAGAACTGGTACTGAACAATAAGGATTGATGTGACTTGCAAAACAAATGGAGAAACAGTTAATGTGGGATGCGATTTAACAAGCAACTTAAACATACACTTTATTTTTAGTGTGTAGATACTCTAATTAAAGCGAATAGGATTTAACACATGCTTAAAATGAAACGTATGCAAATTTTTTCCTGAATCAGAACCTTCTCTCAGATTCTGTCACTCATATTTCCAGCAAAGTTAACAAAATAAGCAATTAGCACCTCGCACTGCAAATACTTCTCGTCTCTCCACTTGCACAAGGTGGCAGAGTCTGGCCCCTTAGGTAGCAAATATAAAGAGCACATATGTGCATATAATACCAACAAAACAGCGGCGTGTGGATACCAAGAGCAATGTTATGAGTAATTTTTTTGTAGACAACTTTTGCAGACAGTTATTTTTCGTGGACAGTTTATTAAGACAAATTTTTGTAGACAATTTTCACAGAATCACAGAACATCAGGGATTGGAAGGAACCTTGAGAGGTCGTCCAGTCCAATCTCCAATTTTTCTGGACAATTTTTGCAGACCATTTATGAAAACTGAAGAACATTGCAGATAATGGCTTTGCAGTAGAATTTGTCTGCATATTGAGACCCATTTTATTGTGGAGGGCAAAGATGCTCCTCATCTTTTTCCAGTAGCTCCGTATGCCATTTGGAAGAGATGCACGAGCTTACGAGGCATCTCTTCGTTGGGCATTCCCTAAATTAAATACACAGAGGCCTTTTTTTTCAGCATGTAATCTTAGAAAGCTTCTAAAGTCAAAGAGAATTGCTGCTACCAGGTAGCAGTGTAGGCAAATAGAAATTGCATATGAATAATTTGTGTTACTCCCTATCTCACCGCGTGATTTGAATAGTTTAGAAACAAGAAAAAGGTGGGGGAATGGGAGGGGGGGAAGGAGCAGTTGCTTGTTTTATCTCTATATAACTGATTTCACTTATTTATTCGCCTAAAAATGTTGCTGAACCTAAGCAGATTCTACCTATTTGTATTATTCTAAGCATTTTATTGCTTGTAGGAAATGTGTTCTTAAATGACATATGCGGTGAATTAAAATCTTGCTTACCTCACAAAAAAGCACAATCCACCTAATACCACTATAACAGATCCCAGGTGTGTTTCCTACTGGACATCACAAAACATGTCATAAATGTTGTAAGGTAATGCCCTCCTTATTGATAATGATGATCTTTTTTGTGCATCTCTGTTGATTAAGGGATGTTCCTTAATCACTTCATTCCACACAGCCAAGCACCTTTGTGCAACAGAACCAAGGCTGCTCTAATGAAAGACTAAATCAATACACAAAATGCAAGAGAGATTTCTGTGAGAGCTTGTGAATGTCAGAGTTAACATCCCAGCCATGAGTTGTGAGGGTTTTTTATTTATTTTGCAGTACCGAGTGGATTTTCACACATTTTTCTGAAGTGCTGGGGTTGACTACCTGATGGACTAATCATTAGGAAGTCCTTTCATGGACACCACCCCACCTGCTTTGCTGGATATGTTAACAAACCCCTTTTTTTTCTGCTGAATTTTGTGCAAATACATCATGTAGTACCTTCCCTTTGAATTCTTTCAGGTCACATTCTCAAAATGAGCTTAAAAGCACAAACCAAGGTTGCATCTTAATTTTTCTTTAATGGAAATGGAGCTACGGTAGTCCTTGATGTTGGCTGTAAGACTAGAAATAAGATTTGAAACTTCCCAAAATGCTATTCAGTTGTTCAATTGAAACGAGGGTGTTCTATGTTCTTCATTAAAATGCATCAGTAAGAGTTCAAAGTGCTACCACAGCCTCTGAATATATGGCTGTAAGAACAAGTTCTTCTGTAGTGCTGAAGAAACACCTTCTGCCAGACTTGCTTGACCAGGTGCACGGAGGAAAGGATAGGACAATGCTGTCCAAATTTTCCAAGCTAAAAAACATGGTAGACTTAGATTAGACCTCAGAAGGAAATTCATACCTGTGAGGGTGCTGGGGCACTGGAACAGGTTGCCGAGGGAGACTGTGTCTGCTCCATCATCCCTGGAAGTGCTCAAGGTCAGGTTGGATGGTCCTCTGGGCAACCTATTGTGGTGAGAGGTGCTGACCATGGCAGGGGTTTGGGACTGGGTCTCTGAGGTCCCCTGCAACCTAAACCAGTTCTATGAGACAGACTTTTTCACATAAAGCAATAATTGTCAGTGAGTTTGAGATTTATTTTTGTACACCATGAGTTTGACTTTGTGCAGATATAGAACTCTCAGCTTCACCATAGAGAAGTAACTGACTCACTCTAAGTAGATAATCAAGTACAAGGGACAAGGCTAACCCAATCTGGATAGGACATCAATTATACACCTATAGGAAACTGTTGTACTGATTGCAGAGTACATGGGATGGTTATTGGAGTGGGGAGTTGGTATAGGGTGGTATAGAGGAAAGGAAAGAAGGAGCAAAGAAGTTCAAAAAAGCCTGGAAAGGATTTGCTACTGCTACAACACATCCATGTTTAACAAATGCAACTATGGTCAAATCCAATCAGTAGTTTAAAGGAACATGCATGTAGTTCTCCCAGCCGTAAGTGAGTGTTTCCATAGCTCTGATCTCTGAGCTATCAACAGTCTCAGGTCTGAAATACTGAGGAATTTTAAAGCTGTACTACCCTAGTAATTTCTTTGAAGGATTATAATTCACTTTTCAAATTTCTTCGTGGTTTAGACTTGTATTTTTCTTATTATAATAAAAATACCATATAGTGACACACTTTTTAAAGAGCATCTATTTAAGAACATGTCTCTACATACACAAGGGGCCAAACGGAGATCCTTTCAGAAAGGAAAAGTGCACACCTAGTTAGGTGAGCAATTCACACAATACCTGATGTGCTGATGGAAAACAAAAATGCTCTCTGCAAAACAAAAATGAATAAGTGAGTGCAGCAGGAGCACTGTAAACTTGATAATAGGCTCACACCGTGACTCAAAAGGATGACAGATTTTGATGGGTAACAAACCTGCCCAGAGATACTGTGTCTAGAGATGACCACAATTACAAAGGGTTATTAGAATCTATAAACTATCCTCATTACTATAAATTATTACCTTATGGGTTAAAATTTCTCTCATATCTTTGCGTTTTAGGATTCCTACCACAAAGATGATAACGGGAGTGGAACACCTCCATGATGAGGAAAGGCTGAGGGAGCTCAGTCTCTTGAGCTGGGAAAAAAAGGTGTGACTTCATTAATGTTTACAAATATGTGAAGGGTGGGTGTCAGGAGGATGGAACCAGGCTCTGCTCAGGGGCTTCTAATAATAGGAAAAGGAGCAATGGGTGTGAGCTGGAACAGAGAAGGTTCCACATAAATATGAGAAGAAACTTCTTCCCAGTGAGGGTGACATGGAACAGGCTGCCCAGAGTGGTTGTGGAGTCTCTTTCTCTGGAGACATTTAAAACCTACCTGGCCATGTTCCTGTGTGACTTGACCTAGATGATCCAGGTGATCCTGCTGTGGAAGAGGGATTGGACTGGATGATTTTTTGAGGTCCCTTCCAATCCCTAATGTTCTGTGAATTCTTTGATACCTTATTTATATATGGATGTATATAGATATATCATGAATATACAACTAGAAACTCCAGCCCTATGATAATCCATGCTGATATGGAACATAAAAGGCTGATACAAAGCCTGACCACATAATTTCCTTTAGTTATCAGCCCTCAAACACTCTCTACTCCACATCTACGTGAAACACTATGGTGGCATTGACTAGTAGTGCTTTAATAATGAAATTTCAGATAATATTCTTATTGTACTAAAGTAGATGTTCACAGAGCACTTGAAGGGGCTGCCCAGGGGGGTTGTGGAATCTCCTTCTCTGAAGATGTTTAAAACCCACCTGGATGTGTTCCTGTGAGTCTTGACCTAGGTGATTCTGCTGTGGCAGGGGGATTGGACTGGATGATCTTCGGCGATCCCTTCCAATCCCTAATGTTCTATGATTCTGTGATATTCGTATTGTACTAAAGCAGATGTTCTACACCTGTGAGGCAGACATAAACTGTTCAAGTACTTTTTCCACAGTAGATTTCCCCCCACCTTTTTTTAAGTAATTTTTTAAGTAATTTCTCCTTTCTAAATTACCAACCACTTACAGGAAAAAAAAAAAAACCAAATGTTTCCATTTCTGGAACGTCTGAAAAGATTAAATCATTGTTGTTAGAAAACAGGGTCTATTAGGATCTCATACTGAAAAAAAAAAGGAAAAAACGTCTTTATTAACTGAAAAATGACTGATTTTCCAACTATCTTAACTCCAACTACATGTAAAAAATGTGGACTAAGCTATAAAAGCTACACATTCACATAGACCATTAGCTGTTGTGAGAGACTATTCTTCTCACACAGCAGCCACATAATACAAATTACTGGATTTCTATTTCACAGCTACATGATCACTCGCCTTACCCTAAAAATCCTCATCTCGACACCTGATCAGCCATCAGAGCAAATTTCATAACCGATAAGACTTAATATTCAAGAAGGGATAATATACTTATCCAAAATACTATCAAATAAAAATAACCCGTTGCTGGGATTGGAAGCAAATCCCTGTGACAAAAACGTAGTTCTTTAGTCCCTACTAAAAAATGGCTTGGTGGAGCTGAAAAGATTTGGTGCTCAGGCTGGTTCAGTTCTCACCTTTCCTTTAGACATCCCTTGGCTCGTAACTTGGAGCATGTGTGATAATCTTTGGATTTTTACCTCATTGAGTTTCCTGTGCCCTGTCTGTACACCGAATAAAAGTACAACAACTGTGGACAAACTTTGGGTAAACAGAGCACAGGGCGGTGCCCTTTCTGCTGGGCAAATAAAACTAAACCTTTCAGCAACATTTCTACTATTTTATTTTAATTTTTTTTTTACCATTCTTGTTGGAAACCTCTGATGTGTGAAAAGTTACCTGAAGGTATAAGAGGCAAAGATACAAAGAGTCTTCAGGTCAGTACAGCACTTTGTCACAAGGAAATATAATTACTGACATTTTAAAAAGATCAGGTGTGATGTTCTGACTGAAGTAAGTATGTGCTACCTTTGCTTCAGCTTCTGCTGAGTGCTAACTCCTTTAACCCAGTATGAAATTCATTTATTCCACGGAATGTCTCAGGACCGTGTAGCTCAGGACCATGTCTCCACCATTTGCTGCCCAGAGTGGTGGTTGAGTCCTCATCCCTGGATGACTTTAAAAGATGCTTAGATGTAGCATTGAGGGATCTGGTTTAGGGGTGAACTTGTAGAGTAGGGTTGATGGTGATCTTGATTATCCCAAGAGATTTTTCCAACCTGAATCATTCTATCTTTCTGTGATTCTACGATCTGTACCAACACAGGATTTCATCACTACCCATGTTTTATCTGTAGGACTCTACTCCTACATATTTGCGATGTGAATCTTTTACATAGGATCACAGAATCACAGACTGTTTATGCTGGAAGGGACCTGAGACATCATCCAGTTCCAACCCCCTGCCATGGGCAGAGACACCTCTCACCCAACCAGGTTGCCTGGAGTCCCATCCAGCCCAGTCTTCAACACTTCCAGGGGTGAGGCAGCCACAACCTCCCTGTTCCAGTGTCTCAGCACCCTTACATGGAGGGATTTCTTCTCAAAATCTAACCTAAATCCCCCCTCTTTTGGCTCAAAATCAACCCCCTTGTCCTATCACTACAGTCCATCCCCAGCTTTCCTGGAGAACCTTCAGGTACTGGAAGCTGCTCTAAGGTCTCCCTGCATGATTCCAGAGATAATGGAGCAGCCACAAACTCCCTAGGCAACCTGTTCCAGGACCTCAGCACCCTCACAGGGAGGAATTTCTTCCTAGAAATTTCTTAAGGAATGTTGTATATAATCTTTCTCTCCAGTTTTTAATCACAAGTGATTATAAGTCATAATAAGAGGAAAAAAATAATCAAGAGCCTGTTTCTTAATTGTGTCTCATGTTATAGTGCTACTCGTATTGCAGGGAGAGGGGAGAAGAGGATAAAAGTTACTCTGCCACTGAAATAAAAGATTTTCCACCTTTTTTTTTATTCCCCAGTCAGTTGAAGTGTAGAGTTCTGATAGAAGACAAAACAAAAAAACAACAACCCCCCCCAAAACAAAATGCACAAGGAAATGCCATGCTAAAAGCACCTGAGGGATTGCACATGAATATTCTTGTTTCTTAAACATTATTATGGACCCTCCAAACAGCTGGTTTGTCCTTCTCCACAGATGCTGTCATTAAAGATGGGGCTTCCCCAATTACAAGATCATTCTGGTGTCAAAGAGAGGGCAGCTTCAGGAACCTGGCCAGCACCTGCAGCTAAAGGTGTGGATTCCTTTTGGGTATTTGAATAGATAAACTGGGCATTACTTTGCCTGAAGACCCGCAAACACGCATGAGATTCACCACCTTTATACCCTGAGTTCAGCAGCGCCTTTGGGTTTCGTCCTTGGAGATCCCGCTTTGTAAATTTCCCCTTAATTGACAAATAAGATAGGATTTAACATTAGGATTGCTCCTTAATATCATCAAACTAGTGCTGAAGCAGGATTTCTGAACAACCCAATTAGCATTCTGAGTATTTTCAGAACTCACTTTAAATCTTTCTTTCCTTCAAGCACATGGTTAAGCACTTTAATATGATTCAGTGTAATATGACTAACAGAATTCATTAACATGGTATTTAATTATTTGGCTGTGAAATCTTAGTTTCCCCATCTAATCGTAAACGACCAAAATACAGATTGTGGTGGCTGCCTGACACCCTTCTCGTAGGCTGGAAAATGATGGACAGCGAGCAAAGGGAGAGAGGTTTTCTTTTCCCAAGGGGATGTTTGCAGGAAGAGGTAATAGAGAGCTTACACATCTTGACCAGCTTCATCAGAGTGGCCAAGCGGAGAGGCAGGCAGGAGACGGGACTGAATTGTCTCTCCAACTGTAGGTGGTGGAAAGTCAGAGATATGGGGCAGTGGAGCAGAGCTAATGCTAATGTCATCATCTGGAAGCCACGTCTGATCACACAGGCAGTGTGAAAGATGATGACTTGAATTGCTACACGGAACAAAGTGAAGCAGCAGCTCCAAGGGGCTGCCAGATAAATCCAGGTCATACGGACAAACCAACCTGCCACCTTCATTATTAATGTCATTTACTGCACTCCTCCTTATAAACATCACTTAGTTCATGGGCTCGGAGACCTGAAACTAGACACTAATCTTTCCTCCCCCATGTGATTTACTTTTGTCATTATAGACCTGGGATTTCTTGTGGCTCTGTTTTCCTTTTAAACGTTTACTCCTGTTCCCACAGCATCAACAGTGGTTGTTTTTGACAGTCTTAGCAAGTCTGCTGCAGCTAGTCACACTCACGGTGAATAGCTTTGCATGAGTAGGATGGATTTGCATATGCTAATGTGACATCTGGCCATTGTGCAATTTCTTATTTCTGTAACCCTTTGAGTAGAAGATCTTCCTAGAAGATAAGTTAGCAATAATCACCATTCAATCTTTCAACTCTTTTTTACCGTGCGTGTCAATCTTAATCAGAAGACCCATTACATGTTAAGTCTGAAGGCAGACCAAAGAACGCTACTTAAAATAACGGGTGGGATGCTCCACATTCATTCAGAAACAGCTTATTTGCTTTTATACAGTCAGGACTTTGAAATGAAGAATCAGAATTTAGCCAAAGTTGGATACTGAGAGTTTTATCTTTCCCAAGGTGAGAGTTAATTCAGACGTAGAACAATATATAACGCAATTATCCAACCACAAAATCTGCACTGTGGTTAGCGGTGGTATTATAAAGACAAATGTAATTTATATGACAGCTTAACAAAGGTCAAAATGTAACCAACAGGGAAATAAAATATGACTTTTTTAGCTAGAGTCAATACCGATCATGTATTTTACAAATATCTTCCTTTGCCAAGTACACTTAGGACCCTTGATCCTAATTTCAGTAGGAATTTTAGACTTGGGCAAAAGACAGAATGCTTTAAGTAAAGGAACATCATTAGTTCAAACCTTTGAAGTTCAGAAAGTATAATCTCAAGGGCAATTAAGCACTGAACAGATCTTCCTTATCCAAGCAGATTATTTCAGTTTGATTCCAGAAATTTCCATGAGAGACGTAAGATTATTTTAAAGGATACTGTCTGATCACATTTGGCCCCAAAATACTATTTTAATAAGAACGAGCTTTCAAATTCTGAAACCACCAATGCGCTTGTGGTGCTTTTTCATTAACAAGGCAATTATTTCCTGAACAAATAAGCATTTTCCTGAATTGCTCGTATTCAGAAACAAACGAGCTAATGGTAGTAACTATTATACCGCTAAGCAGACAAAAATAACAGTGTTTAAAATAAATCTCATTCTTTGTTGGCTTCTGAGAGAAAAAGCCATCTAGCTGTAAATTGTGATGTGATTCGGGTCACCTATACGGAGAGTCTCAGACAGCAGCATCCTATAGTGTTTGAGTCTTGAATCATCCTATAGTAATGAGTCTTGAAATCACGCCCTGTGTCATGGACAGGCTCCAGAAATCTTAGTTTTAGGTATTTAGGGTAAAATTTTGTTGGCGCTTCTTTTTGAATCTGGGCTACTGTGCACTTGGAGAGCAGCAGTCATGTGTTCAAAGAAAAGCAGCAATTAAGTTACCCAAGTAGATGAGGAACGACTGGCAAAGCTGATGTTACCCTTTTGTCTGTCCTATGTATTTGAAATGAGACAATTACTGTCTCATAGAAGACAGAATCTTGAATCTGTCCAGGTTAGAAGGGGTGATCACCTGTTCTGACTTGTAACAGGAAGGAAAGCCTTGGTGACATCTTCCAATGCTCTGTCCAATCAATTACCGAAGAACTCCGGTGATGGTGACACTACCATGACCTTGGAGAGGTTGTTTCAGTGACAGATTGTTCTCACCAATATGAAATTTCTTTCTTATATCCAGATGAAACCTCCACATTGCAACTTGAACCCATTGCACCTGGTTTTCTCCCTGTGTCTATTTATGGAGAGACACTCTTTGACATATCTGTAGCCATCCTTAAAACGCTGGAGTTCTGTGTCTTCTTCAAGGTGAAAAGACCCATCCATCACAGTCAGATAATCACATTTCTCTCTGCTGGCAAAGCCCCTGCAGATACAGTCCAGGATCTAATCTCCCTTAGTTGCTGCAGCACTGTGCTACTGAGTCACGTTCAGTTTATTCTCCACCAGGACCGCCCAAGTTCCTCTCAGCAAAATCCAGCCACACAACTGCAGCCTGCACTAGGTTCTTTGGTTCTGTTGGTTTGGGTCAGGAATACAAATAATTTTTTCAGAATCACAGAACATTAGGGATTGGAAGGGACCTCAAAAGATCATCTAGACAAATCTCCCTGCAGGGTCCCCTAGATCAAGTTGCACAGGAACATAGCCAGGAGCATTTTAAACATCTCTAGGAAAGGAGACTCCACAACTCCCTGGGCAGCCACCTCCAGTGCTGTCACCATCACTGAGAAGAAGTTCCTTCTGATACTGATGTGGAACCTCCTCTGTTCCAGCTCACACACAATGGACCTTGTCCTATCATTAGATGACACTGAGCAGAGCCTGGCTCCATTTTCCTGACATCTATGCCTCATGTATTTGTAAACATTAATGAGGTCACCCCTCAGTCTCCTTTTCTCCTAAATATAATTTTAATATAAATCATTGACAACATCATTTTTATATAGACATTTGTAAATAAAAATAATACTATTGTGATTCCCACAAAACACATTTTACTTATTAAGGGCAAGAAGATTGAAACAACTCTAAAATTTAAGAAGTCAGTTGTGTTTGTTTAAGATACAGGTCACGCTTCTGAGAACAGAGTGTTTTTTCTTTTTCAAAAGAAAAACAGTTTTGTGGAATCTCCTGAGGGGCCGTGGAGTCTCCTTCTCTGGAGACGTGTAAAACCCACCTGGACATGTTCCCGTGCGACCGGATCTAGGTGATGCTGCTGTGGCGGGGCATTGGACTAGATGATCTTTCGAGGTCCCTTCCGATCCCTGATGTTCTGTGATTCTGTGATTATGCTGACAATGGCAATAGGCAAGTTCCTCAGTCTTTTTGCTTCTGTTACTTCTCACAGAGATGATAATTGCCACAGCTTTTGACGAAGCTGTGAGGCTAAATTGATCTGGTTTAAGAAATATTTTCTAAAAGTGAGGTCATGCAGATAAACAGCCAAGCTCTGCCGTTTCTCTCCCTGCTCCATCCCACAGTTGTTTCAATCCCTAATGTTCTGTGATTCTGTGAAAATAATGAATAAACATATTTAAGACATTTAAACACAACATAATTATTGGATTTGCCAAGATGAGCACAGGTGCTTTCATAACCTTAAATTGTTGTTCCAATGGAAGAAACCAACACAGGAAGCAGCAGGGATGCATCCTAGAAGGGGGAAGCTGGAATAGCTGAAATCCATAGTAATTTCTGGAAGTGTAGTACAATTTTCCATTGTTTTGTGTCCAGATATTGTAGCCCAGTTACAGACCACAATTAGATTGGTTCAGCACGTAAACCCTTCCACGTATAACTCTGTGTTGATCTAAATATAGAAATAAAATCTTTCCATTTTGCTTGTTTCTTTCGGTTCGTGTAACACTGCCAGCCAAAAGGGAACTAAAAATTTAATCTGTGGTGCCTAGAAGACAAATAAAACATTTAAATATATTTCCAAAATAAAGTAAACCTACAGCACAAATAATGCACTTATCAATTGTAATACATTATGTTTTCTGTCTCATTTCAGGAGGTATTATGGTAATAAATTTGGATTTTAGCCAAGTGCTCAGCAGAGGATTTTAAACATCCTCTGAATAGACACATTTGATAGCTTTTAACTGTATAGAGCACTGCTCTTATCAGTGAGTAGCAGGAAAATGATTAATACACTTTGGGTAAACTTACACTTGGTCTTCTTTAGGTGGAGAAGGAGGCATCACTAAGGGCAGAAATCTCTAATTATATAAGAGGATATAAAAGACAGCAACTCACAGACATCAGATGCATATTCTGTAGGTCTACACAACAGATGGTGGTGTCTGGCAGTGTCTTTTCTTTTAAACAGAAAAATATTGTTATAAAAATATTCAGAATACATTTTTAGTTACTTAACCAAATGTGTGGATGAATTAGTGGGGAAATGAAAGTCATGATGTTGTGCGTGCTGGAGCAAAAATTTCCTATGAAAGCTCGTTATTTAGGATTCTTCCACTCTAAGGCTGCTTTTGGCTTTTAGGCACAGTGGTGCCTTCATGTCCTTGGTACTCCCTATTTAAATACATCCCGAACCCATACATTTTTGATACACTTAATTTGTACTGCAGTGTATTGGGATATCCTGAATACCATGTTTTTACCCCTTCCCAGTCCATTACTGCTAAAAAGAATCACTATTATCAGCCACAAAGGGAATTCTCTCTTGCAACCAAAGTTCTCTGAAGGGAGAATCCTCTGCAGACCTACATTTTGAGTGACAAGTTCTTACGTATGTCTCATTATGAGTGGGTTAAATTAACATATATTCTGCCAAGCTGAAGAAAATATCTGTGGCTAATAACTGAACATGCAGGAAATAGCCTGTAAATCTGACTATGATGAATTTCATCAAGGTTATCCAATACTTCTGGGGGTCAGGTGAAAATATTACAATTATGTTCAAATCTAAGTAAATCCAACACATCTGGACTACTACTTTCTTTATTGTTTTTAATTATCTGATGGAACAGGTATTTTAACTCTTCTACAAAAGGATCAGTTCTTCTCCCTTGTGCTGCCACAGAATAGCATTTGGCTGGGTTGGAATGCAAGTGGTCACCACTAGTTCACAAGCGACAAACACAGAGGTTTATACATAGATCCCTGAACACTTAGGCAGATGTAATTGAGTGAACATTTTCTGCTGAAAGGCTTTCCTCTGTACACAAATACTCTATTTTCATCAAGGTGAACATCACTACCTAATCCCCTTCTTAAACAATAGATATAAAATATATATAATAGATATAAGATACAGGATATATGTATATATATAACAGATATAAATAGTCATATTTTGAGATAGACATTGTAGGAGCAGAAGTGGAAATAAAGTATTCACAAAATCATAGAATATTCTAGGCTGGAAGGGACCTCTAGAGGTCATGTAGTCCTACCTCCCTGCACAGGGACTAGGTCAGGCTGCTCAGAGCATCGTCAAGCCTGACCTTAAATGACTTCAGGGATGAGGGTCCCACCACCTTCCTGGGCCATCAACCACCTTCACACTGAAGAACATGTTTCTAATATTCAGCCTAAATCTCTCCTTTCTCAGCTTGAACCCAGTGCTCCTTGTCCTATCCACACAAACCCTCTTGCAAAGAATACCTTATCTTCATCTAGACCCCCCTCAGGTACTGGAAGGTCAAAAGAGGGTCTCCATGGAGCCTTCTCCTCTCTAAGCTGAACAGCTGCAACTCTCTCAGCCTCTCATATGAGAGATGCTCCATTCATCTGACCATTGTAGTGGCTGCCTCTGGATGTGCTTCAATCTGTCTGCATCCTTCTGTGCTGAGGACTCCAGAACTGGGCACAGTACTCCAGGTAAGGTCTCAACAGAGAGGGGCAGAATCTTAACCTGCTTGCCACAAGTCCCTTTCTACAGGACAACTCTCCAGTACTGAAACTACAGACTGTATTTTCCATGTTATTGTACTGTTTTACATGCTGCACCTCGCCAATATTTAAACCAAGTCACTAAGGAACAATATCTTGCATTGTAAGTAATTGGGAGATCTGGACCAAAGATATTGGGCTGAATTGAGTTGGCCTAGCCAATTCTAGTTTTTACATGAATTTCTTACAGGGGAAAGATAAAATGCAGTCAACAGTTGAGACAGATTCACCAGGTACCAATGGGCATCAGCAATCAAAGAAATAAATAACACTTTGGGTAACAGTATTTCAAGACCACTGGATCTCTATAATTTCTCCAGTTAGATGGTTACATCTTGCATAGAACCTTCCATCTATAAAGATGAGAAGGATAAAAAATGCAGGACAAAAAAACTCAGGACAATAGTGATTCTGAAATACTGTAATAAAATCTTATAAAACTTTTGATTTACAATCAAATCTGAATAAACACTTTCATCAGCAGACTGTGCTGCCATTCAGTGGGATCTAGAAGTGAAGTGAGGTGGGATGTCAACAAAACAACCACAGTGGACTTCCAGAGGGCAGATTTGTACCTGTTCAGATCGTTGGTTGAAAGGGTCAACCAATACAGAGAGACACTCCTAAAGGACAAAGGTGTCCAGAAAAGCTGGGCTTTCTTTAAATATGTACTTTTAAAGGCAGAAGAGCAGGCTGTCCTCATGTGCCACAAGGTACACTGGAGAAGACTTGCCTGGATGAGCATGGAGCTCCTTCAGGGCCTCAGGAACAAAAGGAAAGTGTTTGGAAGAAAGGGCACAAAACTCAAGAAGACCACAGGGATCTAACTACGGTATTCTGAGAGGAAATGAGAAAGGGAAAAGCTCAGCTAGAAATCAATCTTGCTACTGAGTGAAGAAGAACTAATGAAGG
This sequence comes from Phoeniculus purpureus, assembly GCA_028565055.1. NCBI lineage: Eukaryota > Metazoa > Chordata > Aves > Bucerotiformes > Phoeniculidae > Phoeniculus > Phoeniculus purpureus. Next base: position 32,178,860 of record JAOXOE010000874.1, read on the forward strand.
AGAGCAAGAAATATTTCTTCAAATGCCCCAGCAGAACAAGAAGACCCAGAAAGAATTTCCACCCTTTACTGGATATGGAGCGGAATGTTAACACCAAAGTTGAGGTATTTAATATCTTCTTTGCTTCAGTCTTTAGTGACCACTCCAGCCCTGAGGTTACTCAGAATCCTAGGCTGGAATATGAAGATAGAGAGCAGAGTACAATTCCCACAGCCCAAGAGGAAGAAATTAGTGGCTTGCTAAGTAACAAGTCTATGGAGTCAAATGGGACACATCCAAGAGTGCTGACAGAGCTGGCCAAGGAGCTTGCCAAGCAACTAGTGCCACAGAGCTCTTCTTCTTTTAAAAGAACAGTCACCTGACTGGAATGGGCTGCCCAGGGTGCTGGTTGAGTTCCTACCCCTGGATGAGTTTAAAAGATGCTGAGATGTAGTGTTGGGGGATCTGTTTTAGGGGTGAACTTGTAGAGTAGGATGGATGGCTGGACTTGGTGATTCTAAGGGACTTTTCCAATATGAATGTTTCTATGGTTCTATGATAGTGTGGCCCTGGTCATCATAGAGATGAGATGATGAAACTAGAGATGCTCCCTCTTAGGCAGAAAGCTCTTTAGCCGCTTGTGCGCCCATAAATTGACACCAATAAGCATCCTTGGCAGTTCTATTTCACTGATGAAATTGTGACTAATAAGCATTCTCTGCTGAAACAAGTGAAATAACAATAAAACTTAGTGCTAACCCTCTTTAGAGGGTTTTTTTGGTTGGGTTTTTTTTTAATTGAATACAGGACATACATGGACTTTTTTCAATTAGTTTGCAAGAGTGAATTAATTTAGGGCATGGAGGACAAGGTTTGCAACCTCAGTACAAGCAATGCGCACTCCTTGTGCTAAAGTGCCACAAGTGGTCTGTAGTTTCTAGTTCTTCTTTGTGTTTTCCACCCACAGATAAGAACCAAAGGAACTAAGAGTTCTATAAAAACAGTTTACCCAGTTTGTAATTCACAAGCCTTAGATCAGAGTTAGTTCAAGCTAAACACATTAACGTTCCTAAAAATGGATCTTTTCTCCTAATGCACTTGATCAATGTGCAGAGCTTTGATCAGAGAACAACTTAAAGGTACCTTCATATTTCATATCTGTTACTTTTACATCCAAGGAATGGGTACTGCCACTTCAGAACGAAACCATGAAAGCCTTTCCAACACTTTCATTAAAGAAAGAAGAGAGTTCAAAAGAGGAAAAAAACAATACTTTTGCATCTCATACTCAACAACAAAGGTGCTATATAATAGTTCAATATCTCTTTCAGGTCAGAGGTGTATTAAGAAAAACATCAAGGATGATTCTGTCTAGATTTATAAGTAAGCTAAATGACACGTACTGCACTTTAATCTTCTTTTGATGCATACAGTTGACAGGAGCTACAAAGGTACAATATAAAGCTTCTGGGTATTTCCCCATATATTTTGTACAAGATGGAGGAAAACATCCTCTTCCATAAAATATAAATACTTATATTTGTGCATTATGTATGTGAGGCTATTCAAATGAATAAGTTCCCTAAAATGTACCAGAACTGAAACACAAAAAGGATGTGCAGCTTGTAGGAAGAAAATCAATTAGCCCAGTACGATAACAGTACCAAAAATTAAATCCTTTCTCAGTGGGGCTAATTCTAACTCAACTCTCAATTTGTCCTGATGTAACTCCATTAATTTAATTAAATGCTCTGAAATGGTGTTGTTTAAACAAATACCACATCCTGATATATTCTGTTTCATGCGAATTCATTTTTTAATTGGAAGGTTTATTTACTTTGCTGCATTCTGGTATTTCAAGCAGTTAATGAAGAGCTGCTTAGAAAGCTACACATACTCGAGTAAACACCAAAGTGATTCATAAATTGCATTCATTTACCCACAGTTGGAATTATCACAATGTTTTGATATAAAAAACCCACATCCTACAATTTCTACAGAAATACTTTTTCTTTATTTCAGAGAAATCATGTTATTAGTGTCCCACACCTGGTTTTTTTAACCAGTACCAGGTCATAACTGAATTGCTCTTCTCATCCAATGATAGGACAAGGACAATAGGTACAAGCTGGAACATAGGAGATTACACATCAATATCAGAAGGAAGTTCTTCCCAGTGAGAGTGACAGAGCACTAGAAGGGGCTGCCCGGGGGGTTGTGGAGTCTCCTTCTCTGGAGATGTTTAAAACTTTCCTGGATATGTTCAGTGTGACTTGATCCAGGGGATCCTGCTGCGACAGTGTTGATTGGACTAGATGATCTTCCAAAGTTCCTTCCACTCTCCAAAGTTCTATGATTCTGTGAATTATTCCAAGTAAGAATATTGGGAAGTTTTTTTCCTGTTGTCAACCCTATTCTTTAACCAAGAAGTTACAGACCCGCCTTAACTTGTGGGAGCTTAGTTATGAGCGCACAGAAGTGCAGTGAAATCACCGTAAATCAGTTCATATCACCTTAATGGAAAGAATTAGTTCTAAGATAAGATTGGTATGTCTGTAATGCCTCATGCTGTACAAGTACATGAAAATGAACTTCTGTGAGATCAACGGTATCTGTCTTTTTGATTAGATAAATTCCATAAAAAACCTACTCAGAATCCTTCCACAGGAAAAGATGCTCATATTCAGCTTCAGGATCTGGGTCCATACATCTCAGAACAGAAGTAATGATCAACCAGTGAATTTAGTGCTTTAAGAGGCACTAAAGACTCAGGAATTGTTGAATTCAGGAGGAAATCATCACTGACCCTTCAAAATGCTGTCACATAAGGGGATTTTTCCTTGGTGTGGTGAGGAAGGCAAGAAATTTATGGGGGGTTCTTGGAAGGAGGTTCCACATGAATGCGAGAAGGAACTTCTTCACAGTACAGATGACGGAGCACTGGAACAGGCTGCCCAGGGGGTTTGTGGAGTCTCCTTCTCTGGTGATGTTTAAAACCCACCTGGACATGTTCCTATGCAATTTGGTCTAGATGATCCTGATTTTGTGTGGGTTTTTTAATGCTGCATTTGAAAGGAAAAGGCAAACTTGTTGTGTGGTTTTATGGCTGGTAAGATTAAAAATCAATTATTGTATTATTATGTCAAATCTAGAACAAATCTAAAATGCATACGAATCTTCATATGAAAATCTTCTCCAGTTCAACATATATAAGAATATTTAGATCTTCATTGCTTCTAAAAATACTGAAGTTCTGTTGTCATCTGAGCTAGAAGGAACTTCAAGGATTCTTCTGGGCACCCCTGTGTGCTTCGTGACTTGAAACATGCATACTACACCCATATTTAAATGACAGTAATTGCTTATTGAGCCAAATATATTTTACCAAATGCAGCAGAATGTCAAATGTTCAGCCAAATTTATATTTCAGCTAAAAATCATGCAGCCATGAGAATGACACCTAAAGCCTCAGGTCTGACAAATGTTTGTGAGAGCAGTGCCCTTTCCGAACCATTACAAAACCAGATTTCAGGAGGACTGCTAGAGTAATACTCACAAGATCTTTCTCAGCCTCTCACGGTTTCGTGCTCTAACTATTGTTCCTCTTTTCTGGTACTCCTCCAGGAATTCTTGCTTTATAAAATCCTATCGGGAAGGGTTGAGGGGTTTCTTTCTTTTCCCTCCCACTTGTATACTGTCAAGGGATGCTTTTTGAAGACCTCACTTCCACCATCAAGAGCAAGGGAGGCAGACCTGATGGCCTTGTGGGATTTAATTAGAGTTCACCAAGTTAGACTCTCCAGGCTCTCAAAGCCCTAATTTAAATATAAGTTCACTCACTCTTCAACTGTTCCTTAGGTCCTTATTAAAATTTCAGGATATTAAAGAGAATATTCTAAGGGGTTTTTTTTGCAATAGATATAAACTAAACTAGAAATGTGCCTCATTCAAACAACCCTCCTGTGTTAAAACCCCTGCCAATTGCTTGTGACAAAACTACCTCAAAAAGAACAGAACCTGTGGAAGCACACTCGCACCATTTGGTGTCCAACTGGAGGGACACACGTAGACATTCGCGTGGCTGGGGTGAAACTGGTGGTGGATCACATGCCAAGTTGCAAAGGCACCAGTTCTTTGAGGAGCTGACCTTATGCTAATGTAGTTTTTGTGGTGATAGTAAGTACTATTACTTTTGCTTGGTGCGATATCTCCTCCACTAAGACGTCATTCAAAAGGCTTGTTTTACACTGATTGTACTTTGGATCCACTTAAACTTCCTTGTTAGTCAAAGCCTTACAATGTGTGGCTATGAGGACAAGAGTAGACACAGTGAGGTTTATGAGTGACAATGTGGCTACACAGCAATTTCAAAAGCCACAAAACACAGTGCAATTTTTTTTTTCAAATGGAATTCTGGCAACAGCACTCCCTCCGGTTACTCCACAGAGAAGTTAGGTTAAAATATATCAAGGACCAAGGTGACAACGAAGAGTCTTTTGGCCACACAGGTGCTGAAGGGAATTAAGAGGAAGGAGAAGTCATAATACAAAGAAACAATGAATTCACTGACTGCAGAAATAATTCATGGACAGACTGCAGGGGCAACATTTCTTATCATTATCCCACCTGTAATTTGAAGTAGGTTCTAAAATAATAACTAAAACTTCCTTCTTTTTTTTCATGGTTTCCATGCACTTACCAGATCACTTGTGCTTAAGTTTGCATGGCTCACAGTGAAGTCAGGAAGATGCATCATGTAACTTCCTCTTAGAATCATAGAATCATTAGGGACTGGAAGGGACCTCAAAAGATCATCTAATCCAATCCCCGTGCCACAGCTGGATCACCTAGACCAAGTCACACAGGAACACATCCTAATTGATTTCTAGAAGTTCTAAGCACCTGCAATAGAGGCTTTAAGATGAAAGTACCTTGATCATCACCATGTGTTTTCTACCTGATTTGCTTTGGTCTTGGAGTTTTCATATTTACTGCCTCACTGTTCACTTACTTCAACATTTAAGGAGCTGGATTTGGGGTTACACTCCATCTGAAAATTACCCAGTAGAGGATTAAATAATTCAAAGAGATTTGCAGGTACTTCTAGTGCTCTTCCTATCAATTCTGCATCAAAAAACCCTGAAAGCCAAACAAGAAAATCAACCTAAGCTTAAAGCTTATAAGCTGGGATGAATCATCAGGTATCCCCTGAAATGTATGTGTATGTTAAATTAAAAGTGCAAAAGAGAAAACTATACTACCTGCATTTTCACTGATTTCAGTGTAAATACCTCTTAAAAATCTCCACGTCATTTAATTTTGCATCTGTTAGAAATAAACCTAAGAATTTCAGTTTAGAATTGGCTAAAAGTTTGAGCTTCTATGCTTCCAAGAACTTCCTGAGAAGCTGTCAGAACAGGGGGGAGCAGACAGGATTAAGGCTTGGCTTCACTTCCAAACTAACAGCAAAAAGCTGATAATATAAATTAAATGTAATTGTATTAATTCTTAGCATCACCACCAGACAAGCTTTACAGAAAATGATGTACATTTCTCTAATCTAATAAGAGAATTGTCAGTCCCTTTGCCAAGTGACTTAGAGCCATGTTTGCAACTTCATGATTTAAATCCAACAGCACCAAGGACTGAACAGGCTGCCCAAGGGCTTGTGGAGTCTCCTTCTCTCGATTCATTTAAAACCCACTTGGCCATGTTCCCGTGTGACTTGGTCTAGGTGATCCTGATGTGGTGGGAGGATTGGACTGGATGATCTTTTGAGGTCCCTTCCAGTCCCTAATGTTCTGTGATTCTGTGATAATTCATGAGGGGGCTCATTTGGCTGGTTGGTGTAAACATTTATGTTGACACAGACATCCATACTAGGGATACGGTCATTGCTAAAAATGAGGTGCCAACCTCGAATCTCCTGAAGATCACGTTCTTTCTGTCCAAAACAAGGTTGTATAGCACCTGGACATCCCAAAACTGTAGCAAAAAACCTGATTTATTTCAATGTCTGAACCAAACTAAAATCATCCTCATGGCTCTTGGCCAGGAACAAGTTACATAACGGTCACAGAGCAGCTCTACAGGCAGGTCATGTTGCCCATAGAAGTTAGCAGGCTCCAGTAATTCAGTATCACTTTGTCTTGAAATATAAAAGCCAACAGATAAATCCTAGAAATATCAGCAAAAATCTTGTAATCTAACCCACACCTGTTAATGACCTTGGCAAAAGGGAATACATATATGTGTAAAACATAAAAATGTTACTCTGAAACTCCAGGGTTACTAATTTTAAGTTAAAATTTTTTGATAATTTGCTTGTCCAACACAGAGTATTCCATGCACTCGCTAAGATAGTTACAGTTCAAACAAGTTCAGTGCTGGACATCACACCAGATGAAACTATTTTCTCCAGTGCTAGATGGACTGAAAGACAGAGTTACTGTTTCCAACTGGAAATCATTCACGTATCTCTGGAGGGGCTCAAGGGTGCAGTCTCAGATTTAGGAGAAATCATAAAGCAAGTCAAAATCTATCCAAATTTCTTTTCCCAAGTCAATGTTTCTATTGCCATATTCTCAGAAGCTTTGCACAGGATCTCAGAAACACAGGACGTTAGGGATTGGAAGGGACCTCAAAAGATCATCCAGTCCAATCCCCCCACCAGACAAGGATCACTTCAAATCACACAGATACATATCCAGCCCATTCCAGTGCTCTGTCACCCTCACTGGGAAAAAGCAACTTGTCCTATTCATGTGGAACCTCCTCTGTTCCATCTGACACCCTTTGCCCCTTGGGTGCCACTGAGCAGAGCCTGGCTCCATCCTCCTGACACCCATTTTTTACCAACATTAATGAGGTCTCTCCTCAGTCTCTGTTTTTCCAAGCTCAAGCCTTTCCTCACCAGGGAGATGCTCTACTCCCTTCATCATCTTTGTAGCTCTGCGCTGCACTCTTTCCAGCAGTTCCATGTCCTTCTGGAACTGAGGGGCCCAGAACTGGACACAACACTCCAGATGTGGTCTCACCAGGACACAGTAGAGGAGGAGGAGAACCTCTCTCAATCTACTAACCAGCCTCCTTCTAAACCACTCCAGGATGCTGTGGTCTTCTTGGCCACAAGGGCACATTACTGCATCCTGGCCATCCTACTGTCCACTAGGACCCCAAGATCCCTTTCTCCTACTCTACTCTTCAACAAATGTGTTCCAAATTTATACTGGTAACTGGGATTATTCTTGCCCAGATGCCAGACTCTACACTGCTTTTGTTATAGTTCATTCAATGTCTCCCCCTGCAGCTCTCCAGCCTGTCCAGGTCTTGCTGAATGACAGCACAGTCTGCTGGGATGTCAGAAACTTGTCCCAGCTTTGTGTCATCAGCAAACTTGCTGACAGTGCACTCTAATCCCTCATCCAATTCATTAATAGAATAGATTGAATATAGGACTGGTCCCAGTCCTATAGATTGAATAGGACTGGTCCCAGCACTGACCCTTGGAGGACTCCACTAGATACATGCCTCCAACTAGACTCTGTTCCACCAAAGATGTTTCTTCAATGAATGTAAGTGATATTGTTTCTAAGTACATACAAACATTACGGAAAAGTTGTTTTATTATTATTATTAAATATTTAAATAATTTAATAATGAAAGAGATTTAAAAAATCGCTAAGTCCTTCTAGAGAAAAACAAATTAAAATTTGATGCTATTCAAGCAAAAAAAACCCTGTGGATATAGATTAATTCCAGATTTTTGCATGGGGATTTAGTTAACTGATTGATATGACAACGGATATTGAAAGCCTAAACTCTTACATAATACTTTGAAAGAAAAAAAGATAAAGCCTTGATAGCAGAAGATAAATAATTTACATTAATAATAAACAAACAGTCAGTAGTGGGCTGAGAATATTTAGCAGGGGAGCCTGTTGCCTACAGCTTTAAGGCAAAAATAGAAAGGCGAGTTTATCTTTCTGAGAACCACACAAATAATCATTAAGAGAATTAACAAGGCAGACAAAGTTAAGGCCTTTTTTCCCATCTTTTCCCATTTATAACGTTTCTCTTTCTTTTTATTTTTCCCTGTCATCACCAATATTTTGCTAACTCACTGGGAAATAAATAAGCACTTACCCAGAACTGAGGAGATGGCTTGTGCTGCAGGCTCCTCAATAAAACATCTTAAGACCTTTCATGAGAGGATGTAGTGATTACTTCGTAATATTTATCAGTGATTTAATCTTGAACCTGGAACAATAACTCCAAAACCAGCAACTGGAGTTTGCTCTTGGCAGTGGTAAAGACTGGAAGTATCACTTTTTACTTGAAAAATATGTGCGTGATGCATACATGCTAATAGATGCCTTCCTTCCCTGCACATAATAGAAATTTTTAAAATATTACTGACTTTGGCTATGAGTTGCTTTAGAAAACACCACAGCTTTAACATTTTTATTTAAAAAAATTAAATCCTTTCATTATATAGAATTTTTTTTTCCTCAATTTTGAGTAGTTCCCCTTCAGAGGAGGAAAAGGTGAATTAAACTATGAAAGAACTTGATTTAATAGTTAGTTCTTCCTAATGTACAGAAGAAAGGCTTCTCAACGCTATAAGAGGAGATTCAGAGTAAGTACTCAAACAATTAAATTGGAATTTGTAGTGGAATTTAGATGTTCAAGTACAAAAAACCTCCCTCCACCACCAACTCACATTGGGCTGCTTCATGTGAACATCGACTGCACTTTACGAACTTCCTGACTATTGTAGGAAAACTTCAGTTGCTGCTCTGTTATATCTTGAGCACAGACACCATCTGGAGAGTAGAAGTCAGACTCTGGGAAACCCACACAGTTCACAGAATCACAGAACCACAGAATCACAGAAAATTATGGATTGGAAGGGACTTCAAAAGATCATCTAGTCCAATCCTCCAGTTATGGATTAAGTAAAGATTCTGTGGATGAAATATCCTTCTTTAAGTGCTAGGGCATGGGGAAAGCAAGGGATTAGATTCAGTGGAGACCAATTGTAGGTACCTCTCTACTTAAGACAGGTTTTGATTCTTAGAAGTCAAAACCAAGATGTATCAGATAAAATCCACATTCACTTTAAATTCAAAATGTTATCTTCCATTTATAGCTTATTTCAGGGTTTGCAAAGGATGTAGGGGGTGGGACTAGACTAGCACAGAGATCCCATCAAATCCAACACCTTCTATGATTGACTTTATGCCTTTCCAGTGTTGAATTTAGTATGTTTTTCCTGTGTGCTGTGTAGTCCTCATATTTACTGTTACATAAAGATCCTGCCATTTATGAAGGTGACTTGCTAATGCTAGAAATCAGACTGAATAGTCTAACGAGCAATTATCCTTAGTTTAGATAACTGTATGTATTTTTTAAACAATGATGGAGAAAATACTACAATACCCTCCTCATTTCTGCTTGAAGAAATCTCTTCCTTTGCTTCTGCCAGCTTCCTGTTTTGACTCCACTATTTTCTTCTAGGCTGCTGGCAGCACCTCTCCAGAAGCTTCTTGGTTGTTATTATTAAATCTATACTATTTAGCTTCCAAAAATCAAATTAAAGGAAAGAACATCCAATTTCCCTGTCATGGTGGTTAAATGTTAAATCCATATTCTTTATGACTTTTGAAAGTATTAAAAGAGTTGGTTTCAGTGAAATCCAGACTGATGTCCACAAAACTCAACTAAGAAGACTTCTTCTTTCGTCGTTATTACAGAGACAGGGAAAAGCTCTCACGTCTGAAATTAAGATATAAGAATGAATAGTGATGAAACAGGCAATGTGGGAAAAAGAAAGCAAAAAGAAGTTTCTGTCATAATGATTTTTATGTTAGTTTCAGATAGAAGATGCAATAAAATTATCCCTTCCAGGGGTGATGGAGCAGCCACAACCTCCCCTTGCAATCTGTTCCAGTGCCTCAGCACCCTCACACAGTGGCATGTCTGCCTCAAACCTCATCTCAGTCTCCCCTCTTTTAGCTTGAATCAATCCCCCTTGTCCTATCACTAGAATCCCTCTCAAAAAGTCCCTCTCCATCTCACCTGTAGCTCCTTCAGGTACTGGAAGCTTCTTTAAGACCCTACCAAACCCAGCTTCTCTCCAGGCAGAACAGACCCAATTCACTCATAGCAGAGCTGCTCAAGCCCTCTGGCCGTCCTTATGGCCCTCTCTGGACTCACTTCAACAGCCAAACGGGGTCATATAAAGGATCAACCACACACAGTGTTTTGTTTCTGACAGTTCCCAAGTAACTGACCTAAAGAACAGCCCACAAATAGTGCAATGTCGTTATCTTCAACAGTTCCTGGATCAGCAATATCACAAGTCAGTGCTGGTACTTTTTCAAATTCAATTTTTTTTATACAAATTTTTGAAGTATGAGAAGAAATTTGTCTGACATAGGTTCTCAAATACTGTTACTGTGTCACTGTGTCTGTCACACTTTCCACCGTCGCAGGCTGTTCCATCTGCAGTCGTTTCCAGCTCTTTCACATGCAGAAATTGAAAAAGATGAGATCTCTGCCTGCAGTTTGGATCGTTTTTCCGTCCTAATAATCCAGGGGGTGTTTGCTAAAGTCTTTCTGTGCTCTTGTGGCCAAGAAGGCCAATGGCATCCTGGGGTGGATTAGAAGGGGGTAGTTAGTAGATTGAGAGAGGTTCTCTTCCCCCTCTACTGTGCCCTGGTGAGACCACATCTGGAGTACTGTGTCCAGTTCTGGGCCCCTCCCTTCCAGAAGGACACGGAACTGCTGGAAAGAGTGCAGCGCAGAGCCACAAAGGTGATGAAGGGAGTGGAACATCTGCCTGATGAGACAATGTTGAGGGAGCTGGGCCTCTTGAGCTTGCAGAAAAAGAGACCGAGGTGTGACCTTAAGGGGTGGCTGTCAGAAGGATGGAGCCAGGCTCTGCTCAGGGGCACCCAATGATAGGACAAGGGGTAATGGGTACAAGCTGGAGCAGCAGAGGTTCCACAGGAATATGAGAAGGAAGTTCTTCATGAGGGTGAGAGAGGACTGGAATGGGCTGCCCAGGGAGATTGTGGAGTAGTCTTCTCTCAAGATGTTTAAAACCCACCTGGACATGTTCCTGTGCAACCGGATCTAGGACATCCTGCTGTGGTGGGGAGATTGCACCAGATGATGTTTCAAGGTCCCTTCCAATCCCTAATATTCTCTGGTTCTGTGATTGTGTGATACCACAGCACAGGCTGGTGATGAAGGAGTTTTGTGCTGTATATTATCAATCCTGTTCTGTGTCAGACATCCATGACACTATTTTATTTCTAAATTTATCTATTTTCCATGTAGCAACCAGTAAAATCTTCTTGTGTAGTTAGGTACCAGCCATTGTTAGATGTAAGTGGGGACATTCCCCATTTTGACAGCAAATTCCACCATTTTTTCTGCTTGCCAAGGGAGAAAAGAACAAGACGAAGTTTTAGTAGTATTGTTTTCTTTAACACCTCAGATGTATCTTCCTGACAGACGAATGGTTGGCACTAATGGAAGGAAAATTCCTAAATTGTGCAGCAAAACATATAAAAACACAAACATTTTTATGGTCCCAGCCACTGCCCCTCTCCAGAGGTTCTCTCCAGGTTGTCTACACTAAACCTTTCTCAATTTCATTTCTACTAATAAATCCCCTCTGTATGGCCAATTAAATGTTCTCTATTCTCAGCAATTACTCCCTTCAAGTATTCACAGACAGATATTATGAAGCCTACAGTTGTTTTTAGCCAAGCTATAAATACATCTGTATTCAGTGTTTTAATTCCTCCAATCTCTTAATCATGTTGAAGGCTCTTCTCTGAACAACTAAATTTCCGTTGTCAGTTGGTGATGAAGAGCTTACAAACTCGTTGTAATATGTCCGTTAGTGGTTATCATGGTCATTTAGAGGGGAAATATGATTTTAAGATGGAAAAAGGTAGATTGAGGCCGAACAGAAGGAAAAAGTTCTTGAGTCTGAGAGTGGGGGATCCCTGGAACAGGCTGCCCAGAGAGGTGGTGGATGTCCCATCCCTGGAGCCACCCCAGGTCAGGCTGGATGGGGCTCTGGGCAATCTGGTCTTAACCAGAGATGTCTCTGCTTGTTGTAGGGGGTTGAACTAGATAACCTTTGGAGATCCCTTCCAACCTGATACATTCTCTGTTTCTATGATGTTCTTGTCCAAATACACCACCAAGTACCTTAGCTTCCCATTCATGTTCCATGTAAGCAACCATCAAATCTGCAGCTTAAGCAGTGCCAGTATTAACATAATTGGTATTTTTCTGTCATAATCTACTTATTGTCATCTGTAGACTGATTTTCCAAACTCATCTCTGCCTATGGTGTAAGCTGTTGTATGCCGAAAGACGAGCCTGAAGCTCAACCATTCATTTCTGCTTGTGGGATGTTCTTGGGGCAGCACATGAAACATCATACAGGGCCACACGTTTCTGAGTTTTTCAACATAGTTTCATTTATTTTGCAGTAAATATCGATTTTTATTCAAATCATGGTCCCTTACTGTAGGATTGTTTGTTTAGATTTCTTATTATAGTTCTTCTGGCTACAATAAAATTCAAATTTTTTTGATGATAACTAAATAATTACTCATTAAAAATAGAAAACTTCAATTGGTTGGAAACTAAAGTGGTGTTTTGGTTAAAATTTATCTGAAACATTGTTCAAAACATCTGTAGTTCTCCAATTTTGGTTGTTTGGCTTTGTTTTTCTTTTTTTTAATGCAACATTATTTGTCATGCCTTTCCCTAATGACGAAGAAAACAAAAGCTAGTTAATTGGTTAAAAATATTTATAAGAAAAAGATATTTCCCAGCTCTGACACAAACTGTGTTAAAAAGATGAAAGAAATAATTTCTTGGGAGGATATAAACTCAAAATTAAATATAAAATGCTTAAATCACGGCATCTACTTGCATGGAAGTAGCACAAGTGATTATGTTGGTCTGTCTAGGTGATCCTGCTGTGGCAGGGGGATTGGACTAGATGACCTTTTGAGGTCCCTTCCAGTCCCTAATTTTCTGTGAGTCTGTAATTCTGTTCTATAAAGAACATTAATTCTATGTAGACTTAGTGAGGTACCAAAACCGACACACTTGTCTTATCCTGCCGCATCCTTATTTCAGTCTGCTGAAGAAGATGCATTCCTTGAGGCTGCAACACAGTTACAACTCTAAGTACTGTAAAACCCTTTTAAAATTATTCGTTCTCGCATGATTTGGACCCATGAGTGTAGAATCAGTAAATTTTAAATGTGAAATACTTGAGTCAATAGATATGGGATTTCAGGGTTTATTTCCCCAAATATTTCCTACGACACCTAAAATCCAATTGTCAATTCCGTGCCCATCACTAGGCAGAGAATTATTCCAAAGTTTCAGATCTCTTTTTCAATGCAGCCAAGAAAAGGAGATTTCAGGTCAGGGAAGTTCATTATTTTTCTTCCTCTTTTTTTTTTTCTCATCCTTTTTTTTCCCCTCCTCTTCTCTCCAAGTCTAGAAAACTAAATTTAATCACTAAAAACTGGCATCTTTTGCCAGTAGGCATATTTTCATACACTCTAATGGATTATTTTTGCTCTGCTTGGCAGGGGACCTTTTCCTCCCTACGCGACAACACTGTGCATCGAAAGTTAGATGAGTAGAGAGACTCAATACCCATTTTACATTTCTGCATTTCACCCTTTGAAATCCACAGCCTTTGTTCTTTACATAATATTCTTGTGCTGTCGACCTTCCAAATGTTTCTTTAATTTCTGTTCCCTGCTGCACTGCAGGAGTTTTATGAGGGTGAACATAGAATTAGTAGTCCATTTCCATTAGTAATAAATCTGCTCCTGCCCTTGCAGGGGAACCTTTGCTTCAGTGTCTGTACTTTTGCAAAAATAATGAATTCATGCAGGAGGTTGCCCGGATAACAGCAAACTAGGGTTTAAATTCTAACCTGGTATATCACTGCCTTGGGGCTAAACTCTGAGCCCATTTAGGCAGGAGACGTGGACCACAAACATGAAAACGCTCCCAGCAGTCCTCATAGATGTTCCAACCACCAAATCACATACAAAGGCTAATGGCTCTTACTTAACTGTGTTGTGAGACTGTTTTCAAGAGAAGAGCCCCTTCATCAGGATTTTATCTCTTTTCTTGATTGGATTAATCCATCCAACTGACACATGATTGAGTTGCACAAGTTCTGGAGAAGTCGAGTATCCAGGATCATTCTCGGAAAGAAAATAAATAGTTCTGCTTGATTCTTTGTAATTTTTGTATGTACTATTTTTAGAATTCTATACATATTAAATATATTTCTATAATTTATTATAATATGTAAATATAATATTTATTTATTATATAAATCTGATATTTATTAGGATAAATTATAAAACATAATGATAATCAAAATCAAATCGATATAAAATTTATAGAAATTGATAGCAATATATATATATTTGGTATCAGTTTCTAATATAATTTCAAGAACTGTTGAGACAATGCTATATGTAAAGTTCATATTCAGATTTCAGTGTCTAAAGCTATTTATCCTACTGTTTTTAAATGAAAACAATACAAAATATTTAGCTTGAAGTTCCAAGATCTCACAAGAAAAGTATCATTGCATTTTACTACTGAAAAAGTACAAGTCATGGATTAAAAATAAGAAATTACCACATTCAAAAATGTAATAAAAATGCTTAAATGATAAACATAACGTGGCAATTATGTGTAGTAGGTGATACCTTTCTGAAATTCTAGGGCAAGTTTAGTTGATGGCACAAGTTACAAGGAGAACTGCTGGAGAGAGTCCATCACAGAGCCACAAAGTTGATGGAGTGGGACATCTTCCTAATAAGGAAAGACTGAGGGAGCTGGGGCTCTTGAGCTTGGGAAAAAGGAGGGGTGGTCCCTTTAATGTTCATAAATATGGAAAGGCTGGGTGTCAGAAGGATGGAGCCAGGCTCTGCTCAGGGGCATCTAATGATAAGACAAGGGGAATTGGGTGTCAGCTGCAACATAAGAGGATCCACATCAATATGAGAAGGAACTTCTTCACAGTGAGGGTGATGGCAGGCTAGAATGGGCTGCTCAGTGAGGTTGTGGAGTCTCCTTCTCTGGAGACATTTAAAACCCTCCTGGACATGTTTGTCTAAAACTTGATCTAGGTGATCCTGCTGTGGGGGGGGGGGGATTGGACTAGATGATCTTTCAAGGTCCCTTCCAAGTCCTAATGTTCTGTGATTCTGTGATTTCCATGCAAAATAAAATAAAATAAAATATGAGAGCAATGGTCTTATTTACGAAACACGTCTGTGCTATCTTAAGAGAGCTAGAAATATATACACAAGTGCAGATACAGGTAAAAATATGCAAATATACAAATATATCCATATATGTTATATATATTGTATATACATTATAGTATGGCACACTAAAATATTACAGTATGTATTTACACACTAAGGATATTTTGTATTTTGTATATAATACAAAATAGATTTATATATTTTCAAATATATTTTTTCACAGATATCATAACACTGACTGTCTACAAGATTACTCATAAGAAAAACAGACTTTAATGTATATGTTGATGCAAACTTGAATGCCAAGCTGTTGAATAAATGTCTAAAAGGAAGGATGGTTGATGACTTGCTCCACTGAGCAGCTCACAAGAGCAATGGAATAGCACCAGGACAACATTCCTAAGCAAAACTGTATCTCAGTAGATACAATTTGATGGTAAATGGTGTGACCATTTTGAAGAGCAACTGTTTTGAATAGATTAGCTCTCTATCTGAATTTGCCTGCTTAAAAGTTAATATGAAGGAGCTTTCAGTACTGATCTGCTTATGAGTGAAACAATGAGGATTACAGGGTGTTAGGGAGGTTGGACGTACCCTGAGGGTATAATCTCTGGTGAGGTCAAGGCTGGATGGCTTGGGGAAAAAAAAAAGACATGAAAAGATCCATTTTCCCAGTTCAATAAAACAGGCCAGAACATGGTTTGATGACTCCATCTTTAACAGATGAAGTGCGTGGAAAAAAAGGTTAGACACTCTCTTACAGCATTCAAATTGAAAAAGAAGCAGAAATTTAATCAGGTCTCTAAACTGTGAAACATGGAAACAAATGTAAGTGGCAGACGATGAACTCTTTGTCACCATCCAGCTCTCCAAGACACTAATATTTGGACTTTTCAGAAAAAGAAATTGTGGCATTATAGGGAAAATAAATTTTTGAGCAGGTAAACTTATTAAAAATAAACTCTTTTTTTTTTCCTGGCATGTAAAACAAATGGCTCCCACATCCTGATTTATTAAACAAGCCTCACAGACCTTCCCCAGACATGTGTTCCGTTTTACTATAAAATAAGATTAGCCTGAACGTTTTCTAGAGGAAAGAGAAAGCGTCAGAGAAATAACATTTCAGTAGCATTCAGCTGTCAGAAAGGCTCCCCCTCACAGAATGGTCACAGTTGTGGTCTTGGTGCTGATCTCTGAAATCTGAATTTCTCACTTTGCAAAGCAGGTACTTATCCTGTGGTTAGGAAACCTGGGCATTCAGGAACATTAAAAGTTTCACAACACTGAAAACAGCTAAAATCAGAATTACAGAATCAAAGAACTTTAGGGATTGGAAGGGACCTTGAAAGATCATCCAGTCCAACCCCGCTGCCACAGCAGGATCACTGAGATCCAGTTGCACAGGAACATGGCCAGGTAGGTTTTAAACGTCTCCAGAGAAGGAGACTTTGAATAGCAGGGAGCAAGAGTTAGTCATAGAACAAGGCTTTGCAGCAAAATCAGACAAACCCCAACTTTTCTACTTATAGAAATGTCCCATTTTCCACGTCTCATGTCAGAGGGGTAGTCGCTTGAGTCATGGAAGGGTAAGGAAATGACATAGCACTTGAGCTACATTTGATTTGAAATATTTTGAGTAATGCAAGAAAACTCTTGCATTAAGTACTGCGTTTCTATTAATCAATAAAACCTTTCTTGTAATAAATAATCAAATTAATGCCCTGGTCATATTATTTCCCTAATACCTGAAAGAGGCAGCTGCCACTGTGAAGTACAAGTTTGTGTAGTAATTTTTTTCTTTGTGATTTATCAGAAAATCTAAGTGATTCTTGCAAATTGAGAGCCACATTGAGTGAGTACTTGAAGTGTCTTCCTGCTCAAACTAACAACTCTGTGGTAAGATGTATTGTGAGCGTCTAGACACGTATCAGTGTAGAGCTTCTCTGTGGTATAAACTGAAAACCCCACAGCTCATACTTTTTAATAAAGCCTATAAATATTGCACAAATCCTTTAGAAATTGTTCAACTTAATTGGGCTGATAATGAGATGAAGTTTTCCAGACCTTTCCCCTACACAGGAGTGTAACAGAAACTAAGATTACAGCTACACTTCCTGAGATGAAAGTTACAACCATCTATGTATCATAAATCAGTGATTTCTCCCTTTTGTTCAAATACTTTTGAGAAGGAAATGCCAAAGTAACAAGCAGACAGGCTTTTCCTCCTCACTGGACCTTGGTGACCACGATCAGCAAGACCAGCTGCATTGAGATCTATTCTGCATCTCACCTGCTGGAATTACATGTGTATTTAGATGAGAGAGGCATGACACTATAAAATGCAAATAATAGGGCTGCAGCTAACCCGTAGGGCCCCTGTCAAAGTTAGTAACAGTCCTGCCATATTGTTCTTCATGGGTTTTGTATCAGGACCTTAGAGTAGTCCTGTAAGGGGATCCTTGAGACCTGAGGGGGAAAGAAAAAGTATTGTAACCCATAGGTTTCTTTCCTCTTTCTGGGATGTACCCAAGCCAAGGGTGCAACTCAGATAGAGCCTTCAGCAGCCAGCTCTGTCAAATTCAAGTCATTTCTGTTCAGGTGGAATCTTCTTTAACTCCTCTGCGTTAAGGAGTCAGCCACACTACAAATAAATCTGAACGGGCTGCCCAGGGTGTTGTGGAGTCTCCTTCTCCGGAGACGTTTAAAAACCACCTAGACCTGTTCCTTTGCGACTGGATCTAGGTGATCCTGATGTGGCAGGGAGGATTGGACTGGATGATCTTTTGAGGTCCCTTCTAATCCCTAATGTTCTGTGATTCTGTCATCTAAATGACAAGTGATGATGTTTAAGCCTACTAATTATTGAGCATCTTTCTATGCATCACAGTACCTCAGTTAAACAGTGAGATTTTTCTTCTCAGTAGTGCAGCTTCAAGTACGAAAACTGACATTTGCATCATTTTTAAAAAACAAGTTTGTCCTTGGAGACTTGCCTCCTCCTGTCGTCTCTGGGAACAGAGCACCCTATCGCATTTAAGGGTGGGATTCAAGCGAGATAGTGCATCAACCTAATGAACATTTCCTGAAGGTAAATCATCCCGAACAACCAAACAACATTTTCTTAATCTAATCTGTTAAGAAAGTTTGAGCAGCCTGAAAATTTTCTGAAGCAAGTCCCACAGATAAGGGTGGGCAAAACAAAGGGTTATAACCGCTTTAAGTTTTATTTCCACGTAAGCAGTATTATCTCACTCCCAGAAACAGAAGACTTTTATTTTTCCATCCAAAAAATCAAAAATAAAAACTGATCTTGTTTTAAAGGATAATCTAATTTATTGTTAATGGTTTGAATCATTCCAGGGGTCAAAGGCATCTTTTACATCAATTTGCAAAAGCAAATTAATGTTTTGAAGGAAATGTAAAAGTCAAGTTGCTTGGGAGTACATTAAATTATATGCTAGTTAATGGTGTTAGAGAGATGGTTTAAAAATAAATTGCCCATAATACCTTTTAATAAAGGAGCTAAATGCATTTTTGTTCCCTGCTAAAAGCAGATGCCTATTTGGCACTGTTTTGAATCCCATTTGCCATGTATATTTTGATTAATACTACACTGGGTAATCTGCACTACGTGGTCTAGGTTCAGTAACCTCACTGTAAAATAATGAGCCTTCAGGAATAAAAAATACGGTAGCTATAAAGTAGTATATTCTGAGGGGCTCTGAACACATCCAATAAAACATATTAAATAAAACCAACCCCCAAACAATAAAAAAAAAGGAGCCTTCACACAGTAAATTCTTTCAACAGTGAAACTTACACATCTCAATTTTATCCTTCTGTCTGAGCTCTGAAAACTGGACAAGACACTGACTCTTTGCAGATGTTTTATGTTTTCTATAAATACCTTTCCTTTGAGTTAGCTGCAACCAGGACCTTGCAAAAGCCTCCAGTCTTAAGGGAGCTTATGGCAACTGGGACACAGCCAATAGCAATGAGTTCACTCGCTAAGTAGTGTCTTCAGAAAAAGGTCCGGCACTCATATTTTATGAAATATGTAACATGATTTACCCAAGGTTGTCAAAAGAGATGAATTTCAGCCAAATGCAAGGTAATAAATAGTAATATGTGCTGCATACAGTTGACTTATAACCCTTGGCATTTTGAAACAAAATTCTTTTGAAGAATTCATTTTATACGTCATAAACTTCCCTATTGTTTTTCCTGTTTTGACTGTCTTTGTCATCAGATTTCTTGTGGAAAGTATTTCTGAAAACTGTAAATGAAGCAATATTTTCAGGAATACTTATATATAGGTCTCTTATTTCCATGGTGTGCTCAGAATAAGAAAGTTAGTAGCGCAGAAAAATAGTCCGTTTCATTAAATCGAAACCTAGGGGGGAAAAGAGGCAATAAGGTAATGTGTGTGTGAGCTTTTTTATTATTATTTATTTAATGATTATAGAAAAAAACTTTTTCCAAGGTTGAAAGTTATTTGTTTTCATGACACACGTTATTTTGAGGGAATGAGTAATTTAGGGGTTATGTTATTGTTACTATTGTTGTCGTTAATTCCTTTTGCAATAGAATGACAACTACATTTATTCAGTCATTTCAAAGTAAGTCACTTTAAAGTACGTACAATCAGAAACACACATTGTATTATGATCTACCCACTTTAAATCCACAAGCTTAAACTACCTGCATGCAGGTATGAATCCTCAAATATGAGTGAAATCCATGTCCTTTGCTGCCATCTCATGAATGTGAATTAAGTCTCGTAAACAATCATAGAATCATAGAAACAAAGAACCATTTATATTGGAAGACACATTCAAGAGGAGGTTTCGTAGAGTCATAGAATCATAGAATCATTAAGGATTGGAAGGGACCTCAAAAGATCATCTAGTCCAATCCCCCTGCCATGGGCAGGGACACCCCACCCTAGTTTCATATGAGTATGAGAAGGAACTTCTTCACAGTGAGGGTGATGGAGCACTGGAACAGGCTGTCCAGGGGGGTTGTGGAGTATTATTCTCTGGAGACATTTAAAACTTGCCTTGATATGTTCCTGTGTGACTTAGTCTAGGGGATCCTGTGGCAGGTGGATTGGACTAGATGGTATTTTGAGGTGCCTTCTAATCCCTGAAAATCCAGGGTTGTGGTTCTGCTAGTTATTCTGCTCCTGCCTCATGAGATCCTGAACACCACTAACTCATGGTCACTGCAACCAAGGCTGACCTCAACCTTCACTGCTTCAGCCAGACCCTCCTTGTTGCAGAGTACAAGATCCAGTAGCACTCCTCTCCTAGTGGGGTCCTCCACCATTTGCATCAGAAAATTGTCGCAAATTCACTGGAGCAAACTCCTGGACGGTGGATGGCTGGCTGAGTAGGTCTTCCAGCAGATATCAGGGTAGTTAAAATCATAGTATTATAGAATCATAGAGAATTAGGGACTGAAAGGGACCTCGAAAGATCATCTAGTCCAATGCCCCTGCCACAGCAGAATCACCTAGACTGGGTTACACAGGAACACGTCCAGGCAGGTCTTAAACATCTCCAGTGAAGAAGACTACACAACTTCCCTGGGTAGCGTGTTCCAGTGCTTTGTCACCCTCACTGTGAAGAAGTTCCTTCTCAATTCCCCATGAGAACCAGGGCCTGTAGAAGGCCTCATCAACTTCCTTGTCCTGTTCTAATGGCCTGTAATAGACACCCACGACAGTGTCACCCATGCCAGCCTGCCCCTTGATCTGCACCCACAAACTCTCAACTGTCTCTTCATCCACCCCTGGGCAGAGCTCAATACATTCCAGTTGCTGTCTCAGGTAAAGAACAACTCCACCACTGCCACATCCTCACTAACCTCTGTCCCTTACCCTACATCTCCATGGCTTTTCAACCTCTCCAGGATGTTGATTCCACTGCTGTCCTGGGCAGCCTGGACAGGCCTTGACAACAATTTTGGGGAAAAAATAATGTTCCCAGGGGCCAGCCTAAACTTCCTCTAGTGCAATTTGAGACCATTTCGTCTCATTCTGTCAGTTGTTCCTCAGGAGAAGAAACGAACTTCACAAGTGCCTGGTATCTGAGGGTGATCCCTGTCATGGTCCTGTTGGCCGAACTACTGCTGACATAAAACATATCCTATATAGCATTCATAGGATTTGTATGTCGTGTTCGGATGTATGTACACATGTGCCCTCAGATACAGGAAAGTTGTGCAGATATACGAGGGCAAATGTAATAAAAACAATCAGAGAAATATTGTTTTTCATCTGTTCAGTTTATGCAGATAGAGAGTCAATGATAGTACAATGACCCACTTTTCTAGCAGACACTAGACAGGTCTTCCCCCAAAGGTACTCTGTGAGAAGATGACACAATATGGTCTTAGAATCATAGAATCATCGAGGTTGGAAACAACCCTTGGTGTCATCAAGTCCAACCCGAAACCGGACTCTACAATTCACCCCTAAACCAGATCCCCCAACACTACATGTAAGCATCTTTTAAACTCATCCAGGGATGGGGACCCAACTTGCTCATACTTGTAAATGTGAATGTAATCCATCCGTTTAAATTTATGGGTCTGTTTAAAACAAGATCACAAATTGTTCCATATAACCTAAAATGATGAGTATCTGGATGGAATGGCCTCTGCATGACGTTTACAGAACTTGCTCAAATAATGTAGAGGCACATTGAACCTGACCTGAGCATTCAAAGCTCCAGTAATCAAGGAAGCGCCTTTAAGGAGCTAATCACCTGGACTGTTTTCAATCTGGGATAGAAGAGCAGCTCAGACACGCAAGACTGCACTTCTCCCATGGTGCCAACATATTAAGAAAAATATTGATCCAACCTAGACCATTTAATTTCTTTGCTGTTCCACAGCAAACTATAAAAAGCTGTTGGAAGGAAGCCAGGCAGTGTAAGCACTGCATTGTAAAGCCGGGAATAATGCCACCAGGTTTTTTGGAAGAACACTTTGGAGCTGCCTTCTAGTAGCTGCTGGGTGAGGTTGTACCTCCTCTATAGTGTCAGAGTAACAACTTAAATAACAAGAACTTCTATCTCTGACCTTAATGTCTGTTTCTTTACATCAAAATATTGTAAATTGGCCACTGACTCTATGTTTAATGCATGTGGTATCTCAAGAAAACTGTTGTGACTCCTGCATCTGAATCTTACAACATTTTATTTGTTAAGTGGAGTCTGTTTAGTTTCTTACAGCTCGTGTTTATGAGTATGAAATTTTTCTAAAGTGTATTTTCTTACTATGTTCTTTTGTTTCTTTTACTCTGGTTTGAACATGAGTAACCTCTGAGACTCTTGGAGTTTAGGATTGTCTAAGGACTGTGCTCTAGCATGAGTGACGTTTCTTGACTACGAGAGCACATATAGACCTTTCCAAAATCAGCCTGGGTGAGTTGATGGGGAACTCCAAGTTAAATAGATAGCTTCTAGAAAATGGATAAATCATTCACGAGATAGTTAGCTCTTCAGAAGTATTTTATGGAAGAATTCTGAGATATCACATAAATACTCTGAGATAAACCCCCACTGAGCCATCACCTCAGTGGGGGAAACTATCACAAATTTAATATAGATATCGGAAAAAGAAGAAAAGGGATTTGAGGTGGAATGCATGTCCCGGGTTTAAAGAATTAAAATGAAGTTAGGCTTTTATCTCTATTTCAAACATATGTTTTCAACAAAAGGTGTATACTTTATTTTATTTCAAATAATATGGGGGAAAGAGACCTTTAAATATAACAAAGATAATTTTGAGATAGAAGTCTCATAGGTATCTCATGTGCAGCACAACCTAGAAAATGAGATTTAATTCCTTGATTACTGTAAACTGGGAGATATTTGACATGCTTTACTCTATCCACGAGGGCCCCCACAGCTGCTGGCTCGCCCTCCGAAGCAACGCATCCAGCATGCCCCAGGCAGAGCTGGAAGGTGCCTTCTGAAGCACAGGAGATATTCACAACCAGCTGAGGACTACTGCTCAACCTGCGGCATCTACCTCTTGTGGGCAACAACACCGGACAGGCTGCCTGCAGCTTCTTCTGTGGAGATGGAAAATGTGACATCAGGACGTGATGGCTCAAAAGAGCCACTTGGGCTTTCAAAGTTTAATCTCTACGCAAATCTTGTGCACAGAGTTATTTGAGAGCTGATCGACACCATAAGCATAATCACATAATTTCATCCTCAAGTGAAAATGTGTGGCTTAAAAAAAGCTGTTACTGATTTAATAAATTATTGCAACTGTTTTCCACAGCAGAGAATTTGAGAATTTTTTTGCACCTAATTTTATTTCCATATGATTTATTTTTCATCATCTAGAGGAGCTAAATATGGGTGTTTTCTGCACTGTTCTTTCTAGCAGTTCTAATAATTAAATTATGTCAGCAAGCTTCACAGCATACAAATTGCCATTGAAATGGAAGGCTTCATACCAAGATGACAAAATCAAGTCTACAATACCAAAAATATCAAGATTAAAAATCAACAAAGATAACATTAAAAGAATTATGATTTTTTTAAAAAGCACTCCAAGCAGCTACTCTGCCCTGACCCCTGTGGTATATAAGAAAGATACAGGAAGACCATAGATTCATATAATCATAGAATCATTCATGTTGGAAAAGACCCTTGGGATTATCAAGTCCAACCATCAACCCTACTCTACAAGTTCACCCCCGAATCAGATCCCCCAACATCACATCTAAGCAACTTTTCAACACATCCAGGGATGGGGACTCAACTAACACCCTGGGCAGCCCATTCCAGTGCTGGACCACTTCCTCCATGAAGAATTTCTTCCTGAGGTCCAGTCTAAATCGCCTCTGGTGATGCTCAAAGGTCTTCCCTCTGGTTCTGTCACTAATTACCTGTGGGAAGAGACCAGCACCAACATCTCTCCAGTGTCCTTTCAGGTAGTTGTAGAGAGGTCTCCCCTTAGCCTCCTCTTCCTCAAACTAACTCTCTCAATCTCTCCTCATCAGATTGATTCTCCAGGCCCTTCTCAGCTTCGTTGCCCTCCTCTGCACCTGCTCCAGCCCATCAATGTCTCCCTTGTACTGAGGTGTCCAAAACTGGACACAGTACTCAACCTACTGCATAGTATCCCCTAGAAAAAAATATGAGATACGTGATTATTTATGTAAAACCACACAGATGAAGATGTATGATGTAGGATTCAAATGAAAATGTGGATTTTAAACCCTATGCGTTATATGTGGATTTAAAACACTGTGTGAGATGTATATATATATTATATAAATACGTTATACACACACATGTACATACATACCTAAAGACGTGTACATACCAATACACACACATATATTTCTAGCTTCAAATCTGTGTAAAGGGTGGAAAACAGTAACTTGAACTTAGGGAGGTGATGTCAGGAAGATATTCTACTATTTGATTTTTTTGTTTTAATGGTCTGCTGTGTGCATATGGTCTGATAAGCAAAAGGAGACAATAAATTATGAGAAAGGACGAGTTGACTGGTGGAAAAGACCCTCTGCTCTTAAACAAAATATGTGTAAAAATTCAGGCTATGTGAATCTTTCTTTTTTTTTTAAAAAAAAAAGAAGCATCCTAGAGCCACTTTTTTAAAACAAAAACCTATTCGGTGACCCCATTTACCTAAATTAAGTACCGCTTTCATTTCATGAAACTCTTAAACCAGGAGATTTACAAGGACAAGATAAGAGGACTGGCAGATGTTCTTTGATTCATTCATTTGAAGGGAAGGGCATTTGGAAATGGCACTGGCACAGAATGACATTTGGAATAATGGCCTGTGATTCTGTTGGCACTTTTAGTGTTAAGCAAGTGATCTGCAAGGTAAAGTGGATTCGCAGTTAGAGTCAGCACCAGTGCACAGGTCGCCCGTAAAAATAGAAGATTCCATTATTCTTCAGATTCCCTAGAGGGAGCAAGGTCTCCAGCATCATTACCAGGACTAAATCTGACTTTTCTACCTCCCCTAATTTCCTCCTAGTAATTATAGGTCAAGCACTCTTTTGTAAATTATAAAACCTTTGTTCTTATCAAAAATGAATAGCTGAAGAAAAAAAAAAATTATAAAGAGAGTCCTAGGAAAAAAATTTCAATTAGAAAACCAAGCTAATTTGGTATGACCAAAGACTGTCAGGCATACTGACAGTGCTCTATTATGCAGTCATTTGGGCTCTTTCAAATTAGTTATGTTAATGTCCTGTGAGTGAATGTAACACTTGGATGGGACAAGATTTCTGCAATTAATTTCTGCAGTCAGTGGAGAGACAAGCAAATTTATTTTCCCCCTCTCTGGGAATTGGTGGTGGAGGGTGTGAGGTAGAGAAAGTGCATTTAGGAACAGAGTACAAGCTAAACACAAGCCCTAAATAAAGCAGAAACAATGGGAGCCAATGCCTCCTCATTCATTCAATTGACAATGTTTTGCAGCTTAAACCTGTTTTATTAATTATGTTTGACATTTCCTTAATTAGTTTCATTTACACCAAATCAATCCCTACTGCTGTATGGCATCATTTATCATTTTGAAAAATTTGCATACTGAGTGCTGACTTTTTCTACTTAATTATACATTAAAAGTGTCAAGCGTGCTTGCTGCCTGGCATTATCTGCGCCAGAAAGGTTTGTGGCTGGACTGTGATGGTATTAATCATTAAGAGCCCCCAAGTGCTGCTGGGTAATATCTGGGGAGTCGAGTGGCTCTCATTTTAACGCTAGAGAGCAGAAGTGCTTCTGTAAAATGACCCAAAGCAAAAACAAAACAAATGACCTAAAACATCCGGTCTACTGTAATGCTTTGCTCTTTCGCTGCGAATTTGCTCTGGGATAATAAAAAAGAAGGAAAATATTTTAGAAAAAGAAGGAAGAAATGTTTACTGTTAACTATTAGCATCCTGTGTGCTGGGGGATCTTCAGCATAGCCAAAGCTTTGTTTGAGTAGTGAATGTGACTTTTTTGTTAGATGGCTGAGTAACAGACCAACTGGCACCTGTAAGTATCAGCTTTAATCCTGCTGTGGCAGGGGGATTGGACTGGATGATCTTTTGAAGTCCTTTCCAATCCCTAATGTTCTGTGATTCTGCAATTTTTTACCTTTTCTTTTTTCCTGTTGTTTTCACTACAAAGGATTTAAGATAAAGCGCAGCCAGGAATTAACATCTCCTTTCATAAAACCCACGACTTACATGAAACTTCTCAACAAATAATTGACTGGGTTTTTTTTTTAATAAACCTGTGTTGTGGTTTATTAAAAACCATTTTCTTGGTTTTATTAAAACCAACCAATTTTCTCTGTATTGTGAGGAATGAACACATAAACTCCAGCCATGAGTCACTCCTGTACAGAGCAGGGAAAGGATGCAGTGTATAAGGCATTGCGTTGCTAATCTGTCTCTAAGTACCTGCAATCCAGCACAGGAATTTCAGTGGCAAATTAGCTGTGAGTCTGACAACTCACAGGTGCACATCCCCATCCAGAGCAGCAGCTGGTTTTGAACAGCTCTAACTACTTATCAGCAGTAGCTCTCAGAAATGCTCTTTCTCTCCCAACAGTTGACTCCTTCTGAGACTCTGAGAAAACCCTCTTGCCAGGATGACCATTGATTTCAGGAAAAAATGAATCCATTATATTTATCACATGTTCTCTCTTCTTCCATATGCCTAGTTAGGACATGATCCAAGAGCCAAATTGTTGGCTAGCCCAAGGTTATTAACAGCTGGATTAGTTCCTACCTTTGATAACTAGTTGAAAGAAGAGTTTTGGTGCCCCATCAAAGCAAACACTGAAATCTCAGAGGTGGAGTAGATTTTATTATGTAGTATTATGTGGGTGTAGTATTATATATTACACAATGCTAGATGACTTGTTGCTACAAATTGATATCTGTGGTAGAAGTTTAAGTGGTATTACACAAACCAATACATTTTACAGAGTGATCTGAAGAACATCTGGGAGGCTGGACTCTCCTGCCTGTCCATCCTAAATCTTTATTAAATCCAGTTGAAACTGCAGTTGGCGAGCTGCTAAGAATATTATTTTTAGATAGTAGCAGATACTACTAATATTATTAGAATATATATATATACACACATTTCTGTACACTTTTTAATCCATTGCACCTGAAGGTCATCAACTGGCTGATTAGGGTTCTGGAGAACAGGTCTGGTGAGGTGAGCTGAGAAGCTGAGCATCTTCAGTCTTGAGAAAAGGGTGCTGAGGGTGTTTACATAGTTTGTGGTGCTGATGTGGAGACTTTAATTACTCTGCCCAGGAATAATTCACTTGCCATGCATGCCCATTACAAGTCTGAATACGCAGAGTTGGACTTCTGTCTGATTTTTTTTCTCTCTAGAACACACACATTCATACATGTCAGTAGCAGGGTGCATAGAGACCCACCCCCTCCCCCCGGAACACCTGCTTTTCCCATGCCTATTATTCAGGGTATCAAAGATCATTAAAAAAAATCCAGTTTTAAGTAAGTATCTGATTTTAACTCATTCCTCACATGGGATGACCTAGATGTATGGGAAAGGCTCAGTCATACAGATATTATTATTAGGAACAGCAACAAATTTTATAACATGACCCCAGAAAGTACTTGTGGACCATGAACAGGTGTCTCAAAGCCCAGAGATTTAAGGAGGAAGAGCAGAGCTGTAGCTGTTTATAGGACTAGAGCAATATCAGCACCATAGTCTCAAACAGACATAAGAAGGTACCATCTTAATCCTTACATTTGCTTGGATGGTCACTGCCTTGCAAGCCAATTTCATTTCTGTTGGGGCTGGGGAATGTCGATGAAGTATGTGACTTTTGTGTGGTCCACGTGAAAGGTTTGGTGATAATTTCATCAGCACTCTGCAGAATAAAATGGAGAACATAGTGCCTTGTTAGGATAACATGGTCCATGATCCTTCTCTGTTCTGCACATTGTAGTTTCTAAGGGCACAAGTGTGAACATACACGGTGGTGCTAATAGTCATGGAAATATGCAACAACTTCATTTGCAAGGGGTCTCTGGAGGTTTTCAGCTCTAATCCTTTGCTCAAAACAGAGCCAATTCTAAAGATATGCGTGTTAGAATAATAGAACCATTAAGATCAGAAAAGACCTATAAGATCATCCAAATCAACCATCAGCCTGACCCCACACTGCCCACTAAACCCAAGGCCACATTCCCTCAATGTTTAAACACCTCCAGAGACCATGACTCCACCACCTGCTTAGACAGCCTGTGGTTGTCCCAATACTTCCTGGGTTGTCCAGGGCTTCACCCAACTTAACTGTGAGTATCTCCAAGGATGGGGACCATTAGACCTTCCCTGAGAAACAAGCAGTGTGACTTCTCAGAGCAACCAGTAGACCCTTGAGGAAGACTGGGGTTTTATTAATGTCATGTAAATCTAATTGCTTTTGGCTGAAGTCAAACAAAATGTCTGAGCATGTGTCTACCCCTATTACACAGTTCAGAAGCTGCTTAAAAACTGGCCAAAAGCCGATGACACATCTGACACGCTGAAGATGAGAACACATAATGTGCTTGTTAGTCTTTCGCATCTCAGTCATGATTACAGCGGTGATAGATGCCTGCACCACAAACTGAGCAATCACCAGTGAACCATATGTGACTCATGTGGCCAGTTTCCAAAGAGCAGCACTTGCCATTTCTGCCCTTTTCCTGAAGGATGTGCAAGGCTGCTGCAAAGGCAGAGGCAGCCCGTCTCCCAGGATTGTCAGCAGCAAAGCTTTCTGCATGCACTTGAGCTTATTTCAGCCAACAGAGCACAACACAACTGACTTAGAAATGCACTGATGTGGAGGAACAGGGGATGAGCTGTGGGATTTGATATGACAGGGACGAGACTTTAACAGCAATACAGATGGTTGTCTGATATTTCACTTATAATTGCGGATATTTTGACACAGGCGGTGTCTTACTCTGTAAGAGATGTGAAAGGGTTAAACAGGAACCTATTTTCTATGCTCTACACCAGCCATGCCTGCATTCATGTCAGAACCCAAACTTACTGTGTTTAATATTCAAGTTCATTTTCGAATCCTTGCCCATTAACATAATATATGCCACTTTGCAAGCCTGGTCAGAGAAATCTGTAACTAAATAATTTTCAAGTTTCCTTCATATCCAATGCATTATATGCAGTGTGAAATTATTTCCCCACTCTGTCCTTCATAGAAGAGCAGAAGAGCAGTGCGCAATATACATGATATTGTCGTAAAACGTATTACGGACTTCAAAAGGTACCCTATGTGTATGCACAATCATATTAACTAATCCCAAATGACCATTTAATTGTCTATTTTAAGTTATGCTTGATACGCCATTTCAAGGTAAGCATTCAGAACCTGCTAGACAAGAAATGTGTGAATATTAAAATTATTCTTTATAAAAACCTCTCTTTCTTTGCGGTACTGCGGTACAACACTTCTCAGTCCAAATCCTCTTGTGTGCGTACCCACTGTATGTCAAAATTGTGAGAGGCATAAACATAAAAGGAGCTAAGAATTTAGGCCATGCCTAATTCATAAGTATTTTTTGTTTACACAAAAAATTCTGATAAAAATTTAATGAGAAAATCAAAGATGGAGAGTCTGAGAAATTCACACAACAAAACCGGGAGTCACCCAATCAAGTGTGTGGTGGATTGAAAACTCTAAACTCAGATGGACGTATCGAAGAATTTTCTGGGTTCAAAGAACCCTTTTCAGCCACTGCTCTGAGCAGACCTATCCGTGTGAGGAAACTGAACAAAGAATCTCCTTGTTTTACTGAATTAGCTCTGAGATCTCAAGAGAATCTAAGCTAGAGATTCAAGGTATAAAACTGGTGATGCTATGACACACAAGTGCATCTGTTTGTACCAAAACTGATTTTTAACCTCTGCTGAACTTCTGAAATAGGAAACAGAATTTCACATGTAAAAAAGAATCCGAATTCCACACGTAAATAAGGATCCAAATTCCACCACTGGAAATGCTGCAATAAGTTATTCCTCAACTAAAGTCAGTAAAAATTTGCACTCACAGAACAGAACATTAAGGATTGGAAGGGACCTCGAAAGTCCAATCCTCCTGCCACAGCAGGATCCCCTAGATCCAGTCACACCGGAACATGTGTAGGTGGGTTTTAAATGTCTTCAGAGGAGACTCCACAACCTCCCTGGGCAGCCCCTTCTAGTGTTTTGTCACCGTCACCGTGAAGAAGTTCCTCCTCAGACTGATGTGGAACCTCCTATGTTCAACCTTACACTCATTCTCACATCAACAGAGAATGAGATTTAAATTTCTGATTATTGTGTTTTAAAAAATTGTTAAATATATTTGTTTCTCAGTTCACTAGGTTTCTTTGATTATTATTTTCTACGATGTGATTCAAATGAATTCAAGATTCGACAGTTAATTTAAAATAAAATATCACAGGTGGGGTTTTTTTATCATAATGGTATAGAAATAACCAGACCAGACTTACATTCAGTGAATATTATTTCACACTACTAAGCCCAGATGCACTGTAGAGTAAAATATCATGGAATTCTACTCATAATACTGTTCACATGCAGCGATTTTCAATCTGAAGTGTGGTCCCAGATCCAGATCCTGCTCCTTGTTTAAGGTCTAGATTAATTTAAAGAACTTCAGTAATTCCACTGTACTGACACACAGAGCTTTAAATGCAAAAACACGTAGTGTAATTTACTCCAGTAGAGATACTCACAATGGCAAGTCTTCCCAAGATCAGTCTCTAAAATTCTTTAAATACATTAAACCATTTGTCCCCACTGAGCATTGAATCTCTTGCCAGTTGAGTACTTTTTAATGAATATACTTTTGAGTTTTGTCATCATTTGAATGACTCAATTAACAGAAAGTCACCTCCCCCACTTTCACATACAAGTAAATTCCAAAGAGGTCCAGAAGAAATAATCCTGACAGACCTTCCTAGAAAGTCCTTAAGACAGAAATAAGCACAAGAATTTTTACAGAAATTTTCCACAAGCAACATCTCTGAAACAACTCTGATTGCAGCTGAAATAATTTTTGCTCCACAATTTGTTCTTACAAAGCTTATTCCCAGAATATTTCCTAGGAATTCACAGAATCACAGAACATTAGTAATTGGAAAGGATCTCAAAAGATCATCTAGTCCAATCTCCCTGCTACAGCAGGATCCCCTAGATTAAGTCACACAGGAACACATCCAGGTGGATTTTAAAAGTCTCAAGAAGAGACTCCACAACACCCCTAGACAGCCCATTGAATTTAAATTCAAAACCAGTATTAACAAGACTCATGTTATTTTCTCTTCGGATGACTTTCATAACTAAAATTAAACGCTAATTAGAAATCAGAAATCAGTTCTAAATACGTTGTGTGTTTTACAGCATGTCCTCCCAGTTCTCATCTTGCATCAGTCCTATGTTATTTCAGTAAGAAAGTTATTTCCAATTTTTTCTTAAAAATTAAAGAACAAGAAACACAGCACTTTTCAATATCCACGTGAAGAGTTCAGTGCCCACGATTCTTTTTTCTTTCATTTGATTTTTTGCCTTACAACTTATTTAAATGTTAATTCTTTCATAAATTCCTTCCAATTTCTAGTATTATTCACCTATGTCTGGATGTGTAAAGTATCTACTGTAAGTGCTGTAGATATTTCTTACCTAATGCAATCAAATTATGTATGTTACCAACTTGTGAGAGTCCTTATAGCACTTCTACAGTTATTCCACAGGCACAATGATTCCATGTTTAAACAGAACAACATCACATATGTCCTCTAGCCTTATATGATGCACATCAGTATAATGATAAACTCATAGAACCCTATCTGAAAGGTGATCAAATAAAAATATTGAGAAGATAGTTGTGATCAAGACCATTTTCTTGCAGGCGTATAGATCGTCTGCCACTGGAAGTCCCTGTCCACTCCTGGACAAAGTATCTTCGAGAAGCTGAATATCCTTGAACATTTCAGGCAATGTTCACTCTGATGGAACATCGAGAGAGAGGATGAGAGTGGTAGTGCACGAGCAGGAAATTTTAAGAGGATATATGTTAGATACACTTGAGACTTTCAAGTATGGTACCAGGGTAAAACAGAATCATATGGAGTTGGAAGGGACCTCCAAAGGCCATCTAGTCCAACCCCCCTACCACAAGCAGGGCCATCGCTGACTAGAACAGATTGCCCAGAGCTCCATCCAGCCTGACCTCTAATCGCTCCAGGGATGGAGCCTCAACTACCACTCTAGGCAGCCTGTTCTGGGGATGCACTGCCCTCAGATTCAAAAACTTTTTCCTCCTCTCCAGCTTCTGTATGCCATTTTCCAGGTTCAGACCATGACCCCTCAGGTTATTGTTCCTTGCCCTTGTGAACAAGTCCTCCCTACCCTTCTGAGAAGCCACTTTCGGGAATTGGAAAGTCGCTATTAGGTCTCTCTTGGAGTCTTCTTCCCTTCAGACTGAACAACTCCAAATCTCATAGTCTGTCTCCAGCCCTCTGATCATTTCCATGAACTTCTCTGGACACATTTTTTTTTCCCTTTTAGATACCACAAGCTCAAGTACAGCATGGTCTCATGCTTCAGATATAAAAATAATAAACACAAAGGACAGACCTGTCAGAATATAATAGCTGTTTTGAGCAGGTCAAGGAGGATGCTGAATTCCCAGGAGTCAAGACACAAGCAGTAGTGTTTTCTAAAAGCATGGAATAAACTCAGTTTCTCAGGGAGCAGGATTGACCTCAGGATGGATGCTATTGTTTGCTCTGCTCTAAGAGAAAATCATCCCTTAACTGACTGTAGTTGAACAGTCCTGCAAAAAAAAAATAAAACCTAAAAAAACCACCAAACATTACAAAATGAAGAAAAAATAATTTTACAAATTCTAGAATGACAGATTAGAATCACAGAATTTGGATGGAAGAGACCTCCAAAGGTCATCTTGTCCAACCCCCTACAACGAGCACGGACATCTCTAACTAGAACCTAGTTTTGCCTGGTGTGTTGGTTTAAAGTAAATCACAGAACATCAGGGATCGGAAGGGACCTCAAAAGGTCATCTAGACCAATCCATCTGCCACAGCAGGATCACCTAGAATAAGTTGCACAGGAACATATCTAGGTGGGTTTTAAATGTCTCCAAAGATGGAGATTCCACAACCCCCATGGGCAGCCCCTTCCAGCACGCCGTCACCCTCACTGTGAAGAAGTTCCTTCTGATATTTATATGGAACCTCCTCTGTTCCAGCTCACAGCCATTGCCCCTTGTCCAATCACTGGATGACATTGAGAAGAGCCTGGCTCCGTCCTCCTGACACCCACCCTTTCTATATTTATTAACATTCATGGGGTCACCCCTCAATCTCCTCCAAGCTAAAGAGACTCAGCCTTTCCTCATAAGGGAGGTGCTCCACTTCCTTCATCATCCTCGTTGTTCTGCGCTGGACTCTCTCTAACAGCTCTGTGTCCTTCTTGAAATGAGGGGCCCAGAACTGGACACAATACTCCAAATGTGGTCTCACCAGGGCGGAATAGAGGGAAAGGAGAATCTCTCTCCATCCGCTAACCACCCCCTTTCTGATCCACCCCAGAATGCTGTTGGCACTCTTGGCCACAAGGGCACATTGCTTGCTCATGGTCATCCTGCTGTCCATCAGGAACTTCACATACTTTTAAATAAATAAATATCCAAAGTTATTGCTGGGAGAATAAACAACCTATTGAATAACATTTTATTTCTCTGTCAAAGAGAGTGGAAAAATGAAGGGAGTTTTAAACAGTGTTTAATAAACATGACTGCACAGAAACAGAAAAGCCAAATCCTGTTTGCTTTGCTGAAGTGGGTTCTCCTAGTGATAATGAGAATGCTTACGGATGAAAACTTTTTACTGTGCAAGGAAAAGCCACAAAGTGTAAGTAGCAAATAGGCTCTTCTTTAGGTTGGATACCCAACCTCATCAACAACTTCAAGAGTTTTGTGTATCAATATTGATGAAGGAAGGAGATCAGACTGGAAATATAAAGGGGAAAAGAAAAAAAGACAAGAGCTCTGAAGGAATTCTCTTTACCTTTAAGGGTCTCTTGGAATAATTTTCTTTTAAGGTTTCTACCATTAATCAAATTCTCTTAGACCAGTAATATTGTTTCTCAAGCAGAATCATAGAATCATTAGGGATTGGAAGGGACCTCGAAAGATCATCTAGACCAATCCATCTGCCACACCAGTATCACATAAACCAAGTCACATAGGAACACATCCAGGCGGGTCTTAAACATCTCCAGTGAAGGAGAACCCATAACTCCCCTGGGCAGCCCCTTCCAGTGCTCTGTCACCCTCACTGGTAAGAAGTTCCTTCTCATATTGATGTGGAACCTCCTCTGTTCCAGCTCACACCCACTGCCCCTTGTCCTATCACGATATTGAGCAGAGCCTGGCTCCATCCTTTGGACACCCATCCTTCAAATATCTATCCACATTAATGAGGTCATCCCCTCAATCTCCTCTTCTCCAAGCTGAAGAGACCCAGCTCACTCAGCCTCTCTTCATAAGTACATGAAATCTTGCTTGAAGAAGATAAATAATTTAGAATTCTGATTAAAGTTGGTTCTGCTTTATTAGATCATAAGATCACTGGCTCACTTTTAAACAGAACAGTTAAAAGAAGGTTATTAGATCTGTCTTTGTGCTCTTAAGCAGCTGGGGCAGTTTTGTAAGGTGCATATTTTTTGAATTCAGCAGGAACCTCTACCAACCCTCAGAAACTAACTGCTTTAATTACTTTGTTTGCAAATACTTTGCTAAATATTAGGTGGAATTTTTTTCACAGAATCAATGAAAATTATGATTTGGAAGGGACCTGGAAAGACAATCCAGTCCAATCCCTCCGCCACATCAGGATCACCTACATCAAGTCACACAGGAACAGTCCAGGTGGGTTTTAAACATCTGCAGAGAAAGAGACTCCACAACCCACCCTGGGTAGCCCATTCCAATGCTCTGTCACCCTCACCATGATGAAGTTCTTTCTCATACTGAAATGATGCTCCAGCTCTGCTCCAGCTCACACCCACTGGCCCTTGTCCTATCATTAGATGACACTGAGAAGAGCCTGGCTCCATCCTCCTGACACCCACCCTTCATATATTTTCAGGTCTTTCAAACTGAATGTTAAAGAGCAGAGGTAGTTCTCCAGGATGACATTGTCCAATCTACTGTCTCAGCCACCTCTTGACAAATTCAAAAACATTATTTGCTCTTTCCTTTTGATTTCTGCTTGAGGCCATCTGGCTCAGAAGTTGTATTCTTAAATACTGTCACATCAGATCAGTCTTCACCCAACCATTGAAGGACATGTTGACACTTTAGTGTATGAAGATGACTGTTCTACTTTTGAGTTTATTTTACGTTATTCGTCTATTCCTCACTATCATCACAATATTTGAATTTTATCCTGAATTTTGTCTCTCAAGCAGAAGCAAGATCATGAAGCTACAGTTCATTTGAAAAACAGGTGAATCTGTTTCAACCATTGTTTTACTTACGATGCAAACTGATTTTTTGTTTGTCAATACTAAACTTCTGGAGTAAAAAAGAATTACATTAATATGGCAATTTTTAAGAATCTTCAGTTATGGGAGAAGGCACAAAGAAATTTTTTAAGTCCTAAACTAAAATGTGGCACAAAATCTCAATTAATTTTTCCATATACTTCAATTGTATTTATAGAGCTATGCTTCATCTGTGGAGAATATTCCATTTAGATTTCTCTGCCTGATACTTATCCATAGCTAAATCACAGATTCACAGAATATTAGGGACCTTGAAAGATCATCCAGTCCAATCCACCCTGCTACAGCAGGATCCCCTAGATCCAGTCACACAGGAACATATCCAGGCAGGTTTTAAATGTCTCCAGAGAAGGAGACTCCACAACCCCGCTGGGCATCACCAGTGGCATGGGTTTGTTGTTGTTGATACCCAGCAAAGGGATTTTTCCCCTATTGACTGCATATTTGCTCTTGGCAGCGCTGCGCTGCACTCCCATCCTGCTGATTTCATGACTGCATCCACTTTTGAAGAACAGAAACGTCCATTTTAATCAGGAATGAGAGGGAGATGACTTTTCCTCTGTGAGCACTGCGGTGCTGAGCTCAGCAGCAGTGGGACAGCTTTCCTTTATGGGTAAAAATCGCCAGACTTTGAACAGCCTGTCAGGTAGCAGAGCTTTAATGTTGTTGAAAGGCTTTTAAGGTCTTTTCTTTCTCTCCAGCATCTCCTGCAAGTGTTTTTCAAAGAGACATGTAAGCAAGAGGCTGGATTCTTAACTGGTTGAGCTGTCGCAGTTGACGCAATAAAGATGTAGGAGCTGAACATCTGCTTTTATACAAATGTTGTTAAAAAAGCTAAGTCTGATCCTACTAATCCTTAATTGTTTCAGTGAAACGAGACGGCGGCTTTTTTTGCCAATAGCTTTATGTATCTCTCCCATCTAAGACGTGCTCAACTATTTTGTAAACAACTCTGCCTTTAAATTATCTTCCACTGAGAACCAGCCTGTTGCATCCCCTGGGAGTCAGAACAAACCAAATTCATGCATTTCCTGTGAACGCTCCAAATGTTTTAAAGAAAAGAGGGATTTGGGGTGGAAGGCACATGTTTTCTCCAAAGGAGACAGTCCCCAGTACAAAGCAGCACTAAGCTAACAAAATTGTTGCTTGTAGAACAAATGCCATCTGTCCTAAAGCCATGGCGTAAACTCAGTCATGGCATAAACATGTCTGTGGATGAACTTCACCGAATCACAGAACATTAGGGATTGGAAGAGACCTCGAAAGATCAGCCAGTCCAATCCTCCTGCCACAGCAGGATCAACTAGATCAAGTCACACAGGAACATGTTCAGGAGGGTTTTAAACATCTCAAGTGAAGAAGACTCCACAACCACCCTGGGAAGCCCCTTCCAGTGCTCTGTCACGCCCACTGGGAAGAAGTTCCTTCTCATTTTGACGAGGAACCTCTGTTCCAGCTCACACCTGTGGCCCCTTGTCCTATCATGAGAAGACACTGAGAAGAGCTCCATCCTCCTGACACTCTTTCCACATTTATCAACATTAATGATGTCACCCCTCAATCTCCTTTTTTCCCAGCTCAAGAGACCCAGCTACCTCAGCCTTTCCTCATCAGGGAGATGCTCCACTCCCTTCATCATCTTCATGGCTCTGTGCTGGACTCTCTCCAGCAGCTCTGTGTCCTTCTAGAACTGAGGGCCCCAAAACTGGACACAAGATTCCAGAACTTGAGAGAATTTATCCAAGAACCCTCCTAACAGAAGGAGAGAAAAAAAAAACATTGCATGGAGTTTTGCATCTTGAACTCATGTGGAGATTACGCAAGGAATTATTTGGTCTTGGAAGAACGTTCAAAGGAGTTGAAAGGTGAGAAAAGAAAACAGCACATGCGGACCAAGTGCTGTGGCAGGGGATTGGATTGGATGATCTTTTGAGGTCCCTTCCAATCCCTAATGTTCTATGATTCTATGAGTCCGTGAATTTAAACATAGAACAGGAACAGAGGTAGCTCCACAGTCAACAGCACAACTGACTGAGCAGTCTGCCAGGAAGCTAGATGCTGTGGCAACAGAAAACGTCTTCCAGTGCTTGGCTTTTGACTCCTGTAATTGCCAAGGACAATGGGAAAGAAAATGTGCATGCGGGGAGTAGCACCGCAGGATCCAGACGGCAGTTGCGTACGAAGAGATCTGGGGCTAAAACAAAAGGCACAACTGCTCTTTTCTTGGAAGAAACAGTGCAAAGGGGAGCTTTTGAGGAGGGGAAATTCCGTGCCAATGTCTGTTTGTGTAAGCCGCAGCCAGGGTGGTGCGTTTGGGTGCTCAGGTGGCAACCCCAGTGCAAGCTTTGATATGCATGGAGTGGCAGTGATGGGTGGCTCATATGTGCTGGCACCCAGGAGACACAATGTGGGCAACAAAGACCACTGGGAGGGAACTGTTGTTTTTCTTCTAGGAATGAAAACACAACATTTCCTAGAAAAGTCCCGATTCCTGTGCTGTCAGGGCTGCTATTGCAGGGATATTGGTGAGGAAAGCTCTGCCATGAAAGGCTCAGCGCAGTTCAAACAGAGAACTGGGCTACACCTGTGTAAACTAACCGTCCCTCTTAATCAACACAGAGATTCACATGAGTACTCGAGCTGCTCTGAGAAGGTCAAGCAAGGAACGGGCTGCCCATGGGGTTGTGGAGTGAGTCGTCTTCTCTGGAGATGTTTAAAACCCACCTGGATATGTTCCTGTGTGACTTGGTCTAGGTTATCCTGCCGTGGCAGAGGGATTGGGCTGGATGATCTTTTGAGGTCCCTTCAAATCCCTAATGTTCTGTGACTCTGTGATTCTGTGATATGTTCCTGTGCGACTTGGTCTAGGTGATCCTGCTGTGGCAGGGGGATTGGACTGGATGATCATTCAAGGTCCCTTCCAATGCCTAATGTTCTGTGATTCTGTGAATCCCTTTTTATCGAAGATAAAACTATAATTATCTCATTTAAAAAAGCCTCTATTCCCAAGGAAAGGGTGAACCGAGGTTTGAAAGACCATCTCTTCTGAAGATGCAGAAGAACTTTGGACCAGATGCCTTTTAAATGTCCATTCTAGCCCAACACATTCTAACCCATTTTTTGAGCTAGAATTTTTAAAGTAGAGCTTTTGTACAGGAAAATGTGCCAAAACCCCACCAAAAGCTGAGGGATTGACTGACTAGCAGTGAATGGGTAAAAGCCTGGGAGGTTTCTGGTGGCCAGCCAAGCCCAGTGGGGTCACACGCTGCATCCAGCTGCTGTCTGGTGGCAGCTGGATGGAGCCTGAGGACCAGCATCTCTTGTGGCAGCTGGGACTAGGAGAACCAGGAGATGACTCATCTACAAAGAAAAAAATCCCACTAGCTGGTTCCATCTGAATTTAAAGACTTCCCTGGTTAAAGCAGAGCCCTGCAGTAGGATACACACTGCCGTGACTCAGAGGAGGATTTTGCCGTTGTAAATTATGAAGCCTTAGCACTGTTCCCATTGTTTTTACAGTCACGTCAGGTCACACATTTTTAATCAATGCAAAAATGGCTAAATCTCTTCTCTCAGTTCCCAAAGGGACGAAAAGCCTGGCGGGGTGACTTTACTCTGGAAGCTTTACACTGGCAACTCTCCCGCTCCTACTGGGAAAACTAGAGCGGGATGGTGTGTACAAAGCACCTACCGTGGCCTGGCACGGGATCCAGCGTAGATCACCTCCCGCAACACGCCAGCACTATGGGGTTGGCTATCTGAAACCTATGAAAAATCATCTGCTTCTCCCCCATGAACAAATATGAACCAAAAGCAGGAAAGAGAAGATGCAGCCAACATAATCAAACAGCCTACGAATCCTCCCAGCACGAAGCCT
This sequence comes from Phoeniculus purpureus, assembly GCA_028565055.1. Taxonomy (NCBI): domain Eukaryota; kingdom Metazoa; phylum Chordata; class Aves; order Bucerotiformes; family Phoeniculidae; genus Phoeniculus; species Phoeniculus purpureus. The sequence continues at coordinate 32,218,711 of JAOXOE010000874.1, forward strand.
TGTCCCTCGATGACTCTTAGCCAGGTTTTGGTGATCAAAGCACACTAGGGTTTTTTTTGTGGCTAGAAGGAAGGTGAATGCCTGAAGCTTCCTTACGCAGGCAGTGGGTGGAGAACAGAGTATGGGGATAGGAAAAGCTCTCCTATACTGGGATAGAGAACACAGAACAGAACACCAGGTCCACGGTGTTGGTTGCAGCAGGATACTCAGAGCCCAGAGAAGGTTGTTTTGTTTCATTAATGGGGACCCTGGATTTATTCAGCTGTAAAACTTGCCAGTGTTTGCTGGAAACCCAGTGCTATGAAGGCACCCACAGGTAGGAAAAAGGAAGAAATGAGGGACACACTCTATTATTGATATTTTTCCACAGTAGATCTGCGTCTGCAAAAATGGCCGGAAACCAGCTGGGGATGTAAATTAGAGATGTTTGGCTCTTGTTTTCACTGGATATTTCCTGCCTTTTGCTGTGTTTTCCCACCCTGAAGGACTGTTTCTGGCACAGATGAACTAAAACATGCACAAAAAAAATCAGCGTTAGGTAAACTGCCTCTTAATCTCCCTCTATTTTTTCCCCATATAAGGGGATCCTAGGGGGTTGTGGAGTCTCCTTCTCTGGAGGTGTTTAAAACGCACCTGGATATGTTCCTGTGTGACTTGATCTCTGTAAATGCATTTAGGGAAAGAATATTATCTCTCATTCATTTTAGGAAATATTTAGCTGGATTAACAGAATTGCTGCTAGGAAGGAAATTCTTACACAGAGCATTGGCTTGCAGAAGCAGTTGGCAGGTCTGCGAGCCCTGGTTCAACGGCTTCCACTGTGGGTCTGTCACAGGTTGATGCCTGGGAGGTGTCATAGAATCATAGAATCACTGAACATTAGGGATTGGAAGGGACCTCGAAAGATCATCTAGTCCAATCCCCCTGCCACAGCAGGATCACCTAGATCCATTCACACAGGAACCTGTCCAGGTGGGTCTTAAACCTCTCCAGTGAAGGAGACTCCACAACCCCCCTGGGCAACCTGTTCCAGTGCTCTGTCACCCTCACTACAAAGTTCCTTCTCATATTGATGTGGAACCTCCTATGTTTCAGCTCACACCTGTGGCCCCTTGTGGTATCATTAGATGACACTGAGCAGAACCTGACTCCATCCTCTTGACACCCACCCTTCACATATTTACAGACATTAATGAGGCCACCCCTCAGTCTCGGTTTCTCTAAGCTAAAGAGACCCAGCTCCCTCAGCCTTTCCTCATAAGGGAGTTGTTCTACTCCTTTTATCGTCTTTGTGTTATGTGATTCTGTGATTCTACAGCTTCCCCTGTGGGTCCATCATAAGTTAGTGCCTGGCAGGTGTCTCCTGCAAGGAGCAGCTCACAAGCTCCAGACTCCAGATCACCTGCTCTGCAAATCCCAACCAGAAAGAGAGCGATGAAGTGATACCAAGCAAGAAAAACACCTCTGAAATGCATTTTTACCACCTTTTGGCAGTGAAGACGTTTTAATCTGAGATTCAAACCACTATGCAGAACCACAGAATCACAGAACATTAGGGATTGAAAGAGATCTTGAAAGATCATCTCATCCAATCACCCTGGCACAGCAGGATCCCCTATCTGATAATTTTATTGAAATTTCCTTCCCCCACCCCTGAAAAACCTTGTAATAGTCTGTAAATTGCCAGTCATGGGAGACTTTTATGATCGTTTCAAGGTACTTAATCCTGCTCTGCTTGACATAGTTGCTCAGATATCTTCCTCGTGACTAACCTAGTGCCAAGACAAACTGAAAGACTTCTCCAGTGCAATTAAAACTCAAAATTTATGGTGACAGGTCTATTAAAAATTCTCTTCTTTCCTCACAATTTCAAACAAGCAGCAGCTTGACGTGTGCGTAGCCTGTTTTCCAAACAGGTTTTCGAAGGAGAGAAAGATGACCTCTGTAGTTGTCAATGCAAATGCGACGTTACCTTCCTTGGAAACCCTGGTGTGAGGAAGTAGCTTGTTGCTGGGTGTAGAAGGGCATGAACTGGGTGTAAGGGGCCAGGAGGAGCCCGGGTCTGCCACCAGATCCTTTCCACTTTGCAGCAGGGAGCTGAAGGAGTGAAAGACAAGGCGGTTGTGTCCTCAGCAGATTCAACCACACAGTGCGTTTCCAGAGGAGGGCATGAAAATGCTCAGAGGGTTGTAGCGCCTCTTATGAAGACAGGCTGAGAGATTTGCGAATGTTCATCCTGATGAGGAGAAGACTCCAGGTGGACTTTATAATGACCTTCCAGTCCCTGAAAGGGGCTGTCAGAAGGCTGGGGAAGACTGTTCACAAGGGCAGGGAATGATAGGATGAGGGGTCACGGTTTGAAGCTGGAAAAGGGCAGAGTAAGACTGGACAGGAGGAAAAAGTTCTTGAATCTGGGGGTGGGGGATCCCTGGAACAGGTTGCCTAGAGAGGTGGTGGAAGTCCCATCCCTGGAGCCATTCAAGGTCAGGCTGGATGGGTCTCTGGGCAATCTGTTCTGGTGAGAGATGTCCCTGCTTATTGTAGGTGGGTGGGACTAGATGTGACCTTTGGAGGCCCCTTCCACCACAGTAAATTCTATGATCCTGTGATTCTATGATTGCCCTAAGCAGAGGCTGGAAAAAAACAGCTAGTGCCTCTAGAAGGAAGAGATAAACAACAAACCACACTGCAGCTTAACAACAGAGCGGGTGGACCTGAAGGTTAGAGTCACCAGTACCCTGACACATGTTCCCCCCTGTTCCATTCTTGTGCAGCTGTCTCCTTACTCGCACGCGAGCCCAGCGGATACAGGAGCCATGATCCAGCTGCAGGTTTGCATTTCCTCTCCTTGTAACAGACTGAAGAGCTCAGAGCGTTCCTGCTCCCTGATGCAGTACCTGTCAATGACTTCACTCAGTGTATCAAGGAAGAAAAATGGTGTTTATAGTCCCTCAGGATAGGAAAGTGAGGGTTTAAATCATTTTGCTTCTTTTAACTCCTTTGATTTCTCCGGTGCAGACGAAAGAAAACAAGGTATCAAATATTAATAAGATAAAGATTTCCAGTTGTTCTTGTACTCCATGTGCTCCTGAAACTGCATGACACTTCTCTCTCTCGACCACTGGTGTCCTGATGATTCCAGAACAGCTGTAGCCTATACAAACCAAGTGGGAATTATTCTGACAACAGTAGTCTCGCTGAAACCTGATCGTATTTCTTATTAGGATCCCAGGAAGCACTCTGTGTTGTATAAACACGTAGTGCCACAGAGAAATTAGCCATTTCCAAAAGGTTGTTGAGTCCTCTCTGGAGACATTTAAAACCCTCCTGGACATGTTCCTAGGTGACTGGATCTAGGTGATTCTGCTGTGGCAGGGGGATTGGACTAGATGATCTTTTGAGGTCCCTTCCAGTCCCTAATGTTCTGTGATTCTGTGAACGTCAACATTTCTTCCTTAAAAGGGTTGTCAAATCCTGACTCTGGCTGCCCAGGGTAGTAGTGGAGTCCCCAACCATCCCTAGAGGGACTGAAAAGCTGTGGAGATGTGGTGTGAGCGACATGGGTGGGTGGGGATCTGGCAGTGCTGGGTTAATGGTCAGACTTGATGAGCTTAAAGTCTTTTCCCATCTACATGATTCCGTGATCTGACAATAACACCTGCCACTTGAAAATGTTAAATTATACTGGGAATCATGAAAAATAGGACTTCTGAGGCTCACCTTTCAGGCTATGACAAAACGAAGGTGGGCAGGACCTTGTTTCAAAATGTTAAGATGCTTCTGTGGAGGAAAAGCACGGGAGGAGAAAGGAGTGACTCACAGAATCACAGATCATTAGGGATTGGAAGGGACCTTGAAAGATCATCCAGTCCAATCCCCCTGCCAGAGCAGGATCTCCTAGAACCAGTCACACAGAAACATGTCCAGGTGGGTTTTAAATGTCTCCAGAGAAGGAAACTCCACAATCCCCCTGGGCAGCCTCTTGCAGTGCTCTGTAATCCTCACTGTGAAGAAGTTCCTTCTCATATTGATGTGGAACCTCCTCTGTTCCAGCTCACACCCGCTGCCCCTTAGAAGCAAAGGCTTGTTCCAAGGATAAGGTGAAGTTTGCTGAGGAGGGCAATAGTCGCTGGACCTGAGCTGTCTCATTTGTGCCTGGATTTGTGTGGCTGCATGAAGGCTGTGAGAGCCACAGGTCACACTAGGACATCCTATCGTTAATCTCTTGGGCCAGCCTACAAATCCACCAGCGTGACCCGACAGAAAAGATTTGCCCAGTCTTCTCAAGCAGGAAGAAAACCTTTAAGTTCGTGACTGTGGGATTCTGGTAGTAATGGATGTGTGCGATATGGGATGAGCTTTTAGGGCTATGTTTAGGATTTATGGTGTGTACTGAACCGATTTCATCACCGCAGAGATTGTGTTCGTGTGGCTTTCTACTCCACTGAGCCCAGAAGCTGTGGTTGAGGCTGATGGAGCATACAGACTCCTCTTAACCAGGAAAGAGGTGAGAAAACCCAGACATCCAGACACAACTTTCACATGGAAAGGGGCAGAGCAGCTCGTTAGGAATCAGTAGTTTCACAGAAACATGATCAGCCTTGGAGAGGAATTTGGAAAAGGCCGTGAAAAGGAAAAAGTAGAGAAGAAGAGGAAATAAAAGAAGGAAGAAGCAGCATGTGCCCCGGTGCTGTGCAGGAAGCCCATCTTCTGTGCTCGTAAATGGCCCCAGATAAATCACCTGCATTTCCTGCTCAGACTCCTGCCAGCTGTGGAAGGGACATAAATAAGTTATTCTCTTGGAACAAATTAGTCATTTCCACTTGGAAGAACAAGAACAACATGGGAAAGCAAAAGAAAACAAGGTTGTGGGGCCAGAGTTAGGATCATCGAATCACAGAATCATTAAGTTTGGAAGAGACCTCCAAGGTCATCCAGTCCAACAATCCACCCAACCCCACCCTGCCCACTAAAACCTTTTCTCTAGGGCCACAAAAGAGCTACAGATCTTTTGAACCTCTCCAGGGGTGGCGACTCCACCACCTCCCTGGGCAACTCCCAAGTTGTTTGCCTGTGGGACCGTGTGGTCTCTTCTGAGCCCTGCAGAAAGGACAGATATGATCCACTTCCTGCAGCAACGTGAGGTAGAGGGGACAGCTCTCCTGGGGTCTATCATCTCAGTGCTGCCTGCAAGGATTATCTTCATGCTGCTGAACCTCCTCTTTTCCTGCAGGACAGACAGATGGACATGAAGAAGTATTTATGACACAGGTTGTCTCTATGCACACTAACTCATGCAATGGGGCTTATAGCTGAGAAAGGAGGGGTGGTCAGAGGACTTGTGTGGCCATGGGCACACAACCCTCCACACAACTCAAATCCTCAGCTGCTGCTGAACTGTCTTTGGCTCATCATGAATACAGAATGGTTTATGATGAAAGAGGCCACAGAGATCTTCTAGTTCCAACCCCTCTGTCATCGGCAGGGGCACCTCTCACTAAACTGGGTTGCCAACCTGGCTTGGATGTTGAACTCTTCCAAAGTATAAGAAGAATTGGTGGTTCATTGCAGCACATTTCTGTTTCCTGTCATCAGCTGGAAACAGATTGTTCTGACAACCTAGGAAGCCACTCCTCCACCCTCCTGAGTTTGCTAAATGTTTCATTCTTGGGAAGGTGCTATTGGCCCGGGTGCTTGGCCATTGCAAAAGAGCACTTGGAAGCCGTAGCATGTGTCAGTGACATCAGAAGGAGCTTCAGGAGTGGAATACAGGCCAATCCACTGCTTAATATGTAGAAACACGTCCCCACACTACTGAATTTGAAGCTCTGGACAGCATAAAAATATATGATCCTCTATCAAGCTTGAAAACCTTTTCATCATCGACTTGTTTGTGGTATGTTTACAATAAACAAGCTGACAAAGTCTTCTGCTGCAACTTCAAAGCAGTTACGCCAGGTAGTTTTGGGGGCAAGATGGAGATTAAAAATTCTTCTTCACAGTGAGGGTGATGGAGCTCTGGAACAGGCTGACCAGGGGGGTTGTGGAGTCTTCTTCTCTGGAGACGTTTAAAACCTTCCAGGACATGTTCCTGTTCAACTCAATCTAGGGAACCCTTCTGTGGTGGGGAGATTGGACTGGATGATCTTTCAAGGTCCCTTCCAATCCCTAATGTTCTGTGATTCTGTGATAACCTTGCACAAGTGATGCTGACCACTTTTTTGATTTCAGTTCCAGCTGTGTGTTTGGAGGAGCTTTCACATTATGTTTGACAGAGGACACAAGCTATGACCTAAACTGTGTCCAGTTCTGGGGCCCTGAGTTCAGGAAGGACACAGAGCTGCTGGAGGGTGTCCAGTGCAGAGCAATGAGGATGATGAAGAAAGTAGAACACCTCCCTTATGAGGAAAGGCTGAGGGAGCTGGGTCTCTTTAGCTTGGAGAAGAGGAAACTGAGGGGTGGCCTCATTAATGTCTATAAATATGTGAGGGGTGGGTGTGAGGAGGATGGAGCCAGGCTCTGCTCAGTGTCATCTAGTG
>JAOXOE010000874.1:32225349-32261201 GCA_028565055.1 Phoeniculus purpureus
TGGGACAGCGTGTCCAGGAGCTCCTTGCTCAGCCAGGCAGGCCTCCTAGCATTCTTCCCTGCCTTCGTCTTTGTTGCTATACATTGCTCCTGGACACAGAGGAGGTGATCCTTGAATACTGACCAGCTGTCCTTGAAGCCCCTCTAGGGCTCCATCCCATGATACTTTGGCCAGCAGATCCCTGAAGCGATCAAAGTCTGCATGCCTAAAGTCCATGGTCGTAAACTTAGAATGCTTCCTCCTGGTTACTCTGAGGATCTGAAATTCAACTGCTTCATGGTCATGTAGTCTAATCCCCCTGCCACATATCCAAGAGGTTTTAAATGTCTCCAGAGAAGGAGATTCCACATCCCCCCTGGACAGCCTGTTCCAGTGCTCTGTCACCCTCACTGGGAAGAAATTCCTTCTCATATTTGTGTGGAACCTCCTCTGTTCCAGCTCACACCCACTGTCCCATGTCCTATCATTAGATGCCACTGAGCAGAGTCTGGCTACATCCTCCTGACACCCTGTCTTCATATATTTACCAATATTCATGAGATCATCTCTTGGTTTCCTTTTTTCCAAGCACAAGAGACCCAGTTGTCTCAGCCTTTGTTCGTTAGGGAGATGTTCCTCTCTTATCATCCTTGTGGCCCTGCACTGGACTCTGTCCAGCAGCTCTGTGTCCCTATGGAACTGAGTGGCCAAGAAGTGGACACACTACTCCAGATGTGGTATGTCCAGGGCAGTGTGGAGGGAGAGGAGAACGTCTCTCGATCTCATAACCACCTGCTTTCTGATCTACCCCAGGATTCCATTGGCCTTCTTGGTCACAAGGGTACATTGCTGGCTCCTGGCCATCCTGCTGGCCACCAGTACCCCAGGTCCCTTTCTCCTATGCTGCTCTCCCGCAGGTCAGTCCTCAACCTATACTGGTACCTAGGATTGTTGCCCAAGAATAAAAAATAAGAGATTCTTCCAAATTTAAATTTCAACCACAATAATTAAGAATGAAGTTTCTTTGCCATTGTTTTATATATGTGAGTGTGTGTGTGCGCACGCGTATATATTTATTTATATATTTTATATTTGTGTGTACTTGTTTGTTGACATATACATGTATATGTCTTTCTTTTGGGGGACAGGAGGAAATAAATTATACAGTAGTTCAAGCTCTCAGGGTGCCTCTCAAAGACTTCTGTCCACATCTTTGTTTTTTTTTCTAAATGAGAGTGGGTTATCCAAACTAAGCTCAGGAGCCACCCTGAAAGGTTTATAAAGCATATCTAGTTCTCGCTGCTTGTATCTTCTTTCAGAAGGTACTGAGCACTCATTTGATTTCTAGTGAGATAGAATAACTAAACCTTCAGCAAAGTCCTAGCACAGAATAAATTTAGAAAAGTGATTTTCTCTCTCATTTTACGAGTTCATTTGAGACACAAATTTAATATGAATGTCACCATAAAACAAGCTAACTGAACAAAACGACCGCCTCAGGAATCCCAGCATTCTTGCTGTACCTTAACAAGCTAACAGAAGCTTGTGATTAGAAACTAGAATTACGTCGTATTCCATGCTGAATCTTCACGCTCACTTCAAGATCTGTTAGATCTTTGTAGTGACTTAAAGACAGTTAATCCATGCTCTTATGAGTCTGGCTCAAATCTCTGGCTCAAAAACCACTAATGACCCTAGGAAGAATTGTAGACTCATTAGGGATTGGAAGGGACCTCGAAAGATCATCCAGTCCAACGCTCCAACTACAGCAGGATTACCTAGACCAAGTTGCACAGTCTTCAGAGAAGGAGACTCCACAACCCCTCTGGGCAGCCTCTTCCAAGGCTCTGTTACCCTCACTGGGAAGAAGTTCCTTCTCATATTTGTGTGGAACCTACTTTGTTCCAGCTCAAACCCATTGCCCCTCGTCCTATCATTAGATGCCACTGAGCAGAGCCTGGGTCCATCTTCCTGACACCCAATTTTCATATGTATATAAACATTTTTATCTGGATCAGAAGAAAACTTGGTCATGTGTGCATACACATACCCACACACACAATTCTTGCTGTAGCAAACAACTAATGTTTTTGTAACTACGAAGTATGGACTACTAAATTTACATTAAATCCATTTCTAAAAGTGGCACCCAATGATAGGACAAGGGGCAACGAATGTGAGCTGGAGCAGAGGAGGTTCCACATTAATATGAGAAGGAACATCTCCCCAGTGAGGGTAACAGAGCTTTGGAAGAGGCTGCCCAGAGGGGTTGTGGAGTCTCCTTCTCTAGAGAAGTTTAAAACTTGCCTGGACGTGTTCCTGTGTGACTGGATCTAGATGATTCTGTTGTGGTGGGTGGATTGGACTGGACGGTCTTTCGAGGTCCTTTCCAATCCCTAATATTCTGTGATTCTGTTATATCTCTAGACTTCACATATCCAGAAGGTAACAGAGTAAGTGCACAAGTTGTAGATTTGCTCTATTATCAGTTTCTCTTCCAAAACACAAATCTGAGATGCTCTTCTCTTTGGCAAAGGGAGGCTTTCACAAAGATTTCACTGAGTTCTCACTGGCACACCACAGAAACTAAATGCTTGATTCTCAGTGCATCTTGGAGTTGAACAACAGCATCGAAGACAACAGGATTTCTGTTTTATGTGTGTGTTTATGACAACAGCAGCCCATTCCCTTTCTGATTTGTTCAGTTAGGAACCGCTGCACAGAGTCTACAGTTCATCCAGTCCTCTGCACGACTGTAGGACGTGCACATGGGGCTAAGATTGATTTCGTAATTGTTCTGTCATTCATGATCTATATCTCACTTGCACTAGCCAAGATCGTTAGTGAAATGAAGCTGTATTTTCTTTTTAGGTGTTGAACATATATACTTCTGCAGAAAGAAAGGGTCAACATGTGTTCTAGCTTGAACAGGTGACTCTTGTACCAAAAATGTTCTACTAACCTCTTTTGTAAGGTAAAGCCGACAATATAGTTTATATAATTTCCGTATCCACTTTACCCTAGTTCATGTGATTTCTGGGAAAATAAAGCAGCAAGGAATGCGACAATTTCTTGTCATGGGTGTAAGTAGCATATAGGAGAGAATATGAGAAGGACACATCAATATGAGAAGGAACTTCTTTCCGGTGAGAGTGACAGAGCACTGTCACTGGAAGGGGCTGCTCTGGGGGGTTGTGGAGTCTCCTGCTCTTCAGATATTTAAAACCCACCTGGACATGTTCCTGTGCGACTTGATCTAGGTGATCCTGCTGTGATGGAGGGATTGGACTAGATGATCTTTTGAGGTCACCTCCAATCCCTCATGTTCTGTGATTTTAGTAAGGATTTCAGTATACAAACATGCTGCCTTGCTCATTCACACGTACTAAATTTTTTGTGCATTGGTATGAAGGAAAAGGTGAAGGTTAATGCAACAAAGCAGAAACTGAAGAAATAACTAACAGAAAGCTGAGAAATTCTCACTAACCTCTGTAAAGTATTACCTGACTGCTTCCTCTGTGACTTGGTCTAGGTGATCCTGCCCTGGGAGGTAGATTGGACTAGATGATCTTTCGAGGTCCATTCCAATCCATGATGTTCTGTGATTCACATTGTCTTTATAAGGTGGCCTGTTAGAAAGTCCTTGATGCAGCTAAGAGTCATTTTTACTGAAAATATTTTTATTTCCTGTATTTTCTCTGTTCAGTCAATGTAAGTAACTCCAAGTACTGACTACATAATTTTGATCATTCAGGTCTTCCCATTGCTGCTTGAAGCCGTTGCAGTCTCATATTCAGACACAAAGTTCAGAGGAACATGTACATTTTTATTGAAGACTGTAAATGAGGTCTGCTTTTAAGGATATTTAATGACCCTATATATGAACATTACTTCAAAATCAACGCTAATATGTTCCAGATGAGGGTCAGTTAATCAGAGATCTGGGAGTTTCCATGATAAAACCCAAAACAACCATCTCAAATAATTTAACAGTGCCCTCTAGAGGTGATGTTTTTCTCACTAACATCTGATTAGGAATTCTAACCCTTATGAAAGAAGTTACTACTATTCGTTGATTTAAATTTACCTTATTGAAATTAAATCTTGCCCAGGTTAGCTAGGCATTCAGTCTCAAGTTTCAAGCTAGCAAACCCAAACAAACACCAACAAGATTTTGAAACATAAAATGGGACATAGAGAAAAATTTGCAAGGTAATTTTGTAGAAAAATTTTCTTTCTCAATAAACACTCTAAAAAACTACTACTTTGATAAATAACTTTTATTTATCCAGCTGTATTGGACAACAGTGTGTAAAAATATTTTGAGTTTGAGCAGATAATCCCTGGGGCTTCAGCTATCCCAACAAAAAGAAAAATGAAAATCCAACACCGTAGTGACCTCCCATTGAATGGAACTGGAAGGCAAGACAAGGAAGAAACCAAATTGTGTGTCAGTTTGTTCAAAACCATTGAATGCTTCTTTTTGAAGATTAAAAATAAGGCCTTTCTCTGGAAAATGTAGTTAAATTCTGTTCTTCTTTTTGCTAAGGATAAAGGAACTATTATTCAGAAATAAAATGCAATGCCTTTTATTCTACAAGAGGAGAAGAAGCGAAACATATTTGTATTGAAAATGTTGATTGCTATCGATACAAACTCATAAATTACTAAGGAATTCTACATAGCCATTTAAAGAAAAGAAACTGCTAGCTGAAATAAATTGCTGCATAATTATGTGGAAAATAAATTGCTTCCACTCATTTCTCCATCTCGTCGTTTGTACTCCATGCTTCCTTTACACAGCCTGAGAACCTAAATTTTCATTTTGCCAGCTAGCATTTTCCATAGACTGAAAATCAATTGTAGAAGAAGTTAGTCGAAAGCAAACTTCACCAGAGTCTAGTTGGAGGCTTGTATTTAGTGCAGTCCCCCAGGGGTCAGTACTGGGACCAGTGCTGTTTAATCTACTCATTACTGACTTGGATCAGGGATTAGAGAGCACTGTCAGAAAGTCTGCTGATGAGACAAATCTGGGAGATGCTGCTGATACGCCAGCAGACTGTGCTTCTATTCATTGGGACCTGGGCAGGCTGGAGAGTTGGGCAGGGAGACAGTGAATGAACCATAACAAGGGCAGTGTTGCATCTGGGCAAGAACAACCCCAGGTATCTGTAGAGGTTGGAGACTGACCTATTGGAGAGCACTGTAGGAAAAAGGGACCTGGAGGTCCTTGTGGCCAACAGGATGACCATGAGCCAGCAATGTGCCCTTGTGGCCAAGAGAGCCAATGGCATCCTAGGTGGATTGGAAGGGAGGTGTTTAGCAGATCAAGAGGTTCTTCTGCCCTTCTACTCTCCCCTGGTGAGACCTCATCTGGAAGATTGTGTCCACTTCTGGTCCCATCAGTTCCAGAAGGACACGGAACTGCTGGAAAGACTCCAGCGCAGAGCTACAAAGATGATGGAGAGAGTGGAACATCTCCCTGATGAGGAAAGGACGAGGGAGCTGGGTCTCTTGGTCTTGGAAAATAGGAGACTGAGGGGTGACCTAATGAATGTTGATAAACATGGAAAGGGTGGGTGTCAGGAGGATGGAGTCAGGCTCTTGTTAGTGTCATCTAATGATAGGACAAGGGGCAATGGATGTAAGTTGGAACATAGGAGGTTCTATGGAAATATGAGATGGATCTTCTTCCCAGTGAGGGTAACAGAGCACTGGAAGGGGTTACACAGGTGGGTTGTGGAGTCTCCTGCTCTGGAGATGTTTAAAACTCGCCTGGATGTGTTCCTGTGCAACTTCATTTAGGCGATCCTGCTGTGGCAGGGGGATTGGACTGGACGATCTTTCGAGGTCCCTTCCAATCCCTGATGTTCTGTGATTCTGTGATCATACAGTTATTTGTTTTTATCATACTTTACATTACTCTGCATATGCTACAAGTTCCCCTCACGTGAAAATCTGAAAATACACACATATTTTTCTAGCATTACTATAAATAATGTGGAAGAATAAATAAAAACTGTATATGTGGGGAAAAAAAATGGTCAGATGGTCAGATTATGAAAATGTATTGATGTCGCATCATTGTATAACAGCTTGTTCACATGAAAATGTACCCAAATAAAATTTACAGATGTTAAATATATTGAAAAGGAATTTCAAGGAGTTTAATGTAACATAAAGGCTGATCCTTAGAGATAGAAATGTGTATGCTCTTTATGAATCCCACTGTTTCTAAAGGTACTTCACGTTGTACCTTTTAAAGTATATATATGTGCACATTTACCGTGTGCCACAGTGGTGCAGCCTACGTGTAGAGAAAAGGATTTTTCAGTTGTGCATAAGTCTTCACAATATGTTTTGACACGTTTGTGTTTTGAAATGCAAGTGTGTTTTTATTTTCTAACTTTGGATTGAATATCATGTCCCACTAGTTTAATTTCTTCAAGGAGAATATTTTAATCACCTTAAACCATGGATCAATAGTAAGACTCTCAGTCTTACTATTCTCAAGGTTTTAACGATAGTAGTCTTGAATCAAGAAGTCTTGTGGATGTGTTCTGGTAAGCAATCTAAAAAGCTCCTTTTTTTGTTTTTTAATAAAAATTATTTAAATTTGACTATATTCACAAGGATTGGAGGGGACCTTGAACAATCATCCAGTTCAATCCCCCTGCCACAGCAGGATCTTCTAGATCAAGTTGCACCAGAACATGTCCATGTGGGTTTTAAATGTCTCCAGAGAAGGAGACTCCACAACCCCCCTAGGCAGCCTGTTCCAGCACTCTGTGACCCTCACTGGGAAGAAGTCCGTTCTCACAGTGATGTGGGACCTCCTGTGTTCCAGCTGACACCCATTGCCCCTTGTCCTATCACTAGATCACAGAATCACACAAGATTAGGGATTGGAAGGGACAACACTAAGAAGAGCTAGGGTCCATCCTCCTGACACCCGCCTATCACATATTTATAAACACTAATGAGGTCACCCCTCAGTCTCCTATTAACAGATAGTTTTCAGCTACACCAGGATTAACTTTAGTACCAACTAAATGCTTTGGTAATTGGAAAAAAATAATAAATCCATATTTCCTTCTTTCTCAGTGCTTTGGAACCTCACTACAACATGAAAACAGAGCGAAGAGGGACGGAAGCCTTGCAGTGAAAATAGCTTTTTCTTCAATACAGCCACAGCAGAACACCAGTTTCCAAGCTGGTTTGATCAATTAAACAATTTCCCAGTTCTTTGTAAGCACATTGTGCAATTCCTGGTAGGTTTTCAAATTCAATGAAACAACAAAATGTCTTTTATGAACCTAGAGTAAGTGAAAAATACCCAGCTGTTCGAGACCAGCATTAAACCCCTGACTTTTCCTTAATACTGATGTAGAATTTGTCAGAAAAGATTGGGTGTTTAATGTACTCATCTGTTTTGGAGTTTGGCTCTAAGTGTTTTACTTCCTACTGAGGGCAACTGGAGAAAAAAAAAAAAGGAGTGAAGGTACTGCAATGCAAGGAATAGATATCAGCCTGGTTTTATTCTTTTCTCCCTCTAACCTGGGCAGTCTTTGTCAACTCTCAGGAGACAAGATGTCTCCCAAGGTTGTGTTTCTGACTGAGAAACCTTTATTCTGAGTGAAAAATAACAAACAAAAGGTGCAGCTGAGCATATTGCTGATGGTACATTGTGGAGACTTAACAATCCTCCATCTGCTAAGTGGGTCCAGGCTGACCAGGATTTCAGCATCGTGAAAAACCCATTTGCAAGGGCTGGACCTTAAATGTCAAAACTTTTTCTAAGGGTCTTATGAATATATATGAACGTATCTGACTCAAAATCTGCCATTTATTAGAAAAAAATAATAAAATCTATACTCAAAATGGAAAAAAAAAAACACAACAACTGAACCACACATTAAAAAAACAACGTGTTCTCTGTATGAACTGCTATAAAAGAAAAGGTTTTTACTTACATCACCATCATAAGTTGGAATTAAATAAACCTTCAAATTACTGCTGTACACACCAGCTGTTATTATGCACCTTTCTTATTGCTTAGCCCGGGACCAGAAGCAACACAATGCTAAAATAAGAAGATAAATTATTTTCGAGCCAGATGAAAAAAACATGAAGCTCTGGAAATCTGTCAAGGAACGATCCATTCTCATAAAAATTCTAGCTCAGTTTTTCTACCAGGAGATCTGACTATAACTCATCATTCCCCATGTTTATTTTATTTGGGTTTGAATGAAGAGATCAATTAGAACTTTTTCCATTCTCATTTCTATTCAATATGAACAGCCGTAGTAGTGCATCCCTGTTTGCAAAACAAGATAAAGACTCAGTAATTAAAATAAATGAAAAAAAATAACCCTAAACCAACACCACAAAACACCACTGTAGAGCCTGCGAAAGAGAGTCAGTGCACGAATAAACGCAAAAGGTAAGAGAATTGCGGATGTATTGGATTGACCTATTGCATTTACAGGTCAAGTTTTCAGAACTAGCCTCCAAACCTGCATGTATTTGCTGTTTATGCACATAATCAGGTGCTTGTGCATTCAGATCAGGGTGCCACATCCAGGCAGCTTGCAGCTGGACCTAAAGTTCACCGTGTGCTCCTGTTTAGGGGTCAATTTGAAAATATGGACCAAAATAACTGTGGGATGGAGAAGGGAGAGAAACGGCAGAGCTTGGCTGTTTATCTGCACGTCCTCACTTTTAGAAAATATTTCTTAAAATGGATCAATTTAGCCTCACATCTTCATCAAAAGCTGCGGCAATTGTCATTGCTATCAGAAGTAACGGAAGCAAAAAGACTGAGAAACTTGTCTATTGCCATTGTCAGCATAATCACAGAATCACAGAATATTGGGGATTGGAAGGAAACTCAAAGGATCACCCAGTCCAGTCCCCCTGCCACAGCAAGATTGCCTGGATCCAGTCACACAGGAACATGTCCAGGCGGCTTTTAAACACCTCCAGAGAAGGAGACTACAACCGCCCTGGGCAGCCCATTCCATGTCACCCTCACTGCAATAAGTTTCTTCTCATATTTATATGGCACCTCACGTGTTCCAGTTCACACCCTTGTCCTATCATTAGACGACACCGAGCAGAGTCTGGATCCATCATCCTGACATCCACCCTTCATGTATTTATCAACATTAATGGGGTCATCTCTCAGTCTCTTTTTTTCCAAGCTTGAGAGACCCAGCTCCCTCAGCCTTTCCTCATCAGGCAGATGTTCCACTCTCTTAATCATCTTTGTGGCTCTAACACCAGGATCATAACCAAATGCTTCAGGAATTCTGTCTCCTCCTGTATCACCACTTACCCATTCCATTCAAGGTGGACCAAGCATGACATGATCATAGGCCCTACTTCTGTCTGACTTCAAGGGTCACAGCAGCCTGAAGGAACAGCTGTGCCAGGACACTTTGATGCTTTTCCTATAACAACATAAGGTCTGGGACTTTGCTTGATATTTCAGCAGGCTCAGACATCCTTTACTCCAGGAAAAGCCAACTTGCTTGCAGGCATCTGGGGACCTGCCCATCACTCTGCATCAACTCCTGAAGTTCAGCAACCACAGAGACTTACTATAAACATCTACAAATACACAGCTGCATTTACAGCAAGTTGGAAGAGCAGACAATATACCAGCCTGAATCTCCGTGAAATTGAGAAAGATACCACTGCTGGAGAAAGGCAAACACTTCCACCCTAAGGAGCCAAGCTTAGATCTGTCATTTTCTTGATGAAAGATGCTTCCGCTGTTCTCTGTCTTTCATCTCGAAGTCATGATGTGTCTTGTTCTCTTCACCCACACCTCAGTTCCTTCTGTAGTTACCATTACTTTTTTGCTGATATCCTAATAAATAGGTATTTTAGACCAGGACAAATCCAGTGGTTTTGCAGAAAGTGCTTCTAAACTTGAGAGAGGAATAAAAAAACACATCCAGGACACATATCTTAGCTGTGTTCTGAAGGCCCATCGAGGCCTTTGTTTAATCCTAATTTAAAACATAATGAAGGGAAATTATTAGTACAGGTGCTAAGCACGAGTAGAATCACAGAGTCATAGAACAATTTCCGCAGGAAGAAACCTTCAGGATCATCAAGTCCAACGTTTTCCTAACCCTATCAGCAGCTCTGAACCCTGTCACCCAGCACAACATCCATCATTCTCTTAAACACCTCCAGGGATGGGTACTAAACCCCTCCCTTGGGCAGCTGCTCCAGTGCCTGAAAGCCTTTCAGGAAAGACATTCCTCCTGACGTCCAACATGAACCTCCCCTGGCACAGATTCAGGCCATTTCACCTCACCCTATCACTGGCCACTAGGGAGAACAGACCAATCCTCATCTCTCTACAACCTTCTTTCAAGTAGTTGTGGAGAGTAGTAAGGATTCCCCTCAATCTCCTCTTCTTCAGGCTAAACAGTCCCAGATCCCTCAGCTGTTCCTCACACAGCACCTGTTCCAAACCCTTTTCTGGCTTGGTCACTACTTTTCCCCTTCTCCAGACCTTCAATTTCCCTGTTGTTGTGAGGGCCCCAACACTGGACAAAGGACTCGAGGTGTAGCCTCACCAAAGCTGAGTAGATGAGAATAATCACCTCTCTGCTCCTGCTGGCCACACTATTCCTGATCCAGACCAGGATGCCATTGGCCTTCTTGGCCAGCTGGGCACACTGCTGGCTCATGTTCATCCAGCTTTCTAGTAACACCCCCAGATCCTTCTCTGCTGTGCGGCTCTCCAGCCACTCTTCCCAAGTGCTGCTGGGGGTTATCATGGCTGAAGCACAGGACCCAACATTTGGCCCTATTGAAACTCATGTCATTGGCCTTGGCCCAGCGATCCAGCCTGTCTAGATCCCATTGTAGACCTACTCCCAGCAGATGTCAACAGCTCGATGCAGTATGACTCATCCTTGTGGATCTAGGGAATGGGATCCCAGTAAAAATCGACATGAGTGTCATCTTTGCCACTGTAAGCTTTCTCTAATAGATCAATATAGCAATTTTTCTCCCCTTCAGTGTCTACCTGTCACTGCTCTTCAATCTCTCTTTCAAGTGAAAAGTAGAACTGTCTGTTAAGGTTTCCTTTTAAGAAGCTAAATCACCTGTTATTTTCAAGCCATTATGAGTGCAAAGTACTGCTGAAGACTCACACTAAGGAGATAACTTGTAGGTGGAAAGTTGACATAAAAGTTTGTCCTGATAAGAAGTACCAAAAAGTTGGTTTTTTTCTCATCCCCTCTTAAAGATGGGATCATTTAACACCTGCCTTTCTTGGGTACCATCTCATGCACCTTCTGCACAGGTCTCATGTCATGTTGTATTATGAGTACATCTGGAGTATTGTGTTTAGTTCTGGGCCCCTCAGTTCCAGAAGGATGCAGAGCTGCTGGAGAGAGTCCAGCACAGAACCACAGAGACGATGAGGGGAGTGGAGCTTCTCCCTGCTGAGGAAAGGCTGAGGGAGCTAGGTCTCTTGAGCCTGGGAAAAAGGAGACTGAGGGGTGACCCCAATAATGTTTACAAATAAGTGAAGGGTGTGTGTCAGGAGGATGGAGCCAGGCTCTGCTCAGTGTCTTCTAATGATAGGACAAGAGGCAGTGAGTGTGAGCTGGAACAGATGAGGTTCCACATCAATATGAGAAGGAACTACTTCTCAGTGAGGGTGACAGAGCACTGGAATGGGCTGCCCAGGGTGGTTGTGGAGTCTCCTTCCCTGGGGATGTTAAAAACCCTCCTGGATATGCTCCTGCGAGACTTGGTCTAGATGATCCTGCTGTGGCAGGAGGATTGGATGTGATGATCTTTCGAGGTCCCTTCCAAACCCTCGTGATCTCTGATACAAGACTTCAGTGAGAAATTTTTGCCACATATTTGGGAGATTATTTGTAACTGCTCAGTATGAAGTCCATATATGGAGGATGCTATTGCTGCCTCACATGCAAGAGGAATTAAAGGTAAAGATAACAAGGAGAGACAGCATGGAGTCAAAATATCTTAGGATCTTTTGCAGACGTGTCTTAGTTTTGTTTATCAGCCATATGAAAAATTTGTTGTAAATTGAGGACCTAGAGAAAACATTTGCATTAACAAAGGCTTCATTTATGCCTTGAACAACCTCTGTCCTTCTAGCACCTATGAAAGACTAGGAAACCCGATTTGCCAGGCACAATTTGCAATAAAGTAGCTAGGGATTGTTTTCTCTAATTACATTTGCGACGTCAGTCTCAGAGAGACATAGGTAACGAAAACATTCCATGTGACAAAAAAATCCCCCATGTGCTCCAAGCCAAACTTGCGTTTCATTGCTCTTTTGTCACATCAGATGTTTTCACACAAAAACATAGACTGTCCATGTATTCACCACATCTGGTGTCCCAGTTTGGGGTTTTAGTGAAAACACACAAGGATGTGACAAACTCTGATTGATCAGCTAAAGCGAGCAACAGCTTCCTCCTAAAGTGCCTAGACCCGAGAGCGTGCACCAGCGCGGGGGAAACTGAAACGTAGGTGTCAGCCGGGTGCAGCAGTGGCTCACGATGCTTCTCTTCAGGAGATCCAACCTTCACATCCTGTTCAACACAAAACACTTAGAGCTGAGCTCCGGGTTATTCCAGAAAATTGTCAGAGCCTGACTTTTATTAAAGCTCTCTTTGGCTGACAAAATGCTGACACTTCCAGAGAAGGCGCCTGTAATGCCATACAGTGTGAACATGTTAACCAGTAGGCAATGAGTAATCTTTTAAAATACATATATATATATATATACACACACTGTTTGGAAACTAATGCAATCTTCATAATACCAGTCAAAAAAATAGCATGTTACATATGTATAGAGAAAAACACGTTGAGTAAATCTTCTGGAGCAGGGTCCCATTAGGTGCCCAACTCTTTGCGCAGGAACTCTCCAGTTTAACAATGCAGAGTTGGAACAGCTGGGTGCAAAAGCACGATATCATATATGTATATATAAATACATATAATTTATATGTAAAAACATGAAGTGCTTTTTGTATGTTTGTCCATTCTAAAATAGCCCTGATTTCATGGAAAAGTTATGTACATTTTTCTAAGCAAAAAACAAGGCAAATTTCTTCTCATTTTTTCTTAAGTGTTGCTAGATGATATTGGCAGCATGTTCTCCCTTTCTGGCAGGACTGAGGGTGAGGAATGAAGGTTCACTTCTCAAGAGTGTGAAAGAGATGTTCATATTTTCTGTTAAAAATGAGACCCTTAAAATGAAATTAGAGATGGGCAGAAAAGGTTTTGAGAGATTTTTCTCTTATGGAAAAACATATCCTTTGTGTACAGTGGGTTAAGAGTCAGAGAACAAGTGTGTCCAAAATATCCAGCAGCCCATTGGGGCTGGAGAATGAACCTTATGAGGAGAGATTGAGAGTTGGGGCAGTTTAGTTTGAAGAAGAGACCTCATCGCTCTCTACAACTACCTGAAAGGACATTGTAGAGGTGTTGGTGCTGATCTCTTCTCACAGGTAATTCTTCTCACAGAATCCGAGGGAAGGCGTTCAAGCTTCAACAAGCGTAGGTTTAGACTAGACATCAGAGAAAAGTTTTTCATGGAGAGAGTGGTCAGGCACTGGAATGGGCTGCTCAGAGTGGTAGTTGAGTCACCATCCCTGGATGTGTTTAGAAGCTGCTTCTTGCATCTTCTTTACAGTGGGGGTGACAGAGCACTGGAAGGGGCTGCCCAGGGAGGTTGTAGAATCTCCTTCTCTGGAGACATTTAAAACCCACCTGGATGTGTTCCTGTGTGACTTGGTCTAGGTGATCCTGCTCTGGCAGGGGTATTGGACGTGATGAACTTTTGAGGTCACTTCCAACCCTAATGTTCTGTGATTCTGTGACTTGGCTGCTCTCTGGCCTCTATTGCAGGATATAATTTGAGGGATAGATTTAGCCATAAGCACTGCATTCATTCCTGTCTCGAAACATAACATCATCCTAATACAGGAATTTATGACATCAATTCATAACTGATTAAGTTAATTTACCTGCCACAGCCCTAAAGTTGATAAATTAAAGAAGCTTAGTTTAACAAAGTTGGGCTTAATCTCTGTAAGACCATACAGAGGTAGATAATTACTGGCAGTCTTCACCAATACCCTGTACTTGGAAGGGCAAGAAAGAAGAACACAAGAGATTATCCTTCACTAAGCTGAGTGTCCTCTCAGCTGGGTAGCTGCAGCTCATCTATTAAGTGAGACATCATTCAACCAGCATCATCCAGATGCTTCACAAACCTGGGTCAAAACAGACATGATAGGACTCACAAGATCCTGTGGTTCTGCAGAGAGGTTCAAAACATCTCATAGCCTTTACAACATCAGTACTATTCAGACTGTGGGTATATCTCATTCTCACAAACTTGTTTTTTCGGGGTGGTTTTTTTCTTTGTTGTGAATCAGGAGAAACATGCCCAAAAGCTATGCTAAACACTTTAAAATTCACTGAGTGTTTGAAATCCAGACATACATTCACTTCCACACTTTACAGATGTTCCTTCTCTGTGTTACAGCCATGCAACAGGCCTGGCTGATGGATGCTTTAGGTACTCACATTCACATTTTGCACTTGAGCCCAAATCTCAGTCTTCTGTGCATATACTTTGCTGCCTCTCGAATTTTCCTGCAAATGACATATCCCAAGCAGCTGGCTATGTAATTGCATAAACCAAGCACACACCAACTCATCAGCTGGAAACAACCAGATCTCCTTCTGTTCCTCCTTTGCACTAGTTGGTCACAGGCTGACTAAGGCACTGATGTAATGCAGCCATGGAACAAAATCCTAATGTACTCCTAAAATGTATTCCTGCTAGACCTTAGGAAATGCTCAGTGTTGCTGCTCCAAGGACTGCTGGCTTTCATTTGGAGTATTGTGTGCTGTTGTGGTCATGCGTTTCGAGAAAGATTAATCCAGAGTGGAACATATGCAGAGAACAGCTACCAGGGTGATCAGAAAAAGAGAGAACCTGTTTTACAAGAGGCTGCAATTATGTGGCTTGTTAAGCTTAATTAAAAACAAGCAAGGACTTCTGAGAGAAGGGAGAGAGTGAGAAAATGTTTGTACATGTATCAGAGGAGCAGAGGGAGAGAAAACATCAGGAAAAAACTATTTATCCTGCACAAGAATATGGGAGGAAACACCAAGGGGATTAATTTGCCACAAATAGATTTGGGCTGAAAATTCTCAGACATCACAGCAGCAAGTTCAGGAACAAAGAATCACAGAATGTGTTGTTCTAGAAGGGACCTCCACAAGTCACCTAGTCCAACCCCTCCTACAACAGGCAGGGACGTCTCTAACCAGACCAGATTGCCCAGAGCCCCATCCAGCCTGACCTGCAATGACTAGAGAGATGAGGCCTCCACCACCTCTTGGAGCAGCTTGTTCCAGGGATTCCCCCATCCTCAGATTCAACAACTTTTTCCTCATGTCCAACCTCAGTCTCCCTTTTTCCAGCTTCAAACCATGACCCCACATCCTGTTGCTCCACATCCTTGTGAACAGTCTTCCCCATCCTTCTGACAAACCCTTTTCAGGGATTGGAAGGTCATTTTAATGTTCTCCCAGGGTCTTCTCTTCAAACTAATCTACTAAAGAAGCTACTGCAAAGACCTGTCTCCCTCACCCAGTCTCTAAGTACAGTTAGCCGGTTCCTGGTGAAGGACATGCTTGGACAGGAGGATACACAGAAAAGTCTCCTCTTATTCAAACATTTATCACTTGGACCCTAAGGTTAAATCACCGTTTTAACCTCTAGGTTCATTAGCTAACAGGTCCTAAATATGAATTAAAATTGCTGTATCAGAATTTGCATGTTGTGTAGAAATAAGAAAGACCTGAGATGATTGTAAAGTCCAGTTGTCAAGAGGATGGAGCCAGGGTCTACTCAGTGTCGTCCAATGGTAGGGCAAGGGGCAATGAATATGAGCTGGAGGATCCACATAAAAATGAGAAAGAACTTCTTCCCCGTGAGGGTGACAGACCGCTGGAAAAGATTGCCCAGGGAGGTTGTGGAGTCTCCATCTCTGGAGACATTTAAAACCCTCCTGTGTGACTTGATCTAGGTGATCCTACTGTGGCGGGGAGATTGGACTGGATGATCTTTTGAGGTGCCATCCAATCTCTAATGCTTTGTGATTCCATGATTCCATGATTTTAAGACTGAATATATCACAGAATCATAGAGATGTTTGTGTTGGAAAAGTCCTTTAAGTCATCGAGTCCTACCATTAACCTACCGTAGCCATATCTAACACATGAACAAAATTAAACAAGCCTGAATTGTTCCATTGACTTATTGAAGGAAAAATAACCCCCAAATACTATTTATTTCTGTGTTTTCAATGAGCAGTTGAAGTTTAAGAGGAAAGTAATCAGAGGGCTTGAGCTGATAAACCAAGCTACATCTCTAGCTGCTATGCCATCAGTTCTCATGCACTTAACATTGGTTGAGCAACGTGGAAAAGGAGGACTGAGCACATAAGGAGAGAGAACACATACAGAAATCTTTGCAGGAAAACTGGCTTGTTTTTCTCTTGCAAACTGGTGTTTTGTTTTCTTTTTTCTCTCCAAGTCTTCAGCTAACAGAAAAATTGTAAAGATATTACTTTGTGATCATTTCAGGGAAATGTGGAGTAATTCAAAATTCCTTTTGACAATTCGTTAGCTGGTGCAGTTCAGATATAATGAAGACATAAGATCTCACTCACTCTCTTGCACACTACGCATGCAGAATTATGCAAATTAAGGACATATCAGTCTAAGTTAAAATTTCACCATTAAAGACTTTTCTTTTCCCCCCTTGTGCCTTTTAATAGCTTTTTCTTCCAGTGTACATGTTCTTATCCCTTTTATTGATCTACCTCTGAAGATTTGATGTCTTGGATGGTTATAGTTTTCTGATTTTGTACTTTGAGAGTCTGTTTTGGGAACTTTTTACTGAATCACAGAACATTAGGGATTGGAAAGGACCTCAAAAGCTCATCTAGTGTATTCCCCCCACCACAGTAGGATCCCCTAGATCCAATTGCACAGGAACATATCCAGGCAGGTTTTAAACATCTCCAGAGAAAGAGATTCAACCACTTGCCCTGGGCAGCCACTTACATTGCTCTGTCATCCTGACTGTGAAATTCCTTCTGATATTGGAGTGGAACCTCCTCTGTTCCAGCTCACATCTGATGCCCCTTGTCCCATCATTAGATGACTCTGAGCAGAGCCTGACACTCTCCTCCTATCACCCACCCTTCACATATTTATCAACATTATTGGAGTCACCACTCACTCTCCTCTTTTGCAAGCTCAAGATACCCAGCTCCCTCAGTCTTTCCACATCAGTGAGATGCTTAGTTCAATAACTTTAACAAAAAAATCCTACAAAATCTTTACCTAGAATTTTCCCCCTCTGAATGTAGAGGCAATACTGATGTGATTGTCCAGGAGTAGGATACCCCACACAAAGCGTTGTCTGTGAATGTCACACTTGCCAATGTCAGTATAGGTGATATGTTCATAAATCAAAGCCTGTTTAAGAGGTTCGCTTGGACACAGTCCCTTAAAATTGATTGCACTTAACATGATGTTTAGGTTGCAGGTGTGATCATCAATGAGCTTACAGGTTAAACGTCTCATTCTTCAAATCCCGATAATAAAACCTATACAAGAGTGAGGACCTTAGGGGTTTTTTGAAGCAGAAAGGTTATTTACAGTTAAATACAGAAAAAAATGCTGACAGGTTTTCCTTTTTCATAGAATGATAGAAACATCAAGGCTGGAAAACACCTTCAAGACCATCAAGGTCATCAAGTTTGAAACAGAAGACAATATCCTCACAATATCAAAATAAAAATTCAAGTTTCTTTATGTGTCTTGGATAAACATTTCCCACCCACAGCAGCTCTGATGCTTAAGGTCCTGGAAATACTCCCTAAGTAGAATTTTCAGGCAGAATCTTACCTGTCCTGCCAGCGTCCAGCACTTCTTATCCCATCCATCACTTAAATTTTAGTCCAGACAAACAAGGATTAATGTCTTCCAGCCTCCTTCAACTGATTGTACTAAATGCAGAATGGCTTCATAACAAATAATTTATTAAAAAGTAAAGCACAGCTGATTGTATAAAGATTTCATTGCTTCCTTATTTCGTAACAGCAGCTGTCCCCATGCACAGATGTGGCCATGACAAGAGTGGAGTAACCATCTGTTGTGATCTGTGCCACAAGCATGAGGTAGTCCTTGCACACTTTTTGAAGAGATCATATTTAAGAAAAACACCCTAAGTTTGGCATATTGGGCAAAAAACAAGAAAAAAAGGAACAAAATAAGGCAATGAGTAGATTGCCATCGATGGAACAAGACAATGGTAGAAAGTAAGATGAAAATCTACCGTTACGAAGACAAATAGCCCTTCCTGCCTAATGAACAACATAGACCAAGAATAGAATCATAGAATGTTCTAGGCTGGAAGGACCTCTAGAGGTCATCTAGTCCAACGTTCCTACACAGGCACAACTCTACCTCACCCAGCCTGACCAGAAATGACTCCAGGGATGGGGCTCCCACCACCTGCCCAGGCAGCCCATTCCAGCCATCAACCACCTTCACACTGAAGAACTTGTTTCTAATATTCAGCCTAAATCTCTCGTTTACCAGCTTGAACCCACTGCTCCTTGTCCTGTCCATACAAACCCTCTTGAAAAGACCTTCCTTACCTTCATGAAGGCCCCCCTCAGGTACTGAAATTTCAAAAGAAGGTCCCTCCAGAGCTGCCTTTTTTCAGGCTGAATAGCCCCAACTGTCTCAGCCTGTTCTGATACTAGAGATGCTCTATTCCCCTGGTCATTTTAGTGGCCTCCTCTGGACTTGCTTCAGTCAGTCTACATCCTTCTTCTGCTGGGGACTCCAGAACTCGACACAATACTCCGGATGAAATCTCAAAGTGAGATCTAGGTGAGTAGAGTTTCATTATTTTTAACAGGAAAGAATAACACTAAGGTATTAAATTCCTTTAGACCAAAAGATAGCTTTGAAGGTGTTTGCATAGACATGTGACATGGGACAGCAGCTTAGTATGACACCTGCCATAGCAAATACACACCAGCTCCTAGGGCTGTTGGCTTCTCGGTGTGTGAATGAGCCCTGCTACCCCATGGCTACCTCACACACTGTAGACATCACCAGTCTGTGACAGTGCCCTAGACATGCTCTACAACATGCTCTTAGGGCATGACTATAGAAATCCTTTTGTGGGAAGAGTCATGAGTAATAAAACTAGGTAAGTTTTGGTTTGGTTTTCTTGGGGTTGGGGCAGAATTTCTTCTTAAATACCAAAGCTTGAATGTACATTCCCAAAGACTGTAAATCCAGCTGTGTCTTCTCTTTTAGTAGACACTGCTAGTATTTTCCACTCTTGCAACCCATTTCTACCTTGTTGCTTCCCTTTTCTTGCTCCAATCCCTGTCCTTGGTTTGCTCCTTATTTCATCTCCCTGGAACTTCTCCAGGACAGCTCTCAACACACTTCTCTCTTGAATCCTTTGCCAGGGCTGCAGGGTATTTTTATAACAGCTGTTGCTAAAACATCTTCTTGGGGATGATCCCTCCTAAACCCTCTTGTGTCAAATGGTGTGCAAGGTACCCACACAAGAACACAAAAGCAATTTCAAAAGTGGGATTAGTTATAGAGAATCAGGGATTTTATCCTAGAAAGCTGGTTTAATATGTATAAAATTGTAAAATAATCTCCCTGGATCATCCTGAAGTGGTTGGGGTTTTTTTTGATGTAGAGGATTACAGTCTGAGATATCCTGAAGTTCTGATCTAACAGCAGATAAATCACAGGTATCAGAGAAAGGAGCTGATATCACAGGGATCACACTGCCTTCTGCACCCTACGGAGTGGGTACATGCTAGACCTTTCTAGAGATGTCCTATCATAACGTTTTGAATGACCATTTATAGAATCATAGAATCATTAAGTTTGGAAGAGACATATTAGATCATACACACCAACTGTCTACTCAGCTCAGCCCTGCCCAATAAACTCTGTTCCCCAGGGCAAGATTTTTTAATTCCTCTAAGGATGACAACTCCACTCCCTCCCTGGCAGCCTCTTCTTCTCTGTCAGGGAAGAAATAATTCCTCATGTACAAACCAACCCTCCCTTGGCACAACTTGAGGTCATTTCCTCTTTTTCTACCACTAGAGACTTGGGAGAAGAGACCAACTCCCACCTCTCTGTCCTCTCCTTTCAGGTAGCTGTAAACAGCAATAAGATCTCTTCTCAGCTTCCTTTTCTCCAAAAATGTTCCCATTTGTGCTCAAGGTCAAGAAGAACACTTCTGGAGAAAGTCCAGCAGAGAGCCACAAAGATGATGAAGGGAGTGGAACATCTGCCTGATAAGGAAAGGTTGAGGCAGCTGGGTCTCTTGAGCTGCAGCAGGGAAGGAGACTGAGGGGTGATCTCATTAATGTTTATAAATATGTGAAGGGTGGGTAGCAGGAGGATGGAGCCAGGCTCTGCTCAGTGTCATCTAGTGATAGGACAAGGGGCAATAGGTGTGGGCTGGAACAGAGGAGGTTCTGCATCAATCTGAGAAAGAACTTCTTCCCATTGAGGTTGACAGAGCACTAGAACGACCTGCCTAGAGGGGATATGGAGTCTTCTGTGGAGATATTTAAAACCCACCTGGATAGGTTCCTGTGTGACTTGATTTAGAGTATCCTGCTGTGACAGGGCTATTGGACTGGATGATCTTTTGAGGTCCCTTCCAAACTTTAATGTTCTATGATTCTGTGAATTGTATTGCCACACCAAAGACAAGAAACGGAATAAGGTGGTAAATGTAAGTGAAGATACAGGAAGAAAATAGAGTCAGTTTTTGCAGGGCAGCTCAAGTAAGCTTTGCATGTAGAAGATATCACTAAGCAATTATATGCACAGTTACAGTAAAATGCAAATTATTTTAAGACATGTCCAGCATAACGAGTGTCCATAGCTTCTGATGGCTGAGCAGTTTTCCCATGACTACCTGGTAGTTAAAAAGAGAAAATACCTACAGCCTGTCCTCGGAAACTGAGTCAGAGCCTTTCACTGATTTTCCATAGTTCATAGCTCAGTCAAAAATAAAAAAAAGGAAAGAAAAAGCAGTATCATGCAATTTCAAGCACCTGGCTGATTTGAATGAACCCAGCTAAGAAAAATCAAAACATGTACTGCGGAAAGCAGTGGTGACATTTTTGCTGACATCCTGATCTCTCTCTCTCTCAGCACTTATACCTTGATCATTACTGATAGCCTGGATGATTTTCTGTGCTAACTTCAACATTTTCACACAAATGGCAAATTTAAATAGACAATGCGTTTCCACTGGAGCTATACAACGGCGGAAAGCAAATTGTGAGAGTTTCCAATGTTACTGGAAACAGGCTGCCTTCTGGGAACAAGGCAGTCAAAGGATGATACTTGGTTGGGGTTTTTTTCTTGCAAGATATAGAATGACCAAAGGCAGTGGGTAGCTTGGTATAACAGATATTGTACAGCTCTGCTTGTTTTCATACTTAGACAATACTACAGCAGATGTTTTTTTATACTGTTTTAACACTTCTAATGCTTTTAATATGTGTGTTATATAAATTAACATCAAATCTGCACTAAAAGATTCTAAGAAAATATTTTAACACTCCAGGGGTGGAAAACCCTGCATAAAAAAAAAAAAAATCTTGTATAACAAAGATATGTAAAAAAAAAATCCTACATCCTGTATTAAAAAGAGATAGAATCTCATTACTGTTTATGACTATGTGAAAGGTGGGTGTTAGGAGGATGGAGCCAGACTCTGCTCAGTGTCATCTAACGATAGGACAAGGGGCAATGGGTGTGAGCTGGAAGAGAGAAGGTTCCACATCAATGTGAGAAGGAACTTCTTCATGGTAAGTGTGACAGAGCACTGGAAGGGGATGCCCAGGGATGTTGTGGAGTCTCCTCCTCTGGAGACATTTAAATACTGCCTGGATGTGTTCCTGTGCAACTGGATCTAGGGGATCCTGCTCTGGCAGGGGGATTGGACTTAATGAACTTTTGAGGTCACTTCCAATCCCTAATGTTCTATGATTCTGTGAATCTCTTTGAAAAAAATCCTATATCTTGTATAAAAATGATATAGGAAAAATCCTTACGACACAAGCAGAGTAAGATACAGGAAAAATATATTACTACATGAGCAGTGGCCGTGTATATAGAGTAACTTCAGCACCAGTTAAATAAACCTTTCCCCAGCATCTTCAATTTTCTAAGGACCTATAGATACATATATGGGTGCTGTTTTTAAAATATTTATGCAACAGCATATTTAGCAATGAGATGCTTTTTAGCAAATGAGTGTTAGCGAGCTTGTCAAAACACTGTTTGTTCTTTTATGGCTGCTTGTATTTAATTTTATACCTGCTACAATAAAAAGACTTAAATGCTATGGCAAATAGCTAGCGATTTCTCTACAGGGTTTATCACACTGCTTTGTTAGCATAACATGCAGCTTATTGAGCAGCTGAGGTTATTCTCTGTTCTTTCAATTAAAAAGAAAAAAAAAAAAAAGAAAGAAGGCTTTAACCAAAATAACTTCCCTTCCAAATTCCTGGCTGCCCCAAGTGCTAAAAAGCCAATGATGTGTAGGAATGAACCAAAGAAAAGGAAAGAAAAGGAAAAGGGAAAAAAAAAAATCCCTCATAACTCCTCGCCTGATAAATGATAGGGAAAGTTTGACAGATCAGAACGATACGAAGCAGCCTAAAACATTTGGCACAATGTGTGTCTGGCATACAGAGACTGCCTGTCAAATGCCTATGACTCCATACAGCAGCTAGGGACCCTATGGAGCAGCAGATGGACCATTAAGGTAGTATTAATGTAGATGCCATCAGTTTTCAGTTCTGACTGGGACATACTCTTTAGAACTATGAGCAGCTGCTGCCATTTATTGTGACAGCTTCCTGCTAACTTTTGCCAACTGGCACAATCTGACTCTTTGTACCTGAGCTATTAAATGTGTGACTTCCACCGTTTTATTCCTCCAGAGAACTCTTTTAATAATCCTCTGAAGAAGGAACAAGGCATTTATCACCAAAGTGAATACACATACCATACAGTTCTATTGTCCTTCCGCACTGCTGTAGATTTTACACCAGGAGTAAACACGATCGAGAATCCTGTGCATCCCATAGTCCTCAAAATAGGTAAAACCAGCGAGTCCTTCAACTGTATTTAAATGTACTGCATTTCAGCTGCTGCTTTACAGCTTATCTTGAAATCTTTGCTCTTTAATGAGCAGTTCAGGGAAATTAAAACAAAATAATGTAAAAGGTATAGTTCATCAATTCACAGAAAGGAAGACCCTTTCTTTTTTATTCTTTGCGTCGATGAGCATAGGTCAACATTACAATTACAAAGGGGTTTTGAACACCCACTGGTCTGCTTAATATCTAAACACCCCTTCTGTGGCAAGCTAAGCTGCCCGTTCTCATAATGCCCGTGCGGCGTAGCAGGAACGGCGCATTATAAATGATAACTGATCATGTATTTGTTATCACCTGCACTGTAATTTTAGCAAAATATGCAACAGTGCTGCTGGCAGAGAAAAAAATATAAAATTAAATAAAAAACCCACCCTGTCGTACATGTCTTTGATCCAGCTAGACTTCTAGGGATACATTACATCATCTGATTGTGCCAAACAAGAAAGCTTACAGTACAGCACAGCATAAGGCTTGACATACAATAAGAACTGCAGCTAGTCATTATAAAAAATGGCTGGCAGACATTCATTATGCTGAGCTAACATCTTTTCTGCTTCAAATCTTCCTGCAATCTGACTAATAATGTATGCACGGACCTCTGGTGCAGATCTCCATCGGTTGATGTAAGCTGGCCACTGATACACCCATAATCTCACTTAAAAAAAGTAAGTAAAATATAACTATATATAAATAAATATAAATACAACTACATATAACTACAAATTAAAAAAAAAAATCATCAAAAAACTTTTAAAAGCAGAGTGTGCTGATATGTGCAATGAGAAGCATCCTCTGCATTGAAGCTATAGAGGTTGAGCTTGCATATGATGGGGAAATTACAAATTAAACGTAGCTAACTGCTAATAGAGATCATTTACTTTTTGCTTGAGCAGAAAGTACTGAACATAGTGTTAGTAGTTCCAGCAGAAACTCCTAGAGGAAATAAACCCTGCCCACTGAAATGGTTTTACTTCAAATATAAATGAATTTTGACGTAGACATGCAGTATGCACTCCTCATTTCCACTTTTCCTATACTGGATTTTTTTGGGAGGGTCTATTTTACGACACCTTTACACATCCTTTAAGCACAGGTTACCCTGTAATTCACAGTCTTTTGATCACTGTTAGAGTTTAAGCAATTGTACAGAGTATGCTGAATTATATCTGTTCTAGGGACTCAGGAGTATGTAGAGTGATACCTGTAGGATAACACTGGTACTATTGGGGGGTTCTGGTGGAGTATGAGGAAATCTCAGCATTTACTAGGATTATGCACTTACATCATGATTTTAACAATTTACTCAACAGTAAACAGCAGCATACAGGTAAATCTAAGAAAGTATAATGTCCCTAAGAATGATGAGCTAGAAAAGCATCTGAATTCCAGGAGGATCGTTGTCATATACTCAGCTTCAAATGTCTGTTTGAGTCCCATGAAAGTGAGAATTCTTACTTCAACAAAGTAAAATAGACAACAAGTAAAGTATAAATGAGGTATAAATGTTGATCTTGATGAAAATCATTGTGGAACATAGTGGAGTGGGAAGGAGTAGACTCAGAGGAGAGAGGGAGGTGAAAGATTGACAACCTACATACTTCAAGTAAAGAAGGATGCTAAGCACTTATTTTACTTGGTTCAGAACGAGCTAAATTAAATGGTTCACAACTTTTTACTTGAGTTTAAGAAGCATTATTTCAATCCTCAGGCGCTTATTGTAGCAGATAACTCACAGCCCAAGCAGTATCAGAGAAGTACTTCCCAACATCACCCACCGCACTCACAGCAGTCCTTCGTTGGCAATACGTTCACAGTCTACTCATTTTCGCATATGCCAAGGCAAAATACGGATTTTCTTTCTGTAGAACGTGCAAATAAATAATTTTACATGATTCATGTTCCATGTGACAAGGGACAGCAGCATATCTCTTCCCATCCATATTCCTACTCATCCTGAAGAATGCCTGGAATTCAGAAGGGAGTTCTCTCTCGAGTTTGTAAACTCCATTTTGGCATCTCCTGTGTTGCGAGATACTCTTTTCTGTTGTACAGACTTGGTGAAAGACAATTAATTCTCATTTATTTCCTCTGTATCTCTTTTACAAGAACAGTATCTTGGTACAAGTAGTGTGAATGTGTTCATGTCAGGAGAGGACAAAGGTGGTGGAAGAAGAAGCTGGGTCAGGGGAGGTCTGTAAAATGCGAGTTCTGTCTTTTGAATTCTTTCTGTATGCTCTGTTAGTAAAGCTATTTTCTTTCTTTACTATAACATTTGTTCCTGTATATTCTCTGTATTTTGGTGACCTGACATATCCAAACTAGCCCAAAATAATCTAAATTAGGGCCTGAGAATAAAACTGATTAAAGGAGAGATTGAGAAGAGTTGAGGTTGTTTAGTTTGAGGAAGAGGAGGCTAAGGGGAGACCTCATTGCTCTCTACAACTTTCTGAAAGGACACTGCAGAGATGTTGGTGCTGGTCTGTTCTCACAGGTCATTAGTGACAGAACTAGAGGGAAGGACTTCAAGCTTCAACTGGGGAGGTTTAGAAATCAGGAAGAAGTTCTTCCTGGAGAGACTGATGAGGCACTGGAATGGGCTGCCCAGGGTGGTGGTTGAGTCCCCATCCCTGGATGAGTTTAAAAGTCACTTAGATGTAATGTTGGGGAATCTGGTTTAGGAGTGAACATGTAGACTAGGGTTGATGGTTGGACTTGATGATCCCAAGGGTCTTTTCCAACCTGAATGATTCTGTAATTCTGTAAACTAGGACAATAATCCACAAACACAAAGTCATGTTCAAGACCTTGGACTGGAGAACATTTAATGTTGTGGACCTATCTATGTGGAAACAGAAGAAGACTCATGCAGTCAGTGTGTCTTCCAAAACCTTTTCTGTCATTGAGAAGTCACATATGTGAAAGTAGCGCTTCCATAATATTGTAACATAAACTATAACGGATCACAGAACCACACAGTTTGGAAAAGACCTTTAAGACCATGGGCCTGACCTGGTCCATTTTAGGTACTTTGTATTTAATATGGTACAAATGGTTTATAAACCCTCTTACAAAAGGTTTATAAACGCACTGTGACTGGTACAAATAATAGATTTCTATGTGATTACTGCAATATCACACAGAAAATAACTTTTCATTAAATTACTATTTCATATAGTCTTACAATCATAGAATCATTAGGGATTGGAAAGGACCTTGAAAGATCATCTAGTCCAATATTTATATTCTCTAGTCTCCTGCAAAGTAGGCAGCTAACAAAGATAACTGTGTAAGGACTCAATTTGGTTTTGAACCCAGGTATGAAATCCATTCCAGGTTATAGTATCGCCTTGAGTTACAGAACACTTTGTTGACAGAAGTATTTGCAGTCTGATTTCAGTCCTCAAAAATAAGAAACTGCCCGGTAGAGTTTAATATTTTCAGAATTTCTAGATGACGTTTCTTCCACAGAGATAAAAGATGAAAGTCTTTGAGTTAAGTTTTGATTTCAACTGCTTCCTCCTGAGCAGTTGCACATAATGAATGCTGCAATAATTACGTAAGATTTCACATTAAGAGTAGTATTTTTAGTCCATGAATTTAGACAACGGCTCGTGGCTTGATTCATAAACAGGAGGGTGGACAAGATGATTGCTATTAATTTAAGTAATAATCGTTTTCAAACGATTAGCTTATTCTAGATTGAATTTAAAAAATAAAAACAACAAAACCAAGCAGAAAACATGATGTTCCACCCAAAGTCCAATTTTGACCTTAAGTTCAAGGAGAATTAGTGTATGTATATCTAATTTATATGTGTATACATATATGCATACATATATCTAGAATAGTTTTCCTTATTTTTCTCTCTTTTGCTATTATTTTTTGGTTTTATCAGTCTGAATCCAAATATACTATTTGACTGTTTTTTGTAAGATCAACCATCCTGTAGCCTTTAAAATATGCTGAGATTATAGTCTCAATTTAATTCCCAAAGGAAGAAGTTCATAGTTTAAAATTACCATCACAAGTGGCTGGAATAGACGTCCGTATCAGCAACTCCAGAAAGCCAAGGACTGAACTGTCAGTGGGACAAAATGACCTCCCGGCCTTTCTGGCTCAAAGGTTGAAATGCACTGGCAAGGCAGTGTGAAAAACCTCTAATTTGTTAAGTACGTTAAGAATGGGTCAGTCTGGGGAGGTCCACCCAGACCTCTTACAGTGCTTGAGGGGAAGCACACAATGCTCTTTGCCTTTGCAGACTCTCATGGCAGTTTCAGCACAGGGAATATCTGAGACAAGACTGTCATTGTGCTTAACAGCACTCAATGAAAACTTCTTTCATGCATTTCTGTAATTGCCTTTTAACAAATATTCATCTTCACATCATGTTTTGGGGAAAAAAAAAGCCAGCCCACAACTCTCACTCTTAGCTGCACTGAAAATATATTCCATCTTTGATTTTGTTTTTCTAAGCGTGTGCTGCTAATTTCATTCACTTGCTACTGACTTGTGTATTTATACATAATATGAGAGATGTGCTTCTGTTTTCCAAGATATCCATGGTTCTGTCATTCCCTGACCATCTCTTTTCCACTTCAAACCTGTTTGATGTGGATACCCATCCTTGGTACTGACCAGCCTTGACTGATATTCTAAGTCTACTGATAAGAAACTGAACCAGGTGAAAATGAACCCAGAAAACTAGTGAATAAAAAATAAGTACAGAATTATTTTAAGACATATGGCCCTTGGTGTACTTGATAAATATCAACACCAACACAAATGCAGACCAAGGTCCTCATGGATAGGTCAGAAAGTTGCAAGACACTCTGTAAACTACAGCCTATGAGTATAAGCAAGTCGTGTTGATGAGCACATGGTTAAGCATAGTGGTTCCATGCTGCTGGTATTGCACAATACTTCCTTTAGAGTATACTTCTCCTTGACTTAGAGCCTTGTTGGTTGGAGGAGTAAGATATGGCTCCAGTTTTTAACCAGGTGAAACACTTCTTCCAACAGAGGAGGAAGGACTCCACTAGAATCAGAGAATTTTAGGTTGGAAGAGACCTCCAAGATCATGCAGCCCAACCATCAACCTAATCCTACCTTGCCCACTAAACCTGTCCCCCAGGGCAACATCCACTCATTTTTTGGACATTTCCAGGATTGGAACATTTTCCAGTTCCAATCCGTGACCAGTCTGTCAAGGGAGAAATTTTTCTTAATGACCAGTCTAAACCTCCTATCGCAACTTGAAGCTGTTTCCTCCTGTCCTGTTGCTAATGACGTGAGAGAAGACACTGACTCCCATCTCTCTACAACCTGAAAAGGCAGCTGTAAAGAGCAATAAGATCTCCCCTCAGCCTTCTTTTGTACAGGCTAAACAAACCCAGCTCCCTCAGCAGCTCCTCATCAGACCTGTCCTCCAGGCCCTTTACCAGCTTTGTGAACAGAGGATCTGCTCTGCACTGCCACACATAAACAATGAGGAGATAAACCTCATAGTGCAAACAACAAGCAACCCTCGTTCCACCCTCCAGAAACAAAAGAATGTCACGTCTTTTATTTCCAATCTCCCCAGTCCCCAAATAGAGTTCAAAGACTTACAGGTGCTTTAAAAAAGTACCTGCTTCTCATCAATGTGCATATTTTACTGGTTTCAAAAGCATATTAATATCCTTTGTGACTTCAGTTAAAGTAAACAGAAATAATTGGAAAGGTGACAGATAAATTATTAGAAGACAGTATTTAGGATTTGCAATACAAACTAAGCACAAAAGGACGTAGAAATGCTTCACAGATAAATAATTTAAAAGAAAGTAACACTTTTACCACTGCAGGGGTGGTTTATTTAGGATAAGCTTTCATATATAAAATAGGATCATGGAATCAAAGAATGGCTGGAGAGGGAAGGGACATTAAAGATCACTCAGCTCCAATCCCCCCATAGAGTCAGGGACACCTTCACTAGAGCAGGTTACTCAGGGCTCCAACCAACCTGGCCTTCAACACTTCCAGGGATGGGGCAGCCACAACTGCCTTGGGCAACCTGTTCCAGAATCTCACCACTCTCACAGCAAAGAATTTGTTCCTCATGTCCAACCTCAATCTCCCATCTTCAAGTCTGTAACCCTTTCCCTTTGTCCTTTCACTATCAAAAGCCCGTGTAAAAAGCCCTCCCCCAGCTTTCTCGTAGCCCCCTTCAGGTATTGGAAAGCTGCTAGGAGGTCACCTCGGAGCCTCCTCTTCTCTTGGCTGAACGATCCCAACTTGCTCAGCTTGTCCTCATAGAGGAGGTGCTCACGCCCTCTGATCATATGCATACACCACACAATAGCAGTATATATATTTTAAGAGCACTGTGCATTCATTTTGCCCCAAGGCCCACGTACAACTATTTATTGTTACCTAATTTTTAACAGAAAAAATGCAGACCTTGTGAAATATTGAGATAATGTAAAAGTTTTTCTGTAAACCTACATTACACCAGGCTGATGATTATCTCTGTGTATCAATTGCTGTACGTTAGATCAGCTAAGTGCAGTTCCTCCAAGGTAACCATTTCAAACAATAGCCAAATAAGTACTAGAAACTTAATGGAAATCTTAAAAACTTTTGTTCACTCAGGGTGTATTTTTCTCCTTAGAAATCCTTTATCTCTTCCAAAGGCAAAGGCTCAACTGGATCCTGCTGTGGCAGGAGAATTGAACTAGATGGTCTTTTGAGGTCCCTTCCAATCCATAATGTTCCATGATTCTGTATGATTCTGTGACTCTCATTCCATTTTGAGGACCAAGCCACCTTTGTATTTGCTTTTACTTCTACCATTAACTGGATGCAACTAATGGAAATCAACAAAAAGAATTAGCAACCACACAAAATAGGTCTTTAATAAGTCGTAATTACAGAATCATAGAATCACAGAACATTAGGGGTTGGAAGGGACTTCAAAAGATCATCTGGTCCAATCCCCCTGCCACAGCAGGATGTCACAGTATCACAGAACACTAGGTATTGGAAGGGACCTTGAAAGATCATCTATTCCAGTCAAGGGACTGCACAATAAGAAAGCAATCTGTTTACCTTTTATAGAGTCTGTTTCCAGTCATACCACTTTGGTGTTTGGCCTTGGCCACTGTCATGAAGCAAAAAATAGCCATTTGAAGCGTTTTTGGAGGGGCTTTGTGTGGTACGTGAGACAGATGGGGAATATGAGAACTGAAGATCATAGAATGGTAAAGAGTTTAGTTTGGAAAAGAACTTTAAAGATCATCAAGTCAAACCATTAACCTAAGTGTACCTAGCATACTGTTAGAACAGGTGTTTTCATTAGATGTTTTCATCCTTTTTCCAAAATACTGCAGGAGTAATCCAGCCCTTCCTGAAATTATCACGAAACTCCTATTGTCTTTTTTGGTATCACGTTTCTCCTTCCACTCTTATCTTGTATTAAAATGTTTGCATACTGAAGTCATTCACATCTGTCCTGACTGAGCAACATTCATAAAGTCTTCCTTCACATCGTTCTGCTACTCCTGATAGCCAGCCAAAGGAACTGGGTGTCAGAAAGCAGGGACAGTTTCAGACTAGCTGTCGTAGAATCATAGAATCATTAGGGATTAGAAGGGACCTCGAAAGACCATCTAGTCTAATTGCCCTGCCACAGCAGGATCACCTAAACCCATTTGCACAGGAACACATCCAGGATCATCTAGACATTAAGAGATCTCTATATGAACAGATATATTCCACTAGAAAATGTTTAATTAAGCAAATTTTCAAAAATAAGCTTCCTGGCTTCCTGGTTTGTCGGGGCTTTTTTTAACCTGAAGTTCTGCCCCTCCCCTTAAGCAGGAGCCATATTTTTCCAAGGACATCTCTCTTGACATGTCTGATAAAGACAGATGGCACAGAAACACCTGGAACGAATAAATAAAGCGCATTCCTCCGCTCGAGGTAAAGAATCGTACCTCATAATATGAAAGCCTGCGACACGGATCTGGACACCCTAATGTCACGTATTACATATATTATCTCTGTGCTGGCTCTACTCATCAGACGTGTTTGTTGTCAGGGGCTGCGCTCCAAAAACAAAGGCAGTGGGAACGTGCAGCACCGTGCGACACCTTGGCGGAGGAACAGGCATGTCACATACCTGCAGCTTCAGCTGTGGAAAGCCACCAAGCTGTGCCATGTCACCGCTACCTTCTGCAACATCTCAGTTCAAAGAAAGGTGTGTGACGTGCCTGCCTCTCACTTCAAAGACACATATGCTGCGTGGCAAAAGCTGCTGTAAGCCCCTTCTCATGTTTTGGATCAGCATTTTATATTTGGGGGTTTGTTGTGTGGGGGTTTTTTTAATTCCTTCTCACACATGGTGCTAATAAATGGAGGAAAATTGTTTCCATTTTACACACCTTGAAAGCATCAGATTTCTAAAGGTAGTGTCAGACCTGTCACCTTGCGTGTACACGGGATTTT
Organism: Phoeniculus purpureus; assembly: GCA_028565055.1. Taxonomy (NCBI): domain Eukaryota; kingdom Metazoa; phylum Chordata; class Aves; order Bucerotiformes; family Phoeniculidae; genus Phoeniculus; species Phoeniculus purpureus. Next base: position 32,257,152 of record JAOXOE010000874.1, read on the forward strand.
GACTACTCACACTGAGCCTGCCTTTTGCATTTCATAGTGCTGAGCTGGCACTTTAGAGGACACACTTTCTTTAAGCAGTGCCAAGCACACGCACATTCAGGCTTGTGTGTCATGGGTGGATATATGGATTTTTATTACCAAATCATAGGACCATAGGATGGTTTAGCTTGGAAGGCAGATCACAGGTGATTTAGTGACAACCCCCTGCCATGGGCAGCGACACCTCTCACCAGACCACGTTGTCCAGAGCCCTATCCAATTTGGCCCTGAACACTTCCAGGGACGATGGAGCAGCTACAACCACCCTGGGCAATCTGTTCCTGGGCCCCAGCATATTCACAGGGAGGAATTTCTTCCTTGGATCTCATCTCAATCTCCCCTCTTTTAGCTTGAACCTGTTCCCCTTGTCCTATCACTAGAGTCCCTTGTAAAAAAGCTTGAATCTATTCACAGAATCACAGAGTATTAGGGACTGGTAGGTACCTCAAAAGATCATCCAGTCCAATCCCCCTGCCGCAGCAGGATTCCCTAGATCTAGTCACACAGAAAAATTTCCAGGTGAGTTTTAAATGTCTCAAGAGACGGAGATCCCACAACCTCTCTGAGCCTCTCCTTCCAGTGCTCTGTGACTCTCACCAGGAAGTTGTTCCTTCTTATATTTATCTGGAACCTCCTGTGTTCCAGCTTACACCCATTGCCCCTTGTCCTATCACTGGATGCTGCTGAGAACAGCTTGGCTCCATCCTCCTGACACCCATTATTTCCATATTTATAAATATTAATGTGATCATCCCTCAGTCTCCTTCCCTGCTCCAGCTTTCCTTCACACCCTTCAAGCACTGGAAGCTGCTGCAAGGTCTCTCCAGGAGTCTTCCTTTTTTCCAACCTGAACTACACAGCAGAGGGGCTCCAGTCTTCCTATCATTTTCGTCCTCTGGACTAGTTCTAACAGTTCCATGTCCTTCTTGTGAGAACTGATCTCAGGATTACAGGTGAGGTCTTGCAAGAGCAGAGTAGAGGTAGAATGACCTCTCTTGCCCTACTGATGACACTTCTTTTGATACAGTCTGGGATATGGTTGGTCGTCTCGGCTGCCCTCACATGTTGTCAGTGAATGGTGTGGCAATACATTGAATGGCTTATCCAAAGTCTGCAAGCCTTTTACTAGGAAATCTAACAATGTTACAATAAAAGCAAGAAGAAAAAATTATTTACATGACTGGAGTATCTGCCAGTGTGCAAATTTCTTACCCCTTCAGAAATATTATTTAATATAATCATAGAATTGTTTAGGTTGGAAACAATCTTCAAGGTTACTTGTTCCAACCACGAAACTAGCTGTTTCAAGGCCACTGCTAAACTGTGTCCCTGAGCTCCAGATCTCCACAACTGTGAAACACAGCCAGGGATGCCAGTCCTACTGCCTCCCTGGGCAACCTCTTCCGAGGCCTAATGCACCTTTCCAGGAAGAAGTTTTTCCTAACATCTAATCTAACCTTCTTCTGGTGCCACTTGAGGCCATTTCCTCTTATCATTTGTTAGGAAGACATTAGTCCTCACCTCTCTACAGCCTCCTCTCAGGTAGTTGTAGACAGCAATAAGGTCCCTCTTCAGCCTTCTCATTTTCAGACTCTTAGCGTGATGGTTTATGAGCAGATATAATGGATCAGAAGGTGCACCACTGTACTACCCTTACTCATATTCTTGTCCTATAGTTTCTTAATAAGACAGCTTCTGAAATTGATGCCATTTAGTCGTCTTCTTCTGCAATTTTTTTTTTTACTTTTACTTTTTAATAGAATTTCTAAAAACTTGTAACAATTGAATTTTTTTTCTGCATCTCTTTTTTTTTCTTATCAAGTTAACTGAGCGGTACTAGCAGTATGACACACATCTGAAATAATCAACCAACTTCACTTTTCCATGGTATTAGCACAATTCTCTTGCCCAAGTAGAAAACTTTGATAAGGACGAAGAGATCTAACCACTAACACAGGAGGTTCCACATAAAAATGAGAAGGAACTTCTTTCTGGTGAAGATGATGGAGCACTGAAAGGGGCTGTGCAAGGGGGTTGTGGAATCTCCTTCTCTGTAGACATTTAAAATCTGCCTGAATATGTTCCTGTGTTACTTGATTTAGGGAATCAAGTCCCTTTGCTGTGGCAGGGGGATTGGACTAGATAACATTTCGAGAGATCGTCTTGATATTGACCCCATCTAGAAATTTGCCCTTCCAATCTCTAATGTTCCATGATTCTGTGATAAATTTATAGTTCTGGTCTTACAAAGAAAAATCATCCTAGCAATAATATTACATCAAGTATGAGTCAAAACCACTCACAGTTTTAAAGTGTGAACACTTAAGACATACTTACTTGAAAAGAGTTTCAACTTGAGAAGACAAAAGGATGGTCAACTTCCTTTTTTCACAAACAGTTATTACACAGAGGTGAAAAATACTCACAAACTGCACTAAAACTTTGTCAACGTGTAGACGTATAGAGCATCCTGAGGTAGATACTGCTATGTTACATCTAAAGCATAGTACCGTAAGGGCAAGAGATCAAGCAAGACAGCATAGAATTAAGGACATATGATCATAGAGATTCCAAACATAATCCTATAAACCCATAATTTACAGAAAGACTAGCATGTAGGCAGGGATTCAGTCATTACTTTACATAAAATCTGTTCTAGAGAGCTTGTTAGTTGCAATCAGTCAATGCATCTTTCTTGCGAAACAGAAGTCTGACCAGTGTTCTCCAACAAAATGTTGAGGAAGCTCCCTATAAGCACAAATATTTTTTTCCCCATGAAATTGTGAGTCAGAAACAAGAAACAGTAAGAACATTCTGGTCTGTCCACATCAAACGAACATTGATGACTCTCTGAATTTTAAGTAACTTGTACATTCCCATGAAAAGGCTGAAAAAGCCATTGTCTCGCTAATATTTCTGAAAAAATTAACATAGTTTATATCTACTTCATATTTCTATTTAATATACTTTATATATATATATGTACTTTAAAAGGGAAAGTGTATGCAGTAATGGAAGGTGTGTTTGAGATTGCAAGAACCATGAATTAACTTACAGAATCATAGAATAATAGAATCATTAGGGATTGGAAGGGACCTCAAAAGATCATCTAGTCCAAGTTTACACTTAAAGAAGACACTGAACAGCTTCTGCTTCTGTAAATGCTTTTCCTCCATGACCACAAAATACATCAGAAGAGATCATCAAAGACGACCTTTATGTACCTCAGTGCGCTACAACCAGTTCTATATCATCAAGGCAATTTTTGCCAGGATTACTGCAGCACCAAGGGCTAAGGGTCAGAATCTCAGATTCATTAATTTAGTGAAACGAAAATCTTCATTAAAAACTTTGTAGTTTTAGAAAGACTACTTTCTTCAAAAGCAATGCACTCATATTTAGCCTCTTCATTGCATTCTGTTAGAGAAAATGGACAGCGATGTGAAGACTCAATTGCTACCCTGTTTTCCTCATATATTCCAGAAAAGTTGTTACTTTCCTTCTTTGGTCCCACTAGCAGTGAGAAACTGGGACAAAGTAATTTCCAGGCCACTCTTAATCATCCCTGAAGCCTTAAGATGACTGGGGAAAGTTTCTTTGTAAGGAAAAAAGTAAAAGTCAAAGCTATCTTCAAATATGACAAGGAGGGTTAAGGACAGCCTGGCTGTGGCCCTTAGTGCCCTGGTATGGCCGCTGTAGTGATGTCAGGTCCTGGGCTGAATGAGCTCAGAGGGCTTTTCCAGCCTCAATCATTCTGTTATTCTGTGATTTTATGGTAGCACAAGGCTAAGAGGAAGAGAAGACTGGTCATTGCCACTTGGGAAAACTAGTGGTCATGGGCTGTGCTGGATTAGCTCAGAGCTCTTCGCCAGACTTAATAGTTCTGTGGTTCTGTGAATCTGTTATGAATCTTCTATAAAAAACTTCAGAAATTCAGAGAAAAGCACAATAGAAATAAACCTAGAATACACAAATGGCATTACTTCATATACTTTATATATATTTTAAACA
>JAOXOE010000874.1:32261301-32277391 GCA_028565055.1 Phoeniculus purpureus
GGACACGTTACTTCTGGAGAGAGTCCAGCACAGAGCCACAAAGATGGTGAAGGAAGTAGAACACCTCCTTGATGAGGAAAGGCTGGGGGAGCTGGGTCTCTTTAGCTTGGAGAAAAGGAGACTGAGAGGTGAACTATTGAATGTTGATCTATATGGAAAGAGTGGGTGTCAGGAGGCTGGAGCCAGGCTCTTCTCAGTGTCATCTAATGATAGGACAAGGGGTAATGGGTGTAAGCTGGAACAGAGGAGGTCCCACATTAGTCTGAGAAGGAAGTCCTTCCTGTTGAGGGTGACAGAGTCCTGGAAGGAGCTGCTCTACCCTGGAGATGTTTAAAACCCTCCTGGCTATGTTCCTTTGCAACTGGATCTAGATGTGGCAGGGGGATTGATCTAGATGATCTTTCAAGGTCCCTTCCAATCCTTAATGTTCTGTGATTCTGTGTAATTTTCTTTATAGTTTAATTTGATCATATTTAGTCAGCAGAGTCATGGACAATCTGACATACCCTAATCAAGGGGGTTTGCATTAATCATATAAAATGGCTCAATGAACAGACCTCAAATCTATGGGAATTCAAGTCAAAACTGGTGAGACGAACCAACTAGCATGATTTCATACTACTTATATTCAGTTCCTCAACCATCTTTCCTGCTTTTGGTGTGTGTGGGGGGTGGAATTAATGGTCTCCAAAGGTCCCTTCTACCCCTACCATTCTGTGATTCTTTGATTTGGGGCTTTATCTGAGGAAGAAGTTATTCAAGAAGTTACTCTGTGTTAAATAGAAATTTAGAACAAATTATCATAATCATCACTGTTTGAACCAGCCTGCCTGGATACATTCCTGTGTGACTTGATCTAGGGGATCCTGCTCTGGCAAACGGATTGGACTAGATGATCTTTCGAGGTCCTTTCCAGTCCCTAGTGTTCTGTGATTCTGTGATATGACCTTTTTTCCTGGCATAGATTTAGGTTAATAAAAGTACTTGCTAATAAATAAAATGGTATAAGTATATAAACAAGAATATATATAAGCTGGTAAGAAAGACAGAGCATTCTCAAATCCTCTTGCCTAACAAGCCAACAAAAGGCACTGGAATCAATCTGCTGATCCCCTTCTTGGCCAGATCAAAGCAAAGACTAGGAATAAAATTGTTTTACATTTAGTTTGAAACAACCTGAACAGAAATAAACAATGTCTGCCACACAAATGCAAACTCATGAAAATGTTGTGGGTTCTTTTTAATGCACCTGTGTAATAATCTTTGCTCATATCGGCTCTAAGATACATCTGTTAAATAGAGAGCAGACGTGGAAGCACATAGGAGCAGAGAGGATTAGGGAGCATGTGTCAGTGTTTCTCTGTGTGTGTGTATATATATTTATATATATATACTTAAATATTTAGGTATTAGTTTATATGTATTTAGATATGTGTTTATATGTATTTTATATATATTAGATTTATATATTTAAACACTTTATATTTATATATTTTCATAGAATTATATATTTAAGATATATTTAATATATGTTTATATCTCTTTTATGTATGTATATAAATATATATGGTTTTATATGTTTATACATACATAAACACACACACACACACACTCATCTGCACTTCCTGTGTAGATACATGTGCTAAATGGGTGCTCAAGAAACTAAACAGAGACAAAAACTGACTGAATGCGATATTGTTTATTTCAGCATATTGAACCTCACACCTCCTTTGGAAGATGATCACAGGACACACTCTGAGCTGTGGAAGATATAAAGAGGCAGCATCTGGCTCCTTAAAGATCTCCACAGGAACTTGTAATGGCATCTTTGAAGTAGCCTCTGCATCTGCCACATGTTTATTCTGCTTATTCTCCACCCCAGGTGAGCACCATTTTGATTCTTTTAGACACTGAATAATCTGAGAATAAATTTCAGGAAAATCCCTGATGATATCATACCCATTTAATTAATAAGGGGACAGTACACTGCTTCATCTCCATATCTGATTTAATTTTACATTTTTAATGTTTTTGATATTTTTATATAACCAATGCAAAGCCCTTCATACAACAACTGTTTAAGCAGAATTACTATCTGTGTAGTTTTTTCTGGATTACGTGTAATATTGGGTCAATAATAAAGGTAACTATGAATCCTTTATCTCAACTGCAAGAGTCACTGTTTTTTTCCACCAATGCAAACCTTAACATTCAATATTGTGTGTTTCCTAATGGATAAACTACTGCAGAACAAGTGTTTTTTCCTTTGTACTTTTTCTCTTGTTGTTTTATTATTCAAAAACTCTTCCAAAGACTAATTCTGACTAAAAATCTAGAAAGGAAATGCTGAATAGGGAATGATGATAATATGCTGGTATCAAGGATGAGTATTTTCAAGTATATGATTTCACAGTTATGATCACAGAATCATACAATCATTCAGGTTGGAGAAGACCCTTGGGATCATAGAGTCCAACCATCAATCCTACTCTACATGTTCACAGTCTTAAAACATCCCACAATACATTTTCTTCTCATACATCATTTTTCCTTTTAGATCTGTGACAAATTATCTGAAGCAAAGATAGTGAGGTTGAAATTCCGTTTTTTATTTAGAATATTTATGGTTTAAAATTAGCTCACAATTTATCTAGGTCAAGCCAGGTTAATTTGGCCAGTTAATAATCTGTCCAGGGTTCCCAAAGCAGTAAGATCCCAAAGAAAAAGGTTCTTTTCTTTTGTCACAAATTCTCAGATTCTGGTCAATTGGGATTGAAAAAATTTCATACAGAACACTAAGTGATCTTTAAGTTTTGTAAGGATGCAGAGAGAATCTGCTAAACAAGTGTTTTACCCATACTTCCACCCAGCTATTCAGGCCTTTGTACACATTAGGAACTCTGTCCTCTCCAGTCAGCAGATTGCAAATACAGAGTATTTTTCCTATTGTTAAATATTCACCTCTATTTATTTTTCTGTAAAAATGCTTTTTAATCTTCATTTTTAGACTAAAAAAAGGTCAATTATGTATCTTCATAATATACTGAAATTTCAAGATACAGAGGACTCAATAAGATCATTCACAGGTTTTTATCTCTTCCCCAATTGTGGGTTCTTCACAAGAAGTTCCATGTCTTTTCCAACATGTTTCCTCTTAGCAGTACTTAACTATTCACAGATACTTGTGCATATACAGGGGAATTAGACTTCTTGACCCATGAAGTAGTTTAACAACATTTTGGTGTTTTGTATAACTATCTCCCCGTAAAATGAAACTACCAGAAGAGGAAAAATTTGTGAGAACAAAGTTTTGGGCAAACTTCCTTAAGGACTGGACACAGAACAGAAACTCATGTGTGGGTGAGGTGGTCTCAACTGAATGCAACAAGTATTGCCCAGAACAGTTGCCCAGAGAGGTGTTGAAGGTTCTCCATCCCTTGAGACTTTCAATGTCAAGCTGGATGAGACTGTAAGCAATCTGATCTAGTTGGGGATGTCCTTGCTCACTGCAGAGGGTTGGAATAGATAAGATTTAAAGGTCTCTTCCAATCCAATGCATTCTGTGATTCTGTGATTCTAAAACAAAAACTATTGATTTCAGTACTTGAATAATAGAATCACAGAATGATTGTGGTTGGAAAGGACTTCCTAGGTTCCTGACTCACAACAACAAAAAACCTAAATACCTTACTGATGGACAAACACAAACTAAATCTCTCCATGCCTGCTACTAGAGCAGGGCGTGAAGCACCACAGCTATATGGTTCTTAAATGACTTCAGGGATGGTGACTGAACCACCTGCATGGGAAGGCCATTGCAGTGCCTCACCACTCTTTCTGTCAAGAATTTCTTCTAATATCCAATGCAAACCTCTCCTGCCTGAACTTCAGATCTTTTCCCTTGGTTTTGTCATTAGTTACTAAAGAGAATAGGCCAACACCCACCAGTCTGCCTTGATCTGTGCAAAAGATATCACAGCTATCATGTCAGCATACACTCTCTGAAAGCTTGTAATTTACAAATTTATTTCTCTAGCTCAGTTGCCTTTCTTTGGGGATGCTCCAGAATCTCAATATCCTTGTAGCAAGGTACCCAAAACTGAACACAATACTCAAGTCTTCATATCCTACCCATGGCCTAATTAGCACCTTGCTCATATGGCAGGTCCCAAACTGGTCACAGTATCTAGACATCACCAACAGGTGTGGAGTAAAGGGATATAAAACCTGCCATTGACCAAGTGGTTGTGCTCCCTTCAGCTTAGCCCAGGCTGTCCTTACCTCCTGCTGTGGACAGAGCTAACCACAGGATTCTAACAAGGCATCAGCTTGATGTTTAACAAGGTCTGAGAATTCTCCCATTACAGCTGCTTCTGACACAATCAGTCTCCAAACTGCAAAACTGCAGACACAAGTGATGCAGCTTATATTGACAAACTATGTGATGTACATCTAAAATTTGGTATTAAATGGTAAAAATCATCTTTTTCACTACTGGACAAAAGGTGAAGGTTATTCACATCAGCCTTTGGCATCTTTCTTCTCTTGTAGAGAGAGGAAAACTTTCTGATCAGTGTCACAGGATGAAAGACACTTTCTCTTTTAACTCACTTTGATTCCTTTTCTTTATGTCTGAGAGATGCATTTTCAGAAAACATAAACCTCAATTCTTGAACAGTCTTTTCAACTTTTACCAGGTTTTGAAGAGCAAGGAAAAGACACCCACTCCCACAAACGGGACAGGGATAATCTATGCGGCACCATCGTCTGAAAGGCTCAAATCATTACAGACCTCTGCTGCTCTAGGGTGAAGAATATTTCTGAATTTCTCAACTCTTAAGGATTCCTTTTGACCAAGTCAACTCTTTCAAGGCAAAAAACTCTGACTGCTCTCACTGTCACAACAATGAGCAACCCTGGAACAGCCAAGCTTTGTGTGATGTTCCCCCATCTACTTTGAAACGCTGGCAAAATGGCAAATTGTTTAGGGTCTCTGGTTCTCTACAGACTAATAAGAGCACGTGAGCTTTGATAAATTTACTGTTTATCCTCCGCATATAGTAACAAAAGGAAGTTAAAGCATAAATGACATACTTAATTAAAAAGAAAATAGCAAGTGATCTGACACTTCTGTTTCTTTTTTTTTTTTACATTATCAGTCTGAAAATTATTTAGCAGTCATGTTTAATCACCATTAACATCCCACCTTGAGAAGCTGCATCTCCTGCAGCACTGTAGAGCAAGGCATCATATAGACAGATGTACTCTATGATGCTACTTTGTGTGTCAATAAAACTGACAGAACAAAGGAAGAAGGAGAATGTGTAATCCATTTGTCTTACAGGACCTCTACAGAGAAGACACAGCACCTGTTACTGAATCTTATTCAAATAACAAGGAAGCGTTTAATAACTACTGTCATGCTCAACACAAAAGACAAATGTAGACTACATCTACTGTGGGCAGCAGACTCTTGATCAGCATCCAGATGACCTGATACATCCAGGACTTACAGCACAGCCTTACACAGAGGAAATAGCTTCAGATAGGAAGTGCCATGATACATGGCCACAGCCTGTGCCCAAAGAGAGGAATGCTCTTGAGAGAACACATCTCCCTGTGCAAAGCTCATGGCACTATGTGCCACTGCTCCTGAAGGAATTACACATTTGTGAATGAAGACTCTTGGTCCTCAACCAAAGACATCGTTGACACGCATTAATATTTCTCGCATCATTGTGAGAATCATGAAGATTTTGCTTGTCCCAGCACGTCCCAGGGAAAGAAGCACAAACCAGACAGAAATCAGATTGAAACCACACCCTGTGAGGGTCACAGAGACTTGTCCTTGTCTTAGCATGTCTCAGGGAAAGGGACACAAACCAGACAGAAGCCAGACAGAAGCCAGACAGAAGCCAGACAGAAACCATGCCCTGTCTGGATTGCCTGGACTTCGTGATACTTTTCTGGGAGAGGGAGGTGAAAGGGAGGGGAACACAGAGAGATAAAAAATAAAAGTGGCCCTCCAGACACCCAACTTTCTCCCCCACTGCGCTAAGAGGACATAGAGGGCACCATGAAGACTGCACTTGGAACACCAAGAGGAGGAGACAACACACTTAGAACTGTGAAGGTGGTTCTTTATTTTTTTCCTCTCTCCTTTCTGGTCTCTCTCCTTTCTGTTAAAATAAACCTGTCTCAGTACATTTTTGCCCTAATATTTGGCTCTGCTATTGATTCATTGAGGTGCATTCCTCAAGTGCATTTGCATCACCCTGTACATTCAATGATTACTTTTTACGATTGAACTCCCTGTGAATCTGTATCCGAACCAGATCGTGACAATCATAGAATCATAACAATCATATATCTTCTTGTGCTTCTTCATCTTTTATTTTGTTTTCTGGAATTAAAAGCTCATAGTATCAACCCCCAGAGGGTGTTTATTACTCATGGTGTTGTTAGGGATAATTGCAATACCTTTAGTAAAAGTAATTCACTCCCATGTTGAAACAACATTCCCCAGCAGACTCTGTGCCTTATTTCTGTGTCAAAAGATGTCATTTTTCTCTATCAGCTTTGTACATGTGAAAGATAGCCCACTGCTAGTCATGAAGAAAAATGTGTGCACCTTTATTTTTCTAGTGAAAAGCTAAGCAAAGTTTCCAGGGCAAGTTTGTCTGTCTTATATGTGTGTGCCCCAACTTGATTCAGAAACAAAAATGCCCTGTGAAAAAGCACTAAAAGAGAGGAGAGAGAACTCAGATTGTTCCATAAATACTTCTAATAAATAAATTGATTGTTCACAGAAAAGTTCAAAGATTTTTTTGTTTTTAAGGTGGCAAAGGTTTAGGTCAGACATGAGGAAATAGTTCTTTAACCTGAAGATGGTGATCCCTGGAACAGTATGCCTAGAGAGGTGTCAGAAGCCCCATCCCTGGAGTCGTTCAAGGTCAGGCTTGATGGGGCACTGGACAATCTGTTTTACATAGAATCATAAAATAATTCAGGTTGGCAAAGACCCTTGAGATCATCAAGTCCAACCATCAATCGTAATCTACAAGTTCACCCTTAAATCGTATCCCTCAACACTACATAAAACCTCCAGTTAGAGATGTCCTTGCTAGTTGTACAGTGGTGGGACCTTTGGAGGTCCCTTCCAACCTAACACATGCTATCAGTCTATGATTTTTCTCCCTGGGAGGTTCTACTGAAGCCTCTTAGTGTGTACAACTTGCAAAGTAAGCAGCCTACATATGTAGCTTTGGGAAAGCAATTTCCAATCTGAAGTTATACGTGCTTTAAAACTTTGACAGAAAACTTTATCCATTGATTAAGGCTCTACAAAAATCACAGAACTGATGGAAGTTAAAGGGTCCTTACCAAATCTTCCAGTCCAGCCAACAGACTCTAAACTAGGTCACCTAAAGCAAGTTGCCCATTAATGTGTCTATTCAAGACTTTACACCTCTGAAGATGGGAAATCCCAAATCTTTCAGGACAAGCTCTCCAAGCATTTGACCACTTTCCCAGTACAAAAGTGTTTCCTGCGTTTAAAAGGAATTTTGTGTATTTCAGAGTGTGCAGAGTCAAGAGTGGGAAGTTCAATTTCCACATGAGTCAGACTCTCTCTGTAAATCACTTTCTGAGACAGGTTCTTTGTGAAATGGAAATAATAGTACCTACTCTCTCAGACCAGTGTTGCAGGATAGATTTTTAAAGGCTTTAATACACTTAAGATCCTCTCAACAGGGTTTAAAGGCGGGGTGGGGGTGGGGGTTAAAGTTATGACATTCATTGCTTCCAGGAGAAGGGGTTTAAAGATGGTCAGAGCAGTTGTTCATAACACCTCTATCAAAAGCAAATTTGCTCTCCAGTAGATATTAAACTTCCTAATTCAAAGTACTAACGCAAGCAACTCTGTCATAAGGGAACACACAAGCAGGTTACTCACTTCTTCATTCACTGTACAAAATAATGTAAAAGGTAAACATTTATCTAGATACATAAATGGTGGAAATAACAAATAGAGTTATTATGACATCTAGTATCTTATTGTCAGTGGCTAAATTGTATTCCTAAAGTTCATACTTTAATAATGTACATTATTTAGAATCATATCACAGAATCAAGGGCTGGTGTAGTTTGGAAGAGACCTCAATGATCATCTCATTCCAACCTCTTGCATGGACAGTGACACCTCTCCCCAGACCAGGTTGCCCAGAGCCACATGCAATCTGGCCTTCAATGCTTCCATAGATGGAGCAGCCACAACATCCCTGGGCAACCTGTTTCAGGGCCTCAGCACCCTCACAGGGAGGAATTTCTTCCTTAGATCTCATCTAAATCTCCCCTCTTTTAGCTTAAACATATTTCCCTTGTTCTATCATGAGAGTCTCTTGTAAGAACTCTCCAACTTCTAGTCAAGATCCAGACTACATTTCACATCCTACGTCCTTTAGCAGAGCTTCACAAGGCAATATGGCCATACGTGTAATGTGTAGACAGATACTGCATTAAGAGGAGAATGAACTTCCTCAGCAGGAGAAGACATCCTGCTCTCCTCCTTCCTCTACTTCTTCCAATGACCATGCTGTCCCATCTGTAAATCTTTGCAATGCCATTGAGGTTAGTTGAATATCACCAGCTTTATTGCTCCAACCATAGCCAAGACTGTTGATTCCCACCTCTTGATCATTCCTTGGCCTATGCCCTGAGTCAGGATGGCACAAATTCTTTATAAAAGCCAATCAAGAGACAGAACCCTGACAAATTCTTAATTTTTTTCTTACTGATGTATTATCACAAGAAAAATATTAGTATTTTTTGCTGGGGCTGTTTCTTCCCGCTGGAGTGTGTCCAGAGAAAGGCAATGAGGCTGGGAAGGGTCTGCAGCACAAGTTCTATGAAGAGCAGAACTTGTGATTGAAGTGAGGTTGCTTACTCTGGACTGAAAGAGTCCGAGGTGAGACTTCTCTTACTACAACGACCTCAGAGAAGGCTCTTCTCAGTGGCATCTAACGATAGGACAAGAGGCAATGGGTATAAGCTAGAACAGAGCAGGTTCCACATAAATGTGAGAAGGAACTTCATGGTGAGGGTGATGGAGCACTGGAACAGACTGCCCAGCGAGGGTTAAACATCTCTGGAGGTGTTTAAAACCCAACTGGACGTGTTCCTGTGCAACATGATCTAGGTGATCCTGGTCTGGCAGGGGGGATGATCTTTGACTGGATAATCTTTTAAGACCCCTTTCAATCCTTAATATTCTGTGATTCTGTGATTCTGTGAGTGAGGATGGATTCAGCCTTCTCCCTGGTGGCATGTGATAGGACCAAAGGAAACGGCAGTAAGTTGCATGAGGAGAGGTTTAGGTTGGGTGTTAGGAAGACTTTCTTCACTGAAAGGATTATTAAACATTGGAACAGGCTTCCCAGGGCAGTGATGGAATCACCAATCCTGGAAGTATTTAAACAACATGTGGACCTAATGCTCGGTGACATGGATTAGGAGTTCACATCAGGGCCCACAATTAGGAGTGCCCTGGCAGTGCTGGGTCAAAGGTTAGACCTGATGATCGGACAGGTCTTTTCCAACCAAAGACGTTCTGTGATTTTGGCCAGCTCTCATCAAGTGTCCTCAATTCCATCTGAGGTGACACATCAAGGTACAACAGTAAAAGGTAAATCGACCAACTTCATAGACAGGAAAAGTTAGGTCAGTGCTATGTTCACAGTGGTTCAAATTTCTAGTTTAAATGAAACACCATTTGGTCAGTTAAGATGACATAGGGACACAAGCCTAGGACAAAGCTGAAACTTACCCTGCTGCATCATTATCAAGCTTTTCACTTTGGCTTTCCCGCAGTTTCAAGTTGCCATTCACACATACTCACAGAAGAATCAGCTTTCACTTTTAGAGCAGAAGAAACCAACTCACTGAGAGATACAGGCAACACCATGATTATTTGCATGGAACAAACTAGACATTGCTACAATAATATGAAGTTTGTGCTTTGGGCTGAAGATTTTTATGCACAAAATAAGATTTTCATGAAATGCCAGTGCTTCATGCAGAGTAGGGTTACACATCTCAAGTGACAGAGCTTCTGTGAATAGATTCATAGAATCATCCTGGCTGGAAAGGACCTCCAGGGTCATCAGGTCCAGCCCTCATCCCAACAGCTCCCTAACCTCTCGACTATAGCCTCAACTGCTCTAACTACTCATTTAAACACTGTAAGGGATGGGGACTCCACCACCTCCCTAGGCAGCCTGTTTCAGTGCTCAAACACTCTCTGCATTTCCAGAATGGCCACCATATTGTTTCCATCATAAACCATAAGCCTGAGCCTGTTGCCTTTTCCTCAAGTGGAGATATTTTATTCTGAGCACTCCCATCAAAATCAATGGCCAAGGAAACTATCTCTCAAAGCGGAACAAGAAATTACAGGATTTGACATTTGCCAGATGTTATCACCACACATAAGAAGCTAGACGGACAGACAATAATTTCTAAAGTTATGGAGGCACCTTAGAGGGTTATTTTTTTTGTAATCTTATTAAAAATCAAATTCACAACATCAATAGATCCTTCCTGTGCTATGTAATTACATTACAGGCATTTAATTGAAACTAAATAGAAATGAAACTTAGCCTAGCATAGACATGTTCTGATGGTAGGAACTCAGCAGGAGGGTGCTAGCTTATTAAAGATGTTCTTCATCTGTGCAGCACTTCGGGAAATAAATACATTTTCTTTTGAAGTTCCCTTTGGCATTTGAAAACACTTCAAAACCAAAACCAAGACTTTTTTCAGTTAAATACATTGATAATGAAGCTGCGTTTTACTAACATGACCTGTTGAATTAAAAAGGTAAAAGTAGAGGTTTATGGCTGAAGGGTTGCAGGTGGAAAAAACCCTCCCATGTACTGGCACACAATTTAGTGGTTAGCTAGTGAAGCAACTGGTTTTACTTACATTAATATGAAACACACTGACTGCAGAAAGAAGCTCCTCGTTTTAGTGGGTACTTTGAAATATTGCTTGGAGGAAGAGATTCTTAAGGTTCTGAACTTCACTGCACACTATCCTTCCAGAGGGGATCGTAAGTGGTTCATGGAAGCAAGATGATGTAAGGATGAGTTTTCCCCCAGTTTCCAGTAACAAATGTACATTAACGATTTCTGAGGAGCATTATGAATTTATTCTGAGTTTATGAAAATATGGCTACTGCAAAAAAACCCCTGTTGTGCCCTGTAGCTCAAGCTAGAAGGTATTATGGTTACAGAATCCTAGAACATTAGGGATTGGAAGGGGCCTTGAAAGATCATCCAGTCCAATCCCCCTCCCACAGCAGGATCCCCTAGATCACATTGTACCAGAACACGTCCAGGTGGGTTTTAAATGTCTCCAGAAGAGGAGACTCCACAACCTCCCTGGGCAACCTGTTCCAATGCTCTGTCACCCTCACCATGAAGAAGTTCCCTCTTATATTTGTGTGGAAGCTCTATGCTCCAGCTGACACCCGTTGCACCTTGTCCTACCATTAGATGACACTGAGCACATCCTTGCTCCACCCTCCTGACACCTGCCCTTTTCATGTTTATCTACATCAACCTTCAGCCTCCTTTTCTCCCAGCTCAAGAGACACAGGTCCCTCAGCCTCTCCTCATCAGGGAGATGCTCCTCTTCCTTCATCAACTTTGTGGCTCCGCAATGGACTCTGTCAAGCAATTCTGTGTCCTTCTGGAAGTGAGGGTTGTATTTTATTCTCATACCATTCCATATCTGTAAATAAACCTAAGAGCTTGAGCTAAAAAATGACTTAATGCTATGGTCCATGTGCTATTCTAACACCAAAACCTTTTGCTACCATCCAAAAATGAAACTTTTTCAAAGCACTCAGTTGAAATTAATTTAGATTGAATTTTCTTGGGGAAAATAACAGCCATTCAAAAAACTGACTTAGATCCTCTTGAGAAATGGCAAGAAGGGGTTAAACATTGGGCTAAATTTCAGAGCAAAGTATCACAAAGCTGCTGATGTTGGAACTCTTCTGAGGAGGCAACACATAGACTGCACCATTTACTTGCCAATTAATCCAAGGAGATACATTGACATTAGTTCCAGAAGGAGATGCTTGTCTGCCCACTTGCCTAGAGAGAAGAGCTGGGCTTGCAGCTACCAAACAGCAGGGCAGAGAAAATAAATGGGGGAGACATTAGGGAAAAAACAGTAAGGATCTGTATTTATCCCCACTCACTGTTTTCTTCAAAAGGAAACCTAAATGTCAAGCAGCTCTCCTGCCCCATGCAAAGCTTCATTTATCACAGAAATGTCTTAAAGGCTTTAGCTTTTTTAGCAAGAATCCAGATTAAGCCAATGGCTAATAACACAGGCTTGTCCTAACAGAGGAGTGGTGACTCACTCTCAAGTGCTTAAAGCTCTGAAGTGCTTTTATGATGTTAAACTAAATCCTGTAGTCTGAGCAGTATTCAAAGCAGCCCACATCTTCACATCCTGTTTGAAATGGTTCCAAATATGTGAAGCAGGAAAAAACTGAGGTACCCATGGCCCATCCTCATCGACAGTGGTAAGTTTTGCTACTAACTGCTGTTCTTCCCTGTGGCTCAGTGTAAAAGGACTTTGTTAGGAGCTGTTGAGAACACTAAAACAGCTTTCCCCTGCACTCAGCACTGGTGAGGCCACATCTTGAGTACTGGGTCCAGTTTTGGGCACCTCAGTACAAGTAGAGACATTGAGGTGCTGGAGCAAGCGCAGAGGAGAGCAATGAAGCTGAGAAAGGCCCTGGAGAATAAATCTGACGAGGAGAGACTGAGAGACTTGGGGCTGTTTAGTTCGAGGAACAGGAGGCTGAGGGGAAATCCAATTGCTCTCTACAACTATCTGAAAGGACGTTGTACAGATATTGGTGCTGGTCTCTTCTCACAGGTCATTAGTGACAGAACCAGAGGAAGGGGCTTCAAGCTTCAGCAAAGCAGGTTTAGATGGCTTCAGGAAGAAGTTCTTCATGGAGAGAGTGGTCAGGCACTGGACTGGGCTGCTCAGAGTGGTAGATGAGTCCCCATCCCTGGATGTGTTTAAAAGTCACTTAGATGTAGTGTTGGGGGTGACCTTGTAGAGTAGGATCAATGGTGGGACTCGATGATCCCAAGGGTCTTTTCCAACCTGAATGGTTCTATGATTTTATGGTTCTATGAAATGGCTGATGTACGTCTCCAAAATCCAAGAAACCAAGACAGCTCTTAACAGTCTCAATAAAAACATGACCCCAAACCTGAAATTTTTCCTTTATTTCTGTTTTTATTTGAATGGAATTTTTAGTTTTTAGTACCTCTATAATTTGTAAGAAGGACCACAACTAATTTCAGTTATTTCATCAGCTTCCTTAATGTTTCAAAAACCTGCCAGAGTCAGACAAATTTTCTCTATGAAGCCAATGGAAGCTTCACGGATGAGGAGAATAGGTTTGGCAGAACAAATTACAGCTGAACTACTTGTTTTTGGTGAAATTGACTGTTGACTCAATAAAATACTTTCACTTTTTAAATCCAGCAGCAAAGCTTTGTTATTCAGTCACTGAGTATTTTTTCTCCCTAATGACTGTGTAGAATTAGCATTTTTCTTTGCTATTTCATGTATTGTCATTCTGTACGGGGCACCCAGCTAAATAAAGAAGAATAATACACGCTGCCATTTTCAAAGCCCTGCAGAGCCACTGAAACTTTTTATTGAACCAACAGTTACCACACACAGTCATTAAAATTATTCTGCTTCTCCTGATCTCCCAAAGCTGCGGCACTTCTAGGAGCCAAGTAAATTTTGTGACTTCTGTGAAGAATAGAAACCAATTGGTCCAAAGCAATAATGGGCATCTCCTGCCTCTGTGGATGGTCCCAGGGTCCCATTTGTGCCAGGATGAACTAATGGTGAAAGAAACTGAATTCTTCTACTTTGCAACAGCTGTCAAGGGAAGAGCAAAGGCAAGTCCTGGAGAGCTGAAGAACAGACTGAAAGTATGAAAAACCCCACTAGAGTGTGAGCAATCTTAGGAGTGAAAGGGTGCCAAGTTGAACATGTTACCCTCAAAAAGCACTATACTTAATCTTAAGAAAACTTAAAACCTTACCATCTCTGACAAAAGTCTACCCTAGAAATCACAGTCACAGAACGTTAGCGATTGGAAGGGACCTTGAAAGATTATCTAGTTCAATCTCCGTGCCACAGCAGGATCACCTAGATCAAGTCACACAGGAACTTGTCTAGGTGGTTTTTAAACATCTCTGGAGAAGGAGACCCCCCATAATCCCCCTCGACAGCCTGTTCCAGTGCTCTGTCATCCTCACTGTGAAGTTCTTTCTCATACTGCTCCAAATGAGGCAATGCGCCATAAGGGCTGTGCCAGGTGCAAGGTCAATGAATCACAGAGTATTGGGGATTGGAAGGGACCTTAAAAGACCATCCAGTCAAATCCCCCTGTCACAGCAGGATCACCTAGGTCCGGTCACACAGGAACATGTCCAGCTGGGTTTTAAACATCTCTGGAGAAGGAGACTTCACAAGAATGTTTTGAAAGTAAAAATACATTTTCGTATCTGGAAAATCAGAGCCATCGTTTGCAGTCATGTCATCTATTGCAGAGTTTATGTCTCCACTGTACACCACAGGGGAAAAAAGTGAACATTCAGCAGTTTTTATATTTTTTCCTTTCTTTACATATTTTTATGTATATGAAGAGTTATAGCGAAGAAAAGCATCTTTGCTTTTATTGCTGCTGCTGCATGCCATCCATTAGCAAACAAGTTCCTCTATGCGACTGTGTGTTTCTATTCTGGATGCATTACACAATAACCACGCTAAACTTCCAAATTACACAATAACCATGCTAAACAGCTCAGCTTTATTTTTCTAAGAATAGGATAATTTGTAAATGTGACAAACAGTAATCATCTTACATTTAAGATGAGTCAAGCAAGCATTCTCCTTCAGCTGAACTTTCTGATGACAACCTTTGAAATTGACAGATTAAAAGTGATTCGTAGCTGTCAGAGCTGTATTGCTTGCTGAACAAAATATGCATAAAAACTTTACAGACAACTGTCTGCAGGCTTACATGGCAGGTTATCTTCCTATACCCACTGCCAGTTAAATTAATAGTGTCATAATCTGTCTTCCCTGTCAGGTGTAAATGACTTTACCACATCAATAACTGGTTTACAATGATGTCCCTCCAATATTTAAGACTGTATATTGATTTCTCAGTTTGCACAGAATAGCACATATACAATCCACGTGTTTTGTCGTAGGATGGGATTTCAAATAGATGTAACATTTACAGTCTTGGGGGAAAGTAATAAAAATCGAGGGTCTTGACAGCTATCAGGGTACCCAATAACAAACTCTTTTAAGACTGTAACATTTACCAATAGTGATTCTGTGCTGGTTTTCAGCTATGTGATATCTTCAGAGAATCATAGAACATTAGGGATTGGAAGAGACCTTGAAAGATCATCTAGTCCAATCACCTTGCCAGAGAAAGACTATCTAGACCAAGTTGCACAAGAACATATCCAGTAGCAGTACCGGTTAATTATTTCTCACCTTAAAATGTCTCTACATAATGGCAGTCAATGGAAAGGAAATCATCACAGAATCACAGAATATTAGGGATTGGAAAGGACCTAGAAAGATCATCCAGTCCAATAGCTCCACCACAGCAGGATCCTCTAGGTCAAGTCACACAGGAACATATTATAGAATCATAGAATAATTAGAGATTGGAAGGGACCTCAAAAGATCGTCTAGTCCAATCCCCCTGCCATGGGCAGGGACACCCCACCCTAGATCAGGCTGGCAAGAGCCTCATCCAACCTGGCCTTAAACACCTCCAGGGATGGGGCCCCAACCACCTCCCTGGGCAACCCAGTCCACGTTCTTACCACTCTCGCAGTGAAGAACTTCCTCCTCACATCCAACCTAAATCTACCCAGCTCCAGCTTTGCTCCATTCCCCCTAGTCCTGTCGCTACCTGCCATCCTAAATAGTCCCTCCCCAGCCTTTTTGTAGG
>JAOXOE010000874.1:32277491-32307191 GCA_028565055.1 Phoeniculus purpureus
TTTATAGGCAGTGATTAAGTCCCCTTGTAACTGACTCTTCTCGAGTCATTTGTCTTATGAGGAAAGATTGAGACATCTGGGACTGATATAAATATAGACCACACAAATATATGAACAAACAAATTCTGTATGCCTCAACCTTATAGTCAGAAGCCTTATCCTAGGAAAATGAGTCACATTTCCACACACGACAGATCACTTTTCAGAATCTGAAAGGAACTCCTTCTTCGTGCATTTAATCCATTTTATGCAATCACAGTATTTCACAGGTTTGTTAGAAGTTTTTTGCTAGTCTTCCACAAGGCTACAGTCTTTCAAAAACAACCAGCCACATGCCCAGTCATGCTGCTAAAATGGGCTCTTCTACAATAAGGAAAGACATTCCCATGAAGATAAGAGCATTCAAACTCCAGCTCGCGTTCATGAGAAGCAAGTGGGATAACCTGAAGTTAAATTCAATGTGCAAACACTGAAGCTGATCTTCACAAGGCATGTGGGGCTGATACCAGCTGTTGGGAAACATCCTCCAGATGTCTACCATAAAAACCTGCAGAATTTCCAGCAACTGGCTTATTAATGGTACATTCTAGTGGAGCTTGTTTCTCCCTCATGGTGTCACAATCTAAACCTATTTCAAGTTTCCAGTCATACACATGAAAATTCTCACCGGGTAGTTTTCACTTATTCCTACCAAAGGGCCTACACTCAGCTCTGATGAGGAATTCTTCAAGGTTTACAAATATTCCTGCAGTATCCATATCACTGATTAAAATCACAGAATCACAGATCATTAGGGATTGGAATGGACCTCGAAAGATCATCTACTCCAATACTCCTGCCACAGCAGAATCACCTAGACCAAGCTGCACAGAAAATTATCCAGGTGGATTTTAAATGTCTCCAGAGAAGGAGACTCCACAACCCGTCTAGGAAGCCTGTTCCATTGCTCTGTCACCCTCACTCAGATTGACATGTAGCCTCCTCTGTTCCAGCTTACAGCCATTGCCCATCGTCCTAATCACTAACTGACATTGAGAAGAGCCTGGATACATCATCCTGACACCCATCCTTCAAAAATTTATAGACATTAATGAGATCATACCTCAGTCTGCTCTTCTCCAAGCTAAAGAGACCCAGCTCCTCAGCCTTTCCTCATACGAGAGGTGTTCTACTCCATCATCTTTGTGGCTTTATGCTGGACTCCCTCCAGCAGTTCCACGTTCTTCTGGAATTGAGGGCCCCAGAACTGGACAGACTAGACGGGGAGGAGAACCTTTCTGGATCTCCTAACCACTCCTGTTCTGATCCACCCCAGGATGCCATTGGCTTTATTGGCCACAAGGGCACATTGCTGGCTCATAGTCATCCTACTGTCCACTAAGACCCCCAGGTCCCTTTCTACTACACTACTCTCCAACAGATTAGTCCCCAACCTATACTGATAACTGGGGTTGCTCTTGCACAGATGTCAGACTTTATATTTGCCCTTGTTGAGAAGAGCCCAGCTCCACCCTCCTGACACTGACTCCTCACATGTTTATAGACATTAATGAGGTCACGCCTCAGCCTCCTTTTCTCCAAGTAAAAAAACGCAGGTCCCTCAGCCTTTCCTCATAAGAGAGGTGCTCCACTTCCTTCATCAACCTTGTTGCTCTACTCTGGACTCCCTCCAGCAGCTCCACGTCCTTCTTGAACTGAGGGGCCCAGAACTGGACACAATTCTGCAGATGTGGTCTCACTAGGCAAAGCAGAGGGGCAGAAGAACATCCTTCAACCTGCTAACCACCCCTTTTCTGATCCACCCCAGGATGCCATTGGCCCTGTTGGCCACACAGGCACATTGCTGGCTCATCATCATCCTGCTGGCTATCCCAGGTCCCTTTCTCTGCCACTGCCCTCCAACTGGTCAGTCCTCAGCCTATACAGGTACCTGGGGTTGTTCTTGCTCAGGTGCCAAACTCTACTCTGCCCTTGTTATAGTTCATTAAATTTCTCCCTGCCCAGCTCTCCAGCCTGTCCAGATCCCACTGAATGGCAGCACAGTCTGCTGGGGTGTCGGCCACTCCTCCCAGCTTTGTGTCATCAGCAAAATTGCTGGCAGTCATCATGAATAGATTGACTAGTTCTAGTACAGACTCTTGGGGGACTTTACTAGATCCAGGCCTCCAACCAGACTCTGTCCCATTGACCACCACTCTCTGGCTTCTATCCTGCTGCCAGTTCACCACGCACCTTGTTACTCAATCATTCTAGACCACACTGCATCAGTTTGGCTGTGAGGATGCTGTGGGAGACTGTGTTAAATGCATTTCTGAAGTCAAGATACACTACATCCACCACTTTGCCATCATCTATCTACCTGGTTATGCCCTCATAAAAGACTAATAAGTTGGTCAAGCATGACTTCCCTTTGGAAGTTCCTAACAGTAGTTCCTAATGACCCTCTTGTCTTTGCTGTGCCTAGAGACCGCATCAAGGATAAATTGTCCCATCACCTTCCCTGGGATGGAGGTGAGGCTGACCGGTCTATAGTTACCTGGGTCCTCCTCTTACCCTTTTTGAAGACTGGAGTGCCATTTGCTATCCTAGGCACCTTTCCTGACTCCCATGACTTATTAAAGATGACGGAGAGTGGCCTAGCAATGACTTCTGTCATGTCCCTTAGTACTCTGTAGAACTTTGAAAATTTTGTGGAAATAGGAGCCAATTCCATCAACATTCTGCAGATCAGGAAAAAAAAAAAAATTTCTAG
This sequence comes from Phoeniculus purpureus, assembly GCA_028565055.1. NCBI lineage: Eukaryota > Metazoa > Chordata > Aves > Bucerotiformes > Phoeniculidae > Phoeniculus > Phoeniculus purpureus. The sequence continues at coordinate 32,280,244 of JAOXOE010000874.1, forward strand.
GAAAGAATTTTTTACTTTTTTGCAGGTTTTACATAACAGCCTTATAAATATTTCCTTAGTTGCAGTATCCTTAGAGCAAAAATTTGACTTTGACAGCTCCATCTGCCTTCTCCCACAGATTTATGCAATTCTCTTGCTCTGAAATATTCCAATTCTTTCCTTTCTTTTATGTATGATTGCTGGAGCAGAATAAGAGGTCAAGAAGTGATGCACAACAAAATTACATTTAAAAAAGTAAATTCAACCTATAGTCTTTACAGACAGAACCAAGAAACCTGAAAATAAGAGGGTCAGGTCAGGGGTTAGATACTAATTTACTGATGGATTCTTTGCCTTCTTTTTTAAGAAGTGAAGATGTAACAATGCACCTGAGCAGTACAAGGGGAAAAAACAGCGGTGCAATGATTATTACTTTTTAAAAGCTTTTACCATCATCAACAGCAATCTCAGAACAAAGAAAAGTGATAGTGACTTACCACTAGTGTTATGCTGCTTGCCTTAGGATCTATTTCTGTTTCACCTTTCACAAGGCTCAGTCTAATAATGAAGATCTCTTGAACTTCAACTTCTTCATGAGGATAGATCTGTAGATTAATAACTCTTAGACCTCCCTCTCCTTCTCCAAAATAGAATGATCCATTCACAGGGTCACCAATGTCACTATTCATGGGAGATAAAACCTCTTGGGAATTGGGTCCCAGGATGTCCCAGTTAACCTGTGGAAGATAGCAGGTTCAGAGACAGATATTGTAGACTTGGTGATGGATTAAAATATCCTCCCAATTGGAGAAATGACGGAGTACCACAACTAACATAAAGATTCTTGCCTCTGGTAAATAGCAATGGTTAAATCTCTGCTATTAATACATAATACACAGTATTCATAATTAATTCTATATGCAAAAATATCTAACTCTTTTGAAAAAACAGACTTGACAAATTAGAAATGAAAATCTTGGCGTGTTAGTTAGCCACAATGAAAGTTTATGAAATTGTAGATATAAGGAACAAAAAAGAAGAGAAGTTTTGGTTTCTTTACAATATCACATGAAACACACAGGACAATTATTGCTCTCCCTTTTGTGATTTATTTTGCAAAGATGTCCAAAGCAGGATTCAAGACCATAACCATTCCCTGTGAATGATGGTATCAAGACAGAAAATGACAAATATTTTCTTCACAGGATCACAGAATCACAGAACATCAGGGATTGGAACAGACCTCGAAGGATCATCTAGTCCAATCCCCCTGCCACAGCAGGATCACCTGTTAGAGAGCAGTGTAGGAGAAAGGGACCTAGGGGAGCTGGTGGACAGCAGGATGACCATGAGCCAGCAATGTGTCCTTGTGGACAAGAGGGCAAATAGCATCCTGAGATGGATCAGAACAGGGATGGTTAGCAGGTCGAGAGAGGTTATTCTCCTCCTCTGCTCTGCCCTGGTGAGACCACATATGGAGTATTGTGTCCAGTTCTGGGCCCCTCAGTTCAAGAAGACACACAGCTGCTGGAGCAGCATAGAGAAACGAGGATGGTGAAGTTATTGGAGCACCTCCCTCATGAGGAAAGGCTGAGGGAGCTGGGTCACTTTAGCTTGGAGAAGATGAGACTGATGGGTGACCTCATTAATGTTTAGAAGTATGTGAAGGGAGTGTGACAGGAGGATGGAGCCAGGCTCTTCTTAATGTCATCTAGTGATAGGAGAAGGGGCATTTTCTTAGGAGTCTGCAGCATAAATTTTTTAACCTCAATGATGATTCATTCTTCTCCAGCCAGATTTAAAAATAGAACATTGGCTAAATTTGCCACAAATTAGAGTGTTTTCAAGGAAGTCATATTCAGCATTTAAAAATTATTATTGTGGTCATTTTTACCGTTTTTTGGATTTTCTCAAATGGATTGTAGAAAAAGTCAAAGGAAGCCAAAGGAAGTTTTATGTGGGGAGAGAGGGAACTAATGGTCTTTAATGACAGTCAGTCTCCCAGTCATTCACCCACACTGTGAAAGGTTCATATTTCCGTCTTCACTTCAACAGCGCTCTTTCTATAGATTTATGAAAAAAAATAACAACTCTCAATAAACAATTTACTGAAAAAGAATTTACCATTTGCTTTCTTTAAGATGAAATCAAGTGAATTAAAATGTATTAATGGTGGTGTATGAAATTAGCCAAGTTTTCAATGGGGTTAGGAGCTAGTTCAAAACGAAGTACACTAGATCATAACTAAAGAAAGCAGAAGTATAAAAAGTTTAAAAGAGTAGTAATGTTTTCTGTTACTCTGCAACTACAATTCACACTTCATAAAACATCACGATTATCCTACTAGACATCAATCACGAGGAAGTTCTTAAAGAAAAATGAAGGAACTTTTTGACCTAGTCTCCAGAAGGTATTCAGTCTTTCACAACCAGCACCCACCTGAGTCTCCCCGAACAACCTTCCAGTCCTTTCCAGCACCAGGGACAATGATGTGAGTGTGTCAGGGTTGGGAAGAATAATTCGACTTTGGTTGAGGAATCGAACGATGCCTTCTGGGGAGTCACTTTTAGCAATAGTGATCTGGCTGAGAAGGTGGATACCAAGGACTGCTCCACCAGTAGCTCCTGTCAGCTGGATTTCGAATTGCTCTGCAAATTCACTGCATGGACAAAGAAAAGGAGATTCTGAGCTTTCAGAGAAAAAAAATAAAATTAAAAATATACTTTGTAATTGAGACAACCATCCAGCTGGATGCCTAAAGGTATTCAAAGTCATCCCTCTAATCACACACAAGGAAATTCCTCCAATTTTCATAGAATGGTGGTATTTGAAACAGAAATAATGTTTTCTTTTCTACTTGTTTTAAAATAGAAAAAAAATCAGCACGATAATATTCACAGATGATTAGTACAGTGAATAATACACACAAAAAAATACACACAAAAATAAAGCAATCAAATTTGTATATAAATGTATCATTTATATACAATATTATACATAATAAACAATTGTAAATAAGCAAGTGTATACAAAAATAAACAAAAAACACAAAAAACCCACATAAAATTTTTAATAATCTGATTCTAAAATGTGGGGGTTTGCATAAAAATTTACAGAAAATACGAAACTCTAACAACAGCTTATTATTCTCCCTGTAAATTTAGGTGATTTTCCAGCACTGAAGAAATTGCTGTTCATTTCCAATTCTGTACACAGACATGCATACACAGGATTTCCCAGAAGTAAAACAGTAAATATGTATCTGAAAAATTAATCACCTTTCTTCATCATCTATAATAGAGACATAAACAAAAGTTTGGTTCTGCCCATGATAAAAAATCACAGAATTATTATGGATTATATAGTCAACACCATCAGGAAGAGCAGAAATACTTCGAGAGAGTAAATCAGCTGTTACATAGCCGTAGGTTCCGTGCTTTCTCACAACAGGAATCATGATTAATCCAACATCTTCTTCAACTGCAAAATGATTGAGAAAACGTAAATTTCAAAATTTATGCTTTCACAGTCACAGATCACCAGCCTTCTGAACCACAGGCAAACTTACCCTGTATCAGGATATGCTGAGGATCAAACTCTATGATGCCTTCTGCATTATCACTTTTTCCTATAATGACTTGTACCATGGAGATGTTTCCTATTATTGGAGGCTGATCAATCTGTAGGCCATTTTCTTGTACAGTAAAATCAAATCCACTTGCAAGAACATAGAAAAGAAGATGAGATTAAGTAATTACTGTGAAAAGTATTACAGAATCACGGAGTCACAGAATGTTAGGGATTGGAAGGGACCTCGAAAGATCATCCAGTCCAATCCCCCTGCCACAGCAGGACCATCTAGACCAAGTTGCACAGGAACACATCCAGGTGGGTTTTAAATGTCCCCAAAGAAGGAGACTCCACAACATCTCTGGGCAGCCCCTTCCAGTTCTCTGCCACCCTCACTGTGAAGAAGTTCCTTCTCATATTTATGTGAAACCTCCTCTGTTCCAACTTACACTCATTGCTCCATCCTCCTGACATCCAGCTTTTACATCTTTATAAACATTAAGGAGATCACCCCTCAGTCTCCTTTTCACAAAGTTGAAGAAGTAGCTATGATAGCTCGTCAATGACTACAATTTCCTGACAGCTATCACTGAAGATGTTTTGGTCAGAGCTTTTCAAATTACTATTTCTGCAAAAACAGTAGCTTATCCACATCCTTCACTTTTCCTTCACCATTTTATCTTATTAGCATTTGGCAATTTGTATGTGAGTTATGGACTTTTAGCTTTAATAAATCAGAAAAACCCTTTATCATAACGTTAAAAGGTTTCTCATACACCCAAGTTCTATTATGATTATCATTATAGCTGTTTTACAGAATTTTACAGTAAAACAGATGAAATCCAGTGGTGACTTTATGCAGATTCCACATGTAGTTTGTTCTTTTGCTTGTAACCCATCAACTGGGAATCCTTTTATTTTTACCTTCCCTGGAGTTCCACTTCGGTAATCACCACTGAAAAGTCTTCAGGACCTTCAGGAAGGTCATCATCATGAATTTCAACCAAAATAACTTTACTCTCCTCGTGAGGTTCAAACAACAACTCTCTTACTGTGAGAGTGAAATCAACTCCCTCCTCCGCAGTCCCATTTATTATCTGAACGCAAAGACGCACTTTGCCATAGGACCCCCGGGAGCGCACAACAGTGATGTTAACCTGAGGGAGAGAAGACATTTTCTTTAAAAATTGGCCTAAAAATCTACTTTGTGTTTCCGTTACTTTAGGACTCTTTTCTAAAGGCACCTTTTCAATGATTCTGCTAGGTAACAACAATTTACTTGAGTAAGTCCAACTTAACTGTGACTCGGCAAGACTTAGAATCCTCTTTCCAAGAACTCCAAACGCCCCAAACAACCATTCCAGAGTCAGTGCCACCACAAATGCAAAATAAGTACCTGATTTATTTATTTTTCAAGTTTAAGCATAAATCTAGCCATAATATTGACATCTATCTGTGTTTTGCATCAAAAGGGATTTCACTCTAATACCCATTTTTCTTCTTCTGTTGTCTGCAGTAGTTCCCGTGAAAATGCAAACTCTCCATATGGAAAATCACTGGCAGCCATGGTAATATTTGCTGTGCTGCTAGAGTCATTTATGAGTCCTCCATCACTGATTCCAGTTAGCTGGAACTGGTAGTAATGTTTCTCCTCAGGACGGTTGTCATCCATAGCCTAGAGAGAAGAACCAGGGAGAGCTAAAAGGATTTACACGATTCCTAGGGAGAAAGGTAAAACAAAGTTCTAATCAAGGTACTAACTAAATTAGAGAAAGCACCTGAAATAGGCTGAGATGGCGTAAAATCTCACACATACCTGTATTAGAATAACTGCTGCAGACTGCATATCTCTCATCATCAAGGCTCCTGATATCTCTCTAAATTCTGTGGGATGAGGAGGGGTTATGTTCCAGTATATTATGATCTCACCAAAAATTCCTGGGCCACGTGTCAGGCTGCAGGAGAGAACAGAGACAGGGATCTTATTTTCTAACTTTAATATTTGATATCCAATCCAGAGACACAGATACGGCACCAGGAAACATGGTTTAGTGGGCATGGTGGCATTGGTTTGACAGTTGGACTTGATCATCTTTTGGAGGTCTCTTCCAACCTTAATGATTCTATAATCCTATATTGTTGTGCATGGAAGAACTGTTTAGTGTGCTAAGTCATTATTAACATCTTTGCAATTTTCTCCTCATGGCAATGACATTTCTGCAGTTCTGTTTAGTTTCCCCGTGTTGAGTGGCATCTTGAGCTAGATTTTGACTAAGAGTTTTTTTTAAGCTCCCTTGAACAAACAATGGGACTGAAAAACTGAGCTAATTTGGTTCCATTCTGCTTTTCCAGGGATAGATGTACAAAATAGAAGGGAAACAGAATTAAAAGCAATGCCCACAGGCAAATTGTTTTTTAACATGGAAGGACACTAGAATTCTACTGGGAGATCACTTGAGAGATGTTTTGTCTACTCCTTGTCTAAGAACCTAGAGTCTACTCCTACTCAGTCTTGGTGAACTGGGTCACAGCAAAAAGTTCTCTGTACCTATCTTAATCTCTACGATGTGATCTACCATTGCTGCTGCACAAAGCACCACTTTTTTATATGGGCTTCTTACTGACTTATTATTGTCACTTGCTTTGGGTTTCTTGGGGTCCATGAGAACATGTGCTATTGGTTATATTTGCTGATTCACCTAGGGACAGTGTCGGAATACTTTCCTCCAACACTTTTAGAAGATATGGTAACATCTTCATTTCTTCATCCTGTTTTCATAGACTGACTGCAGTGAAATAACTTGCTCAAATCTTGTTTCAAATAAAAACCTAGTTCCCTTTTGAGTTACGGTAGCCGCCACAGCAATACATTGAAATACACCTCAGGCACCAGTCATGAACTGAATCCTGAAAAGCACAAAGCATGTTCAAATGTCATTGATTCCTTTCTTACCACACTTTCCTTTAATGCATAAATGTTGTAAGTAATATGAAGACTGAGAATAATATTTGCTGCTCCCTGTAATCGTGAAAAGGTATGTTCAGCTCTTCTTTTAAATCAAGCACCTAAGCTTGAAAAATGGCTCTGATTTTAGAAGCAATAATGAGATACAGCACTACAGATATTCTTGTCAAATGTGGAGTCCCACGGCTTTTGAAACTGAGCTGTTGTTCTTTGGAAAAATGCGTGATGTACCCACCTAATCAGAGCGGTTCCATTGTAGGTTCCAGAAGGTTCTCCAATCAGAATATGCTTGGATGAAGGTGCTATCCCAACCACCCCAGAAGCTCCTTCATCACCCATAATAGTGATGGTTGCAACACCTATACAGAGAAAAGAGCTTGTCATGGTAAATGGAAATGAATGAGAACTTAATTTTTGTAAGTTTTGTGACAGTAGTGGTTCAGCAGCAGCTTCCCAGAGAGCCCACAGGGTCCCCATCCTCTGAAATATATGTATTTTGAATGGACAAGGCATTCAGAAACCTGATCAAACTGAGCAAGGTTTTCAACTAGATTACTCCAGCTAGATGGTACCTTAGAAATGAAACTATTCTATGATGCTTTCAGGTCTGAACCTGCCTTTGGTTCTTGTTATTAAGTATTTTTTGATATTACCAATAAATATTTATTGGTAACAACGTGAACTACCTGAATGCAAAAGTCTAGATCTACAATTAATTTAAAATTAGAAACATTTGTTGAAAATTCTGTTGATTTGTTGAGACAAGGGAAAAAGACTGACACCCAAAACCTCTACAACTGGCTGCACACAAAATATACTAAATAATACGAAAACATTTCTCATATTAAACGTCTCAGAATGTAATGAATTAATGAACTAATTCTTTACCATTTACAGGGGATATCTCTGCATCTCCAGTAGAGACTAGCTGAATGGTAAACGTTTCTGTCCCTTCCAGCAGACCGTCTTGTATCGCGTGCAAAACAATGAACTTCTGGGATTCAGTCTGTATCGTGTACAATATGGAATTATAAAAAGGTTTCTTCCTTTAAAAATTAAGTGTTAAGCATGCACATGCTGAAATATTCTCTAATATATCAATTTTAATACTGGTTTCTGATGATCAGCATTTCTGATCTGTCTGAAATGTTTTCACAGAACCACAGAGCATTAAGAATTGGAAGGGACCTCAAAAGATCATCCAGCCCAATTCCCCCACCACAGCAGGATCAACTAGATCTAGTCACACAGGAACACAGCCTGAACGTTTTCTCATGTATGACTAAAGAGTACCCCAAAACTACTATTTTCAAATGAATAACAACTGAAATTCCTTTTCAACTGCATTCATATAGAAGTCTTGAACTTAGTGGAAACTTTCTATATAGAACGTTTTCCATCAGAAGGTGCACAATCAATAGAATTAGGATTAACATTATTAAGATTAGATAAATTTGGTCATAACAAATTCCAGCCCAAACCATATTTTGTCAATGAGCAGTAGGAAATGCCCACAGTAAGGAAACAAGTACGTACGCGCTGTATAACCTTAGTAGACCATAAATGCACACATGCATTCTTATACGTATGGATAGATAAGAACTTCAGAAAGTAAAAACCCAGTGACCACAATTATCATTGGAGCAAGAATTAAAAAATCATACCAAAATTTGCCAAATACTCGTAATCTTAGTGAAAAAGACATTTTTCCAGTTTATTATAAGAAAAAACAATCATGCCTATTTCTTTAATGCAAAATAGCCTTGTACAGACATATAAGATTATCAGAGAATGTTAGGGATTGGAAAGGACCTCAAAAGATCATCCAGTCCAATCCCCCTGCCACTGCAGAATCACCTAGATCTGGTCACACAGGAACAGGTCCAAGTGGGTTTTAAGCATGTCCAGAGGAGGAAACTCCACAGCCTCTCTGGGCAGCCTCTTCCAGTGCTGTGTCACCCTCACCATGAAGAAGTTCCTTCTCATATTGATGTAGAACGTCCTCTGTTTCAGCTCACAATCACTGCCCCTTCTGTCATTGAGTGCTACTGAGCAGAGCCTGACTGAATCTTCCTGACACCCACCCTTCACATATTTATGAACATTAATGGGGGTCACCCCTCAGTCTCCTTTCTTCCAAGCTCAAGAGACCCAGCTCCCTCAGCTTTTCCTCATCAGGGAGATGTTCCCCTCCCTTCGTCATCCTTGTGGCTCTGCACTGGACTGTCTTCAGCAATTCTGTGTCCTTCTGAATTGAGGAGCCCAGAACTGGACACAACATTCCAGATGTGTTCTCACCCAGGCAGAGGAGAGAAGGAGAACCTCTCTCCGTCTACTAACCACCCCTGTTCTAATCCACCCCAGGATGCCAGTGGCCTACTTGGCCACAAGCGCCCATTGCTGGCTCATGGTCATCCTGCTGTCCACCAGGACCCCAGGTCCCTTTCTGCTCTGCTGCTCTCCAACAGGTCGGTCCCCAAACTCTACTTGCCTGGGGTTGCTTTATTTTAAAACATTATTCTTGAGTAGGCTGCAGGCGATCAATATCAAAATAACAATACATTGACAATATCTGAGAGCTATTTGAGCTCTCACTTCAGTTTTAACATGAAAGAAATCAAATAATGCTGTCCAGTTTGAAAGGCTCAAGGTTGGTTTGTCTGTTCGGTTGTTCAGCATTCGTTTATCTTTCTCAGCCTTTACATATCAATTTTATCTTTCAGTTGTCTGATATTTCAATGGGATAAATGTTGCCTCAGAACATTTTTATTTCTTTTTCTTAAAATTGTTACATTTTCTTGCAAAAATAATTCAGATCTGAAGATCCTGTCTTCCTGGTGATTACATTATACTGCCTTAAGAAGAGCGTGGCAGCTTTCCTGTTCTGTTTCACAGAATCACAGGATCACAGAACATCAGGGATTGAAAGAGACCTCAAAAGATCATCCAGTCCAATCCCCCTGCCACAACAGGATCACCTAGACCAAGTCGCACAGGAACATCTCCAGGTGGGTTTGAACACTGCACACTGCTAATCCCTCCAGCTCAAACTGGACCTTTCCTTGTGTTGAAATATTTAGTAAGACCTTCCCGGTAACAGCAAACATGCAAATAGACATAGCAAGAAGAAATTATTTATAAATCTAACAGTAAATAATTTATTGCAGCATCAGAAATACCTCATTGAATTGAAGGGTACCGTTCAGAGGCATCAGATCGTATCTGGCTGCTTCCTCGAGGATCCATAATACTTTAACAGCTCCTCGTCCTCCTTGACTTCGACTTACAGTGAGCACCACCACTGCAGCAGAGTCATCAGGTGTCTGAGGTTCCTTCACTGTCACCTGAAGGACAGAGAGAAGGAGGATGTAGGAGAGACTGTAGAAAAATGCATCAGCATTGAGATAAACAATAAAAAAGATTATTGGTGACAACACAGAATAAAGATCAAGAGTGAAAACCAACAGGAAGACGACAGACGTAAGGAATGTGTTGAATTCTGGTAGCAAAGATTAGTCACTCCTGTTATTTCTGTATTCTGTATGATTCAAAACAATTACAGTCTATGAGTCACAAGCGGGCACTGCACCAGCGAAATGGAGAGAAGAATTATTCGCTGACAAGGACTAAGATCACATGCGTGTCATAATTTCTTTCCAACTTTACTTTCAATAATACAGACTGTTACAAAACCATTTTAATGTTCCACAGACATAAAAAAATCCTGCCTGGGATGCCCTAAAATGTTAGTGTATAGAATTTAATTGATTCAGGCATGCAGAAATCTGCATCTGTGCAACAGCACTGTCATTGTTATGACCGTCCTACAAAGATTGGAGAAGACATGCACTAATATGCCTTTCAATGAAGTCCTGTCTTCTGCTGCAACGACTCTCTACCAAATGCAGTTACATCTTAGTTACAGAAACTGGCTTTATCAGAAAAGGGTGCGATCCACATCAAACTCACAGTCTTTTCTTCAAATCCAAACACTCCAACAGGGGAATCATTTGGTGGAATGGTGACAGTTACCAGGGTGTCATCTCCAAGTCTGGCACCACCTGTCACCCTCACCAGGGCAATCTTGAATATCTCAAGGAATTCAACTTCAGTGTCATCTATGATCATAATTTCTATTTCTCCTCTAGCCTGCAGAAATTGAAAAAGAAAACCCAAAAACAAACAAGAGAAGAACAAAGTTTCATTTATTTAAATTGTTTGGAAAATATGAAATTTAAAACAGATAAATTTTATCCAGTAATAGATGCACATAGTTCAGCTGGGCTTATTTCCTGCCATACTGGTCTATTTATAGTAAGATAATAACATTTCAAGACCATGTTCTAAGTCCATAAGCATAAATCTTATATATTAAAAACAAAGGGCTGCTCTGCTTTGCTACCCAGAAAAAAGTGCAACCAGAATAACAGAAAGGACCTGAGACATCATCTGGTTCCTGCCCCCTGCCCTAGGCAGAGACACCTCTCACTAGGCCAGGGTGCCCAGATCCCCATCCAACTTGGTCTTCAACACTTCCAGGGGTAGAGCAGCCACAGCCAACCTGGGTAAGCAGTTCCAGCATCTCAGCACCTTCACAGGGAGGAATTTCTGCCTCAGATCTCATCTCAATCTCCTCTCTTTCACCTTGGGACCATTTCCTTTTCTCCTACCACTACAGTCCCTTGCTTTTAAATATTAGAGTCAATAGCTTTTAAAATGTAGTCCCTCTATGGCTTTTCTGAAGACTCTTCAGGTACTGGAAGCTGTTATAAGTTCCTCCTGGAGCCTTATCTTCTCCAGCCTGAACAGTCCCCAGAGCAGAGGTGCTCCAGCCCTCTGACCCTCCTCATGGCTTTCTCCAGCCTCACACCAACAGTTCTATGTCCTTCTTGAAATCAGGACTGCAAAACTGGAACCAGGACTCCAGGTGATGTCTCACAAGTGTAGAGGGGGAGAATCACCTCACTTGACCTTGTTTTGATCCAGCTGTCTCATCGTTGTTGGCCCTCTAGATAATACTGTACCTAAGGGAAAACTCCTCTCACAAAGTACATTCTTCCAGCTGTCAAAGACCAGTTCTGCTCACTTGAAATCACTCAGCATAGCCAGAGGCAGCATGAACTATACATAGAACACAGGCATTTATTCCGTGAACTTGTAGACAACACAGGATATATATCAGATTTTCAATTTCACTGGCTTTGTGCTTAGGAACTACGTCTTCACTCCTTGGAGGTACCAAAGTCATACAATCCGATCTGGTCAATGGTCATGAATGTTCTGTGCTTCCATGTGAAATGAGATGAAGTATGGAGTGTCTTTGACATAGAAAGTGCTAAATAAAATGTTCTCAATGAAAAGATGTGAATTCTGTGTAAGAAAACACAAGACACAATTAAGCTCATATCCCAGAGACACTGAAAGGTTCAACAAGCACATACCTGCCCATCTGCAAAAGTCAGGTTTCCAAATGACGGTGTGAAGTCTTCCAAGCTAGCAGTTAAAGGAATAGCTTCCCAGTACAGAGTTACTGACCCAAACCTCCCAGCCTGACGAACAATTGGAAGTTTCAGTATGTTTTGCGGTGGCGGTACCTCATAACCAGTAACAGCTCCAGTGATGTCCTGTAAATTTAACAAGAAACTGTTGAGTGTCTCTCAAAATTGGGTTGTTTTTCATATTGACTTGCAAGAAAAAATATGTTGAAAAACTGGTCTACGTGATCCTGCTGGAACATAGGAAGTTCCACATAAATATGAGAAGGAACTTCTTCACAGTAAGGGTGACGGAGCACTGGAACAGGCTGCCCAGAGGGGTTGTGGAGTCTCCTTCACTGGAGATGTTTAAGACCCGCCTGGATGTGTTCCTGTGCAACTTGGTCTAGGTGATCCTGCTGTGGCAGTGGGATTGGACTAGATGATCTTTCAAGGTCCCTTCCAGTCCCTAATGATTCTATGATTCTATGAAATTTAAATGATCAGATGTAAACTGGCCTGAATTAGCACAGACCTTGTTCTGAGCAAAAGCCTGGATTAGATGACCTATTGAGAGCCCTTTCAGAATATTATGTGACAAAGATTTATCACTTCCATCTCCCTAAGAAATTTAATATATCAATTTGAAAGAACCTTTTAAAATTGAATTGTTTATCTGGCATTGTTATCAGGAACAATTTAGTGTCATAAAGCCTAAAACTGGTCTGAAAACACAGACTGTTCTGCTGAAATCCTAATTTAATTATTCTTCATTCAGCCCTACTCACCTTTGTCACACTGAAACTAAAGACTCCTCTGGCATCATCGTTTTCTTCAATTGTTATTTCAGCTATTTCTAACCCGAGCCTCTTCACGCTTGGCTGACCTCCAGTGGAAGAACCAACTAGCTGCACATCGGTAATATTGATTATAAATCCTTCCTGCAATTCTGGAACATCGTCCTGCAAAAGTGGTTTTAAATTCTTTAATAAAACATCATAAATAATAATACATGAGGGAAGCTAACTGCTTATAGGTTGCCTACTGCTCAAAAACTCTCAGCACTGGGGACAATAAGAATAACCCCTTGCTTCACACGACAGGAAGGCAAAAAAGACCATCTTCATAGAAAATATTGCTAGCTGCCACTCCTTTAGCCTATCTCTAAGCAAAGTGGTTAGATTTCAGAAACTAAGAACCTGGAAAGCAGTACCTCCATTCTGAATATATTCAATGAATATAAATACTTTTCTTGAAAAATTAAAATTTCCTGAACTACAGGACAAAATTGTTAAGGGGAATGTAAAGAGGAAGATAAATCCTCCTGTAAAAAACTGAAGGAAGTCAAAAAACCAGCAAGGACCCAGAGTTTTTTTAGATTTTTCTTTTGCTGTATGTTAATTTTAAGAAAATTAAACAAAGAATTTGGTTCATTCTCAGTGATGAGTTTTCAAATTCTTCAGAAAGAGATGGTTGCAATTGTTACTACTATGAAACCACCTTGGACCCCTTTGATATCACATGACCCATGTGACCCACGACATCCCTCTCTATTAACGCTATAGTAACCCATGAAATGTGGAAGACCCTCTCTTTTTGGCTTGTGGCTCACTGTGGAGAGGCAATCTCTCTCTGCTGCCCTGCCATACAGACCTGGTGAAAGATGCTCCATCTTATCGCTCACTTTGTCTCCCTCTCTTCCTGGGCTGGGGGAAGGGTGAGGTTGGTGTTTGTGGTGTTTGCAGCCGCAGTGGCTATTTCACATTGACAGGAGGAAAGGGGAGGTTGGGGTAGAGGCCTGAAGCCACTTGGCCAGTGCTTTATCAGCAATTTTCACAGTTTTTTTCCCTCCACTTGTCTTTTAACTGATTATCGTCTTTTGTTAATAAAATGTCTTGTCTTTCTTTACTATAGTATCATCCTTGTTTTTCTGTTGTCCTTTAACTACCCTGAGAAATCCAAAATGGCACAAAAAAACCTACATGGGGACACTACTTCATGAGGCAAGAATTTCACATTAGTCATTTTGAGAATGCTGAATCCTACTTTTGGTATAGAAACAGCACCACGTTCCCTTTCCTTAAAAGACATAATTAGCTAAAGTTTTTCAACTACTCACAGGCAAAATCGTGACTATGACGGAAGTTACTGAGGTGTTCTCTGCCATAATGATGGTCTTCTTCTCCAGTACATAATCCTCATTCTCTGTTGCTCGGTTGGAGACGGGGAGGTCAAAATTTGGTGCAGTGCTCAGCTGAACCTCAATTTCTCCAACAAACCCTTGCTCACGAACAATTTGTAAAGTAAGAGTAGCTGTACTCACTGTAACAGGAAAGAGAGGGAAAAAAATGATTGTTTTAATCACTATCCTGTTTGATTTCCAGCTCATCTATCATATATAATTCTATATACACAACCGACGTGATAGGTCAGCAATATTGACTTTGAAAACCCCATGTGTTTTCTCCAGTGAAGACACAGACTTACCTTCTGGCTCCGCGACTTTAACAAACAGAGACTCCATATGCCACCCAATCACACCATGTGGAGAGTCACTGGGTAGGATAGTTAGTACAGCTCTTGCCCTTTTGGGATCAATGACAGCTCCTTTTGTGGTGTCCCGAACACCCACAGTGGTAACGTGGGTGAGTGTGATTTCCACAGTCTCTGAAAGCTCTGCAACACTGTCCGCAAGAATTGTCAGGGTGATTGTAGACAGGGCTTGACCTTCTGAAAATGTAATCTACAGTTTTAGAGGGAGGGGAAAAAAACAAAAGTCAAACTACTTCTTGATGTTGCTAAAAACCCCCATTTTATTCTATAAAAAAATTCATAAACTTTTAACACATATATACACACATAAATATTTGTGTTTACCTTAGAGCACCACAGAATAACAAGTTGTAAGGGACCTCAAAGATAGAATCATAGACTCATAAACAGATTCATCTGGAAGAAACCATCAAGGTCATAGAGTCCAACCTTTTCCTAGCCCTATCATCAGCAGTAAGCCATGTCCCTCAACACAACATCTACCCTTCTCTTAAATACCACCTCCAGGGATGGGGACTCAACCCCTTCCCTAAGCAGCCGTTCCAGTGCCTGACAACCCTTTCAGAGAAGAAATTCCTCCTGACACCAGCCCTGAACCTCCCCTAGTGCAGCTTAAGGACACTTCCTACCATCCTATCCTGGCCACTAGGGAGAACAGACGAACCCCTGCCTCTCTACAACCTCCTTTCAAGTAGTTGTAGAGAGCAATGAGGTGACCCCTCAGTCTCCTCTTCTCCAGGCCAAACAGCCCCAGATCCCTCACCTGTTCCTTATATGATACCTGGTCCAACATATCTTGGCAAAAGTCCTAGCTAGACAAGATGGCCCATCACACTGTCCAGCTGAGTTTTAAAACTCTAATGAAAAACACTTCCCAGAGGAGACTATCCCAATGTGTGAAAACATTTCCTTCTGTGATCAGTTGGAATCTCAACAGGTATTATTTGTACCCATTACCCTTTGTCTTTTCTATTGGACTCCTTGACTACTCTGAAGCCACTCTTTAAATAAATGGTGATAAAGTCTCCTCTGAAACTTCTCCGGTCTGAGGAAACAATCACCCATAAGAATAAGGTTCCATTGACCTGAATCTTCCTTAACTGACACAAATATTGCTTTGTTGGCCTTATTGTCTTATTTCGAATGTCAGTAGCAGATACCTACTGCAAGATTCCCTTCAGAGATGACTGCTCTGAACCCAGAGGTTTCAATAGGGCTTCCACAATTGCTGTAGTTGACTTTTCCACATTCAAGCAATTTGGTTGGAATCTTGTCTAGGTGATCCTACTCTACCGGTGCGGTTGGACTAGATGATCTTCCCATCCATCCCCTACCATTCTTTACATAGATACACCTATATAAATATATATATACACACACACACAAATATCTACATATCTATATATATAAAGTCTACAGAAGGAAGTGTAGGATCTAGAGAAACAGGTGGCATAAAGAAACACTTCGAGATAAATGCAGTGTGATAGAATGACATGAAGTACAAGTCACAAAGTGAAAAATAAATTCTTAATCAGAAGCAATAATAATCGGAGACACCCAAACCCCACCTGAAAATTATTATAAGAAAATGAGTTTGGTATAATCAGGCCACCCACAGCTATCTCCAATTTCAGGTAAAAGAGCTCAGCTGTATCAGTGTGATCATATATCTTCATTATCATAGATTATTAGGAATTGGAAGGGACCTTGAAAGATCATTGAGTCCAATCCCCTTGTCACAGCACGATCACCTAGACCTAGTTGCACCAAGCAGGTTTTAAAGGTCTGCGGAGAAGGAGACTCCACAAATCCCCTGGGTAGCCCCTTCCAGTGCTCCGTCACTCTCACTGGGAAGAAGTACCTTATATTTGTGTGGAACCTCCTCTGTTCCAGCTCAAACCCATTGCCCCTTGTCCTATCATTGAGCAGAGCCTGGCTCCATACTCCTGACACACACCATTTCCATATTTATATATTTATCAACATTAATGAGGTCACCCCTCAGTCTTCTCTTTTCCAAGCTGAAGAGACCCATCTCCCTCAGCCTTTCCCCATCAAGGACAAGCCTCACTCCCTTCATCTTCTTGGTGGCTTTGCACTGGACTCTGTCTAGCAGTTCTGTGTCCTTCTTGAACAGAGGGGCCCAGAACATGATACAAAACAGACACTTGATTAGGTCTCTCTCTCAACAAGGAAGACATGTTTTCAAACACGCTAAACTTATGATGAAGAATAAAGAGAAATTTCTAGTGGGCAACATTATACTTTTACTTTACCCTTCTGACTGTTCCTATGTGCAAATATGTACTAGGAAATTGTGTAGCATCCATCTGGAATGCTCAAGGGCCACTTCAAAAACTTTATTATGGCTGTATTGGTATCCTTGATATGCCTTCTGTTGATTTCTGTCTAAATTTTTATCTTACTCATTATTTCCAAGTGTAAATTTTATTCCTACAGTCTTTCGGCTCTTTCTTCCCTCAGCTCAGCTTGCACTACTAGTCCACAGTCTGAATGCCCACAGAACTTTGTGTCTTCTACAGATGGCCACCAGGTGGAGGTCCTTGACTTAAAGAAAGATGCTTCCGTAGTTTTTAAGGCTTACCAACAGCTTTGGGTAGCAGGAAACGCTGGATTTTAACATGCATGGAAGCCTAAACAGTCTCAGAAACTGAGAAAGATGGGACTTGTGATATTCTTTTGGCCCACTGAAGCACTCAACTGTACTGACAAGGTCAAGGGGAAGTGCAAACACACCCACGTTCCCACCTATGCAAGTGATTTGACACCATGGCAAGTTTTCACAGTAGGAAGAAAGGAGGAACAAGATACCACAGATACACATTTGTAGTGCCTGGGCAGCATTGCAGTGTCTGATTCTGGAAGGGCAAGAATGATGCTGCAGTATTATGTGCCAGCCAGAACTGCAAAGTTCAGGACAGGAGCATGAAGCAAGAATTAGCAGAAGAGTGAGGCAATGTTGACACATGCGGTCCTCTCTCGGAATATCTGCACACATTGACTGAGACAACACAGTCAGTGCTTCCCTAACACCAGTGATGTTATTACATACCATTCCCGAAGCTGGAAACACATCACTTATGCTCCCATTAGCGACCCACTCTACTGTAACTCGTCCATATGTTCCTATTAAACGTTCAATATTCAAGGTGATTAAGCTGTCCTGTTCCATTTCTTCTACCTGCTTAGATAAAGAACTCTGGAAAACATAAAGTAGCAGAATCATATTAGTTTCTCATAAAGAAAGGTTTCTTTAGGAATCTAGGTATTTAACAGGGAGCAGTGACATTTGGCATCAGTGAGTTAATCTAATAGAAGCACAGAATCATCAAGATTTGAAGAGATATCCAGGATCAAGCCCAACCATTAACCCAGCGCCACGATGCCCACTAAACCCCGTTTCCCAATGCTAGATCTACATGTTTTTTGACCCCCACACCCAGGGATAGTTACTCCACATCACCTCCCTGGGCTGCCTATTTCAATCCCTGACTGCTCTTCAGAGAATCACAAAACGTTAGGGACTGGAACAGACCTTGTAAGATCATCTAGTCCAATCCCCCCGCCACAGCAGGATCACCTGGACCAAATTGCACAGGAACACATCCAGGCAGGTTTTAAAAATCTCCAGAGAAGGAAACCCCACAATCCCCCACAGGCAGCCCCTTCCAGTGCTCTGTCAGCCTCAATGGGAAGAAGTTCCTTCTCATACTGATATGGAACCTGCTGTGTTCCAGCTGACACCTGTTGCCCCTTGTCCTATCATTAGATGACACTGAGAAGAACCTAGCTCCATCCTTCTCTTGTCAGTAGAGAAATTTTTCCTGATGTCCAAGTAGCAATAAGAAACTAAGCACTTCCTTGTGGATTAAATTTATGTGTCATACTATTCAGACATACTCAACATTCTCAGGTTTCTTGGTTGTGAGATTTTAAGTTGCAGGCTTCTTTATCCTAAGGCAAAACAATCCAGTGGGGTTTCCTGCAGGCTTTTATTTTTGTACAATATGTCCAAATCATACGAAGCAGATAATAAACAACTCTCTCGAGACATACTTTTACTTTACTGCTCTTCACCCTTACACAAGATCAGGTGCAATGTTTCAGTTCTTCAGTGTTTTGTATCTTGACTATGCATTTACTACAGACCTGTCTAGAAAACTCCTCAGTTTATTATATAAGAAATAACCACTGCAAATAATATCTTCACTTTGGCACCTTCTGCAAGGAACTTATTTTATCCCAGGAGACTGGTTCAACTTGTGACATAACCATGTACTTTTACAGGGGTGAAAAGTACCTTCAGATTTGTTTCTTTAAGGGAACTTGATTAACCAACCAGGAGCAACTCAATTACTAAATATATATGGGGTTTTTTTGATTGAATTTTTAGGGTGTTGCAAAAAAGACATGATGAACTGATGTGTTCATCTAAATTTAAGACGATTATAAAAATCTAACTGTGGAACTGATTTTTTTATCACCCTGTGTTCTACATAATCAAGCCACAATGCTGAATGGGTCTTGAGCAAACTTCTAACTCAAGCTGACACAAGACTTGAATAAAACAACCCAGTCACATGCTCCAGTTTACAGTCACAGTATGATTCTGTTCCATTACACAGAACTTACATAGTTACATGTTTCGATGATTTACCTTAGATATTTTACCTGAGCAAAAGCAATGACTCCATAGGCGTTGTCATTGGAAGGAATAATTATGTTAACAAAGCCATGAGCACCAATCTCCGCACCTCCCTTAGGGTTCTTCAACCACACTTTGAAGCATTCCTCCTCCTCTGGGATGGTGTCATCCAGGATGTTGACTGCTATCACAGCTTCCATGTCCGCAGGCTCAAATATCAATTCACCTGAACTAGCATAAAAACGCACACATCAAATAATTATAAGCTGAGGATAGCTGATTAATGGAGTTTGAAAGCAGTGCTGTAAATTTAACAGGCGTTTCTGGAGCTGTGTCTACTGTTTGTACTCCTGAGCAAATCACAGAATCACAGAACATTAGAGATTGGAAGGGACCTCAAAGGATCGTCTAGTCCAATCCCCCTGCCAGAGCAGGATCACCTACACCAAGTCCCACAGGAACGGAACATATCCAGGTAGGTTTTAAACGTCTCCAAAGAAGGAGACTCCACAACCCCCTTGTGCATGTGGTTTAGAGGTTGTGAGTTGGCATTGTTCTTCCTTTTAAGTATACACAGATACACAGATCGTAAGGAGTTGGAAGGGATTTCCAGGGGTCATCAAGTGCAACAGTAATAGATAATGCAGCGAGCATAATAGGTAATAGAGTAACTGAAATGGGAATAATTCAGTTTATCACAAATAAAAGCTTTTAAAAAAATAGAGTCATAATTCAAGTCATTTATTTTCATGTTTAAAAGCCAGCTGTGAGGCTGTTTGACTTCAGACTATCTAAAGCCTACCTATGAAATACTCTCTGTGCTGTTAGCAGTACAGCATATGCACTGTCTTCTGTAATAAAATTGACATAACTGAAAAATAAATTCAAGAGCTGGGAGGAGGCTGTATAAAACAAACAAACAAAAAAACCTACCTAGGTATGAAATCTGACTGGTTGGAGATGGTGGTCAGCTCATAAATCTGGGACTTGGACTCTACAGACAGAGCAATCAAGCTCTTGCTGGAGTTGAGCGACCTTGCAGTAGCTGAAGTGGCATGATCCGCATATGGGGCTTCCAGCATCACAGAGAACTGATTCTCTTCTGAGTTCCAAGAGTACAACACTGTGTTTTCCTTACCAGAGAGGAGGATGTGAACTACATTCAGAAAGGAGGACACAGGGAAGTAGTTAGACATTCTCCTTGTAAAGCCATGAATGAATAGCACAATGGTAGCACGATGATCACAGTAACTTTTGAGGTCTAACACATAATAGAAAACAAGTCTTCACAATGATTTCTTAAATTCCAGCATTATCAGCTAGGATTTAAACACACATTGTCACTGCGTCTTACCTAAGCCTGAAGGAGGAATGAAAACATGGATGTCCCTTACACCGCTGACTGGAAGAGACTGAAAGTGTCTAAAGGTAGACTGCCCTGTCTCCCAGATGAAAATCTCAGAAGAATTTCCAAATTCTACAAAGAAGCAAAATGACAAAGCTTGAGTTATTTCACTGCCTGTTTAAATCGTGCACTGGCGACCATTCAAAACGCTGAGTTTAGCAGCTTTAATTACAAAGTGACATCAATTGTTATATTTTTCTTATTACTGGGAGCACAACTCTTACAGTGTGACTGATCTCCATGGGCTGATTCATCCACCAACACAATTTAAGGGCTTTTCTGCACACATTCGCATACAAGAACACTAAGATTGCTAGTAGACAGCAACCAATGGCCAAGAAAACTATGCACTGCATCATAAACTTTTCAACAGGTGTAGGGATGCAGTCATAAAACAATGCCTAAGATCACAGGATCACAGAACCTTAGGGATTGGAAGGGACCTCAAAAGATCATCCAGTCCGATCAACCCACAATTGCAATAGAAAATATGTACTTTGATAACCAATCTTCTCTGCTTATAATAGAGCTCTGAAAGCTTAGAGAGGGTGCAATCAGCAGCTAGATGAGTTGAGGTATTCTTTACTATTGTTCTTGGGAAAATATTTCATTACTTTTGTAAGTTATTTGAGAACAAACAGAACGGTGTTATTTTCTGAGGGATAAAACAGAGATCATAGAATCATCGAATCATTTAGGCTGGAAAAGAGCATCAAGATTGTTAGTTCCAACCACTAATCCAACTGTCCCAAGGCCACTGCTAAACCCTATCCCTGAGCTCCAGATCTCCATAACTTTGAAACATGGCCACGGATAGTGATTCAACCCTCTCCCTGAGCAGCCTATTCCAAGGACTGATGGCCCTTTCCAGGAAGTTTTTCCTTCATGGCCAACTAAATTTCCCCTAGTGCACCTTGAGACTATTTCTTCTTTCTGTTCTGTGTGAGGAGACCAACTTCACCTCTCTACAACCTTCCTTCAGGCTGTTGCAGACAGCAACAAGGTCTCCCTTCAGCCTCCTTTTCTCCAGATTAACCATCTCCAGCTCCCTCAGTGAATTGAACTCCAATCTAAACTCCTTTGCCCCAAAGGCTTTCACTACCAACCAGCCTGCACATTCTTAGAAAACTCAACGTTTGTCATCTGCTAAATACCTTCTGCAGCAATTAAATAGATATCAGATCCAGAAACCCAAGCCTCCATGTGTTTTATTTCTTTTGCTGGTAATTGATGAAGATCCATGAACTCATTATTCAACCACTGATACAAGAGCATGTTCTGGCTGGTGTTTGCCAAAGAAACTAATAGGTGTGTAATGCCTCCTCGAGGAAACAAGGCGACGTTCAGAGCCCTGTGAAGTGGCAGCTGATGGTGCAGCACAAAGAGATCTTTATTCCACTTGAAAACCTGAGGAAACATGAAACATTAATTTTCATTGTATATTCACAATACCCATCAAGAGAAGAGAAATTTTCATCCAACATGAAAAGCTTGGAAGACTTTAGGTGAATTTAATTCCTCATTTCCAAGGTGAACCCTAAATAAGGCAGAAGCATTGCCAGCAGCTACACCTGTTCTCCAGATGAATAGGTTCATGACTGCAAGCTATTTCTGTTCTTATAGGTGTTAAATGGGACAGATTTTAAAGCAGAAATATCACCAGCAGTACAATCAAACCCAATGCAAATTGTATGTTATTGTAGATAGTATCATTACACTTCACAGAATCACAGAAAATTGGAAGGGACCTCAAAAGATCATCCAGTCCAATCCCTCACCACTGCAGGATCACCTAGATCCAGTCACACAGGAACATATCCAGGTGGGTCTTAAACATCTCCAGAGAAGGAGACTCCACCACCTCCCTGGGCAGACCTTTCCAGTGCTCTATCACTCTCACTGTGAAGAACTTCCTTCTCATATTTATGTGGAACCTCCTCTGTTCCAGCTCACACCCACTGCCGCTTGCCCTATCATGAGATGCCACTGAGCAGAGCCTGGCTGCACCCTTCTGACACCCACCCTTCACATATTTATCAACATTAGTGAAGTCACTCCTCGGTCTCTTTTCTCTAAGCTCAAGAGACCCAACTCCCTCAGCTTAAACGTGTCCTGTAAATCCGTAATAGAAACACAAGTATTTTTTTTCAGAAATATATGGGGTTTTAATCATCTCATGGCATTTTAAACTCAAAACTAACCAAATTACTCACAGCATAGTCAGGGAAGACAAGTGTATTCTAACCTGGATGGAGCTGGAACTGGTTGTGTGACTCACAAAAATCAAGTAATCTTCTTCATCTACAGCAAAGTGTTTCACATGTCTGGTGTCCGGAATAGAGAGAGTCTGTATCTGCAAGGGAAATATGACAAAAATGTTGTTTAGGAGTCACTTAAACAGCTAACTTTATACATATGCACATATATTTTTTTAAAAAATGCAAAATTTAACATAAAAATAGTACAAATTTATTACATTTTTTAGACATCTCACAGACTCACACAGACTCACAGAACATTAGGGGTTGGAAGGGACCTCAAAAGTCTCCCTACATGTTGGGTTAATTCACAAAACTAATATAATCTATCCACATTTTTCAGAAAATACTATATGGCTTAAATACTCCACAACTCCTTTCCCCACACTCAGAATATAAATGTAAAAACCACAGCAGACAACCAGCTGTAAAAACTTACATCACTGGAGTCATGCAGAGTGTTAGTGTTCCAAACTTTCTGAGCACAGAGAGCTTTTCTCTAAAACAGGGCTGGAGAGCTTCTTGATGTCCTTTCCAACCCCATAATTTCATAATTTTGTGAGTCAACCAGATTTACCTTCATCAGTCTGCGTCCAGGCATGAATGCATACACGGTGCTGTTGGAAGCTCCCTCCGTGTCTCCTCCGTGAGTAATCACAAGGTAAGGGGAGGCATGGATTTCAAAAGACAGACAGCTCTTAGGATTCCACATATCGAAATGCTGAGAAAGAAATTAAGAAGTAAAACTGAGGCTTAGATTTGTTGTTGAGGAGCACGGTTGGTGTTTGCAAGCAAACCTTTACCTCAACAGGAACGAAGATTCCTCTCCACTGGTACAGAGTGGAAGATGTAGCAGGAGGTGCATGAAGCAGCACACCATACAGGGTTCCTCCGGAGGTGAAGAAGCACCAGCTAGACACTGACTCTTCCACAAAACTTTGCAAGACAGACAGGACGCTGATACTACCCCCTGAACACAGAAAGAAAATTCTTATGCTTGAGGTCTATTTCAATGCCATTTTCCTTACTTACAAAATCAAACCTAGCTGATGTTTCCTCCAAACAGTTGGTATAAGTGTATGTTCAGCACAAGAGGGAATGGCCTTCAATTGTGCCAGGAGATGTTCAGATTGGAAATTAAGGAGAATTTCTTCACTGGAAGGCTTATCAGCATTGGAAGAGGCTGCTCAGGAAGGAGGTGGAGTCACCAGCCCTGGAAGTGTTTAAAAAATGACTAGCTAGAGCACTTGAGTGAGATGTTGAGATGAAGACTGGACTTGATGATCCTGGAGGTCCTTTCCAGACATAACAATTCTATGATTCTACGATAATGTTTCAGTAGTTCATTAGGAGTCATTATCCAAATGTTCATGGCTCACAAGTGTAGGTGTGGTGCTGAGAGATGTAGTTTAGTGGTGACCTGGCAGTGCTGAGAAATTGTTTGGACTTGATGTTCTTAAAGTTCACTTTCAACTAAAGAGATGTTGTGATTCTGTAAATGCATGGAAATTTTACAGAAATGCAGTACTGGAGATGTAATGAGAGTTAACAGAAATGTGTTTGCCACTACTACAAATGAATATGGAAGATGCATAGGCAGCTAGATTCAGAATTAAAATGATGGCAAAGCGGTGGATGTGGTCTACCTTGACTTCAGTAAGGCATTTGACACAGTCTAATACAGCATCCTCACAGCCAGACTGAGGCAGTGTGGACTGGATGATCGGGTACTGAGGTGGATCATGAACTGGCTGCAGGACAGAAGCCAAAGACTGGTGGTCAGTGGGGCAGAGTCTAGTTAAGTTGAAGGCCTGTATCTAGTGGAGTGCCCCAAGGGTCGCTGTTGGGACCAGTGCTGTTCAATCGATGACTTGGATGAGGGAATACGGTGCACTGTCAGCAAGTCTGCTGATGACACAAAGCTGGGTGGTGTTGTCGACACCCCAGCAGGCTGTGCTGCTATTCAGCAAGACCTGGACAGGCTGGAGAGCTGGGCAGAGAGAAATTTAATGAAGTATAACACGGGTAAATGTAGAGTCTGGCACCTGGGCAAGAACAACCCCAGGTACCAGTATAGGTTGGGGACTGACCTGTTGGAGAGCAGTGGCAGAGAAAGGGACCTGGGAGTCCTGGTGGACAGCAGGATGACTAGGAGCCAGTAGTGTGCTCTTGTGGCCAAGAGGACCAACAGCATCCTGAGATGGATTAGAAAGGGAGTGTTTACCAGATCAAGAGAGGATCTTCTCCTCCTCTACTCTGCACTGGTGAGACCACATCTCGAGTATTGTGTCCAGTGCTGGGCCCCTCAGTTCAAGGGGGAGGTGGAGCTGCTGGAGGGAGTCCAGCATAGAGCAATGAGGATGATGAAGGAAGTGGAGCACCTCCCTTATGAGGACAGGTTGAGGGAGCTGGGTCTCTTTAGCTTGGATGAGACTGAGGGGTGACCTCATTAATGTCTATAGATATGTGAAGGGTGGGTGTCAGGAGGGTGTAGCCAGGCTCTGCTCACTGGCAGATAGGACAAAGTGCAATGGATGTGAGCTGGAACACAGGAGGTTCCACATCAATCTGAGAAGGAACTTATTCACAGTGAGGGTGATGGAGCACTGGAACAAGCTGCTCAGGGGGTTTGTGGAGTCTCCTTCTCTAAAGACATTTAAAACCTGCCTGGATGTGTTCCTGTGTGACTTGGTCTGGGTGATCCTGCTGTGGCAGGGGGATTGGACTAGATGATCTCTAGAGGTCCCTTCCAATCCCTAACGTTCTGTGATTCCATAAATGGGGGCTGCAGAGATAAACACTCTCTAGCCCCCACAGAGAGCTTGTAGTTCAACGTAACTCAGTTTGTTTTGCCTTAATTGATACGTTTTTAAATAATAACAAGATTTTTGTAAGCATTTTGAAGTCACTTTAAATCATCCTGAGATCCTCTGCCATTTGTCATCGCAGCAGCCTTACGAGAGCGCTGCCTCTGCAGCTAACAATGTACATTCACGTTCCCATCCTCTCTTTTACAGGGATTGTTTTACGTTCACCAGCAATGGTTTAAGTGAAGGATAACAGGGCAAGGACTCTCACCTTGATCTGGGTTTATATGATGCCTAACAAAGCAAGACCTTGATCCACAGCTAAGCCCATGAAATAGTTCTACTGCTAATGCCAGCTCGTCATGTACCTTCACGCTGTCCACTCGCCTGATTCAGTTGTGACCTTCAGAAATTCTTTATCACCTCTTCTGGACACGGGAGTGATGTTAGCTATAAATTTTATCACCTTGCTTGTCCATCTTTTCTTTCTGCATCACTCTTTATCACAGAATCACAGACCGTTAGGGATTGGAAGGGACCTCGAAAGATCATCCAGTCCAATCCCACTGCCAGAGCAGGATCCCCTAGATCCAGCCGCACAGGAACATGGCCAGGTGGGTTTTAAACATCTCTAGAGAAGGAGACTCCACAACCGCCCTGGGCAGCCCCTTCCAGGGCTCTTTATTCTCTTTGTTGCATCTGTCTACTGACCGTAGATGTTAAGGCGTTCTGGACATGAGTGCTCCCTCATCACCTGTGTGGTCTAACATGATGCTCATTCTTCCAAAAATAAATACAAATTAATAGCATCTCATCACATGAACCATCCCGCTGAAGTTAAGGGAGCTCCTGGTGGGAAAACGCACAAAATAAATAACCGTAGTGGAATCTGTCCCTAAGAGTTTGTCTTAATTAAAAGTTTAACGACATGCATTAATAATTTACAACCAAAGGAGGTTATGAGTGTGTAATGTTTAATAACAGGAATGCAAAGAGGTTGGTGTTTAGTTTCTAGAAGCCGCGTGAATGCTCAGAGAGCGAATTTAGAAGTAACTCTGGCTGTGTGGTTTGGTCTGTAATTAAGATTTGATTAATCCCTAAAGCTCAGTTTAACTTAGATTACACCTATATTGGTTTGAGTTTCTTTACAGTTACACTCCTCATGCAGCCAACTTACCCGCTGTAACGGGTTGAAAACTAAGAAACTGCTTTGCTCCCAGGTTTTAAGGGGAAAGGAAACCAAAGCAGTCAGGTCTCAGTGAGATCTCGGA
>JAOXOE010000874.1:32315733-32332416 GCA_028565055.1 Phoeniculus purpureus
GGCAACTCAACCACCTCCCTGGGAAGCCCATTCCAGTGCCTGACCACCCTTCCTGTGAAAAAATTCTTCCTAATATCTAGTCTAAACCTCCCCTGTTGTAACTTGAACCCATTCCCTCTTGTTCTATCACTAATGCTTGTGAGAAGAGACCAGCACCAACCTGTCCACAACGTCCTTTTAGGTAGTTATACTGAGTGATGAGGTCTCCTCTCAACCTCCCCTTGACGATCCACTCCCTATCACTGAATGACACCGAGCAGAGCCTGGTTGCACTCAGTAGCAATTTTGTAATTACTTTCAATGAAATCCTAAGGACGCTCAACAAAACCAAACAAATCACTTAAAGTGATGACACAATAGATCTAAAGATCAGTAGTACCTTGATATTTGGTCTTCATCAATGATAACAGTCTGAGCGAACATAATACTGTTGATGGAGAGCACTCCATGGGGTTTATCATTCGGTTGGATGGTGACATGAACTGCAGACGGATTAACCAACACAGCATCTCCCTGCAAAGTGTCCTTGAGAAGGATAATCTGGAAGGTCTCAGCAATTTCTGGTATGGCATCATCAATGATCTTAAATTTCAAATACGTTTCATAAACTAGAGGTGGGAAAACAATAGTTGTATTTGGCTGTAGATCTAGGAAGTCTACATTAAGCTGTGCGTGTGCTGTTGAATCCCCAGTTATGATGGCGTAGCTGACAGACACTTCATGGTCATCGGGTCCAATTAATTTTCCAGTGACATCCTTACCACGAACCACTGGAATCGTTACTACTCCAACTTCCTCAGGCACCATGTAAACACTCTGGACAAAACGCACTGGGCTGTCATTTTTCTTGATAATAATCTGAACGGAATTTTTTGTGCTGTTGATTTCAGCCCCTCCTTCCACACTTCTCAGATAAACAACAAACAATTCATCATTTTCAGGTATCTGGAAAAATAATATTGGCCCATGAGTGCAAACTTCAAATAGACAGAGAACGCTCATATCGAGAAGTAGTTTTTTATATATTTCACAGAAAAGGGGAAATAATACAAACTTGGGTGTACCTTTCATACTGAAATAAACAGGAGGGAAGACTTAACTTTGGTTAAAAATCCTTTCTTGATATTGAAATTTTTCATTTTCAAAAAACCCCACATTTCTGTGTTCTGGTAATGTTGAAAAAGGGTGGAAAACCAAACAAAAGCAAAACTAGGCAAGAATTAGAAAAATTGGGTTGAACTTGAGACTAAACTCTACTTATGGAAGTCATCTCTCTTTGGAAACAAATATTCCTCTGAGTTATTTAGATCTACACCTTGATTTTCTGATATTGATACTGATTCATTCATGTACATCTGAGGGAATACAGGATCAGCCTATGGACACAGCCCACTTTGGCCCAACATTCCTAATCAACTGAAAAAGGAACGCTTCTTACATTCAGACACATCCCCAGAGAACATTCCCCTCTTAAAAAAAGTGGTTTCTGATGTTTTTGCCCAGGGTCGTGGTTGAGTTAAAAAGATGTTTAGATGTAGTGTTGGGGAATGTAGAGTAGGATTGACGGTTGGACTTGATGATCCCAAGGGTCTTTTCCAACCTGAATGATTAGCAATTAATTAAACTTTGGCATTTCTATCAAATATCTGCTTGCAATTACTTTTCAATTTTAGCTATTTATTCTCCAGTATCTGATGCAGCAGAAGAAAAAGGTTAGCTTATAAACCACAAATTCCAGAACTTAAGAGTGTGATTTTTGCTCTATATGGCTATTTTTTCCTCACCAAATATTGATTCACTAAATCTGTATAACTGAATAATACCAGCATTTTATTAATCCATATGGCCAAAATGTAAATCTTTAAAAATTACTGATGATCTTTGAACCTCATCCTCACTGCAAACTCCTGAAAATTAGTAGTATTTGCATCTGTGAGGAATTCCAGGACAAAAACACCTACCTATTGGTACTGGTAACTCTCTGTTATAAAGTTGACAACTCCTTTTCCTGCATTTTTATTTACCTAACTAAAAGTTCTGAAAGCCCTGCTACCCAATATTTCTTCTCTTTCACACTCACTTGTTAATTGGCCACCCTCAGATCCTTTTCTGGGGCTAAAAGAGTGGGCAGGCAACTGCTTTTAGAGCTGATGCCAATTCTGTCCCTTGTTTGGCGTGCGGCACTTAGACTTGCATAATGCTGGTGACTGATGCTGGTTTTTTTTTATCTACATGGGATCTTGAAGGTCTCAGTCACCTTCCTCTTGTACTGAAATACAACACAGTTATTTTACCTTATTAGAACAGTCGCTCATTTACATTTTGTTTAGCTAACTAATTAATATGCAATAAAAGAACACATTTAAAGGACCGTCTAAATGTGTCCACAAGTGTAGTTGTAGTTTGCGTCTTAGCATGAGACATTCTGGAGTTCCTAATGGATTCTTGATTGAACAATAAGAATCCCAAACTTCAAAGACAACAGTATAAAGGACTTCCAGTGCTGCCTCGCCTCTTCATTTTCTCCCAACAAAGTTTCCATTATTCCTCACTAAAAAAAAAGGAAATGTGTAGAATAAAATTGCTATAAATGCCAGTGCAGTGGAGATCAGTTCTGCAGTCCTCTCATTTCTGTAGGAAAAGGGTTGCCCAATTAAGGCATATAATGGCAGTGTCTTAATAATAGACGTATCAGTACAGATGCGGAAAACCATCTTCTATAACTAACAGAAGGATGAAAAAAGTTGCTTTAAAGTTATGAAACAGGTATTTTTTCCTACTAACTTTTTTCTTCTGAATTTCCTTAGTGAGGTGCCTCTTTGGAGCCTCTATTTTGCCTCTAATCCCCTTTAAAAATAATAGCAAGAAACCCCACAAACCCAAAACAGAAAAACATAAGAAAAATGAAAATCGCAATTTGAAAAGTAGAAGAACATATCTTATTTACTCTGAAATAGAAAGGGTCACTATCTATAACATTTTTTTCTTTCAAAGACCAATCTAAAAATAGAGATTTTTGTTATGGCCTAATGTTCATGGTCTTCTGAACATTGTCTCTGTTTCTTTTAGGAATCTTATGTGCTTTTAGTATTTTAAAAAATACGTTTGTGCCTTGAAACACATGAATATAAAAACACATGAGTTTATTCCATCTATTTTTTTCCCTATGAATATTCAATGTACTGTATCATTTCTGTAGTTGACAAATACAACACATCGTCTCCTCATGTGAGTGACAGACAACCAAGTTAGAGAAGAATTCTTATTGTTAGCTGGATGCTGTTAACTGGAATCTTATTGCTAACTGAAGAGGAGCTGCACAGGCATCACTGAGGATACAGCAAAAAATGGCATCATGTAAGCAACATTAGATTAGTTTCCTTACGATAAACAATTAATATAGAGTCAAAATGGTTAAAAGATTTAAAAATGCCTTCATTTGGAAACATACCCTGAACCCGTAAAGCAGATATTTAAGGAAAAGCAAAGCACATTCAAAATGAAAGGAAAAAAGGTAAACATGGGAACGACAGTCTGGTAGATGGCCTTTATCTAGTTCAAGAACATCGTCTTTGGCCATACAACAAGGACCTCAGAAGAAAAGCCCAATTATTATTATTATTCTGTGCTGATTATTATACAGAATCATAGAATAGTATAGGTTGGAAAAGACCTTTAAGATGATTGAGTCCAAACATTAACCCAGCCGCCCCAAGTTCAACTCCTTGGGATCTACACATCTACTACAGTAGGACCTACCAGGGTCTAGTCAGAATGGTCATTAAGTTCAGAAAGTAAAAATATTCACTTATTAGAACTACAAAACTAGCATTAGAATGAGTAAAAATAGCCTACAGACCCCAAATTTAACATAATTTTAAGTGATGGTAGTAGGAGCACTTTAAAATAAAACAATTATTTCTGTAACTTATTACTTAAAGTCTCTTCAAAATAACAGTTAATCCTCTACATATCCAAACCACAAATTAACTCAGCTTGTTCTTACCTGATCATCAAGCACTGTCAAATTATAAATCAGCACTGATCTGCCAGGGTTAAATGTAATATTTCCCCTAGCTGGACTTAAGTCTTCTTCAGCTGGATTTGGTCCATCATCTATCTGCAAAGAGTTGATTTTTACATTTAGAAATATATAACAACAAATACAAGTCTAGAACAAAACTCAGTATCCATACATCAACTCGGTCATCTGTTCATATGTAGCTGTGAAAATCTGCTGTATTTTCACAGAATCACAGGGATTGGAAGTGACCTTGGAAGATCATCCAGTACAATCCCCCTGCCACAGCAGGATCACCTAGACCAAGTTGCACAGGAACACATCCAGATGGGTTTTAAATGTCTCCAGACAAGGAGACTCCACAACCCCCTGGGCAGCCCCTTCCAGTGCTCCATCACCCTCACTGTGAAGAAGTTCCTTCTGATATTTATACGGAACCTCCTCTGTTCCAGCTCACACCCATTGCCCCTTGTCCTATCACTAGATGACATCGAGAAGAACCTGGCTCCATCCTCCTGACACCCACTCCTCACATATTTGTAGACATTAATGAGGTTACCCCTCAGTCTCCTCCAAGCTAAAGACATCCAGCTGCCCCAGCTTTTCCTCAAAAGGGAAGTGTTCCACTTCCTTCACCATCCTTGTTGCTTTACACTGGACTCCCTCCAGCAGTTCTATTTCAGTTTAAATATTTTGGACTAAATCCTACGGCAAAATAATAGCAGATTCTTATTTTGTGTCCAGAATAGAAAATAAGTAAATTTTTCCTTATTTTGTATTCCGACTTCAGATATTAGGGAAATTACTGTTAATACTGAAACCTAAAAGACCAGAGAACCCTCGGAGGCAGCTCGTTGTGGGTGTTTTTATAAAACCTTGTAAATTTTTTCAATATTTGTACAAAAACTTAGTGCAAAATCTTACTGCAAAACGTACTGGATTAATTTTGCAGATTGCAAATTTTTGTTAAAAATTCAAACCAAACAGATTTGCAGTAAACATCACTCTCATTCTGTATGTCAAGTACACTTGTAGCTATTGAATCTGCAATAAAATCCAGTGGACATCTCCTGAGATTATGAAACGTCACGATTAAACCCCTGATGATGTACAAACCCAAACAGCTGATAAAGAGATCTCCACAGGAATTTATGTGTAGTTTAAACCGACATATTAGAATCAAAGCTAGCTAAGGAAAAAAAACCCAAACAAACCACACAAAAACAAAACAGAAACCCAGTATCTCTATCACAATAAAATCAAGTATGTAAATGAAAACATAATATTAAACACAAGCGGTTATTCTGAAGGGTTTACGTTTCTAGGAATGCAAACTCCATCATTACAGATAATTTCACTAAATTCTGAGCTCTCGTATTTACACACTCAAAACTTAGGCACAGATGCCAAAGACTGAAATATTTATTTGTAAAACATAGATAAATTGTGGTTAAATAATAAACCAGACCTTCCTCAGAGACTTAATACACATTGTTTTCTAGCAACGGTAATAAACGCTGCCCCAAATATTCTCCTGAAGTTTTCTCTATGGCAGAGAATACTCAAGTTTTTCTAACATCTCTTAATTTTTCCTCAAGTTGAACACGCACATAATTATTTATGTTTTTCCCAGTGGGCAGACAGAAAGAGATTTTAAAAACTGAGACAGGTAATTTGCGCCTCTTTCCCCTCTTACAAGCACGTTGATAGGCTTCGGTTATAGCCTCACTGCTTCACCCAACAGACCCAAGCATGAAGACTCACCTCAAAAGTTACGATGACCGTCCCGTAGGTTCCCCTCTCCCTAATTAGAGTGAGAGGCACAAATTCATTTCTGCCCCTGGGCTCATTCACTGTGATTAAGGCAGACTAATGAGGAAGGAAAGGGACAGGCAATCAGGCACAGATCAAACATCACAGCAGAGGGAAGAAACTGTTACCATAGAAATACCAAACTCCCACAGACAAGTTAATCCAATCTGCAAGCCAGTCCACTGATGCCATACATTTCCTAGCAACCAATTAGTTCAGCTAATAAACAGCTTGAAAGATTCCAGATAAAATAAAATTATCCTAAGTTACGCAAATAGAGCGGTTTGGGTTTCTCGGTAAATTAACGTAGTTGATGGACGCGGAGCTCTGGCAAATCGCTGGTATTTATAGCGGATCCTGAACCTGTCAAAAATAGGTTTTCTCCATTAAAAGTAAATTAGGAGAAAAACAGCTATAAATAGACTGTCTATCAAGCTGCTGTAGCTGAAAGATGTCAGAGAATTACACCAATTGAGGGAGCAGCATGGCTGCGTACCACGGTGCTAAAAATGTCTCATGTTCTTGTGTTTTTCCAGGGAAGTCCTCTACAAGGATTATGTTGCCATAATGCTGGCAGTAAGGAAAGTTCCTCTTTCTATTAACAACATCCCTGTGTTATTGGAAACAGCCTCTATACCAACACCCTGACTGCAGAAGACATTGTACCATGCACATATCATGATGCTGTTCCCTCAGCTGGAGAGTTCAGGACAAAATCACTCACTAACGATGTTAAATATACTTGTTCTTGGAGATTTACAAATCACATCTTTACCTTTCCTGTGGTAGTACTAGTCACATCTTCCCTGCTGTATTTAGAACTTCATAAAATCACAGAATAACAGACTGGTTTGGGTTGGAAGTGACCTCAGAGATCATCTAGTTTCAACACCTTGCCATGGGCAGTGACACCTCTCACCAGACCAGGTTGCCCAGAACCCCATCCAACCTGGCCTTGAACACTTCCAGGGATAACAGAGTAGCCACAACCTCCCTGGGCTACCTGGGAGCCTCAGCGCCCTCACAGGGAGGAATTTCTGCCTGAGATATCTAAATCTCTCATCTTTTAGCTTGAAACCCTCTCACTTGTCCTACCACTACAGTTCCCTCTCCAGCTTTCCCTTCAGATACTGGAAGGCTGCTTTGATGTCCCTTTGGAGCCTTCTCTTCACTTATACATGAAGGGTAATCAGACTGAATAACTTTTGGGGGGTTTTATGTTTAAGATTAGCAACGCAGAAATTCATCCAAGTCTGAGGGTCTCAGGTCTCAACAGCTAAGAGCACATATCAGTACTAAAGCTGTAGATATTATGAATGACATATGTATGCATGAACTATCTGCAGGGATGCCTTCAAAGATGTAACTTAGACTCTGTTTTCAAGGGATTCAGTTGAATAACTAACCATCACCTTGGGCAATTTCACCTTTATGCTCTCTAAAATGTCCACACACACCAAATAAAAAGCCATACCATGTTAAACGAAATTATTCCAAAGGCATTGTCGTTTGATAGGATTGTTACTGTGACAGAATTGGGTGAGCCAAGCTTGATCCTTGGAGATGGTTTCTACAGTTAACAAAACAAAATAAGATGTTAAATACAGCAATGGAAAAATAAAAATACCTCCCACACCTTTATTTTATCTTTTAAAAGCAAAATGTTGGCTTATAAGGAACTGCAGGATCATTCAGGTTGGAAAAGACCCTTCGGATTATTGAGTCCAACCATCAACCCTACTATAACACTACAATGAAAATTATTTAAAGCAACAGAACGCAGCTCAATAATTTTGAGATATTCAGGAAACACACTGTACAATAAACTGCTCGAAATAAACTTTGCAAAGGATTAATCATAGCTGAGAAATCTATAACCACAGCAGTCGGGAAGAAGGTGTGAAGCATGTAGCACTGACAGGGACTACAGAGTTGGTCTTTTTGTTCTCTAACACTTGTTTCAAAGTGAGAATTTTAAGGTCTTCTACTCAGATATTGGCTACAGAAAACAAACCTTTGCAGTGCTGTTAAAATGAGCTTCTTTACACATCAAAGGAAGAAGTAAAGGAAAAATATGAATTCTCATATTCGCTGCAAACTTACAATCACAGAATGGCCGAGGTTGGAAGGGACCTTAAAGATCTTCTAGTTCCAACCCCACTCCACTAGAGCAAGTTACTCAGGACTCCAGCCAACCTAGCCTTCAACACTGCCAGGGATGGAGCGGCTGCCACTGCCTTGGGCAACCTGTTCCAGCATCTCAGCACCCTCACAGCAAAGAATTTGTTCCTCATACCCAGCCTCAGTCTCCCTTCTTCAAGTCTGTAACTCTTTCTTCTTGTCCTCTTGCTATCACCTGTGTCAAAAACACTTCCCATCTTTCTTGTATCCTCCTTGAGAGATTCCTTCTATCAGGAAAGCTGCTTGCAAGTCACCTGGGAGCCTCCTCTTCTCCAGCTTGAACAACCCCAACTTGCTCAGCCTGTCCTCACACAGGAGATGCTCCAGCCCTCTGGTCATTGGAGCTGCTCTCCTCTTGACATGTTCCAGGAGCTCTGGGTCCTTCTGATGCTGGGGACTCCAGAAATGGACACAGGACTCTAGATGTGGTCTCACCAGTGCAGAGTAGAGGGGGAGAATCACCTCCCTTGAGCTCCCCTAATATGTGTAATCAGTTGGCAATAAAACTTAAAATTTATCTTTACTGAACTGACTAGATAACTACCTGGTTGTGTAGTTACCTAAAAAAGTAGATGTGATCCCCTGCCTTGTAGTGTGACTCCTGTGAGACAGAACAATTTAAAGAGGATTATTGATAAGCATTTGATTTATTTATTTATTGTCTTAGACCAATGTTTTTTATCCTGTGCTTTTGGAGAATAGAAATCACCCTCTTCCTTTTGCTACTTCTCCCTCTATTTTAGTTACAGTCTATGTAGGAAAGGCAGAGAGTCTTCACAATCCAACTCATCTGGGCTCTAGAGCAAATTCAAATGTCCCCAGCTGAATGCAGTGCTCACTGCAGTTTCACACCATGTCTACACCACACAATCACACCACACAAAGTCATCTGTGAGAATGAAAAGCCTTCTGAGGAGCAGTAAATACATTGCCCACTGTTTCCCAGGGAGCAGATAAACTAAAAGAATTAGGACTTACTAGTAGCGTCAAGTGAAAGGTGAATGTCTCATCAGCCTCTGGAAGATCATCATCACAGACAGATATATATACGGTTCGGTTTGTTTCTGTGTCGGGTATAAACGCAGCTGCATATGTGTCAAAGAAGTCTCCTGTGTTTTCTCCATCAATCTGCAATAAGCACACAACTGAAATCCATCTGCTTCTTTGCTCACTGTCTTCTATAACTTTATTATTTAGCAGACTTCATAAACCCTTCTTTACACATAAATATTCCTATATTTTCCCCCGCTATCGTACAGTTAATTTCTGGGTAGAAGATGTAGATAATGACCCCAAACCAAGTAAGACAAGGCAAACACAAGACTTCATTCAGTGATAAATTAATATCAATAAAACCATTTATAATCTTCTTCCTTGCAACTAGATATGTTTTGCATAAAACACCTTATGACTGGTTTTTAAATGGAAAAAGCTATTCCTAGCACAGATCTGTGTACCTCATCCTGCTCCACCTGAAGGTGTAACTGTGCTCTACTTTCCCATCTCACTTCAGGGACTAGAAGGAGCCTAGAGTTTAATCTAGATTAACATCTTCCTCCACTTCTACTCTGCCCTGGTGAGACCAAATCTGGAAGATTGTGTCCCGTTCTGGGCCCCTCAGTTCAAGAAGGGCACAGAGCTGCCAAAGAGAGCACAGAGACACAAAGATGATGAAGGGAGTGGAACATCTCCCTGATGAGGAAAGGCTGAGGGAGCTGGGTCTCCTGAGCTTGGGAAAAAGGAGCCTGAGGGGTGACCCCATTAACGTTCATAAATATGGAAAGGGCAGGTGTTAAGAGGATGGAGCCAGGCTCTACTCAGGGGTGCTCAATGATAGGAGTCTGTGATTCTGTGGTTCTGATTGTTAAAGCTGGACAGATTAATTCTTCCCTATTGAACAGCCCAGCTCTCACTTCAGTCAACAAAAGCAAATCCCACTGATTTTGATGTAAGTGAGGTGGTTAAAGGAGAGATTCCAAAGGCAGTAGGGTCAAGGCAGCAAAGGGTTTAGGTTAAGTTTTCACTGGAAGCTAATACTAAATGGAGAGAAGAAACTGAACCAGCAAGCTGCCATATCTCAAATGACCAGACTTCCAGTCACTAAATGCTTGAATAAATCATAGTGAAAAAGGCTATTTATCATCTGATAACTGTGAAATTAGATGTTCAGTGAGGAAACAAAGCATGGAAAGTGTTTTTGCAGCTAACACCAATAATGGGACATAATAGCAACTACATTTTATTCATCTGAGTCAACATTAGACTTTACAAAAAGCTCCTAAAATAACAAGGCTATAAATATTTTCTTGAAAGAATGCTCAAAATACACAGAATCACAGAACATTAGGGATTAGAAGAGACCTCGAAACACCATCCAGTCCAATCCCCCTACCAGAGCAGGATCATCTAGATCCAGTAACACAGGAACAAGTCCAGGTGGGTTTTAACCGTCTCCAGAGAAGAAGACTCCACAACCTCCCTGGGAAGCCCCTTCCAGTGCTCCATCACCCTCACTGGCAAGAAGTTCTTTCTCACATTGATGTAGAACCTCCTCTGCTCTAGCCTATACCAGCCTTATCATTAGATGTCACTGAGTAGAGCCTGGCTCCATCCTCCTGAAACCCATCCTTTCAGATCTATAAACATTAATGGGGTCACCCCTCACTCTCCATTTCTCCAAGCTAAAGAGACCCAGCTCCCTCAGCCTTTCCTCATCAAGAAGATATTTCACTTCCTTCACCACCTCTGTGGCTCTACGCTAGACTTTCTTCAGCAGCTCGGTGTCGTTTGGGAACTGAGGTGACAAGAACTGAACACACTGTTCCAGATGTGGTCTCACCAGGGCAAAGTAGAGCAGGAAGAGAATGTCTCTTGATCTGCTAACCACCCTCTACACAAATTTTGGAATTTCAAGTCCTTAATGGAAAGCTAAGTTACTGCACCTGCTGCACCCACAAAGAGCACTAGTTTCAAAGTGCAATCACAATTTCACAAGGTTTTCTCCTCAGATGTTGAGAACATGCATGTCCTCTGGCACTCTGCTGTGTACTCGCACTACAAAGCATCCTACTCCACACAGCACATGCTAAGGGGTTTAAAGTTTTATGTCAGATCACGGTTAATAAAAGCCAACAAATAAAAGGAGTGCTGTAAAAGGACTAACTCTGATCTCAAAATGGACTGAAAACAGAATCATTTTAAACATTCACATGGAAATCAGACTCAAGCAGTGGAGTAGTAAATGAACTGTAGATTCCGCAGCAATCTGGAAGAGGAAATATTGTTATATACCCACATTTTCAATGTGAGCTCATATCCACACTGAAAACCAAACAAGCATATCAGTTTGGATTTCTGCTGGAGCAGGAGGAGCTGGCATCTTGAGGAGAAGCCAGCAGATATCTACCCAGTTACAAACAGAGATGCTTCTTGAAGGAGAAGCACCGTCGCGGTGAAACACCATCCCTCATTTACGCTGTCTCGACAAAAAACAGGCAACATTCAAAACTCCAGAACATTATTAACGTTTGCTGAGAACACAAATGGCACCATTTCTTACCGACACGATTGCTGTGATGTTAGCAGGTTTCCCCGTCCTTTCAATCACAAGACGTATGACAGTGGTGCTTGTTTCATTAACTACAAACTCCGTTTGTCCACTGAACCTCACTTCTGTTTCTCCAGATGTGACATGAACAAGTAACGCTAAAAGCAAATAAACTAATAAAGAAGCAGAGGGCATCCCTATGGAAAAAGAAAAGATTATTTAAAAATCAATTTTGAATCTAAAATACACTCCTGGTTGACCTGACCAATCCAGTCAACACTTCAAATACTGTGACTGTCTCCAGCATGAGAACTGAGATCAAAACACACAGAGGTCATGGATATAATCAAATCAGATAAGGTAATTATCATCTGTGTCTAACTACATTTTCATAATTTTCATCTGGCGATTTTCTGGACAGTATTTATCAAATTCATTCAAATGGAAGAATAAGCAATTTAAGAAAAAAATGATGGCATCACCACAAAAGTTTTCATTTCCAGCCTACACACAATTAACTCAAACAATACTATTTATATATTTTATGTATAATTATTAGGTTGACAATTCTACTTTCTTTGCTCTCTTGATTCTCTGTAGAAATAAACACGAATCGACAGGAAGGGTGAAAGGTTGAATGTTTGCAGTCACGTAACTCACTATCTTGTGAGCCTCTTGAGAGGCTCATAAGTGGGCTGTGCAAACTGCATGGAGCTCAACAAGGGCAAGTACAAGGGTCTGCACCTGGGTCGAGGCACTTTGATGCATGAATACAGATTGGGAGGAGAAAGGATTGAGAACAGCCCTGAGGAGAAGGACTTGGGGGTGGGGGTGAAGCAGAGGTTGAACAGGAGCCATCATTGTGTGAAACAGCCCAGAATGCCAACTGTGTTCTGGACTGCAGCAAAAGAAGCAGTGACAATTGGTCAAGGGAGGTGATTGTCCCCCTCTGCTCTGCACTCATGAGACTCCACTTGGGGTCCCATGTCCAGTTCTGGGATTCCCAACAACAGAAGCACATAGAGCTTCTGGAACTGTGTCCAGAGGAGACCAACTCAAATGATGAGAGGGCTGGTGCACCTTCCTTGTGAGGACAGGCTGAGTGAGTTGGGACGTTCAGCCTGGAGAAGACAAGGCTCCCAGGTGACCTCCTAGCAGCTTTCCAATCTCTGAAAGGGGCTACAGGAAAGCTGAAGGAGGGCTTTTGACATGGGTCATAGTGAGAGGACAAGAGGAAAGGGTTCCAGACTTGAAGAGGAGAGATTGAGATTGGACATGAGGAACAACTTCTTTGCTTTTGAGGGTGCTGACATGCTGGAACAAGTTGCCCAAGGCAGTGGTGGCTGCCTCATCCCTGGCAGTGTTGAAGGCCAGCTTGGCCAGGGCCCTGAGTAACCTGCTCTTGTGAAGGTGTCCCTGACTGTGCAGAGGAGTTAGGACTAGATGATCTTTAAGGTCCCTTCCAACCCTGGCCACTCTGTGACTCTACGATCTCACACACCACGAAATGTTAGTAAACATTTGCATATTTGAGTTTCTTTTCACTTCTTCTCCTACCTCATGATTCTTTCACATGTTATTGTCACAGAGCAACACTGTGTCTCATTTCAATGCCATTGTGACCTTTCTTTGTATTTGTTTGTGCACTCAATATCTAGTTTTCTGTTAAGATCAGACAACTACAACGGAAGTGGTTTATTGGTCCTGCATCCAAGTCTAGAAACATAATGTAAGATGTAAGTTTGGCTTCCAGTGAAACAATCAGGTGCTGATACTGTGGAAGATGCATTTTTAAGAGGCTTTGGCAAAACAAATAGGAAACAGCTGATCAGAACTGAGTACTTGGGTGCTATATGGAGCCAATTTCTCTCATCAAGGTTTGAGCGATTTCTGAACAAACCAGGAGAACAAAACTTTGCTCTAAACACCAACAAATGCTGCAGGATGGAACGAGCTCTTTCACTTAGCTTCTCTTGACCTGCAGTCAATATTATTTAATATTACTTTATAAAATTTATGTATGAAAGATACAAACAATATTTGTGTAATTATGCATGGAAATAAAATGTCATAGAATCACAGAATGTTAGGGATTGGAAAGGATCATCTAGTCCAATACACACACACACACACACATAGAGGGATTCCCTAGACCAAGTCGCAAAGGAACACATCCAGGCAGGTTTTAAACATCTCTAGAGAGGGAGACTCCACAATCCCCCCAGGCAGCTCCTGCCAGTGCTCTGTCACCCTCATCATGAAGAATTTCATTCTCTTATTTATGTGGAATCTTCTATGTTCCAGCTCACAAACATGGCCCCATTTTCCTATCATTGGTGCCCCTGAGCAGAGCCTGGATTCATCCTCCTGACACCCACCCTTCACATATTTATCAACATTAATGGGGTCACCCCTCAGGCTCCATCTTTCCAAGCTGAAGAGACCCAGCTCCCTCAGCCTTTTCTCATCAGGGAGGTGTTCCACTCCCTTCATCATCTCTGTGGCTCTGTGCTGAACTCTGTCAAGCAGCTCTGTGTCCTTCTTGAACTGAAGGCCCTAGAACTGGACCACAAGCTTCCAGATGTAGTCTCACAGAGCAGAGAGGAAGGGGAGGAGAACTTCTCTCCATCTACTAACCACCTCCATTCTGATCCACCCCAGGATGCCATTGTCCTTCTTCACCACAAGGGACCATTGTTGGCTCATGGTCATTCCTGCTGGCCACCAGGACCCCAGGTCCCTTTCTCCTACACTGCTCTCCAACAGGTCAGTTCCCACCCTATCGTGGTACCTGAGGTTGTTCTTGCCCAGATGCCAGACTCTGTACTGCTTTTGTTATACTTCATTCAGTGTGTGCCTGCCCAACTCTCCAGCCTGTCTAGGTCTCACTGAATGGCAGCACAGCCTGCTGGAGCGTCGGCAACACCATCTAGCTCTGTGTCATCAGCAAACTTGCTGACAGTGCACCCTAATCCCTTGGCCTAAAATTTTAATTTCAAGTGCTAGACCTGCCAGAAAAATCTGGTCAATGCAGTTGGATCAAGTGTGCAGAATATATCAAATTAACGTTCACAACTTACTTATAATATGAATAACTAGTTTTAAATGTAATATTTAAGATCAGCTGTGTTTGCAAAGCACTTGTTTTCATTACTCATTAGTGACAGTAAATTAATATTTACAAATAAGTGATCACTGAAGTAGAAAATGTCATTGTGCATACTGGAACCTATTTTAGAAAACCATGTGCCAAGTATGTAATCATAGAATCATTCAGGTTGGAAAAGACCTTTAAGATCATCAAGTCCAATCATGAACCAAATTGTCCCAAGGCCATCACTAAACCCTGTCCCTGAGCACCAGATCTCCATGACTTTGAAACATGTCCATGGATGGCAATTCAACACCCTCCCTGGGCAGCCTGTGCCAAGGTCTGATGGCCCTTTATGTGCTGGAGTATTTCCTGATGTCTAACCTAAAATTCCTGTGGTGCAACCTGAGGTAATTTCCTCTTGTGCTGTCACATGTTGCTTGTGAGAAGAGACCAAACGCCGCCTTTCTACAGTCTCCTCAATTTCAGAGGAGACAGCAAGAAGGTCTCCCCTCAGTCAGACTGACCAGCCCCAGGTCCACTGCTTCTCACAAGGTTTGATCTTGAGACCCTCCACCAATCATGTTGCCCATCACTGGACCCACTCCAGTGCCTCAGTGTCTTTACTGTATTGAGGTGCCCAAATCTGAATCTAGTGTCAGAATACACTGGAAGTCCAGTATGAATTCCAAGAGGTTTATGCATGCAGCCAAGAAGCTTTAATCTTGCACTGAACAGACACTAAGACAGACTTCAAGACTGACTCACACCACAATAAATTCTGTCTGGGCAAGGATTAGTTTTACATTATGAGGCTTTGAAACAAACTGCTCTCAGGCAAGTTAAAGAACAGACAAGACACATTAAACACCAGTAAGTTGGAAGCACAGACAAGAAAACTTCCAGAGGTTCTCAGAATTCCTACCAGCAAAGGCTGGTGAGGTGACAAAATGAGCTGATTTTCATCACTTTGCAATGCAACATTCACTGACCTCTGCCGAACTTCACACTGGGAACAAGAGAGCAATGAAAGTGCAAAAGATCAGGACTAACCATTTTCCCTATGAAAAATGTAGTCCATTTCCCAAACTGTTCAAACATTACTTCTTGAGTTCCAGCTAAAATAACACACAATAACATGATTTTAGAATCACAGAATCACAGAATCATTAGGGATTGGAAGAGACCTTGAAAGATCATCTAGTCCGATCCCCCTGACACAGCAGGATCGCCTAGACCAAGTCGCGCAGGAACGCGTCCATATTGTTTTCTAGAAGTTCTAAGCACCTGCAACACAGGCTTTAAGATGAAAGGACCTTCTCCACGATAATTCACTACAGAATAACAGAATCAGTGGGGGCTGGAAGGGACCACAGGATCTTCCAATTCCAACCCTCCTGCCATGGGCAGGGACATTCCACCCTAGATCAGGCTGGTCAGAGCCTCATCCAGCCCAGCCTTAAACACCTCCAGGAACAGGGCCTCAACCACCTCCCTGGGCAACCCATTCCAGGCTCTCACCAGTCTCACGGTGAAGAACTTCCTCCTCACATCCAGTCTAAATCTACCCAGCTCCAGCTTTGCTCCATTCTCCCTAGACTATCACTATCTGATATCCTAAAAAGTCCCTCCCCAGCTCTCCTGTAGGACCCCTTCAGATACTGGAAGGCCACAAGAAGGTCACCTCGGAGCCTCCTCTTCTCCAGACTGAACAGGCCCAACTCCTTCAGTCTATCCTCATAGGAGAGGTGCTCCAGCTCACTGATCATCCTCGTGGCCCTCCTCTGCACACACTCCAGTATTTCCACATCCCTCTTGTAATAAGAGCTCCAGAACTAGATGCAGTACTCCAGGTGGGGTCTCACCAGAGCCGAGTAGACGGGGAGAATCACCTCCCTCGACCTGCTGGCCACACTTCTCCTGATACAACCCAGGATCTGGTTTGCCCTCTGAACTGCAAGTGCACACTGCTGGCTCATGTTGAGCTTCTCGTCCACAAGCACCCCCAAGTCCCTCTCCTCAGGGCTACTC
>JAOXOE010000874.1:32336073-32353062 GCA_028565055.1 Phoeniculus purpureus
AGAAGGAACTTCTTCATGATGAGGGTGACAGAGCACTGGAAGGGGCTGCCCAGGGGGGTTGTGGAGTCTCCTTCTCTTGAAGAGGTTTAAAACCTGCCTGGCCACGTTCCTGTGCGACTTGGTCTAGGTGATCCTGCTGTGGCTCCAGACCATTCCCCAGTTTCATTGCCCTTAACAAGAAGGAAGAAGTGCCCAGTATCAGGTACTGATCCCTTCCCTGGTCTAGCTGGTGACACTAGAGCTAACAGTAGCCAGGATGCTGTTGTCCTTCTTGGCCAACTCAGCGCACGTATCTTCAGCAGCTGCTGTC
The DNA here is from genome assembly GCA_028565055.1 of Phoeniculus purpureus. Classification (NCBI taxonomy): domain Eukaryota; kingdom Metazoa; phylum Chordata; class Aves; order Bucerotiformes; family Phoeniculidae; genus Phoeniculus; species Phoeniculus purpureus. The sequence continues at coordinate 32,336,384 of JAOXOE010000874.1, forward strand.
CAGTCCCCTGTCCTTCTTCCCAGGCACTTTCCAGCCACTCTTCCCCAAGCCTTTTCACTGTGTCCAGATCTCACATGACCATTATCTGTTGCTACTTTCTCCTACCTAGCCCACGGTATTCCTTGTTTTCTGTTGATCCTTGAGGATTTTCCAGATACTCTTTTTTCATTCTCACCATACAACTCCAGAGATTTGTTCTTTCCTTTGTTTTACACAAGGATGGGACAGAGCCCCTGTGAGATGCTCTCAGTGGTGGTCCTCAGCAGGCTGGAGGGTTGCTGTTGATTGACATGGGACACTCCACAGGCACTCTTAACACGCTCAGCATGCTGCCCACACAGCCCTCTGGGCCCTGACAAATGTCAGCAATAAACAATCAGGACTGGTGTTGGAGCTATAATAGATCTGGCCTCGCACAGAACTATGCCTCCAGGTCAGCCTTAACTCCTCTTTTCAACAAGAGCAGTAAATAAGGTGTACTAAGTACACCCACCAATTCTTCGCTTGTTTGGATTTCCTTTGTTTTGAATTCATTAAAACTCTGGAAGTCAGAAACGGCTCTGCGGCGGGTAAACCAATATTGAAAGCAGCAGCAATAGAATCAATGGACTCCAGTTTGTTTGTTTGTTTTGAAATCTTGCCTTTTCCTTATATTGGCATCATCTGAAAGGAAAGGACAGAGAGGAGGGAATAAGGAGAAGAAGCAAATCCCTAAGAAGGAAAGCAGGACTTAAACGAGCAAGAAGAAAGAGCTTCATAAGGGACTAATTTCTCTCCCTTACATTTTTGTTTCAGTTAAGGAAGGTATTTGTGTTGTGTGACAGCCATTTGGTTTTCAACCACAGCCACCGCAATCTCAACCTACTTACGTTAGGAGACAAAACCAAATACGGACAACAACACTTTCTGGATATCCATAAATCGGCTGAAATTGAGACTTATTTTCACTTGCAGCACCTGAACATCAGAATTCTGGGCTAAGCCCTCATTTGGACACAAGTAGAAAACAAGTTGATTCTGAGAATTTTGAAATTCCTCAGTGTATTTCCACATTGTTCTACCACCTGAAGCCAAAACAAGATGAACTACTCAGAATGAGGAACATTAAGTACGTGCAAAGCTTTTTCATAGGTCAGTCTCTAATTAAGACACACCAGACACAAGTTAACTTCACTCCTTTCCTAATTAAATCACTAATGAATCACTCCCAAGGTGACACCAAACTTCAAAAACAACATCAATCAAACATGGTTCTGATTATTTCCAGGGTTGAGGCAGAACATCAAGGCTGGTCTTGCTCCTTTCTTCCCAGAGTAACTGACAAGACACGGATGGTTTTTCTTGGTCAATAAATTAACTTGGTTTAGGTCAGGGATTTTTTTTTTTAAAAATAGATTTTCTTAGTACAATGGTCCATGGTGTTGACCATCTCTGCAAGACAGGTCACTTTTAAGAACATTATAGGTCACCACATGCACTTATGCACTTACATTCTTCCCTGTGCTCCTGTAGTTTAAGATTTGATTCCATATACATGCTTGTCTGGCAGATGGAGCTTTCTCCGTGTTCTGTCTAAATACTTCTCAATGTGATTCACACTGGGAAGCAGATCTAACAAAAATAGCAGTTTGTACTACAAAGACCATGGTAGCAAAGTCTTTGTGGAACCAAGTAAAAGTGGAAGACTTGAGAAGCGAGCAAGACTCATAACACAGAAGCGTGTTCACCTCAGAGTACTGGGTCCAGTTCTGGAGTCCCCAATATAAAAAGGACAGAAAGCTCCTGGAACATGTCCAGAGGAGAGCAGCTCGAATAATCAGAGGGCTGGAGCACCTCCCCTGTGAGGACAGGCTGAGCAAGTTGGGGTTGTTCAGCCAAGAGAAGAGGAGGCTCCTAGGTGACCTTGTAGGCTGTGGCAGGGGGATTGGACTAGACGATCTTTCAAAGTCCCTTCCAATCCCTAATGATTCTATGATTCTATGACCTTAGAGCAGTTTTCTGATCTCTGAAGGGAGCTACAGGAAAGCTGGGGGAAGGCTTTTTACATGGGTGGTACTAAGAGGACAAGGGGAAAGGGCTCCAGACTTGAAGAAGGGAAACTGAGGCTGGACATGAGGAACAAATTCTTTGCTATGAGGGTGCTGAGATGCTGGAACAGGTTGCCCAAGGCAGTTATGGCTGCCCCATCCCTGGAAGTGTTGAAGGCCAGGTTGGCTGGGGCCTTGAGTGACCTGATCTAGAGAAGGTGTCCCTGCCTGTGCAGAGGGGTTGGAACTAGATGATCTTTAAGATCCCTTCCACCCTGAAACATTCTATGGTTCTATGAGTCTATGGCACAGTTCCTTATTTGTATACTGATAAACCACGCTGATGGTATTTTAAACTGAAAAAAAATGATGTATCCCTATGATCAGCAAAAAAAAAAAAATGGTGTTCCCTAGCATCTGTCAAACTTCAGCACACATTACAGCAGAAATACAATAATGACCTTTCAATTACTGAGCTTTATCTACACATTTGACAAGATATTCACAAAATCCTAAATTACTTTCAGGAAATGTTGATTTAAATACATTCAAATGTTAAAACAAAACAAAACAAATTAATGAGAAAACATCTTTGTTTCAACTCACTGCATCTCAGATTTGGTTGATCAAGCTCCGGCGTAGAGTTTTGACACAATTTATGCCATTTTTTGTCATTACAATGACACGAAAAGAATGTCATCTCTGAAGAGATGGTTTGATTTCACAGCGTTCAGTGGCTCCTTTCAAACCACAGCGGGTACTTACTGGCTGGTGGGTCACATGGAGGAACAGCACAATGAGAACTTGGCAAGAACTGTCCTCTAGCTTCTCTTGTGCAGTTATTGTTAAATAAAGTTGCTGCCTTGTTTCTTCCAATCGAGTGTGTCCAGCCCTTCATTTGCGGCATGTCGCTGACTATGTAGATGACAAGCAGCAAATCAGCAGCTTTCTCACAGAACATCCATCAAAACACATGACTCGAGAGGATGTCAAGGACTAAACTGTGAATTCAAAAATTATACTTTCCAAAAGTGCATTTTTCTGAAGGTAAGCTAGGAAAAAAAACATCTGAAACTGTCTCTAATTTTGTTCTGGTTTTAAGGCCAAAGGTGGAACCCCTCACAGGGCAGATTTTTTTTAATAGGAGAATTTTAGATTAAGATCGAATAAAGTGCTATAACTTTAATAGGGGAAAATTAAAAGGATATGAGATGAAAGAGGGTACAAGAGGAGTAAGAAATTAGGTACAATACAACCAGAGCTCCAGTCTGGAGGGCTGCCAGGCCAGCAGTGGTGGAGAAGTGTTGGGAGGGGGGTGGAAGTAGCATGGCGGACTCAAAAGGTGAGTGGCCCTGGAGTGATTTGGGCCAGTGGGAAGACTGCAGTCCCACAGCGGAGCCCAGAGGAAAACCAAAGCCAGAAGGTCCCGGGAGTACAAAAAGGACAGATGTGAGACGATCAATAGGATCAAGCAAATGCCATTTACTAAGTGCCAGTTTAGCCCTTTTATACACGGCCGGGCGGTCCATGCGATACAAGTGCACTGCTGATTGGTACAACACATTTGTCCACACATCTTAAAAGCCACTGCTGTTGGTTAAGTACATCGGTCCACACACTGTTTGTGTGATGTTGGTTTTCATTCCACAAGTTGTTTCTCTCTTCTACATGCCAGCTCTCTCACAAACCTGCACATCGCTGACCTTGAGAAACTCTGAGCAGGCTTCAAAGCCCTTAGCTCAGACTCCGGCTAAGTTCACACAGCTGGGATTGCTCACGCATCCGTTCTCTGTGAGATATTCCTCTACAAGAAGGAGTCAGGGCACTCAATTAGACAAGGCTGCAAGGGTGAAACGCAGAGCTGAAATGAAAATGCGCAGCAGCTCAAAACATCGCATCCAAAACATCACCATCGCAAATGGCGTCTGGCCTCCCTACTCTCCACCTCTTCTTCTTCCCCGAAGCCCCTTGGCGCTCCCACCACGCGCTCGGCATCTGTGATCCCTTAAAACCTTCCCTACAGCCACTTCGCCTCTTGCCTATCAGCATTGGTGCTAAATCACTCTGGAGGGAAAGTGGGATAGGAAATATACCAATAAATGCTGACCTAACACAAATTCCTGGCTCTTAATCGCATTGTCCCCAAAAAAGTGTTCCAGACTCATGAAGATTAAAGAAAAAGGGTCACAGCTGCTGCATACAACCGGACTTGCTTACCCAGTTCATGGAGAGGCATTTTATTTGCCTCAAATGAGGAAAAAAACCTACTTGGAAACACAAATAACTTGAGCTTTTCTGCTCAAGAGTTGATCCTTCTCTTTCCTGAAATTCTCTCAGTGAAAACTGAAGTTGTTGCTTACTTGACCCCTTGAGATATGTGAAATTACACGAGTAAAAGTCAAAATAAGCACCCAGAATAGATAAAAACCTCCAATGGAGAGCTGTAAGGCCAGAATTCCCGTCTTAGAACTGTTTATGAATCTATTTTCCTGGCTGTGGGAAATCCTGGCACCCATCCTTGCTGTGAAATTGTGTCTACAAAGGGGCACTGGAACATCTTAGCATTCTGATGTCGAGATTCTGTCAAGCATGTAGAGAAAAAAGCCCCCTCACGGCAGCCCTCACAGAGGCCAGCGCATGCGCCTTTCAGAGCCGGTCTGCAAGAGAAAACGAAGCAGCTCCTCTTGATACACCTGCTTTGAGTTTCATTTACTGTGTCTTCAACAAATCCAAAGCCTTCATCTTAACTTACTGCTTGCTCTACATGAGTTAAGCTAACGAAATAACTGATTGCCATCATTTTGCATTCTTTTCTAAATGTGATGTCTATAAAGTGATGTGTTTGTTGATCTCCTTTGTCCTCATGACACCTGAAATCTCACAGCATTAGATGCCAGGAGATGGACAATCAAACCACGTAGTTACGTTATATTGAAAATTAACTGCACGTAGGAAGTGCTGTGTGTGATTTGCTATTCATTATCGAGGTACTGAGAAAGTTCACCTTGATGCTGTAACATCATTTGATATAAAAACATAAGAACATAACTCATATGATAGTACTATTCAATGCACTTCCATGTGGATTTCTAATTTACTGAGAAGTGAGAGGTGGCTCAGACAAGCAAAAATGGTTCCACAAGAAAGTGGTACTCGAAGGAGAAAGGACTGCAATGCACATTTGGGGTACACGGTATAAATCCACACACCCTGCGTTGTTAAAAATCTGTGTAAGTTCAGCTAACTTGATCTGTTAAAGTTGTTTCCAGTTTATGCCCACCATGTGTGGTGCTTCCCTGTGGTTTGTTATTTTACTTCAATGGCACAGGGAGGAAACCAACAAAGCACAGCAAACCACACTGCATAGCACAATGTAACCATGGAAGCATTTGTCCACTTGTCAGAGCCTCTCCAGAACGATCCAGCCATTCATTTCATTGAATCAATATTGAAGCTTTTAAGATTTACTACTTGAGGGTGGAGGAAAAACTAATAAAACAAATTCCTTGTTGCTTCCCATTAAACCTGACTCCTTACTGTAGGCATATTCATACCTTGTAAACGCTCTACCGATGCCGCGTGGACATCACGGATGCTGCTGTGTCCCCTCATGGAGGGATTACTCATGATGTATTTGCATTAACATGTTTGATACTTGCTGAAAGAACTTAAAGGTTTCTGACACATTCTGCAGCTCCATAAAGCAGCTGAATCAAACAGAAAGAGGAAAACAGGGGTAGAGGACTCTGTTTTAAATTCATGGAAATGCTCCCATCAAAGAGTTTCTGTACCTACCGGATCACTCTCTTTCACATGTCATACACTGGACATTTGTAATCGCACTTTAAATCCTCAAAAAAGTTGAATGGGAATATTTATTTTATTAAGATCTTTGTTCAAATCTGCTGTAGTTACCTGAAACTGACAGAGGCAAAACTGAAACATGAATGTTCTGCAAGAAAAACAACCGCTTGTAATCATAGAATCACAGAGTCACAGAATATTAGGGATTGGAAGGGACCTCAAAAGATCATCTAGTTCAATAATCCTCACCACAGCAGGATCTCCTAGATCCAGCAGCATAGGAACATGTCCAGGCGAGTTTTAAATGTGTCCAGAAAAGCAGATTCCGTAACTCCCCTGGGCAGCCCCTTCCAGTGCTCTGTCACCTTCACTGGGGAGAAGTTCCTTCTTACATTGATGAGGAACCTCCTGGTTCCAGCTCACATCCATTGTCCTTTGTTGCATCATTAGATGACACTGACCAAAGCCTGGCTCCATTCTGCTGACACCTACCAGTTTCACATTTATCAACATTAATGAGGACACCCCTCAGTCTCCTCCTTCCAAGCCCAAGAGATCCAGCTCCCCCAGCCTTTTCTCATCAGGGAGATTCTCCACTCCCTTCATCATCTTTGTGGCTCTGTGCTGGATTCTCTCCTCTACCTTCTATAGAAGCTGTTCACTATACACTGCAAGGCCAGTCTGGAGGAGCTGAAAAACAAAGGATGAAAGTACTGCTGGGATACTCCAGACAACTCCCTTGACTGTGTCTCTTCACATGGCAAGAAAAGCAGAAGGAGGAGTGTGGACAGATGGGGCATTTGAGTCCACATAGGGACACCTTCCCAGTCAGTGGAAGGACATTGAAGGACTATTTGCAGGTGGCAGATTGTCTCAGTTGTAGCAGTAGGAAGCAACGTACCTAAACTTTGTCATCGGGCATTGAAACAGGCTGCCCAGGGAGGGGGTTGAATCAGCATCACTGGATATGTTTCAAGGTCATGTAGATCTGGAGCTTAGGGACATGGTGTAGCAGTGACCTTGGGACAGCTCTCTTTCACAGTTGAACTCAATCTTACAGGGCTTTCCCGACCTAAACAATTCTCTGATTCTATGAGTATGGATCAGATACTCATAGAAATTTAGTCAACAGGAGAAAAGATGGTAAAATGGCAGCAGCAAACTGTGTCAGAAAACATTATACAGCCAAGGATAGGGACAGATAGAACAGGAGAATCAGGTACTAAAGGATATAGAAAAAGGTCATTGGTATTTCAAATCCTCAAAACATTTCTAATGGAAGCACTAGATCTTAGAGGTTAACCTATGATCAAGTGGCTCCTCTGGTTTCTCAAAGTCGTCTAGTGATAGGACTAGGAACATTGGGTGTAAGTCGGAACACAGGAGGTTCCACATAAATATGAGAAGGAACTTCTTCACAGTGAGGGTGACAGAGCACTGGAAGGGGCTGCCCAGGGATTTGTGGAGTCTCCTTCTCTGGAGATGTTTAAGACCCACCTGGATGTGTTCCTGTGTGACTGGATCTAGTGATCCTGCAGTGGCAGGGGGATTGGGCTAGATGATCTTTTGAGGTCCCTTCCAATCCCTAATGATTCTGTGATTATGTGATTCTGTGATATTCAGACAAGCACAGCTTTTGTCAATGGATAATGGGTTTTTTACACTTTTATAAGAGGAAAAATAAGAAAATGCTACTAAAAGAGGTGAAAGGGAAAAAGCATTTGCAACCACAAAAATTATGCCAGATAGAATAATGGAAAACAGAACACATTCATAGTAAAAACTTGTGTGCTGGTGGGCTTGTAACCAAGGAAACACCCATATGAAGAGAGACTGAATGCACCTACACAACTATGTGAATCAATAAGGGTGAGGTGTCATAGAATCAGAGAAAAGAATCATATAGTCATTCAAGTTGGAAAAGACTCCTGGGAACATAAAGTTCAACCATCAACCCTACTCTACAATTTTACCCCTAAACCAGATCCCTCAACACTATACCTAAGCGACTTCTAAACTCATCCAGGGATTGTGACTCAACCACCACCCTGGGCAGGCCAGTCCAGTGCCTGACCACTCTCTCCATGAAGAATTTTTTCCTGAAGTCCAGTCTAACCCACCCCTGTTGAAGTGTGAAGCCCTTCTCTCTGCTTCTGTCACTAATGACCTGTGTGAAAAGACCAGCACCAACATCTCCTTTCAAATAGTTGTAGACAGCAGTGAAGTCTCGCCTTAGCCTCCTCTTCCTCAAACTACACAGCCCAAATTCTCTCCCTCATCAGATTTATTCTCCAGGCCCTTCACCAGCTTCGTTGCCCTTGTCTGCACTCACTCCAGCCCCTCAATGTCTCCCTTGGACTGAAGTGCCCAAAACTAGACCCAGTACTCAAGGTGCAGCCTCACCAGTGCTGAGTACAGGGGGACAATCACCTCCCTCCTCCTCCTGGACACATGGTTTCTAATCCAGGCCAGGATGCCATTGGCCTTCTTGGCCACCTGGGCACACTGCTGACTCATATTCAGCTGCCTGTCAATTAGAACCCCCAAGATCTTTTTCTGGCAGGCTACTTTCCAGCCACACTGCTCCAAGCCTTTAGCGTTGCCTGGGATTGTTGTGACCAAAACTCAGGACCCGACTCTCTCAGTGAGAAATACCAAAAGCCAGTACTTTACAATCTAGACAAAATGAAACCCAGAATATGCATGAATCTTGGTGCAACAGTACAGTAAAACTGAATCAGGAACGAAATTAAAAATGAAATCATGGAACAGGTTATGGAAAAGGGAAGTGGGCAGCAGGCATTTTAACATACACAGGTTAAAGAGGTGGAAGGGAAAAACATTGGGCAGGCAGGACAATGACAAGTTTAATAATAACATTTTTAAGTGTCCATAACTATCCAAAGATTAAAAAATAAGGAGGTTTTGGCTGTAAATGCAGCCTGACTAAAGTGATGAAACCTGGCTAAAGTCACGAAAAGCCTGATGTGGGATTTCACTTACAAGGAGGCAAACAAATGAATGGAATACATTGGTGGTTTTATACAAAGAGAGCAGTTTGGTTTCATTCCAAAAGATTATACATTTGAATGACAGTAATTGCACTGGTGCAACAGGATAGTTGATGGATTTAGTTTTTAACCTAATTACCATATAATAAAAACACAGAGCAACACCAGTAAGCAGTGCGATGCTGCAACGTGGATTAAAAACTAGCTGGTGAGTCTCAAATAGCATTCCCCAGTAAGAGATGTAAGTATTAAAACATAGATTTTGTTGTAAAGAAATGAAAATATTTCTACTATGTATCTTAGCAAGGGTTACAAATCCATCTGCTGCTATGTAAAGGGTGGGTGTCAGAAGGATGGAGCCAGGCTCTGCTCAGTGTCATCCAATGACAGGACATGGGGGTGCAACTTGGTCTAGGTGATCCTGCTCTGGCAGAGGGATTGGACTAGATGACCTTTCAAAGTCCCTTTCAATCCCTAATTAACAATTAACAATTGAGAATCAACAACTTGTTTCAATTACATTTAAGGAATTTAAAGCTTTTTTTAGGCTAGTAACTATGTTAGAATGAAAAGGTTAACCTAACCAGCTGGTTCTACTACAGAATTCATGGTAGCCCAAATGAATATCTTCAAAGCTATAGGTTTTATCTTAAGAATTGTCTTCTGGATTATTTTAAATGAAAGGAACTCTGTCAGAGAAGCAGCTCACCAAAAGTGTCCCATGTGATGCTGGGACTGGGAAAAAACACCCTAGTTAGATGATTTTCATATACATCGAAGATTAGTGACAAGTAACTGGGGTGGATGAACTGTTTATCTTTGTAAATAGCATTAATGGGGTGGATATTTGAAACTGCATAAAATTTTGGTGTCCTGATTTTAAAGAGGGATGTAAACAAACCAAATTCCCTCAGAACTAGGAAATTCCCCCCATTCTAGGGGATCCTGCTGTGGCAGGGGGATTAGACTAGATGATCTTTCAAGGTACCTTCCTAAAGTTCTGTGATTCTGTGAAAACCAACAGCTAGAGAAAACAGAGCAAAAGTTAACAAGCTGTGAATACTTAATTGATGAAAACATATAATAAAATAAAAAAGACCTGACTACAGTGCAGAAATTCCCTTAGAGAAAAAGAACAGATGAGGATGTAAAGGGTTCTTCAATTTACTTGGGGAAAACATACTAAAAAGTAGTAACTTTTGGACTGGCTTAGCTACAGGTTCATCCAGCTAAAATACAGAATAATCTACGACAATCTTAAAAATAAAAACAAACTTCAGCCAACACACTTCAGAAAAGCTTATGCATCAAATGTATCACTGAATCACAGAACATTAGGGATTGGAAGAGACCTCGAAAGATTATCTAGTCCAATCCCCCTGCCACAGCAGGATCACTTACATCACCTAGTATATTACTGTGAATTCAGAATCTTATAGAAAAATCAACATGAGAGTAACGTGAAATCAACTATCAAGAGTCTACACTTCATTATTGCACATTATATCTAACTTAACTGGCAATTTTTCTTATTGACTAGGTAGATTCATTGTTAGAACTTATTACTCAGAGGATATCTGAGCAAAGTAAAATGTAAGTCACACTCGTATCTACAGTTCTTCACAGATTTTTGAAAACGAAATATTAGACAACCAATGCACCCTACTGGCTGCGTTGTGGAAGGCACACAGCATGTTTCTACAATGAATACATATTAAATTTAAATAATGTTAACTAAAATATAGCCAATATACAATTAACCAAAGGGAAGCAGCAAATATATGACATGAAATGAAACACATGACTATGAAATCAGAAAATCTGGATCAACCCAACGATAAATTTTTACTTGTTCTCATTAAAGTCATAACAATGTTATGTAACAGTCAAAACAACTATATTTTGTGGTTATCTTTAACCCATTTTACAGCTAAATTGTGGGAACCTTGCAAAGTAGAGAGGGTTTCTGCTGGTTTTGAGGATCAAGGGATGAATTATAATACAGTTAAATTATAATACAGTTAAATGCAAATATTTCATCAGAACCAACTGCTCTGCACGTGTCTGCAGATTTAGTGGTTTTTATAGCTCTTTGGCAGCTCCTCTCACTGTACTTCACACATCATGCAGCTGGACTTTGCTTAATAAATTCACACAGTGTTCGGACTCCACTGGAACTGCAGATCTACCTGGACATTACTATTTCCTACCATAAAATCTACCTAGATGTGTTCCTGTGTGACTTGGCCTAGGTGATCCTGCTGTGGCAGGGGAATTGGACTAGATGATCTTTCGGGGTCCCTTCCAATCCCTAATTGATTCTATGATTCTATGATCCTACGATTCTACGATTCTATGATCCTATGATTCTATGATTTTAGTACTATCGCTGGCTGTCAGGTGGCGAAGTAGAGGGAGATGAAGGCTGTACATTTATTTCTGTGTGACTCTCTTGATGAGTCACAGCTTATCATATCATTCAGGCAACTAAAACATGCATTTAGATACCCGGCACTTGATAGCTAAATGTAAACCAAGCTCTGTGGTCCCATATCATAGAAGAACTTGGTGACTTGCAAAACCAGCGGTGGCACGTAATTTTCAGACAGAGGCAATCTATTTATTGCTTTTAAATTAAATATGACTAAACCACTCTATCAGCTCTCTAACAGTCCCCTTCTATTAACTCCTTAAGATAGTTTTAATATTCCTGTGTGACACTGAACTTCCCAGTTCTCATCAAGCCACGCTAGATACAACATGACCAAAGTGGAATGTGGTAGAGATCCCTGCAGTCGCTCTTGGAATGCCGTGGAGTGATTAACACTGACCCTGTTGCTCATTGAGAATGCACTATTAGGATATGCAAAGCAACTTACATGGGGATGGAGAAAGGCTGTCTTCCTATTAGCATTCATGGGAGCTGCACAGCTATAGTCCTGTTCGTCAAGTTGGGAATATACCCTTTTGTTATTGATGGGAAAATGTCACCAGTTACAAATGGTTACACACAGGGGTGTACTGGGGTCAAAGCAAACTCCCATACTTTCCTTCCCCCTCTAAGACAGAGTGCTGCTTCAGCAGTTCTATTTTTTGTTATGGACCTGATGCTACACACCTCCTTAGATGAAAGAAATGGTGTGAAATTCCCCACTCAGACCTTCTCTGAAGCCTCACCACCCAAAGATTAAAGAGAAATCTCCCAAAGGGTATGCCATTAGTGGTGTGTGATGGGACAATCACCAGACACCGCTGCAGGCATCTCTGGGTAGGAAGTCTGCCTTCAACCTCCTCTCCAGGTCCACCCACGGGCTGTGACAGGTCTCATAAAACAGTCTTTCAAGTGGATGAATGGGGTCTGAGTCATCAGTTTCCCAGCTACTGTTGCTTCACTCCTGTTACTGAAAGCTTCCTTTAAAAACAAAACAAAACAAAACAAAACTGGTCGGTGCCGGCAGAGATTCTTTGCCAGATGTGCCATGGCACCTTGTAGCAGATGGAATTCTCATTCACTATTTATAATTACTCTTCATCAACTTGAAATCCCACGAGAAAACTTGGAGTTTATGGGAAATTAACTCCACTTTGTCACCTTCAGAATTGACCTATTTGCGTTTTGCCAGAAACATATAAAATTAGTTCAGAATTCCTGCAAGTACGTTTGTCACGTAATGACTGTCTGAGATTGTCTTTGCTGCGCAGAGGCTTCTGCAAAAGGCTGTATCTAAGGCCAGCGATGTTAATTAGCACAAGCCAAGCATCTGACCCATGATAAAAATAGAAGGCTTACTTCTGAACAGGCTTTGACTGGGAACATGCTCCAAGATACTCTGAAGAAAAGAAAACATCCTTGGTTAGGCTCCTAAATGGATTAGAAATAGTCTCCTGACTCATAATAAACTTGGTGTTGATGAGATTCTAATTACACTTGGCATCTACAGCAATATTCTAACACACACAGGACAAGCAAGCCTGAAGATTAGCTTCTACCAACTGTGCCCACTTGCTGCTGAGAGGAAATCCTGTTTACATGTTAGTACAGTCTCATGCTTCTCCACAAAAGGCAGCAGCCTGACCTGCTCTCTATGGCCTGCTCCTATTTTACACTTAGTGCCAACTTATGCAGCTGAAAACATTTATATTCTTTCATGTAAAATTCCTCTTACAGCATCGAACATCTGTGCTCTTCAGGGAACATCTACGGTGAAGTGTATAGTTTCTCTTGTGGATGAGTACCTAGAAAGCCTCAGAAACACTTTTTAACCTGATAAATCCCTCACCCACAGCAGAGCACTATTTTATGGTAGGTATTGAAATCACAGAATCACTTTGGCTGGAAGAAACCTTTAAGCTTACCAAGTCCAACCGTTGTCCCATCCGTCGGCTATTATACTTACATGTCTTTTAAATATATTTAGTCTTTAAAATAAGCTGAGACACAAGAACACACTGAAACTTGATCACAGGCTGGAGACCTGGGCAGGGAGAATGAACTATAACAAGAGCAGTGTAGAGTCTGGCATCTGGGCAAGAACTACGCCAGGGACCAGTATAGTGTGAGGGACTGACCTGCTGAAGAGTAGCAAAGGAGAAAGGGACCTGGGGGTCCTGGTGGCCAGCAGGATGACCATGAGTTAGTCATTGTGGCCAAGAAGGCCAATGGCATCTTGAGGTGGCTCAGAAGGGAGGTGGTTAGTAGATTGAGAGAGGTTCTCCTCCCTCTCTGCCCTGGTGAGACCACAGAGTGTGTCTACTTCTAGGCCATTCAGTTCCAGAAGGACACAGAACTGCTGGAGACAGTCCAATGCAGAGCTACAAAGATGATGAAGGGAGTGGAGCATCTCCCTGATGAATAAAGGCTGAGGGAGCTGGGTCTCTTGCGCTGAGAAAAAAGGAGATTGAGGGGTGACCCCACGAATGTTTATAAATATAGAAAGGGTGGGTGTAGGGAGGATGGAGCCAGGCTCTGCTCAGGGACACCAAATGATAGGACAAGGAGCACCGGGTGTGAGCTGGAACAGAGGAGGTTCCACATCAATATGAGAAGGAACTTCTTCACAGTGAGGGTGACAGAGCACCGGAAGGTGCTGCCCATGGGGGTTGTGGATTTTATGTTACATCAATCTTCGTCAGCTTCTGTGGGTGTGAAGTGTGACACTCACCAGAGTTACACAATCATCTGCTCTCACATTTATGCCTCCAGACTCAAGTAATTCAGTTCCAAAAAATGAAGTCCTACATGAGTTCTGCCTTTGTTATGAGCAAACACATTTCTAACCTCTTTGGTTGCTCAGGATAGTCTGAGAAGATCATATAAAGAAGCTGTAATACAAAAGGAAAACTAAATCCTTATTTAAAACTGCTTTTTTTAACATTGGATTTGCTTTGTTGAGGAAGTAGACTCACAAATGCATGTGCCTTTGGCAGCAATGCAATCATTTGTTACGACACATGCAGGCTAACCTGAGAGCTGGCAGCTTTAACAATAAATACTTGCTCTTACCTCAAAAACACCAGCCTTCTAAGTCCGGAACAGAAGGAACCCACCCTAGAATAAACTTAGACTAGGAAATCTTCCAGGAATGGTGGGGTTTGGAAGGGATCTCTGGAGATTACATAGTCTAACACCCACTGCTAGAGCAGGTTGCACAGGAACAAGTCCAGGCAGGTTCTGAATGTCTCCAGAACAGGAGACTCCACAACCTCTCTAAGCAGCATGTTCCAAGGCTCTGGTACCCTCAGTGTGATAAAGGTAGGTGGAATCTCCTGTGTTCCAGTTTGTGCCCATCAACCATTGCCCTGCCACTGGATGCCAGTGTGAAGAGTCTGGCCACATCCTTCTGACACCTGCCCTACAGATGTTTAAAAGTGTTGGTGAGGTCCCCCCTCAGTCTTCTCTTCTTATAATCAAGGATCCCAGGTTTCTCAGCCTCTTCTCATAGTGCAGAAGCTCCAGTCCCCAAATCATTTAATGGCCCTCAGCTGGGCTCTCTCCATGCTGCTCCTTGTCCTTCTTGAACTGAGGAGCCCAGAAATTGACATATTTCAGATGAGGATTTAGCAGATCAGAGTAGAGAGGGCAGAGAATCTCTCTTGATCTACAAGTCATACCCAATGCACCCCAGGCACGTTCTTAATGTCTTCTTGGCCACAAGGAGCTATTGCTGATTTGTGGTCAGTCTGATCCACCAGTCCCCCTAGGTCCTTTCCCCTAGAGTTGCTTTCCAGCAGGTCAGTCCCCAAACTGTACTGATATAATGAGTAGATCTTCCCCAGATGCAAGACTCTACACTTGCCCTCATTGAACTTACCATAGAATCAAGGAATCATAGAATAGTTTGGACTGGAAAAGACTTCAGAGATCATCTGGCTCAAACATCTCTGCACCCATGGTCAGGGACACTACTCACCAAACCAAGTTGCTCAAAACCCCATCCAATCTGACTTTGAACACTTCTAGTGACGGATGGAGCAGCTACAACCTCCCTGGGCAACCTGTTTCAGTGCCTCAGCACCCTCATAGGGAGGAATTTCTGCCTCAGATCTCATTTAAGTCTCTCCTATTTTAGCTTGAACCCCTCCCTCTTGTGTCCTACCACTAGAGTCCCTCTGAAGTCCCTCTTGAGCTTTCCTGTAGCCCCTTCAGGTGCTGCAACCTGCTATCATTTCACCAACTTTTTCTCCCTCCAACTCTCCAAGACCTCTGCTATTGCTGCCTATTTGCCTCAGCAACTGGAACAGGTACCTGCAGATTTAACAGTTGTAAATGAGTCTGTGACGAAAGTTGAAATAACTACACTCATTGATTTACGTTTCCTGTCGTAAAACCCCACATGAGCATGGGCTGCAAGCCTGTATCTCTGCAGTATGAGACCCGAGGAGCAGCGAAAAGAAAGGCATGACCAGGTAAAACCAACCAACTGCCAAGTGTGCAAAAAGAGCAGAGCAGGACTAATAGGTTCAGAGGCAAAAAGCAGCTACAGAATGAGGTTAATGATTGTCCCCTGATACTGGGCACTTGAATCCTGGGGCCACTTCCGAGCCTCTCACTCACTTCCAGGACACTGAGGGGCTGACTGTATCAGAGATGGGCAGCAGAGATGGGGCTGGAGCACAAGTGGTCTGAGCTGGGACTAAAGGAATTGGGGGGTTTAACTGGAGAAATGGAGGCTCTGGGGAGACCTTACTGCTCTCTATAATTCCCTGAAATTCAGGAGGATGGAGCATGGTGGAGGTTCAGCCTTCTCTTCCAGGGCATGTTCAGGCTGGAAACTTAGGCTGCCTTTGGCCAGGCACTGGAATGGGCTGCCCTAGGAGGTGGTTGAGTCGCCATCCCTGGATGTGTTTAAAGATCATTTGGATGAGCTGTTGAGGAAGCTGGTTTAGGGCTGAACTGGTAAGGTGGATAGTTGGACTCGATGATCCCTGGGGTCTTTTCCAGCCAGAGTGATTCTGCGATGCAAGGAGAGTTTGCTCCCTGAAAGGGTTATCAGATATAGGAACAGGCTGCCCAGGTAGTGGTGGAGTCCTGGAGGGCCTGAAAAGCCGTGGAGATGTGGTGTGAGGAGCAGGGTTTAGTAGTGACCTGACAGCGCCGGGGTAACGGAGCTCACAGGCGGCTGTCAAACCTCCAGTTCTCAGCGCCCTGACGGCTACTTTTCGGCTACAACAACCACCCTTCAGCAGCTCCACCCTTCCCGACAAGGATCAGTTTGAAGAAAACAAACCCACCCACCGCCCCACTTCCACTTCCCACCCCGCTCGGGCCTCCCCGTTGGGGTCTGGGAATGGAGGCGCCGAGTCCCTTTAAGGGCGGCGGGGGCGGGGCGGAGCTGCG
>JAOXOE010000874.1:32359010-32391883 GCA_028565055.1 Phoeniculus purpureus
AGTCATGAAAGGTTTTAGCGACTGAGTTGTGTTACAGAATCACAGAATCAGAGAATTATTGAGGCAGAGGGGAGACCGTATTGCTGTCTACAAATTCCTGAAAGGATGCTGTGGAGGGATGGGGGTTGGTCTATTCTTATAAGGAACAAGCGACAGGACAAAAGGAAACAGCCTTAAGCTGCACCAGGGGAAGTTTAGGTTGGACGTTAGGAAAAACCTTTTAATAGAGACGGCTGTCAGGCTGCCCAGGTTGAATCAGCATCCTTGGACATGTTTCATAGTCATGGAGATCTGGAGCTTAGGGACAGGGCTTAGTAGTGGCCTCAAGACAGGTGCGTTAATGGTTGGACTCCATGAACTTAAAGGTCTTTTGCAACCTAAACAATCCTATGATTAAGAAAGAGGCAAGAAAAATTAAGTTAGGCATCAATGAAGTTCTTAGATGGTCATCTCCCTACACACTGAGAGCAGCACATTGTATGGAAAGCAGAGGAGTTAAGGTGCTGTTAAGGTAGGATTGAGTAGGTGCATGTGCAAACCTGACCCAATGAACTCTCTGAAGTTTTATCAGCATTAAGGTCTTGCAGTCCATCTGAGCTATTGGGAAACCAGCTTATAAAACCTGCTGCAAGGGTTACGCCTCTGGGACATCATAGTCTCATGTCACTGCAGATATGCAGAGCTGGGTGTGTTGGTTAGTACTGCTTCTAGTTGCCATCATTACACTAAGACTTTGCGGTTCCCTCTGGAGGCCACAGGTGACCACATTTTCACCTTTTAAAGGACTCAGAAACTGGTTCCACCAGAAGAACATTTCTCATCAGTACAGCAGAGAAGCAACTGTCTCTCCTGTGAGTAGAATGATGAAACAAAATGAAGTGACCCCTAATAGTCAGTATCCCTTGTTCATCTTCAACAGTCTGACGGAAGGGATCAAATGTACTCTCAGTCAGTTTGCTTTTGACACCAAGTTGTGTGGGAGTGCTGATCTGTTTGAGGGTCAGGAGGCTCTGCAGAGGTATCTGTGCAGGCTGGATCGATGGACCAAGGCCAGTGGTAGAAACTAAACCAAGGCCAAGAGCCAGCTCCTGCACTTGTATCACAGTGCAACACTTTGGGTTAGGAAGAGAGTGGCTGGAAAGTTCCCAGCAGAAAGGGGCAGGGGGACATGGATTGACAGCCAGCTGAACATGAGCCAGCAGTGTGCTCAGGTGGCCAAGGCAGCCAACAGCACATCCTGGCCTGGATCAGCAGCGTGGCCAGCAGGAATTGTCTTCCTCTACTACACATTGGTGAAGCCACACCTCACAGGCAGAAGGACTGGAGCGTGTCCAGAGGCTTATAGTGTGTTCAGAGAAGGACAGCAGAGCTGAGGAAGGGTATGGAGCACAAATGCTCTGAAGAGCAACTGAAGGAATTGGAGGAGTTAGCTCAGGGGAGACCTTCTCATGCTTCTCTGACACCTCCCTGAAATTCAGAAGGCTAGAGTGAGGTGGGAGTCATTCTCTTCTTCCAATTAACAAGAGGAAAGTGCCTCAAGGGGAGATTTAGGTTGGCAATGAGGAACGGTTTCTTCACTGAAAGCCTTGCTCAGGCTTGTCCCGAGCTGCCCAGGGCAGTGATGGATTTCCCATGCCTGGAGGAGTTGAAAAGCCATAGAGATGTGGAGTGAGGGACATGAGCTACTGGTGACCTGGCAGTGCTGGGGAACAAGTTGAGTCTATTAGCTTAAAGGTCTTTTCCAACCTAAATGGTTCCTTGATTCCATGATCCCACAAATGAGGTCTGACACAAAACTAGGAGAGATAAGCCACAGCTTGTGTCCAACAGTAACTTGTACAGTGAATTTTCCACTGTCCATTCTCTAGCTCAGTCTCCAGCAAAGGCCACCTGTTTGCATTCCTTGTGTGAGAGGCCAAGGGTCACCTGTTCACCGTGCACTGGGGGTACAGCTATTCAGTACAAGGTAACAGTAGTTGCTCTTAAAGCAAGCAAATCTAGTCTTGACCATGCACACCATGTCAGCAACATCTGCCTCTCTCTTCTGTACCACAGACAAGGAACAGCCAAACCTGCTCAAGAAGTAGCTGCAGAGTGTTTATTAGGCATCACTTGTGTAGGTACAAACACTTTGAAATTACATGGGTGACCACTCATGTGTGACCTGTGTAGCGCTTTGGTTCTGTTCCCTTCCCATCTGATATGGATTTAATGGGAACAGCTGAGCTCTACACCTTCAGGAACAGATTCTTCTCCCCAGCTCACAGAATAATGCTGCACTGTTCTCCAGCCGTTGGTGAGGTGAAGCTCTGCTTGATGGAGCGCCAGCCATGCAAGCAGAACTTCTGTGGTTTCCTTTGCTAACAGAAGAACTGGGTTTTGTTCTAAAACTGTTCTTTCATCAGGCATGATAACATCAGTAGTTATCAGGAACAAGTGTTAAAGTAAGAAAAAAACCCCAACCCAAACCCAAACACAACAGCCCTCAGGAACACAAATTTACTAACAGTGACCAACAGCATTTTGCACCCTCACAGGACACAGAACGCTCTGCCACGTGTCTAACCCCAGGAGTAAGTTGTTGTTAAATAAAACAGGTGTTTACAAATGTTCTGGTTTTGCTATACTCAGCATTCTTGTCTTGTTTTCCTAATTAAAACCTCATGCATCACATACTTTTCCCACATTTTTTGGCATCTGTCTGTTCAGTTAGTGTCTTGTTTGTTCTGTAGGGAATTAAATAAATGCTCTAACCATTACACAGACAGCTGTCACCTGCTGTCTCACTTAACAGCTCCATGAGGTAGGAGAGTTGGTATCCCCATTCAGAGGTGGAAACACTGAGGCAGACAAAATTCTCATCACCAATCTATGTGAAATCCTGGTGAAAAGTCAGTCCTAAATTCCGCCATATATTCACTCTAAATGAAACTACCCATATTACACCCACTCATACAGGTGATGTAAGACATCATGAAACATTACAGCCCCTTTTTACCCAAGTAATATGTTCCTTTAATCTTCTAATCTTGGAATAATTGCTTCCCAAGTTGTTTGCCATATTGCTAAGGTCCCTTCAAGCCATTTTACATTAAAGTGCTTAATCATCAATATTTTCAGTCCCCTGAATTGAGAAGTTTTCAGACCTGTGCAAAGCTAACGCAATGGCTTTTATCAGGAGACATCCCAGAGAGTCTCCACAAGGTGCCTGTCTGCAAAAAAACAAAATTAAGGATCCCCAATCCTTTTCTTACAATGAAAAAGAATTGTCCGAACTGTTTTAAAGGGTGCAATTAAAACCAAGAATGCAACCAAGCACTGCTTCTGCTGATCATCTCCCTACCTCTAGTAGTGCAAAGGCTTGAGTAGTGTGATACCTAGCAACAACAGCTAGTATGTTGCTTCGTCCATATTGTCATCACTGCCAGCACCGAAGTCATCTCCGTCTTCAAAATATGAGGAAATGTAGTCATTTTCCTAAATAAAGAGAATAAAAGATCCATCATTTGGTCTATGGAGGACATAATTTAGGGGGAAAAAAAGTGCCTTAAGTGCTGTAAGTCCAGTCCTGGGCTGGAATAATAGTGTCACCAGTGCATCAAGGGAGGTGATTTTCCCTCTATACTCTGCACTTGTTAGACCTCACCTGAAGTGCTACATCCAGTTCTGGAGTTCCCCAGTACAAGGAGGACATTGAACTGTTGGAGTTCGGCCAGAAGAGGCCACAGGGCTGGTCAGAGGTCTGAAGCCCCTCTGCTCTGGGGACAGGCTGAGGAAGTCTGGGCTGTTCAGCCTGGAGAGCGCTCTGGGGGGACTTACAGCAACCTTCCAAGACCTCAAGGTGCTTCTGGAAAGCTGGAGAAAGACTTTTACTGAGGGACTCTAGTGATAGGACATGAACCCATGTTCAAGCTAAAAGAGGGATGATTGAGATGAGATCTGAAGCAGAAATTCCAACCTGTGAGGGTGCTGAGGTACTGGAACAGGTTGCCCAGGGAGGTTATGGCTGCTCCATCCCTGGAAGTGTTCAAGCGCAGGCTGTATGGGGCTCTGGGCAACCTGTTTTGCTGAGAGGTGTCCCTGCCCATGAAAGGGGGTTGGGACTGGGTGAGCGCTGAGCTCCCTTCCAACATAAAGTGTGCCGTGATTCTGTGATCCAAGGAAAAATAAGCAGTACCTCTTCATGCTCCTCTTCATCATACTCCTCTGGTTCTTCTTCCTCATCATCTTCGTCTTCTTTGTCTTTGGTTTTGTCTTTCTCATCTTCAGACTTTTCTTCTTCATCATCCTTCTTTTCCAGCTCCTGTCACAAGGAAACCTCCTTTACAACCCACATTACAGCAACAGCATTTCCTCTTCACTATCAAAATTCTATGCGACAACTGTCACAACATTCCTGCTTCTCTTCATGCTGCTTCCCTCTCAGCTGAAATGGTTTCATTTCCAACAGCAGTAGTTTGGCAAAACAGCAACAGATTTAAACACTCTGGCACCAATTCGTCCTTTCTAATTTGTTCACAATTAGGCTACATTGCTCCTCAGTGAAGAACAACAGCTTGTTTGTTTGAACTGGCACAACGTGAAATAGTTTCTCCATGGCCGGGCTCTATCCTTATCCTTTCTGCAGAGCAGTTTCTGTCAGAGCAGCTAAACAAGGTCAGAAAAAGGCTCCTCTGGTTACTCCACTGGCACCAAAAAAACATCCTCAAGCTTACTCTTTCCTTCATCAGTCTCTACTGATCCAATTCTACTTCTTCTACGATTCAGAGAAGAGCATGCACTTCTTACCTCAATTCTTTTCAACACATCCAGGTTGCTTTTAAGCTCAGAGCTTTTTGCCTTTTTTGATTTTGCCCCTGCTGAGGTAAAATGCACTATCATTATTAACAGGGAAGAACACAAATTATCTCCTTTTATTTCCTCCTTAGAGCCGGGATTCTGAGTTTACCATGGACATCCTAACAAATCTCTGTGTTATAACTACTTCTAGAGTTTTAGCTACATCATTTGAGGAGGTGTAAATTCCCAGTTCATCGAAGTGATGCCTACAGGGCCAGTCTGAAATCTACACTGAGCAGAGAGCTGACCTAAGCTACCCAGAGAGGCTGTGGAGTCTTCATCTTAGAGCCATTCAAAACCTGCCTGGACATGTTTCTGTGTAGCCTGCTCTAGGAGAACCTGCTCTGTATGGGGGATTGGACTAGAGATCTCCAGAGGTCTCTTCCAACCACCACCAGTCCATGACTCTGTGATTCTGTGAAAGATTTGACAAAGTAGTTCAGCTTCATGAAATACGTGTGTCCAGCAGGTCTAGGGAGCTTCTGCTCTGCCCAGATGAGACCACAGCTGGAGATGTGTCCAGTTTTGGGCTCTCCAGTTGAAGAGAAACTGAGTTCTACTGGAGAAAGTCCATCTGAGAGCTATGAAGGTGATTAAGGGGCTTGAACGTCTCTCCTATGAAGAAAGGCTGGGGCTGTTTAGTCTGGAGAAGAAAAGGCTAAAAGGGGATCTTATTAATGTCTGTAAATATCTGAGGTGTTGGTGTCAAGAGGAAGGGGCCAATCTGTTTTCTGGGGTGCCCATTAATAAGAGAAAGAATAATGGGGATAAGCTAGATCACAGGAAGTTCCACCCCAACATGAGAAGAACCTTTGTTACTGTGAGGGTGACAATGCTCTGGTACAGGCTGCCCAGAGACATGGAGTCTCCTGCTCTGGAGACTTTCAAACCCACCTAGATGCAGCCCTGTGTGACCTGCCCTAGGTGATCCTACTCTGGAAGGGAGTTGGACTAGATGATCCCTTCCAACACTCCACATCTTACGATTCTCTATACAGTTAAGGAACTAGAATAAAGTCTCCATTGTGCTTTTTCATCATCTCAGAAGGACAAAAGCTCATTGATGCTACTGGTGTATGCAGCACGTTAATGACAGCTTGGTGCTTAGATAATGAAGACACAGCAGAGACCAGCTGTTAGCTCCAGCACAGCAGGCACAGTACTGACCTACATGGCTTTTGGACCACTCTCCTCTAAACGAGACCACAGTGTTTCCTTCTACTCAGTCCCTTGATCCATGAGCACAAACTTTATCAAATTACTCCCAACAATCCAACCTCGTTTTGCTGCTTAACTACATGATGGAGCAAAGGTCAGAAAGATTAAGAGCCAGTTAAGAGCCACCTGAGCAGCAGCACCCTGAACTAGGCTTGCCCCAATGCCAGGAGTAGAGCAATTCCAGTAGCTTCAGCAGAAGATGACAGGCAAAGAGCTCTGGTGTGAGAGGTATGTTTTAAGAGTTAGTTCTGAGACCAGTACTATTCAATCTATTCATTAATGACTTGGATGACGGATTAGAGTGCACTGTCAGCAAGTTTGCTGATGACACAAAGCTTGGAGGAGTGGCCAACACTCCATCAGGCTAGGCTGCCATTCATTGAGATCTGGACAGGCTGGAGAGCTGGTCAGAGAGCAATTTAATGAAGTATAACAAGGGCAGTGTAGAGTCTGGCATCTGGGCAAGAACAACCCCAGGGACCAGGATAGGTTGTGGACTGACCTGTTGGAGAACAGCACAGGAGAAAGGGACCTGGGGGTCCTGGTGGCCAGCAGGATGACCATGAGCTAGCAGTGGTCCACTGTGGCCAAGAAGACCAATGGCATTTTGAGATGGATCAGAATGGAGGTGGTTAGTAGGTTGAGAGAGGCTCTCCTCGCCCTCTAGTCTGCCCTGGCAAGACCGCATCTGGAAGATTGTGTCCAGTTCTGGGCCCTTCAGATCCAGAAAGACACAGAACTGCTGAAGAGAGTCCAATGCAGAGCTACAAAGATGATGGAGTGGAACATCGCCCTGATGTGGAAAGGCTGAGGGAGCTGTGGGTTTTTAGCTCAGAAGAAAGGAGACTGAAGGGTGACCCCATTAATGTTTATAAATATGTGAAAGGTGGGTGTCAAGAGGATGGAGTCAGGCTCTGCTCAGGGGCAGTAGGTGTGAGCTGGAACATAGGAGCTTCCACATCAATATTAGAAGGAACTTCTCCTCAGTGAGGGTGTCAGAGTACTGAAGGTGCTGCCCATGGGGGTTGTGGAGTCTCCTTCTCTGGAGACATTTAAAACTTGCCTTGACATGTACCTGTGTGACTTGATCCAAGAGAGCCTGCTGTGGTAGGGGGATTGGACTGGATTCAAGATCCCTTCCAATCCCTAGTGTTCTGTGAGTCTGTGATTATGAGACATCCTATTTCCACCATTTAACACTCTTTGTGCTCTCCTGCTCCATTCAGCGTGATCACAAAGAACCTGGAACACAGGGTTGTACCCAGGACAGATTATCTCACCTCTGCAGGGTAAAACGGTTCCCTTGAAGTGCTGTATCTGCACAGCTTCTAGTGGACAAGATAGCTTCAGGCAAGCTATTTATGGAACCTGCACCCTTTTTGCACTTAGGGCACACTAAGTAGTCGTGGAGGGAGCGGATGTCCCTCCTAGAGCAGACAGGGACACAACAAGTTAGGTATTTAGCCTTTTCTAATACAGAACAAAGCGGAACACTAAGGGCCACTCTGTCCTGTTCAAAGTTACTTGATCTAAGAAACATTAATCTCGTTTGGGTGTTTTTGTCCAGGAAGGGATTAAGTGACAAAGGCACCATGCAGAGCCCGAGGGGAGTCAAGCTACTCTGTAATAACATAGGAACAGTGTCAAAGCAAACACATCCACAATGAAGCAGCTTTTAAGGGAAACAAATGGAAAGTGTGGTTCAGAATGCATCATCCCTGCACATACCCCTGAAGGTTTTTAGAGATACAAACAGCCTCGAAAGGAAAACAGACTTGTGAAGCCTTTCCTTAAGCTTGGAGCTGGTAAGATTAGAGACACTGACCCATTGTTAGTAGAACTGCAACCAAAACAACTCCTTTCAACCACAAAGGTCTCTTCGAACTGAAAGGAGTCTGTCATTCTGCAGATCAGAGGTGGAACGGAGCTGTGTCTGGTCTTTCAAAAGCCTGGCAGTTCGTGGCCTAAACGCATACATCTGATCGCTTACACATACACAACGGTGGCCATCCAGAGCTGAAACCACACAATGCTTCCTAAGGGTTTTTTTGGCAGGCACTGCTGGTTTCACTGTGGTCATCAGCCCAGGGTCAGTGTGTGACAGGCATGGAGTTCTACCCAAACTTGTATCACTGAGCAGGCAAGCAGTCAGGTGTTCTGTTAATGCAAAAGGACCTGGAACTGTTGGAGAGAGTCCAGAGGAGGCCACAAGGATGACCAGAGGGCTGGAGCACCTCTGCTAGGAGCTGGGACTGTTCAGCCTGGAGAAGGCTCCAGGGGAACCTTACAGCAGCTTCTAGAAACTGAAAGGGCTACAGGAAAGCTAGAGAGGGACAGAAATCCCTCCCTACGAGGGTGCTGATGCCCTGGAACAGGTTGCCTAGGGAGGTTTGTGGCTGCTCCGTTTGGAACACACCCCTGGAAGTGTTCAAGGCCAGCCTGGATGGGACTGTGGGCAACCTGGGCTAGTGAGAGGTGTCCATGCCCATGGTAGGTATTTGGGTCTGGATGATCTCCAAGGTCTCTTCCAGCCTAAACCAGTCTGTTATTCTATGAAAACATCTGGGGAAACCAGAGAGGAAGATGGACACAAAGCAGTCCCTGTGTACGTGTAGCTGTGTAGAGATCCCCAAACCACTCCTGCAACATACAAAGGTAGAATGGTGGGAAGCCTCAATTTTGGAGCAGATTCTCTTAACAATTTATAACTGAGTAAAGGTGGCAGAGTTATCTAAGATGTTTGTCCTCAAAGCAGCAGTAAAGATCTTTAGTAGAAGGGCCAATGTCTCACTGATCAGCTATTTACAGACGTCTTGAGTCCTATGAATGTTGTGTGGCCTTTGTAGCATTGAACCATGTGATTTTTTTTTGCACTGGGAGGAACCTGGGGTTTTTTTAATCAAATTGTAGAGTAGGATTGATGGTTGGACTTGATGATCCCAAGGGTCTTTTCCAACCTGAATGATTCTACGAATTCTGATGGTCAGCGGATCTTTGCCATTCTAACTATACAAGAAAACATACTTTTAAGAGCAAACAGAGAAACTGGTACAAGGGACAAGAGGAAATCCCCACCAGAGTGAGTTGTGGTTCTCCTTTTGATTGTGAGAATCACAACACTACTGTATCAAGGAGTAATAAACTGGAGTTTATGGTGTCATTGGATTTTCAGGAGCTAATTATTGCCTCACGAATGAAGTTTTTATTTTTGAAAATAAATATTTTTATAAGTATGTTTGTGTTGTTTTCGTCGTTAGAGATTTTGCCAGTAAGTAACTTCCATCTGAATCCTGCAGTCTACCTTTAGTACCACGTTTCTCAATGATGCTCTTAAAAAGAGCAAAGCTTCCAGCTGAGCCAGTCTCCATGGGTACTGCACATTCCCTTTTCTTTTTCTGTTTTATCCTTGAACTGAAAAAATGACAGATGAAGGACTCGGACAAAGAGAACAAGAAAGTAAACTATTATCTGAACCAGACAGCTACAGGAGGCCAAGTGTTATTTCACATCAACAGAGCTACAGACCTCTACAAAGAACGAAACACAACAGTCATGCATGCTAGAGAACACTTTGAAAAACAAGTGCACAGATGATGCTGCGTAATTAAAAGAGGGTTTCTTTGCTGTAAGATTAACCAATACCAGCTCCAACTGCTGTTGAAGGATCTGGTTCACAATTCTGCAGAAGAAAGCTGAAAATAAACAAAAAAAGTAAAACCAGAGGAAATACAAAATAACTTGCATCAAATCACATATCAGAGTCTTAAAATACATGAACGTCAACAAAATCATAAATGAGATCACTGAGAAACCCAAAATATAAAGGAAATCTGACCAGCCAGCTACTCGCTGAATAGAGGAAGGGTGAGGGAAAGACAAACTTTCAAACCAAAAAGTTTTTGTTTGTTCAATCTTTCACTGTCACATATCTCATGTTTTTATACGGCAAATAGATACGAAGGCACAAAAGGAAGATCAGTCTGTTTCTGTAAGCTAAAACATCCTACAGAAGCAAAACAAAAACCACAGAAGACAGGCAGACTGGTAACTTACTTAGAAACAAATCTGCTAAAAGCCCTGACTATTCTGACTAATGAACATTTCTACCATCTATCTTTTCTCCTAACCTGCTCCAGAATGTTTCCTATCACTAGTGTGTGCTAAATGCTTCTTAAAAATAAATAACATACCCTTTTTGGTCTTTTTCTTTGGCTTCATCTCTCTTGGGAGTCTTCTCCAATCTGTACAGAAAACAGCAAAGGGCCCCTAACCATCAATCCACGACTTGTAAAGGATTTGCATATTGCTTGAAAAATAATGACTCAAACATCTAAAAGATGAGGACATTTCACAGGTTAAATAAGAACAATCCTTTCATAACTCAGGTATTACCTGGGGTCCATGCTGCACGCTCCTTTTCGCTATCCTGGTACTTTTTACTGTACCTTTCAATTGCTGTAGAGAGAGATGCAAAGGGTTAGTGGGTTACATTAATTAAAGACAGACAATAAAGACACTGTCCTTGATATTTTCCTGTAACTAAGCATGCAGTGTATATTTTTAATCCTACACTGGACACACAGAATCACATTAGGGATTGGAAGGGAACCTGAAAGATCATCCAGTCCAATCCTCCAGCCACAGCAGCATCACCTAGATCAAGTTGCACAGGAACATGTCCATGTGAGTTTTAAACATCTCCAGAGGAGGAGTCTCCACAACATCCCTGGGCTCTCAAACATTTAAAGAACAGTTTACTGGTGACTATGTTGAGTAGTTCTTGTGATAGTCCCCACGACTTGGGTTTTATACCCACCTAATAAAGGAAAACAAACCCACTTAATGCTTTGCATTTTCAGGTCATCTCCTTTCAATCAAAACAATATGCTTCATAAAAAAACCCCAAACCAGAACAATTCCTATATTACTACAATTTATACTTCTATCCTTAGAAAGCATGAAAAAAAAAATGCAGATGTAATCAGGCTGAAACATCAGCACTAAACCTTGTTGTCCTAAACAAGAGTTTCTCAAACAAACCCTGACCCCCAAACCAGTCAGTGGCATTTATCACCACTGTGCTGATCATAAAGAGTATGCAAAATTCCCAGGTCTCAAGGGCCATGTCGCAGACTGGTCAAGTCCATGGTTGTGGTCTACCTAGACTTCAGCCAAGGCTTCGACACTGTCTCCCACAGCATCCTCCTGGAAAAGCTGGCAGCCCATGGCTTGGGCTGGGTGCCTGCTCCACTGGGTTAAAAACTGGCTGGATGACCATGCACAGAGAGTGATGGTGAATGGTGCTGCATCCACTTAGTGTTCAGTGACCAGTGGTGTCCCCCAGGGATCAGTACTGGGCCCAGTTCTATTAATCATCTTTACTGATGACCTGGATGAGGGGATTTCATCTACCTGTAGTAAATTTATGGATGATACCAAGTTGGGAGAGTGTGTAGATCTGCTGGAGGGGAGGAAGATGCTGCAGAGAGATCTGGTCAGGCTGGGCCAATGGGATGGGGTTTAACAGGGTCAAGGGCAGTCCTACACTTTGGCCACAATAACTCCTTGCAGCTACAGACTGGGGGATGAGTCACTGGACAGCAGCCTGGCAGTACTGGTTGACAGCTGGCTGAACAGGAGCCAGCAGGGTGCCCAGCTGGTACAAAAGGCCAATGGCATCCTGACTTGGATCAGCAACAGTGTGGCCAGCAGGGCTAGGGACAAAATTCTACCCCTGTACTGGCCACTGAGGAGGCCTCCCCTCAGGTACTGGGGGCAGTTCTGGGCCCCTCACTTCAAGAAAGAGATTGAGGGGCTGGAGCAGGTCCAGAGGAAAAACAAGGCTGGGGAAGGGACTGAAGGGAAGTCTGGTGAGGAGAGGTTGATGAAGCTGGGGGTGCTTAGCCCAGAGGAGACTCAGGGGGGACCTTCTCCCTCTCTCCTACTCCCCGAAGGGAGGTTGTAGTCAGGTGGTGGTCAAGCTATTCTCCCAGGCAACAAGGGCCAGGACGAGAAGGCAGGGCCTGAAGCTGCCAGGGGGAAGGTTAGATTGGATGTTAGGAAGCCCATCCTCACATAAAAGGTGATCAGAGCCTGGACTGGACTGCCCAGGGCGTTGGTGGAGCCCCCATCGCTGGAAGGGTTAGGGTTAGGGTTAGGGTCAGCGGTCCTTAGTGCCCTGGTCTGGCTGATGTGGTGATGTTAGGTCACAGGCTGGGCTGGATGAGCTCAGAGGTCTTTTCCAGACTCAGTAGTTCTGTGATTCTGTGATCCTCTGCACAGCTTTGCAGCATGATGTGTCCTAACCAAGAACAACACAATTGAGTCCCTTTTACCTCTTTCCAGGCAGAAGAACTAACTGTAGAAATGCAGTGTAAATACTACAGCAGTAGTGCAATGTGAGTGCATCTGCTCATACTGAAAAGAACTTGCTTTACGAGTGTAATGGCAAAAACCAATCTCAAAACCGTAAGTATTTTTAAATAAGCTCCATTTTTTCTTAGCTAATTACTGCGCCCAGCTGCTAAATCAACCTACTGCAAAACTAATGGTTCTGATGGCACTGAAAACTCATCACCAGAACAGTTTTTGTGGCTTTTGTACAAAAAACTGGTAACAGAGTGTAGCATTTACAGTCAAAGCCTCCTAGCACTCATCAAAGGAAAGGGGAGAAGATGGATATCGGAAATTAGCCTCAGTTTTACACTTAGTTGTGACAAGGGCAATCAGAAAACCTAACTAAAACTGTTCAACAAGACTCTGCATTTAAAACAGCAGTCTCGATAGGGCATTTAATAGAGGTGGCCTTCATGGATGTTATAGGAAACAGCACAGAGAAGGAAAGAAACTAGAGCTGATTTCAACTCAAGGCTTTTTAGTGAAGAACTAACTGCTTGGTAAAAAAAAAACGTGTTGGGCTGACCCTGAGGGGACCTTATAGTGATGTTCCGATCCATGAAAGGGACCTCTAAGAAGGCTGGGGAAGACTGTTCACAAGGGCAGAAAGCGATAGGATGAGAGGTCATGGTTTGAAGCTGGAAAAGGGCAGATTGAGGCTGGACATGAGGAAAAAGTTTTTCAATCTGAGGGTTGTGGAGCCCTGGAACAGGCTGTCTACAGCGGTGGCAGAGGCCCCATCCCCGGAGCCATTGCAAGTCAGGCTGTATGGGGCTCTGAGCAACCTTTTCTAGTTAGAGATGGCCCTGCTTGTTGTATGGGGTTCAGACTAAGTCCTTTGGAGGTCCCTTTGAAACCTATAATTCTATGATTTTATGACTCTCGCCACTCACAGCTAAGGAATTAATTCCACACCACTGCCAAGGAGACAGTCACCCAGTCATAGCAAAGATGAACCTACAGGAAAAATAGGAATGATGTGAAGGTTAAGGAATGAGGAAAATAGAGAACTTCCTATAGAATATGCCTGCTGCTCACTTGAAATGAGTGTAGAAATGAATGATGAGAGTCTATTCTACACTAAAAAAAGCTTCAAATTTGCCCTGTAGTATCAGTCATAGCTTTCATTTACGACCTGAATAATGAAGTAAAGATAGATGGTGATGTCCTGACTAATTAAAATGTTTCCCTTCTCACACTTCAAAGGACCATTTGGCTCACAGACGCCGTGCAGAGGGTTTAAAACAATCCAAACCCAGTTTAAGAAGTTCCTGCCTGCCTGCAAACCTCCTCCTGTTTCCTTATTAGTCCTACCAGATGTTTTGATGAAGTACAGAGGAGCGATGGGCTGCAAAACATAACAGAAAAGATCAGTTAAAAATCTTCTACCCCGGGGGAAAATGAGCCATTTTCTCCAAGTGAGGGGACTTCTGTCACATGATGCAGCCTGAGAGGCGACTTCACACCATCAGTGAGATGAAAGTAAGGGTTATTTTAAGCTACAGACCTCTGCTGATGTATTTGTACCCCACCTTTCAGATGAGGCATTTTTGAACAACAGAAGGTTCAGTAGAAAGTTACCTCATCTTCCCAGCGGGAGCTGGTGAGAACATCTGAAGTGTTATCTGAGTCTATCGAGTAGTTGTCTATCTGCAGCTACTGGTTGTTGTAGGAAAACTGTCTTCAAAGCTGGCACTTCTACGGAGCACATGCGGCAACAGAGAAAGATCATCTCAGAAAGAAGGGTGCAGAAAAGAAAGATGATTTTGAGGTAAACAGCAAGAATGATCTCATGAGGCAAAGCTGTAAAAGGGAGATAAATGTTCTCATAAAAGGGCTGGTTCCTTCGAAATAATCCTGACCGGCTCTCAGGCTCAGATGTCTCCTTTTTCGTGCCTCCAATGGAAGTAGCAAACTTCAAGCCTGACAAAGATCAAGAGCACTGCAAGCCTCCAGCGAGATGAGAATTCAAAGAGACTGAAACTTGTTTATTCAGAAGATGAAAGAGGAGTTGTGATGAAAGAGTGATTTGGAATTCTTCGACCCCCATAAAAGGATCTAGAAATGAGGATCAGATCTCATCTCCTTGCTTCATAACCAAGGTTGTACCTTGATGGTGTACCAAGGTTCTTGACACACCATCAAGATCCACCCTGGGCTGTGCTTGTATTAGTTTCTGGGCTCCACATTGCAGGTCAGAGGAAATATTCTGCTTTATGTGAGCCACAACATCTGGTTGTCAGGTTGGCAGTGTGTTCTGTGAGGAGGTTGGACTAGATGATATCCAGAGATCCCTTCCAATCCCTGCATCTAGAACACTGCATCAAAATCTGCATCAAAAGAAGTGTGGCCAGCATATCAAGAGGTTATTCTGCCCCTCTACCCTGATCTGGTGAGACCTCACCTGGAGTTCTGCGTCCAGCTCTGGATTCCTCAACACAAGAAGGATAAGGACCTGTTGGAGCAAGTCCAGAAGAGACCTTGATAATGCTCAGAGGGCTGGAACACCTCTCTAAGACAGCAGGCTGAGACAGTTGGGGTTGTTCAGTCTGAAGAGAAGGCGGCTCTGGAGGGACCTCACAGTGACTTTCCCATTCCTGAAAGGGGCCTCTCTGAAGGCTGGAGAAGACTGTTCACAAGGGCAGAGAATGGTAAGATGCGGGTAGATTGGTGAGCACAGAATTGAAAAAGCTCCATATAGTTGGTCTAAACATGTTTCATGATGTGCCGATCAAAAGGAATAGATGTTTGATACTTCCCTTTTTCACAGACTAGTGGCTTTCAGCACTTGCAGATGTGACCTACAACTCCTTCGAGTAAAAGCAGAAAAATCCCCTATTACCTGAAGCCACCAATTTTGATTCCTCATTACCAGTACAACACACAACCTCAGCATATCCTTGGTATATTTCACAGAATCATCCTTCATAGAACAGTAACTATTGAAGATACAAGTAAAAATAAGAAGTACAGACACAAACCTTCACAGTCCTCCTCAACTGTCAAAAAGTACGGCGTATTTTTCATGGTTCCTCTAAGATCTTGTTTTAAGGCCAGCATGTAATCTTCTGCTTCTCCTGTTTTCAGTGGCACTGGCTTGTTCTCTGTAGTCTGTACACATTATATTCATTATGTAGAAGGTCTTAATATCAAAATGCTGCAATAAACAGATGCTACAATAAACAGAGAAGTGGAACGATGCTGCTTCGCAATCACATTGCATTCTGACATGTTCATGACTAAATTTATACCTTTTATGATCTTGCTGTATTTTTCTGCAAAAATGTATGAGAAAAATCAAGAAAAACAAAAGGTATTTAGAATGTAAATTTTCACTCATGTAAAGCAGTTTTTCACACCAGTGTAACTTAGAAACCATTGACTCTCTCTTCAGTCAGAGCAGAGCTGGCATTAACCAGTTCTAAAATATTGTCATAGGTGTGATCACTCTGATTAACAAATCATCGAATCATTATGGCTGGAAAGGACTGCCAGGATCATCAAGTCCAGCCCTCATCCCAACAGCTCCCTAAAGCATAACCCCCCTTGGCCTCAAGTGCTCTAGCTACTTGTTTTTTAAACATCTCCAGGGATGGAAACTCCACTGCCTCTCTGGCCAGCCTGTTCTAGTGCCCAAACACTCTCTCAGGAAAGAACTTCTACCTCAGATCCAATCTACACCTCCCCTGGCACAACTTAAGGCCATTTCCTCTCATCCTATCATAAGGAATTTGGGCACCAGCCTTGCTACAACCACCTTTTAGGTAGTTGAAGAGAACAATAAGATCTCTGCTCAGTCTTCCTTGTCTAGACTAAATAACCCCAGTTCCCTCAGCTGTTCTTCACAGGGCCTGTTTTCCAGACCTCTCCCCTGCCTTGTTGCCCTTCTTTGGCCCCACTCCAGCACCTTGATGTCCTTCTGATACTGTGGTGCCCAAAAGTGGATCCAGTAATCAAGATGCAGTCTCATGAGTGCAGAGTACAGGGGCACCGTCACTTCCCTACTCCTGCTGGTTACCCTGTTCCTGATTCAGGCCAGGATGCTGTTAGCCTTCTTGGCCACCTGGGCACCCTGATGGCTCCTATTCAGTCAGCAGTCAACCAACCCCCACAGGTCCTTTTCTGCCAGGCAGCTCTCTAGCCACTCTTTCCAAAGTCTATAGCACTACTGGGGTTGTTGTGACTGAAAGACACCTTTCCACCACTGCTGTCAGAGGATCAGGTTGTGCTTGTACAACCAGGCTGCACACAGGTCCTTAGAGAAATCAGTTTATGTCAGATTAACCTAAACAAGTTTTTTTACTGACATTTTCGGGGCTTTGGGGGTTTGGTTTGGAGTTTTTTTCTTTTTTAAACTATGAATTATTAAATAGGTTACAATAAATAAGCTAAATCACTTCTAAAAACATACAGAACACTAGAACCAGAACTGCAGAGTGGATGTTGTTTCACTCACATGACAGACGCTGTGCAGCCGATACCTGAGCAGCAGGTTGCAAAGCACAGAGTGCTACCACAAGTCCCAGAGCTGGATCATGAAAGGACTTTAATGCTTCCAGCTGTATGAGACAGCTGGCCAATACTTCAACTTGCTAATGCTGCTGATGGCAAGCTGATGCTCCTTAATTGGATTTCTAATTGCATTTCCAGGAAATTCAAAAGACCTCAGAACATGCCTATTACAAATATGCACCAGCAACATCTCACTGCTTAAATTAATTTCACTGTTGGTCAGTCAGCAGCTGCAACAGACTTGTGGTCACTGCCCAACCAGTAAATACAACTGCTGGAACTGTTGTTGGTCCTAGTTATCATAGAATCATAGAATGGCCAGAGTTGGAAGGCACCTTAAAGTTCCAGCTCCAACCCCCCTGCACAGGCAGGGACACCTTCACTAGAACAGGTTACTCAGGGCCCCAGCCAACCTGGCCTTCAACACTTCCAGGGATGGGGCAGCCACAACTGTCTTGGGCAACCTGTTCCAGCATCTCAGCACCCTCACAGCAAAGAATTTGTTCCTCATGTTCAACCTCAATCTCCCCTCTTTAAGTCTGGAACCCTTTCCCCTTGCCCTCTTACTACCACTTGTGTCAAAAGCTCTCCCCCAGCTTTCTTGTAGCCACATTCAGATACTGGAAAGCTGCTAGGAGGTCACCTGGGAGCCTCCTCTTCTCCAGACTGAACAACCCCTGTCATCATAAGGAACCAGTTACACCACTGGGTGAACTGGATTCTTTGAATGGCTCTAGATTTCCCCTAACAAGTTTCATTTGTTCACGGAAGGAAGAAAATACCTTTAAATTATCCTTATAAATACATATCCATAGAGATACTAGTGATAGTAATTCTCCTGCATGGCTGATCTGTTGCTGCCTGTAATGCAAAGCTGTAGCTCACAGAGAATTTAGTTTCCTTGTGCCATCACATTAGGGAGAGTCACACATGATGAATTAGTATCAGTGAAATCACAGAGGTGAACTAAGAGGAAATATAACATCTGGATCAGTAATCAAACCCATGGGTTAAATAACTGCTCAGAGAAAGCTCAGCATAGCACCAATTATATCTCAAATGTGCAAGTTCTGTGTCATAACACGAGAGATTCAAAAGATTTTAACACATCTTGATCAAATCCTGAAGTAACTGTGAAGTTCTCTAACATAAACCAGCAGCATTATAGGATTCCTTTTTCACCTGAAAACTGTTGAAGATTCCCTGCAGAAAATGCTGGGTTTGCCCCTTTGATTTCCAATTACACCCCAGATGGCAAATCTCAATTAACTGTCCTTAATTACATTAAATGCCTTTAAGGTATGACTTTCAAATGCTGATTGCTGAGATACAGACAATCATCTAAAATAGTTAGTATGTGCATCAACAGTGAGTGTGTCAGCAAATTCATGCACAGCTCCACAGACTCGTGTATCTCTGTTTCAAACGAATTCAGACATCAAGCGTTTATGATACTGTAACATCCAGAAAACCAAATCACAGAATGGTTTATGATTGGAAGGAATCACCCAGTCCCAACCCCCTGCCATGGGCAGTGACATCTCTTGCCAGACCAGGTTGCCCACAGCCCCATCCAACCATGCCTTGAACACTTCCAGGGATGACGGAGCAGCCACAACCTCACCAGGCAACCTGTTCCAAGGCCTCAGCACTCTCCCAGGAAGGATTTTCCACCTCAGATCTCATCTCAATCTCCCCTCTTTTAGCTTGATCCCATCCCCCTTGTCCTATCACTAGAGTCCCTTGGAAAAATTCCCTTTCCTGTAGCCCCTTCAGGTACTGGAAGTGGCAAATCCTAATAAGGACTTTAACAAATGCAACCTAGTTAAGTATGAGAAGCAGCAGTTAGCAAAGGGACAGGAAGTAGTAATAAGAAAACGGATTACTCACACAATCACAAAATAATCCTGGTTGGAGAGGACGTTCCAGATCACATACCCACAACAAAAAACCTAAATACCTGATTGGTCGACAAACACAAACTAACCCACTCCACGCCTGCCAGTGGAGCAGGGTATGAAGCACCACGGTTACACAGTTCTTACATACCTTCGGGGATGGTGTGACTTAACCACCTCCCTGCAAAGGCCGTTCCAGTACCTCATCACTCTTTCTGTAAAGGATGTCTTCCTAATATCTAATGCAAATCTCCCCTAACTATTCCCTCGTTTTGTAATTAGTTATTAAGAAGAGGCCAACACCCACCTCTCCACAACCTCCTTTTAGATAGTTGCAGAGGGCGATGAGGTCCCCCCTCAGCCTCCTCCAAACTAAACTTGCCCAGCTCCCTCAGCCTCTTCTCATACGACTCGTTCTCTAAACCTTTCATGAGCTTGGTAGTTCTGCTCTGGACATGTTCCAGCATCTCAATGTCTTTCCTATAATGAGTGGCCCAGAACTGAACACACACATTAAATACCTTTTTGACCTCAAAACCTTAGGCTAGTTGATACCCATGACTGTGTTTCCTAACTAGGAGAGCTGCTGGCAGTACTTACAGGAAAGGGCGGTGGGGGCTGGCAGACGACATCAGGCAGAGCTGCACCTTTAGAAAAGCCGATGGCCTCAATGTCGAAGGTGAACGCAGCACGTCCTCTTCCTCTACCTGACCCAGCCATTTGGAGCTACCGAAAACAGGATAGATTTTTAGATGTTAGTATTTCTTAGAGGTATCAAATATTTGTCTATTTTACCCATAAAAACATTGTCTAACAAAGATTACAGTAATTTCAAACCCCTTCTCAAAGATAATTTTGAATAGCAATCAGTTCCTAATGCCTCTTAAGTTCTTCCACATACTGTGAATTTGGTACCTACAACTCCAACCCTTCCTCTCCTCTAGTACACTTGAAATTCCTTCCCAAGGAGAAATTTGAAACTTTCTTCTAAACTTTAGATAGACAGACTTCAGTTAAGTCAGAGCAGAAATACCAGAAACAGGGTAAGAACTAAAAAAGAAAGAAAAAAAAAAAGGAATTAAAAAAGAAAAAGAAAAAAAGAAAAAAATATAAAAAAGAATCGAAAGAAAAAATTAAAACAGAAAAAAGGAAAAATAGAATAAAAAAAGGATAAAAAGACAAAAAAGACATTTAAAAAATACAAAGAAAAAAGAAAAAGAAATTAAAACACCTAAGACCCTGAAATTTGTGTAAGCAGATTTTACAGTTTCTGAATTCAAACAGTTTGTGTTTGCCACTCATGGCTTCTTCATCCTTCATGTTATTGGGTGGGGGGGGTGTTATTTTTTCCACCTCAGAATTGTCCAAACTTCCCCACATTGCAAAGCTGGGTCTGAAAATTATGAGGTTTCCCCTTTACTTTTGGGTTCTGATACTGAGCCAAAAGCAAAGAGTTTAAAGGTAAAAGCATGAAGGGCCTCCAGCATGTCTGCAGGTTAACTGCTGCCAAAAGGAGGTGGTTTGCAACTAAAACACCACAGTCACATTTCACCAGATAAAAGAAAAGCTACTCACAAAACTACAGTCATATCTCACCACATTCACCTCAGCAGTGTATGGCTTGTGGGTTGGCAAGAAGAGCAAACCATGATAAACACATTTTGTGCAGGGAAAAACATCAAGAAACGCAACTGAAGTGAAGCCCCACTGAAGCAATGATCACTCCTTCAGTCCACACAAAGATCAGCTCAAGGACCCAGACCAGAAATCCCGTGTGCTGTTTCCCATAATTGCAAGGTCATGGTACTGCTCTCCAGCTGGTTAGAATGTGCCTGTCCCATACCTGCTGCTGTACCTGCACCATCAGGTCAGTTCCCACCATCAGCCTGTGGGTGAGGTAACAAAGTCTAACAGGAAACAAGAAACAACACAAGACCTAAAGCTTCTCTTACATTTGACCAGAACAACAAGAGATCCAGGAAAGAACTAGGATTGCAAGCAAATAAACCCATGCTCAAGGTTAAGATCTTCAAAGATTCCCCTACATGGAAGCAATACTCTTTTTATCAAATACCAGTGAGAAATACAAGTCAGTTGGATCTGATGATCTTGGAGGTCTCCAACCTTAACGATTCTGTGATCCTAAGATAAGTATTTGCCTACTTATTACTGCTTGGATAAAACAAAAGTCATGTTCTATTTTTTCCACATCACTCAGGCAGCACAGAAAGCTGCCTGAAAATAAGCAGAGAGACCTAAATAAATCATTTTAACAAAGACATCAAAGGATAAAGCAAAGCCTGAGCATTTTAATTAACCTCAAGTTAAAATAAATAATTAAAAATAAAAAATAGTCAATAGGAAACTCATTTGAAATGAGGATGAAAAGCAAGATGTCAGCCTGGCGAAATGGAAAAAAAGAGAAAAGATATAATAAAGCTCCAACCATGAGCAACGATGTTGTCTAGATGGGAAAAAAGGGAGTTAGCAACAGAAGAAAACCAGAGGAAAAGCTACTAGAGATGTTCTGTTAGCAAAGAGAGCCATACTGTCTGCATTAAAAAATGTAAGTGTGAAGGTCTGTTTTAAACAGGCTGTTTTAAAATCAATTTTTGGGAAGCTTCTCTGGAAATAGAACTTCAGTCTGACAAGGAGCAACACGCTTTAAAACCAGAGTATTTGAATTTATCAGTTTTACTGAAACTGACTGTTTTATCCAGCACTAGTGTGTTTGGAAGGTTGATGTCTGCTGATAGCATCAAGTGACAGGTTGGAAAAGACCTTCAGGATGGTTTAAGATGATTCAAAAGGACTTCAGGATGGTTGGACTTGACTATCTTGGAAGTTGTTTCCAACTGTAATGACTCTGTAAGATCATCTAGTCCAACCATTAACCTAGAACTGGTAAGTCCTTGACTTAATCACATCCCTAAGCACTGTATCTCCAAAATATAAATATCTCCAAAGAGAAGTTGTATCTCCAGGGAGGCCTGTTCCAACGCCTCATCACAGAAACTGAGAAGTTGTGTTGCACCATAAAGTCACCAAGGGTGACAAAGTCACAAGAGTAACTGAATCCCTTTGGTTGGAAGAGACCTTTAAGAGCATCAAGGGCAAACTCTGACCAGCACTGCCAGGTCACCCCTAAACCATGTCCCTCAGCATATCTATATGCCTTTTACATCCCTGCAGGGCTGGGGACTCCACTGCTGCCCTAGGCAGCCTGTTCCACTCTTTGATAACCCTTTAAGTGAAGAAATTCTTCTCAAAATCCAGCCTAAACCTCTCCTGGTGCAACCTGTGGCCATTCCCTCTCATTCTATCACTTGCCACCAGGGAGAAGAGGCGCTTTGGTCCATTCTTCCAGGGAGACATAGAGAGCAATAAGGTCTCCCTTCAGTCTCCTTTTCTCTAGGGAAAAAAAAACAACCCCAGTGTTTTGGCTACCAAGAGCGATGCCAAGTGGGTCATCTGACGGGCAAATCCTCATTTGCAGCGAGTTCATTGTCTTCCCTGCAAAAACAAAGGTGAAAATTTCAGATTTAAGCTTTCAAAGTATCTTTAGACCTACGTATGCTGCGTCTCGCGTGGTCCGTCCAGGAAAGGCTGTGGATAACGGGTTTCCAACTGGGAGCAGCAGGTGATGATGGCCCAGCCTGGATGTCCCTGAGGGTAAAAGAGTGAAGATGAATTACAGAAAGATAAAAGTACAGAATGATGGGGGGAGAAGGGGGTCAGAAGGGACCTGTAGAGGCTAGAAGGGGCCTCTGGAGGTCACCTAGCCCAAACCCCCTGACAGAGTAGTTCCCCCAGGAACATCTCCAGGTGGATTCTAGTTGCCTCCTGAGCAGGAGACTCCACAACGCCTCTGGGCACCCTGTGCCAGAGCTCTGCCACCCTCAAGACACTTGTCACAACAGCCACCACGCCCCACCCCCGGCTCTGTTTCTTCCCACACCCCGCAGGCTCCCCGCCCGCCGCATTGTGGCGGTCCCGCCCCGCCGCGGGGAAGTGCGGGTGGAGGCGCGGCAGGGGGTGAAGGAGGCGGGGGGGGGGGGTGGCGGTGAGTCGGGTCGCCATGTCTGCTCTGGAATGGTTCGCGCACAAGCCCCTGGGCGACGGGATCTTCTGGATCCAGGAGCGCTTCTACGAGTCGGGCAACCGCGCGAACATCTGGCTGGTGCGGGGCTCGCAGCGGGACGTGGTGATCGACGCGGGGCTGGGGCTGCGCAGCCTCCCCGAGTACCTGCGCGCCGCGGGGCTGCTGGGCGCGGGGGGGGAAGAGGCCGTCCAGCGGCCGCTGCTGGCCGTGGCCACCCACGTCCACTTTGACCACTCCGGAGGGCTGCGGCACTTCGAGGAGGTGGCCGCGCACGGGGCCGAGGCGGCGGCGCTGCAGCGAGGAGACAACTACGAGGCGGTGACCTGGCTGGGGCAGCGAGAGGTGTCGCGGCTGCCCTGGCCCGGCTGGAGAGCCCGCGACTACCGGGTGGTGCCGGTGCGGGTCAGCCGGCTGCTGCGGGAGGGTAAGAAGCTGCTTCGCGGGGGTTTGGGGACTAGGGGTTGGGGAGGAGCGTTGTGGCGGTGCTGGTGCGGGCTCGGGGGGCACCGAGGGAGTTGTTGCCCGGTACTGGGAACCGGGAAGGCCGAACTGTGGGCCAGCTGTGGGCCTCTCATGACCAGAAGGACGTGGAGGGGCTGCATGTGTTCAAAGAAGGGGAAGGATCTGGAGCACAAGTGGTCTGAACTGGGACTGAAGGAACTGTGGGGGGTGTATAACTGGAGAAATGGAGGCGCGGGGAGACCACCTTGTTTTCCGCAACTTCCTGGTATCCAGATCGTTGGACCGAGGTGGGGATTGGTGTCTGATCCCCAGGACATCATGTTGCACCAGGAGAGATTGAGGTTGACTCTGAGGAACAATTTCAGGCCCAGAAGGGTTCCCCAGACCTGACTCAGGCTGCCCAAGGCAGTGGTGGATTCCCCATCCCAGGAAGGGATTGCAGAGCTATGGAGTGAGGAACAGGGGTTACTGGGGATCTGGTTGTATTGGAGAACAGTTGGGCTTGATGACCTTCAAGATGTTTTCTAGCCTAAAATATTCTGTGGTTCCATGACTTTATTGCCTCTGTTTACATACTACTTTATGCTGCTCAGAATCACTGAATTATTGAGGCTGGAAAATCCCTCTGAGCTCATCCAGCCCAGTCCGGGAGTTAACATCACCACACCGGCCAGACCAGGGCACTAAGGACCACAGCCAGGGTGTCTTAAACACCTCCGGGGTTAGGGACTCCACTACTGCCCTGGGCAGTCCATTCCAGTGTCTGATCACTCTTTCCATGAGGAAGGGCTTCCTAACATCCAGCCTAACCCTCCTGTGGCAGCTTCAGGCCCTGCCCTTTGGTCCTGGTTGCCTGGGAGAAGAACCCAAACCCCAGCTGACTACAACCTCCCGTCAGGGAGTTATGGAGTGGGAGAAGGTCCTCCCTGAGTCTCCTCCAGGCTAAAAAACCCCAGTTCCCTCTGCTTCTCCTCAACAGACTTTCCCCCAGTTCCTTCCCCAGCTTTGTTGTTCTCCTCTGCACCCACTGCAGCACCTCAACATATTCCTCATTTAATAGTTAAAAGGATATTTTTTCACTTATCAACCTACTCTGCAAAGTCTACAAGTCATCCATTCCTCTACATGAGGTAAAAAAACCTGGTCTGTATCACAGAATCACAGACTGGTTTAGGTTGGAAGGGACCTAAGTCCCTAAGAGATTACCCAGTCCTAACCCCCTGCCATGGAGAGTGGCACCTCTCACTGAACCTGGTTGCCCACAGTTCCAGCGAACCTGGCCTTGAATGCTTCCAGGCATGGATGGAGCAGCCACTACCTCCCTGGGCAACCTGTTCCAGTGCCTCAGCACTGTTATAGGGAGCAATCTTTCTATGTCTAATCTAAATCTACCCTTCTTTAGTTTCAAATGGTTACTTCTCGTCCTAGTAAGTTAAACATAGTGGGTTAAATTCT
Source organism: Phoeniculus purpureus (assembly GCA_028565055.1). NCBI lineage: Eukaryota > Metazoa > Chordata > Aves > Bucerotiformes > Phoeniculidae > Phoeniculus > Phoeniculus purpureus. Next base: position 32,383,893 of record JAOXOE010000874.1, read on the forward strand.
TGTTTTCACCAGTTCTGAAAGTGCAGACAGGGACTGATAAACACATACTCATGTTACCCTGTGTTTGCCTCATCAGTTAGCTGGTTGATGTGGGATTAGTTTTTTCTCATTAGAATGATAATAACTCAACAGTAATTTGAGTGACTGACTAATTGAGCAGCAGTGGTTTAGCCTTAAGGCTTCTAACAGCGTGTCACCATGTCCAGTCAGTTCTGGCATCTGGTGACTGGTTATTCTCTGAGATGGGTGCAGTGAAGAATATGGACTGTGTTTTTACAGACTTTATGTAAATGTAATACTTACGTAACGTGGTAATGACTGGCTTATTTTGATGAGAAGCCTACATGCTGGGTTTGGTGAAGCAGGAGTTAAAGACTAGATGTCTTTCAGACAGTGGACACCTTTTGCATCTGAAAAGAGACAACATTCTGTTACAGTCCAAAGCAGCAGCTTTAGCTTCTACATGTACTTCTACCGCATTGTGAACTGGCTGCAGTTCTAGGCACACGAGGTTGCTGTCTCTGGGCACACGAAGGATAAGAGGGTCATTAGGGACAGTCAACGTGGCTTCACGAAAGGGAAGTCATGTTTGACCAACCTGATAGCTTTTTATGAGGGCATACCCGATGGATAGATGATGGCAAAGCACTGGATGTGGTCTGTCTTGACCTCAGTAAAGCATTTGACATGGTCTCCCACAGCATCCTTGCAGCCAGACTGAGGCAGTGTGGTAGGTGATGAACTGGCTGCCAGAGAGTAGTAGTCAATGGGACAGTCTAGTTGGAGGCCTGGATCTAGTGGAGCCCTCCAGGGTTCAGTACTGGGACCAGTCCTATTCAATCTATTCATTAATGACATGGATGAGGGATTAGGTTGTACTGTCAGCAAGTCGGCTGATGACACAAAGCTGAAAGAAGTGGCTGACACCCCAGCAAGCTGTGCTGCCATTCAGCAGGACCTGGACCAGCTGGAGAGTTGGGGGGTGCGGGGAGGGCATTGAATGAACTATAACAAGAGTCTGGTATCTGGGCAAGAACAACCAACAACCCCAGGTACTAGTAGAGGTTGGGAAGTGACCTGTTGGAAAGCAGTGTAGGAGAAAGGGACCTGGGGGTCCTGGTGCCCAGCAGGATAGCCATGAGCCAGCAATGTGCCCTTGTGGCCAAGAAGGCCAATGGCATCCTGGGGTGGATCAGAAGTGAGGTGGTTAGTAGGTCAAGAGAGGTTCTCCTCCCCCTCTCCTCTGCCCTGGTGAGACCACATCTGGAAGATTGTGTCCAGTTCCGGGCCACAGTGTCCAGTTCAAGAAGGAAGGACATGGAACTACTTCAGAGAGTTCTGTGCGGAGCCACGAAGATGATGAAGGGAGTAGAACATCTGCCTGATGAGGAAGGGCCGAGGGAGTAGGCTCTCTTGACCTTGGAAAGAAGGAGGTAGAGGGATAATATAATTAATGTTTATAAGTATGGAAAAGATGGATGTCAGAGGATGGAGCCAGGCTCTGCTCAGTGGCATCCAATGATAGGAGAGGGGGCAATGGGTGTGAGCTGGACACTAGGAGGTTCCACATCAATATGAGAAGGAACTTCTTCCTAGTGGGGGGTGACAGAGCACTGGAAGGGGCTGCCCAAGGGGGTTGTAGAATCTCCTTCACTGGAGACGTTTAAAACCTGCTTGGACATGTTCCTGTGTGACTTGATCTACAGGATCCTGATGGTGGGGGGGCAGAATTGGACTGAATGATATTTCGAGGTCCCTTCCAATCCCTAACATCCTGTGATTCTGTGGTTACCTGCTTCATTTGTGTAGCTTCTGCATTCACTGCATCCTTCAAGCAGCTTCTGTTTTGGCTGTTCTAACAAAATTTATATTTATCTGTGTTGTGTGTTTTAAATTTTAGTGTTTTCGTAGTCATTTGCGTCTTCTAAGACTCACAGTTTATGTCAGCTATCCATTCAGCCCCCAATTTTAATATTTTTCCTTAACTGCTTTTTTTCCTTTTCTTTAACTGCTTCTTCAAATTTTGGATGCCTTATTCCTTTTTTTTTTTTCCATTCTGTGCCAGAAGCAGTCTGAACCCCCTGGCAACACATTACATTACCTCCTCCACTGTGGTTTCCTGGTTTCATTCATCAACACAGCTATCTTCAGAACAGTCTTCTCAAAAGTCAAGTCCATTTTTTTTTCTTCCAAGGCTTCCCTTTAAGAGAATTCGGCTGAAAATTGTCTTTGATCAAAGCCTGAGACCAGCTGCTTCTACAAACATAGAAGCTCTTTGGTGACTTCAAATGTTCTGACATTTCCAGTAAGATCCTGTGATGAAAGGATGTTATTTCTTCACAATCTTTTTAAGCAGCTGCTTCTGACAAGGTTTCTCATATGTTAGACTTCTTTCCCCACACAGCCCTGAAATTTAACTATTCACTGTGAATTAGCAGGTGTTGCACATTTGTAACTCAGCTGGCATCAGAGTTTGAAATGACCAGCAGACTGGTCTGGCCTGACTTTTTGCTGTAAGTACCACCAGCTCAGTGGCAAAACAGTGACCTAATGTTGAGGAAGTTCTGTTTTTATAAGCCTGATTGAGATGAAGATACTGTGGGGAGGCCCGTCTTGGTTCTCCTGCAGCACTTTGTGTTCTGTCCTCTTGCTGTTCTAAAGTAAAAGCAATGCAGTTCTGGGCAAATTTAGAGTATCTTTGAGGGTACTGAGGCACTGGAACAGGTTGCCCAGGGAGGTTGTGGCTACTCTATCCCTGGAAATGTTCAAAGACTAAGTTGGATAGGTCTCTGGTCTGGTGAGAGGTGTCACTGCCCGTGGCAGGGCATTGGGCCTGGGTTATCTCTGAGGTCTTTTCCAGCCTAAACTGGTCTATGATTTTCTCTATCACCTTTTCATGTTGTCTTTTCCAATCCAAATAATTCTGTGATCTTTCAAATGGTTCTTTGTCACTCACAGATAAAACAGATGTCCCTGATATACAATATGGGTAGGCCATGCTTTTTATGCTTAATATATGAGCTAAATGCTTATGTTTTCCTGCCTGGTTGTTTGCAGGGGATGAGATCAGCCTGGGAGACCGCCAGCTTACCGTCATGCACATGCCTGGTCACTCAAGAGGCAGCATTTGCCTACATGACAAAGACCACAAGATTCTGTTCAGTGGAGACGTGGTGTATGATGGATCCATGATTGACTGGCTTCCCTACAGCAGAGTCAGTGACTACGTTGCAAGCTGCCAGCGTCTCCTGGATCTAGTGGACAGAGGCCTTGTGGAGAAGGTACTGCCTGGGCACTTCAACATGTTCGGGGCAGAGCGGCTGCGTCAGTTGGCTTCCAATTACATTTCACAAGCCGGGATTTGCCACAAGATTTCCACATGTGCCATGAGATCCATTGCCAGCATAGCCCTTCGCATTACAAACTCAAGAGGTTCTTCTTAGGTCATTTTGCGTGGTCTGCTCCCTGCTTAGAAACCCAGCGGCTCGTGAAAGCAGTGATGCAAACAACAGCAGTGTGTGCGTTAGTAAAAACCTGGCAGAGTGATGCAGGCGAGCTGCAAAAATTCTCCTTGTTTTTGCCTACTTTGCTCCCGTTTTTGTGAAAACTCTGTGTGAGCTTAGTGCTCGTAGCCAAATCTACTGTTTTCCTTTTTGTTTTCTGTTTTTTCAGGGCATGTATCCACATGTGTTGTGATTGAAACCCTTACTTTTATTTTTGTTGTTATATGCCAAAAGGAGAGTTTTCACTTCATGCCTGAGTCTCCATATTGGTGTAGTGCTAGGCTTGCAACGCTACACTCACATTGTGCTCAGGTTTTGGCCTGACACAGCTTCTCATGAGCTGGTGTGTGCAGGGAGCCCCAGCTTTACATCTTAACAAAAGCAACACCAGTACAAGAATGGGTGGGCAGAAAGAAACAACATTTCTGCAGCTGTTGTCACCAGCTGCAGAAGGTCTGTCTGGTGGAGGGGGACTACGGAAAAGCTGGAGAGGGCCTTTTTATGAGGGAATCAAGTGAAATGACAAAGGGAATGGTTTCAAGCAGAAAGCTGAGAGATTACAATGAGATCTGAGGCAAAAATTCCTCCTTATGAGGGTGCTAAGACACTGGAACATGTTGCAGCTGCTCCATCATCACTGAATCAGAGAACTTTAGGGACTCTGATCCAGTCTCCCTGAGCAGAATTGCCTAGACCAAGTTGCACAGGAACATGTCCAGGCGAGTTTTAAACGTCTCCAGAGAAGGAGATTCCACAACCCCACTGGGCAGCCCCTTCCAGTGCTCTGTCATCCTGACTGGGAAGAAGTTCCTCCTCATGTTGGTGTGGGACCTCCTATGTTCCAGCTCACACCCACTACCCATTGTCCTGTCATTAGATGTCACTGAGCAGATCCTGGCTCCATCCTCCTGACACCTACCCTTCAAATATTTATCAACATTAATGAGGTCACCCCTCAGTTTCCTTTTCTCCAAGCTCAAGAGACCCAGCTGCCTCAGCCTTTCCTCATCAGGGAGTTGTTCTACTCCCTTTATCATCTTTGTGGCTCTGTGCTGGACTCTTTCAAGCAGTTCCGTGTCCTTGAACTGAGGGGACCAGAACTGAACACAATATTCCAGATGTGGCGTCACCAGGGCAGAAGAGAGGGGGAGGAGAACCTCTTTCAATCTGCTATTCACTCCAGGATGCCACTGGCCTTCTTGGCCACAAGGGCACATTGCTGGCTCATGGTCATCCTGCAGGCCACCAGGACCCCCCAGATCCCTTTCTCCTACACTGCTTTCCAACTGACCAGTCCACAATCTATCCTGGTCTCTGGGGTTGTTCTTGCCCAGATGCAAGACTCTACACTTACCCTTGTTATAGTTCACGAAATTTCTCCCTGCCCAACTGGAAGTGTTCCCCGGAAGTGTTCAAGGCCAGGTTGGATGGGGCTCTGGGCAACCTGGTCTGGTGTTGTGTGTCACTGCCAATAGCAGGGGGTTGGATCTGGATGACCATGGAATCATAGAATGGTTTAGGTTGGAAGGGACCTTAAAAGATCATCTAGTTTCTACCTCTTTGCCTTAAAGGGCCCTTCCAACCTAAACCAGTGTGTGATTCTGTGATTCCAAAAGGAGCTGTCTGGCAGTTCCTTTGGAATGCACAAACCTGTAGAAATGCTACAGATGAAACTACCACCCTGGAAAGTTTACAGATACGTCAGTTGCCCAAACAGCTTTCAGTACTGATTCAGCAGCAGATGGATTGTTGGGGCTGTGGTGTTCCGTGCACCATGGCGGAGGATAAGGGCTGAGCACCAGCATCAGGTAGGGAGCTGTTTTGCTTATACGCATGCGAGTTAGGAATTAGGAGAATTTTTGAAGTAATTAATTAATGTGTTAGAATAGTCTGTACGAAGCGGATTGAGCTCTTGCTTGATGCATTTGAGTTTTTTCCTGATGAGCTCATTAAAAAGTAATATTTACGGAGTATGTTCTTCTGTAAATTGGAGAGCATTCGACTGTGACAAGCTTAAAAAATTTATTTAAGGGTATTTCTGTGTGACTGGATTGTAACTCAGTTGTTAATGCTCTGTGGTACGGGAAGGATGGAGCCATCACCATTTCCTTTCCCTGCTGCAAGACGTGGGATTAAACCTCACAGTGAATGTAACTTGAGCTGTTTGTTGTTTGCTTGTGAAGTGTTTGGAGCATGTGGTTTTTATGAAAAGTGCTTTGCATTCGAGTCTGTTCTCACAAAAAAGTTGAATGCCTTGAGAAATGCTAAATGACTTTGTAACCTGCTTCTGAAAATGGAATGTGTGGTGTTTAAAAGCTGTTGAAATGGTTATCGGAGTTCGTGTAACTGTTCTAACAGCCTGTATATATTTAACTTTTGTTTTGAGGTAAGGTGTCTGATGTTGTTTTTGTATATAGACACACTTTCCTAAAAGTGCAAATGACCCAGATTTCCCAAAGTTTGGGCTCTCAGGCATGTGGGGAGTATAAGCTAAAATCCTTCTTAATAGCTGTCAATCCTGTTGAAAAAAAACCACCACAGTTTCAAAGTAAAAAGCATCTCTGTCTGAAAGTCGTGAAAGAGAACACGTTATATAATGCTTTTCTGGAGATCGCTGCACTCCTCCTGCCTTTGCTGTCTGAATATATCCTTCACTGGGGTTTGTACTGATAGGTTGTGACGTGCCTAGTTCTGTTTAGCAGTGCCTGTCTCCAAGCTGCAGTGAAATTGTGAGTGGGCAGAACTTGGAAGTCTTGTTATCATTTGGATCATCTTCTCTTTTTTTGGAGAAGTCTGTGTTTGTCAGTGTATTTACATGAGTAGCGTTTAATCACTGGGTGGGTTTCTGTTGGAAATGAAGCCATGGGCCTTTTATCTTGCCCAGAGAAAGAAATATAAAAGGTTTTCCAGGGAATTAGAAAAGCCACTCAGTGATGAAGCCCAGAACAAACTCCGCAGTGGGTTTTCCTTTTTTGCCTGCTGATGCACGCGGCTACTTACACAGCGGCCCAGATGCTGTTGCCAATAGCCAGGGGATCACAGTGGGCAATCACAGATCTGTGGTGGCAGGCAGGAAGGGCAAAATGGCCAAAGAAACACATGGCTCTGAGGCTGTGGGGTTGCAGGTTACCCAGCAGTGATTTAACACCTTCAAATTAGCCTTTTTTGGCATAATTTCATTAGGAGAGATGAATGAATTAGCATTTTGTGTCACATCCCTCTCCGTTTGATCCAGTATTAGAAGTCCTGTGTGCAGATTTTACTGTGGTGTAAAACCAGAGCTCCTAAGAGAAGACTCAATAGCGTTTAACTCTGTGCTGGGTATCAGCCACAAAGTCCTTAAATGCCCATATCACTGTTAGAATTCCCTGTTAAGCCAAGATGAACTCCTTTAAGTTTTTATAGAAAATAGCAATTGCTTCATTTTTTTGGGGTATTTTATTTTTTCCTTAACCAAAATCTAGGGGATAATTTCCTAGCTCGGGAGTGAGAGCTTTACATGAACACAGCCCCAGAATGGAGCGTGTTAGTAAACTGCTGCTATTACCTAATTTAAAGTAGCTTTTGAGGGTGTCAAAATTATTTTTATATTGTAAGAAATGCACTACTAGGTGAATGATAGGTCTTGAAAGAACTGGCTTTGACTATTTTTGTTAAGAATTACAAAGTTTTAGTCACATGAGTTTGACAGTGGCCCTTACACACTGCTTGGGATTAAATATTTTAAAATATAGGTTATAAGTTTAAATGTTGCAGCACCTCAGACATTTAAACTGTGTTGATTTATTTGTAAGACCTAAATGTTTGTCGCCACAGCTGGGGAATTGACGAATTTGCTCTGCAATCTGTCAAAGACTTTTGTCGTGTTAAATAGCAAGTTTATACATTAAAAAAGATAATTTTATCATAACCACAATAAAAAATATTTGGAGTTGGTAGCCGTGTTTTTCACACTTCTGAGCAAGATGCTACGTTAGAAACCTTTGTCTACACACGTGGATGCTGTACAAAACCGTGAGTGAACACCTCTTGAAAAACCCTAAGGGGCAGCCAGATGGAAAGTTCCATGTCTCTGATTGTGTTGGTGTCCTTCACCCAGACTTGTTTGTCTGTCTTTTTTTGGTGATGCAGAGGAGTTTTTTTTATCAAAAAACCTAACAATTGGGAGTGTTCCAGCTGATAAGGCATCATCATTCCCAGGTGCTGTAGGACTGTGTGCGAATGATTACCCACTGTGTTTAGGAACAAGATAACTTCTGGTGGAAGTAAGACACCTCACTTCTGAGTGTGTAACATCTTTACTGATGACCTGGATGAGGGGTTTGAGACTACCCTCAGTAAATCTGTGGATGATACCAAGTTGGGTGGAGTGTTGATCTGCTGGAGGGGAGGAAGATAGAATCATAGAATCTTAGGGATTGGAAGGGACCTCGAAAGATCATCTAGTCCAATCCCCCTGCCATGGGCAGGGACATCCCACCCTAGATC
>JAOXOE010000874.1:32391983-32408631 GCA_028565055.1 Phoeniculus purpureus
CCAGCTTGGAGACCAGAATGTGGTGTGGGACAGTATCAAAGGCTTTGCTCAGGTCCAGGTAAATGACATCGGCCACTCGCCCCTCATCCATTCATGTTGTGACCTGTTCACAGAAGGCCACCAGGTTGGTCAGGCAGGATTTGCCTTTGGTAAAGCCATGCTGATTGTACCCGAGATGCTGCAGAGAGATCTGGATATGCTTGGTCAATGGGCAGAGGTCAGTGGGATGAGGTTTAACAAGGACAGGATCCTACACTGTGGCCACAGTAGCCCCCTGCAGCTACAGACTCAGGGATGGGGGGCTGGAGAGCAGCCTGGCAGAGAGGGACTTGGCAGTACTGGTTAACAACCAGCTGAATAGGAGCCAGCAGGGTAGCCAAGTGGCACTAAAGGCCAATGGCATCCTGGCTTGGATCAGCAAAACTGTGGCCAGTAGGACTAGGGGTGTCATTCTTCCCCTGTACTGGACACTGGGGAGTCTTCCCCTTGAGTTCTAGGGGCAGTGCTGGGCTCCTCACTTCAAGAAAGAGATTGAAGGGCTGGAGTGGGTCCAGAGAAGCAACAAGGCTGGAGAAGGGACTGGAGGGAAAGTCTGATGAAGAGAGGTTGAGGGAGCTGGGGGTGTTTAGCATGAAGAAGAGGAGAATCAAGGGAGATTTTCTTCCTCTCTCCAACTCCCTGCTGGGAGGCTGTAGTCACGTAGAGGTCAGGATCTTTTCCCAGGCAACAAGTGCCAGGATGAGAGGGCAGGGCCTGAAGCTGCCAGGGAAGGGTTAGGCTGGATGTTAGAAAGCCGTTCCTCATGGAAAGGGTGATCAGACCCTGGAATGGACTGCCCAGGGCAGTGGGGGTGTCCCCATCTCTGTTTAAGGACAGCTTGGCTGTGGTTCTTAGTGCCCTGGTCTGGCTGCTGTGGTGATGTTAGGTATTGGGCTGGGCTGGATGAGCTCTGAGGTCTTTTCCAGCCTCAATAATTGTGTGATTCTGTGATAACATGTGGGCAAACCACAGATTCCCCTTTGGGTCTAATGAAGGATGTGCAAGCCTCTTCTTGGTCATCTAGAGTCAATAATAAGTTCTGATGCACATCAAGACTTACAAGCACTATGTCCTCGTGGCACAGGACAAGAAAATTTCTCTGCTTTACTTACTTGACTTACTGTCCTGCCCTGCTATGTGAAGCAACAGGACCATGAGGAGCCCAAGTTGTAAACAAAATCACATCACTGTCGCTGCTGTTTTCTCAATAAATGTGTTTGGCAATAAGTTGAAGTTAGTTACAGGCACTGTGAAGATCACTGTATGTGACTCCACAATAAAAATTGAATGTTCTGTTGCCCTTCTGTGGAAGTAAGAAATACAGGACTGAGACCGATTATCCTGAGGTCTCCTAACATCATCTTCATGCAGTGGAGCAGAGTGTTTGCTTAAAACTGGATGTTCCCAGGTCTGCCTGCTCCCACTTCTTCCTGCTTTTTATCACATTTCCACTTTCTTGTCCCTCAACTGCTTCATGTTTCTGGCTTGTTACCAACTTTTCCCTCATCCCACATCCTGTGCTGCTGCTTCCTCACACATACCCAGACTTACAGCTGTGACCTTCCCATGAGTCTGTCGCAGTCTTTGCCTCCAATGGAAACAGCTTAATTTGTACCAATGTCCAACAGCAGAAAACTGTAACTTGTCAGTTACCATGAGCTTAAAAACACGACATAAAAGATTTAGTAAGTCCTTCATTTTTCCCTCTCTAGATCTTTCCAGTTTGTTTCTGTCTCAAGCTATGCTCATGCTTGTAACCCCTCCAGCCCCTGTGTGGAGGGTGCACTCAGTTCTCCTTACCTGTTAACAGGTAGTCAAGGAAGCCACAGAGACTGCAGGAGCTGGCTTCATTGCCACAGGGAATGCACCAGTAAGAACAGTGTTCAGGCTCATGCCAGTCATTACTCCTTCACAGAATCACACAATGATCATGGTTGGAAAGGACCTCCTAGATCACTAAGTCCAGTGGTACCCACAACAACAAAAATGCTAAATACCTGATTGATCGACAAACACAAACTAACCCACTCCATACTCCCACTAGAGCAGGGTATGAAGCACGATGGCTATAAGTTTCTTAAACACCTCCAGAGATGGTGACTCCACCACCTCCCTGAGAAGGCCGTTCCAGTGCTTCAACATTCTTTCTGTAAAGAATTTCCTCCTAAGATTCAATGCAAACCTCTCCTGCTTCAACTTCAGATCATTTCCCCTGGTTTTTGTCATTAGTTATTAAGGAGAAGAGGCCAATAGCCACCTCTCCACAACCTCCTTTCAGGTAGTTGTAGAGGACAATGAGGGCCTCAGCCTCCTCTTCTCCAAACTAAACCTGCCCAGCTCCCTCAGCCTCTCATACGATTTGTTCTCCAAACCCCTCACGAGCTTTGTAGCTCTGCTGTGGACACGTTCCACCATCTCAATGTCTTTCCTACAATGAAAGGCCCATTATCTTATGTCTAGCTCTCATAGAAAGGATTTCTCTACAGCAATCACCTGCCACTTTGAATTTAATTTTTAAAGTGTAAAAGTACTTTTCACAACTGGTGTGTGTGCAATGAAATCCCAGTTTCTCACTGATTACATACAAGTTTTATTTACAGCAGCTACGAACGCATTGCATTATTTTGTGGTTTTGAACTACACCTTGTATTTCACAACAGATAGTTGTGAGGTTGCTGCCTCAGGTGAGTAATCACCTTTCTAATATATATGGAAATTAAACAGCCATTGGAATCACTTCTGTACCACAGCACTTCATTTCATTTTTACATTGGCAAACATTTCCATTTCTATCATGTCACTATGACATAAACCTAGAAATAAAAAAATAAATGTTTCTGCTAAAAAGACCAGAAAAAAACCCAGAAGTATTCTGCTGTTCAATTCTAGAATGAGGATGACAGAGCAGAGCTCAAAATGGGTATCAGAGCATAAAGCCTACTGTTTATAAATATGTGAAGGGTGGGTGTCAGGAGGAGGGAGCCAAGTTCTTCTCAGTGTCAACTAATGGTAGGACAAGGGGCAATGCGTGTGAGCTGGAACAGAGGAGGTTCCACATAAATATGAGAAGGAACTTCTTCCCAATGAGAGTGACAGAGAACTCCAACATGCTGCCCAGGGGTGTTGTGGAGTCTTCTCTGGAGACGTTTTAAAACCTGCCTGGACATACTCCTGTGCGACTTGATCCTGCTGTGGTGGGGGGGATTGGACTGGATGATCTTTCGAGGTACCTTCCAATCCCTAATGTTCTGTGATTCTGTGTAAAGACAAAAGAAACTGACTGTCTGCACCTACTGTAAGGTTGGCAACTCTGGGCGGTGCAGCCTGCTCTGGAGAAGAAGCAAAGTTGCCACCCGGTGGCTGAGCGGCACAAGTACAAGCAGGAGATGCGTGCAGAGCTTCTCTGTACTGAGGAGGAACAGAAAAGGTGCCACCAGAGACTTACATCTCTCTGCACAAAAAGAAACCAAACCAAAACATTACATTTACTGCGAAAGTGAAACCACAGGCTTCACAGATAGCTTTACATTTTCATGCTGATTTTTGTGCCATGTGATTTGCAATAAATATGAACAACCAACACTGAACTTGCATGAAACCTGCTCAAGAGTAACTATATGTTTAATTTTTTTTCTCATTAATTTTATTAACAAAGCAGCTTGTTGCTCTACAGCAGAAAGTCCTGATATTTTAACAGATTATGAACAGTTGGGATGAGGTTTGTAATCTTGTGGACTCTCAAATTCAGCTTGGGATGAGGGAACAGTAGAGTAATTTTAAACATTAATAAAATCAGGAATAGAAAAGTGAAAAATAGTCACTGAAAAGGAAGATAAGTCTGGCAGACAGACTGACAACTGTCTTTTATATAGCAAAGGGTGAGTCTGAACATTGATTAAAAACTGAAGATACAGCTAATAATGAAGCATTCAGCTTTAACTTATGAATAAACACATATTTTTCTTATTACACTGACAGTTATGTAGGTGTGAGGAACACAGACTCATAGAATCATTCAGGTTGGAAAAGACCCCTGGGATCATGAAGTCCAACCACCAACCCTACTCTACAAGGTCACCCCTAAAATAGATCCCCCAACACTACATCTAAGCATCTTTTAAACACATCCAGGGATGGGGACTCAACTACCACCCTGGGCAGCCCATTCCAGTGCCTGACCACTCTCTCCATGATGAATTTTTTCCTGATGTCCAGTCTAACCCTCCCCTGTTGAAGCTTGAAGCTCTTCCCTCTGCTTCTGTCACTCACGACCTATGAGAAGAGACCAGCACCAACATCTCTACAATGTCCTTTCAGATAATTGTAGAGACCAATGAGATCTCCTCTTAGCTTCTTCTTCCTCAAACTAAACACCCCCAACTCTCTCAATCTCTTCTCATAAGGTTCATTCTCCAGGCCCTTATCAGCTTCATTGCCCTCCTCTGCACTCACTCCAGCACCTTGATGTTTCCCTTGTGCTGAGGTGCACAAAACTGGACCCAGTACTCAAGGTGCAGCCTCCTCAGTCCTGTGTACAGGGGACCTACTGATATTCTCATTTATCTACTCATAAGAGGCAGTTTTAAAAGGATTTATTTGAAAATTGAAGTGTTTTCTACTCACAGATTCCACATTCGAAATTGAAGATTTGTTTTGAGCTATTTGTACTTATTTTTAGTTATTATTCTTTATCTTCTGGCCTGTTTTTTCAGTTTGAGTTCCAGGCATCTCTGTTTCATGAGCTGTACGAGCAATGCTGCCAGCTCTGCTAAATTTACAGCCAGTGGCATCATTTTGGTTTCTGGGGCAGCGGTTTCTCTGCAACATCTCACCAACAACAGCACCAGTTGCACTATGAGAACTCTGCTTGGAGATCTACTCTAAAGATCTTTACAGCTTAGTGAAAATTATAATCTGCATAACAACAGTATAAGAAGGTACTCTTATTTCCTAAAATGTTGAAGTTACACTGGTTTGGAATAATCCAATTTAGAGCCAGAGAATCACAGACTGATGGATGCCTCTGGATATTACCTACTCCAAACCCCTGCCAGAGCAGGATCAGCCAGACCAGGTTTCACAGGAGCACATCCAGGTTGCGTTTGAATGTCTCTAGAGCAGGAGACTCCACAAACCTCTGGTTCCAGTGCTCTATTACACTATAGAACATGTACTTATTCCTGTGGATTACGTAGTCCCTAACTGTCCTTTTCAAGCCCACCCTCACTGGTCACCTGAGCATGTTAGGCATGGGAAGCATTTAAAACAAACTTATGTGGTCCCTTCTGGAAACACTGTGGTGGACCACGAGAAGAGTGGGAAGTCCTACCTCCACCACCAGAAACCAGGGCAGGAGGATTAGCTCTCACTTGTTCAGAGAAGCACGTCATGACCTAGAGCTCATATAGCCCACCAGGCTGCCTGCTAGAAGCCAAGAAGAGAGCAGAAGAGAGCTGTATGTGTGCCAGGTAGGTAAAGCCACAGGAAATTGCTTAGTCAAGCCATGCGTCACTTCTCTTCAAAGTCATGGCAAGATCTTCAGCCTTGGAAGCAAAAGGACTATTTTCCAGGTCATCTTCTAAGTTTAGAAATAAGATCTGAACATGGAGCTCCAATTCACAGAAGCATACCTAGAGAGTCACTTGGTGTCAGGTATTTGCATCTCTCTGCCAGGAGCAGCAAGGACAGAGGTGCTCCATGACAGAGAACAAGCTGGAAGCCAAGACAACCTCAGCAATGCCAGGGACAGTGAAATCCCCAAGGAGCACAGCGATGGCGACAGTAACTGGACCTGTCAGCAGGCTGTGAATGCCAGACAACTGCAAGGTGATGACTCAAGTTCAAGGCCAGGACATGCAGTCCAGTAAATGAGGCAGTAACAGCAGCACAAATGACAAAAGCAGGTCTGCCTCCAACACAGCTCAGGCAAGGACCAACGGCTGAGCAAGCAAAGTCTTGGGGAAGAGTGGCTGAAGAGCTGCCTGGTGGAAAATGACCTGGGAGTGTTGGTTGACAGCTGGCTGAACAGGAGCCAGCAGCATGCCCAGGTGGCCAAGAAGGCTAACAGCATCCTGGCCTTTATCAGGAATAGAGTAACCAGCAGGAGTAGGGAGGTGCCCATGTACTCAGCACTTGTGAGACTGACCTTGAGTACTGGGTCTAATTTTGGGCACCACAGTATCAGAAGGACATTGAGGTGCTGCAGCGGGTCTAGAGAAGGGCAGTAAGGCTGGGAAGAGGTCCGGAAAACAGCCCCTGTGAAGAGTGGAGAAGAGGAGGCTGAGAGGAGACCTCATGCTCTCTACAACAACCTCAAGGGAGGTTGTAGTAAAGCTGGTGCTTGTCTCTTCTCCCAAATGACTAATGATAGCATGAGGGGAAATGGCCTCAAGTTGCATCAGGGGAGGTTTGGACTGGATCTTAGGAAGAAGTTCTTTCCTGAGAGAGTGGTTGAGTACTGGAACATGCTGCCCAGGGAGGTGGTGGAGTCCCCATTCCTGAAGGTGTTTAAAAAACAGGTAGAGAGAGCATTTGAGGCCATGGTCTAGGGTTGAGGGAGATGTTGGGATGAGGAGTGGACTTGATTATCCTGGAGGTCTTTTCCAGCCATGATAATTCTGTGATTCTATACAGGTCCGATATGCAGAGGGGATGTAGGTAAGGGTCCCAGGTGAGACAGGGCAACTGGGGGTTATTCGTGTTATGTTCTATGTTCTATGTGCACTCAGTTCCCCCTAGCACTCCAGAATTCTCCATATACAGCCAATGCTTTTCTGTCTGGCCCTGCAAATGTGCTGCATGAAGCACAATATAATTAATTTGCAGGTATATTTGCTTGTTTACTACACAGCACCTACTGTTCTGATGTGACTGGCATGGGCTGACTGCAGAGCTACCAGCACAGAGTCTCAAGATCCATATTCAGGATCTGTACCCAACTCCCTGCTTCAAACTGGGGCAACAAACAAAACAGACCAGAAAGTGAAGATACATTGCTGAGATGAACACATTTAATGACAAACACATCCCAGCAGCATGGAGTGAAATAGAAAACGTCTCATCAAAACTCTCACTGCAGCACAGGTTGTTATGAAGCTACCATGTGTTAATAGAGGTCAATTAAGAACTTCTTACAGTGTCTCTCCTAGTTGATCTCAGGGCCACGGAGGGTACAAACAATGAGCAAAACAACCCTCTCAACTCTGCTTGACTGTGTTCAGGAAAAACAAGTCTTGAGCATGCATAGTGATGTTGCCAGCAATTCACATCCAGCAGTGAGTACTTAGGTCTACCTGTTACTGGTGTCTGACTGGCAGTGGTTATTCCAAGCTGTCATTTTCTTATCAAGTAAAGCATCTCCCCCACCCGCAGAATGCATCATGCTGGCTCATTCAGAGTTTCTTAGGGCACCAAAGTATTGAGTGTGATGAAGACACACTAAGGTCTTCAGTCTTCACATAATACAGAATTCTATAGTCATTTAGATGAGAAAAGACATCTCATCTCCAGGCTAAACAGCTGAAAGCACTGAGGGACCTTATAGCAGCCTTCCAGTACCTGATGGGGCTACAGGAAAGCTAGAGAGGGACTGTAGTGATAGGACAAGATGGATTGAGATGAGATCTGAGGCAGTAATTCCTCCCTATGATGGTGCTGAGGGACTGGAACAGGTTGCCCGAGGAGATTGTGGCTGCTTCATTATCTCTGGAAGTATTGAAGGCCGGGCTGGATGGGACTGTGGCAACCTGGTCTGGTGAAAGGTGTCACTGCCCATGGCAGGGGGTTGAAACTACATAATCTCTGAGGTCACTTCCAGCCTACAGCATTCTATAATTCTGTCATTATCAAGTCCAATTGTCAACCCAACACCACGATGCCCACTAAACCTTGTCCCCAAGTTCTGTATCTACACGGTGTTTGGACCACCTCCAGGGATGGTGACTCCATCACTGCTCTGGGCAGCCTGTTGCAGTGTTTGACCACTCTTCCAGTCAAAAAGTACCCTAATATCCAAACTAAACTTTCTCATGTGCAGCTTGAGGCCATTTCCTCTCATCCTGTCACTTGTTCCTGGGAAGAGACCCACCTTGCTCCAAACTTCCTTTCTGATGTGAGTGAGGTCTCACCAGTGCTGGCACAGAAAACAAAACTGGTTTTCTAATAAGGCAGAGTCAGCATATTGTCAGAAAAGATCAATTCAATCTGAGCAAGTTGGAATTGCTCAGCCTACAGAGGAGAAGACTCCAGGGGGACCTTATAGCAACCTTCCAACACCTGAAAGGGGCTGTCCAAAGGCAGGAGAAGGCTGTTCACAAGGACAGGGAACGATGGGATAATTTGAAGCTGGAAAAGGACAGATTGAGTGCGGACAGGAGGAAAAAGTTCTTGAATCTGAGAGTGGGGGATCCCTGCAACAGGCTGCCCAGAGAGGTGATAGAGGCCCCATCTCTGGAGCCATTGCAGGTCAGGCTGGATGGGGCTCTGGGCAATCTGTTAGAGATGTCCCTGATTGCTGTAGATGACTTCTGCAGTTTCCATCCAACTCAATACATTCTATGAGTCTGTGACTGAACTCCCACCTCCTCTGCCCCCCTCCTTTTCCTCCCTTCTTCCTTCTATCAGCTGCCAAAGGCAGAGCCTTGACACTGGCTGAGTCCTCTCCTTGAGTGGCAACGCCTCAGCCAATAAGCGTGCGTTCTCTTTTGGAAGGCGGGACGACTGCCTCAAGAGCCAAATCAAATGGCGGGTGTAGGACGAGGTGGACGCTGATTGGTTTGCTCTGGCGACCTGCGGCGTTTCCAAGGGGAAGGCGTCGGGGCTGGGGCCTGTGGCGGGGCGGCCCTTTGCAGCTCGGCTCGGCTGTATTCGGATCACATCGGCTTGGCCTAGCGCGGTGGCGACAGCATGAGCTTGGCTTTGAGGTCGGTGTGAGCCGGCACTGAGTGTGCTGTGGCGTGGGGCAGGGGCTGCCCCTCAGGGCCTCGCGGTGCCGCGAGGGACGCGCTGAGATGGGAGTGGTGCGGCCTGGGCGGCGGTGAGGCCGTGGGCGGGTTCCGGCCGTTGTTGTCTAATTGGGCCGCAGTCCTGAAATGCAGCTGGAGGGGCCTTTAAGCAGGCCAGGGTGAGGCTGCTCAGTTCTGGGTTTGTTTTAAGTGGTTTTGGTGTATTTTTTGTGTTTGTTAGGGGGTTGTTTTGGTGTTTTAAAACTCTGATTCGGTACCTGTTGTGTGAAGGGTCCCGGCTTGGAAATCGTGTAGTACGGCAGATTATACATATGAGGAGATACTTCTTTGCTGTTAGGGTAACAGCTGCTGTCCTGGTGCAGGCTGCCTAGAGAGGTTGTGGAGTCTCCTGAAGACATCCCAAACCCACCTGTATGTGGTCCTGTGGGATCTGTTATAGGTAACCCTGCTCTAACTGGAGAGTTGGACAGGATGATCTCCAGAGGTCCCTTCCGACTCTGCCAATTCTATGATTTTGCAATTAAAATGTTTCTCTGCCATACATGATCCTTAATATTAAAGTCTGAGAACTTAATGCTTTAAGTGGTAAAAACATTTGTGGAAGAGGCCCTAAGGGATTTGCATTTAACTGCTGCTCTATCTTTGTGTTTAAGTGCTTTTCCATCTTTGGAAAAAATGTTATTACATGCTAAGCATTAAATAAACACTCGAGCATCTGGATCCTCCTTCCAGAAGAGTTTGGCCCTTAATCAGCTTTCAGACTTCTAATTGGCTTTCATCATTGCAGCACACAAAATGTGGTTTCTCTGGGTCTGAGCTGCTGTCCCAGTCCTAATTATGTAGCCAGCTCAAAGCTATTTTCGTCCTTCCAGAAGCTATCACAATCCAAAGCCTGTGTGAAATCACACTGTCCCAAGTGTTCTGCTGAGGACTCCTCCCTCCTGGAGGATACAGTGTTCTGAGGCAGGTCCAGCTAGTGCGGCTCACACCTTTCATATCTGTATTTGGAGTTTTACTGGTGTACCTTCAGTGAATCCTTGCTGTGTTTTTAATCGCTGTTTTGGCTCAAAATTAACACATTAAGAAAAGAGAAAGAAAAAGCACCTCATTACAGATCTGGGAAACAAATATCCTTGGAAAGCAGTTTTCTGCTCACTCATCAGTAATTTTTATGCGTGTTACAGTAGGTGACGGGTAATGTTTTGCCTTTGGTGCAAATAAGCAAGTGTAAAAAGCCTTTTTCTGAAAGCATAACCTATATTACACAATAGCAACTGCTGGAAGCCATCTGGTTCAGCTTTGTGCTCAGAGCAATGACTGAGGAATGAGGTGCTGAACACCTTTTCCAGATGGGTTCCAAGTGTTTATGACAGTGGAGACTCCTCAGTCTCCTGGTTCAGGTGTTCCAGCACATGAAGACTTGTGCTGTGAGCATATTTCTCCTTAGATCCAGCTGCAGTTTTTCTTCTTGCATTTAATTGCCGTCTCTAGTCCTTTCACTGTGCTCCTCCAAGGAGAACCTATCACTCTTTCTGGAGTCATAGCCTGCTAATCTATGAAGAACAGCAGAATCTGGGTCCCTCTGATCTTGTATCCCCTCTCCTTAGCCCTTTCCCACCTTTTCCCATTGTGCCACTGTCTTAGTTGAAACTTCCTGTTATCTCAAAGACAATTCTATTTTTCTAGAGTACTTGCTCTGATGCAGAAACCTTCCAAGTCACTGACTGCTGAGTCAATCTCATTGATGGAGAGTAAATCACAGAGCAAAATTCATTCTTTAGCAGCTTCTATCAGCACCATCCCTTTAGTGTTTGTTTGTTTTTTTTTTTTTAACTGTTGTGCCCAGTATGTGAATTGCTGCCTCCTATCTGAAAAGTTAATCTTATCTTGAGTAGCCAAGGAAAATAGCTGTCTTTGAGCCAGATTTGCTGGTTTGGGGGCTCTTGTCTCTTGTATACACCAAAACAGACTAAACATATCTTTACAACACTTTGTATATGTGTGATTTAAAGGACTTTAAAAAAAGTCGTCAATGCCCTTTATCTAAGAACCCTTCCTAGCAACAAAGCCTATTTGTGGCATCTAATGCCCAGTCTAGTAGCCAGAGAGCTCAGTTGTCTGGCCTTGTTAAGCCTCATGTGGCCCATCTGTTTCAAGATTCTTTCCCCTAAGGTGCAGTTTAGAAACAAAGTCTCTTCAGGAATTGTATCACTTCAACTGCTGTTGTTTTAGGAGGCGATGTGGAGCTGTCACTCAGTTTTCACAAAGGAATTATCTGTTTCAAGTGTTATTTTAAAACTGGGAGGACCCATTGAATAGATAAAGTGGTGATCTGTGCAGTTATGGTGAATTTCCTAGTGGAAAATGTTATCTGCAGCAGAAACGAATTAAACTGAATTTATTTATTCTTATATAGGAATGAGCTTTCAGTAGACAAAGCTAAAAAGAAGAAAAGACGAGAACTGACTGAGGAACAGAAGCAAGAAATTAAAGATGCCTTTGAATTGTTTGATACAGACAAAGATAAAGCAATAAATTATCATGAACTAAAGGTACAAGTTTTTGGTTTTCTTTTCACTTAAACAGTTTTATGACAAATACTGTGTGTGTTACTTAGTGAGCTTTTAAGATGCTCTCAGTATGTTTAAAAAAATAATCCATTTCTCAGTTCTCTTCCTGGCCTAGACCAGTGAGGGTATTTGGGGGAGAAGGAGATACTGTAAATATATAAAGTGTAAGAATGAGCTTATTTCCCCCTACTACATACTGGAGTCAGTAACAGAATTGCTGTAGCATCATCCTGTATGATGTTGGTCTGATTACTCCCCACGGTTTAGCTTGGACAGATGACTAAGTGGGAAATTATAATTAAACTGCAAGAACAAAAGGTGTTTTTTGGAGAGGCTAGTGTTTCAGTGAGATTATTTTGGGTAGGAATTTCCTAATCCGGCCTGATGTCTTCATATTCTGTATCTACCAAGTAACTCAAAAAATGGGGATTGGATGAGGGGAAAGGGTTTTATTTGTGCTTGATTTGCTGTTACAGCAATGTCTTGGGTATAGCCCTTCCCTTCTCTTTATTCCAGAGTGCAGGCGTTTAATCTGTGCTGGAAGCCACAGTGAGTAGGGCAGTACTGAGGGCTGTTTAGGGACAGTTAATAGGATTTTTTCAGTTACAGTATGCTTTGATTTCCCAGCTGTTGAGATTACTGGCAAAGCTTTTTCTTATCTGTCTAATTAAATATTGTGGCCCCGATGATAATGCTGAAGAAATACACAGAGACGGAGATATTCCCTTTCTTTACAAAATCAGCATGAAGCATAGATTTTTAGAATGGACTTGATGATCTCAGAGGTCTTTTCCAGCCTCAGTAATCCTGTGTTTCTGTGAATTAGTACATCCAGTAGGACTGTGGTTTCCCACTTTGAGTTTAGTGCATGTTCATGAGTTTGGAGGAAGCGAGGGTCATGTGTGCTGAGAAATGTCCATCTCAGTTGAAATGAGAAATGAAATTTGTACTATTAACCTACTAGAATAATGAAAAATGGGTTTATTTGTGTTGAAAAATAATGAAGTCACTTCTAAGAGAACTTGTACCTCCATCAACATGCGCACACTTAATGAGAATATGTAAGAATAGTAATTAGAACAATGATTTTCTGTTCTACTGGAAAAGTTCAGTACTTTAAATGTTTTGGGAAGTGAGGAAAATAATCTGCCTGTCCTCAGAAGGATTTGTTGCAGTCTGTAAAATAACCATGTAAATAAATGCATGAGGGTAGTGTTTTTCACCACTGTAACTTGATGTTCCATTTGCAAATAGTAGTTTCAGGTGATTTTTATACTCAAAGCATTTTTCCTTTTATTAATTTTATTTAATATTGTTGTGAAACCACTGCTACATACCTCCTCTATTAGGCAAGAAGATAATTTCTGAAAATCAAAAGAAATCTGTTAAATCTGGCTATTAATCCTCATATATGGTTGCACTTTCATTTTATTCCAAAAGGTGGCAATGAGAGCCTTGGGTTTTGATGTGAAAAAAGCTGATGTGCTGAAAATACTTAAAGATTATGATCGAGAAGCAACGGGCAAGATCACCTTTGAAGACTTTAATGAAGTTGGTATGTATTTGGTTGTGTACCTGTAGAGAAACTTAATACATAAGCGTACTTAGTGCAGTAGTAGTGACTACAGATTGTGTACTTATGAAGTTATCTGGTACTATGAAGGAATAGAAGTGGGATGTTTCATTTCATATCTTCCTAATAACTTTCAGTAGTGGGGGAAAGTACCTCTGTATTCAGAATATTAGTTTGGTATGCAAAGAAGAATAATACCAATATAAAAGGAAATAAGAGCATACACAGTCCTGATCTTTTTCAAACTTCTATAAAGGAATAAATGCTAACTTAAAATGTAGATATTCTCATATTGGTTTTGGATTTTCTAAGATTCTCCTTCTTCCTGAGGGGAAAAAAGTATTTAGCATTGTATTTTATGGGAAGGAGTGTGCATGCACAGACAAGCTTTAAACAGAACACAGACCTCACAGAGATAAGAGAAGTTACAGCAGATGTTAAATGTTGTACTTCAAGGACTTTCAACTGTTGATAAAACCAGTGGAATTTCACTAGGCTGCTTCTGTCTGAAGATTGTGTACTGTGCGGTTTGAGTACACAGTGTTCTGCTGAATCCTTAGAATTTAACATCCTTTGGAGATGTTTTGATTTTTACATTTTTGAATGCAACTGGTGTCTACAAAAAGAAACAAAAGCTGTGTAGGATTTACACGGATATACAGATCGTTAGGGGTTGGAAGGGGCCTCCAGGGGTCATCGAGTCCAACTCCCCTGCTTGAGCATGACCATAGTACCTAGGGCAGGTTCTATGCATCCAGACGGGTCTTAAAAGTCTCCAGAGAAGAAAACTCCACAGCCTCCCTGGGCAGCCCATTCCAGTGATCTGTAACCTTCACAGTAACAAATTTTTTCCTCATGTTGGATGGGACTTCCTGTGCTTCAGCTGATACCCATTGTCTCTGTCCTATCACATGGCGCAAGTGAAAAGATACTGTCTCTTCTTGACAGTCAGCCCTCTTGGATTTACACACAGTGATTAGGTCCCTTTGTAATCTGCCCCTCTCCAAGCTGAAAAGTCCCAGATCTCTTAATCTCTCCTCATAATACAGGTGCTCTAGTCCCATGATCATCCTCATGGCCCTCTGTTGGACTCTGTAAGCTCTCTATTCCTCTTGAACCAAGAACCCCAGAACTGGACACAGTATTCCAGATGTGGCCTCACTTGGGCAGAGTAGAGAGAGAAAAGAACCTGCCTTGATCTGCTGGACACACTCTTTTTGATCTATCTCAGGATTCCACTGGCCTTAATACATGGATTTCTCCATGTATGTCCTTGTATCTATCTTTTATTATTCCAGGTATTAGATTTCCCTGCCTTTTCTGAAAACAAACAAACAGACCAAAAACCCCGTAAAAACAGTGTAGCACATGTATATATGCTCTTGGCTATTAACAAACTGCTTAATATGTTAAAACAACTATTGATTGAAACATCAAAATTTAAATGATTTAAAAGAGTAGGATTTGACAAAATCTTATTGGTAATGTTTTTGTACTTGTTTTTCAGATTAGAGCAAATTATGAGTCAGACTAAGAACTGAAAATAAAGCCTACGGGGAAATACAAATGATCACTTCTGATTTAATTAAAATTAGACAGTGAGAGCATTGATTTAATAATAATTGTAATAATATCAATAATATTCATAATCAAATTACATCACTGTGCTCTAAGATTATATAACTACTGTGTAATTATCTTTAAATTCCTGAAATTTAGTCCTGCCATAGTTCATTGTTTCCTGGTCCTGTCCTGGCTGTCAGTATGGACAGTCAATAGTTGCTTGGAGAAGCTAGGAAAACTCCTGTGGAAAGCACAGTATTCCCTTGGAGACCAATTGAACCTATCCCAAAACTCAAGTGAGATGTGGGTGCAGCTGTGATGCAGTGTGACCTTCACATGGAATTAAAACATGATGCTTAAAGAATCTTAGAAGCTCTTTGTTTGGAAGACACCTTGACGATCATGTTCAAGTCATTTTAAGAAGTCCAGCCTTAAGCCCAGCACTGCCAGGTCACCCCCACTAAACCCATGTCTCCCAGAAACATCATGGAGTTAGAGAAAATAGGTTATATAAGCTTTAACTGTGAAGGGTAAAGTTTTAATTGTGACTGTCTCTCTACAACTATCTGAAAGGATAGAGATGTTAGTGCTGGTCTTTTCTCACAGGTTAACAACAGAACCAGGGGAAAGTGCTTCAAGCTTCAACAGGGAAAGGTTAGATTGGACATCAGAAAGAAATTCTTCATGGAGAGAGTGGTCAGGCACTGGAATGGGTTGATGGTTTGACTCCATGATCCCAAGGGCCTTTTCCAATCTGAATGATTCTATGAAGGGCTGCTGAACACAGCTAAGCAATTCTTGAGTCACCAGTTTTTAATGCTTTGATGTTGTTTACAGTTTTAAATGGTAGGAATGGCCCATCTGAAACATAAAATGCAATCACATTTTGCCTTGTTTTATACAGTCATGTTGCCTATTGTCTTCAGAGTCAGGGTATTTTATCATTCTTCAGACAACATTGCTGTTGTCTTTTCACCAGACTTGTGTCATTTGAGAAATACTGTCATGGAGAGTAGTTGCTTTAAATGCAAGTATTTAAATTTAATATAAACCTGAGGGGATTTATGTAGACATAAACTTCATTGCTGTAGCGAGCTTATATGAGCTTGAATCTAATTTTTTCCTGTCAAGTTTGCCAAGCCAGAGCAGGCATTTCATCAGCAGACAGGAGCAGATGCTAAGTGGCTCTCTGTGCACAAATGAGGTTGATGTGTTTTTAATGGCTTGATGAAAGTCATAAATAGCAAGCCCTGTAATACAAGTTTAGCAGGTACAAAGATGTGAAGATGTATTGCAGTTTAAAATAATCAGTCTGAAGTAATTACTAGAGAAATATGTGGCAAGTATGTCTTTTCTGTTACAGGAACTGACAAATGGTTGCGATAAAAGAAATAACAAAGACTGATGAATCCTTTCAGAGTTAACACCTTGCAGTTCATAGCTGTGTCCTTTTCATAATGCCTGGGCTTACGGCTTTTTTGTTGTTTGTTTTAAGCTTTATTAGTGTGGGTTTGTATCTAAAGAGTCTCCATGTGAATCACAGAATCACAGAACATTAGGGATTGTAAAGGACCTGGAAAGGTCATCTAGTCCAAACCACACAGGAGAAGATGACTCCACAACCCCCCTGGGCAGCCTCTTTCAGTGCTCTGTCACCTTCACCCTGAAGAAGTTCCTTCTCAAATTGATGTGGAACCTGCTGTGTTCCAGCTTACACCTATTGCCCCTTGTCCTATCATTTGATGCCACTGAGCAGAGCGTGGCTCCTGACACCCAACGATGCTTTTCATTACTTAGTGTTTCACAGTATCACAGTATTAACCAGGTTGGGAGAGACCTCATAGATCAAGTCCAACCCGTTAGCACAGAGCTCAAGGCTAGACCATGGCACCAAGTGCCATGTCCAATCCTGCCTTGAACAGCTCCAGGGATGGCGACTC
>JAOXOE010000874.1:32412353-32477678 GCA_028565055.1 Phoeniculus purpureus
TGTGAGGGTCACAGAGCACTGGAACAGGCTCCCCAGGGAGGTCGTGGAGTCTCCTTCTCTGGGGACTTTCAAGGCCCACCTGGACATGTTCCTCTGTGATCTGTGTTAGATTTGTCCTGGTCTGGCAGGGGGGTTGGACTCGATGATCTCTTTGGGTCCCTTCCAACCCCTAACATCCTATGATCCCTATGATCCTATGATCTTATGGTCAACCAACAAATAAATTGAAGACTTTACTTGATGTGTCCCTGGATAATGTAATCCAAAGTTTTGCTTCCAGTGAAAGGTCAGATCTCACGAACTACAGACATTTTCCCACCTGTAGTATTCTATGGTTCTCTGATCCTGTGTTTCTTTCACTCTCCCCACTGTAAATACATCCATGCCCTGATTTCATACCCAGACAGAGCTGTAATTTTCCCAATATACTCAAATTGCAGAGACATCTCTATGTAATTCACTTCCCTTGAAGGAACTATTGGATTAATCTTTATTTTCCAGAGGCAACTGATGTGACAGCACCTATAATTTTCATGAGGAAGGTGTAAAGCTGTGCTGATTCTATGGTATTACCAAGACGATTATCTCCTCATGTTGCTTTTCACTCTTCCACACTACATCTGTGTCAATTGTGCGGTCTCTGCCTAGAGGTGAATTAAGTGGTTTTCTGGTGGGACCCACAGAATGAGAATTGTTTTCTCCTGCAGACACCGACCAACACTCCAAAGCCATTTGTGTTCACCTCTACCCTTTCTCAACACCCCTCCACTCAAGCCAAAGAAACAGTGGATCACAGAATATTGGGAGATGGAAGGGACCTCTAGAAATAATCTAGTCCGACCTCCCCATCAAAAGCAGTTCTAGATCAGATCACACAAGGCTGCATCCAAGTGAGTTTTTAAAGTCTTCAAAGAAGGAGGTTCCACAGCCTCTTTGGGCAGCCTTTGCCAGGGCTCTATAACCTTAACAGTAAAGTTTTCCTGATGTAGAGTTGAAACCTTCTATGCTCCACCTTGTACCTGTTGCCCCATTCTACCACATGGCACTACTGAAAAGGGTCTGGCCCCTCTTCTTGACATTCATCCTTCAGATGTTTGTAGGCATCTCAGCCTTCTCTTCTCCAGACTAAACAGCCCAAATTTTCTCATAGGAGAGATGTTTAAGTCATTTAATCATCCTTATAGCCCTTTGCTGGACTCTCTTCAAGTGTTCCTTGTCTCTCTTGTCCTGAGGAGCCCAGAATTGGACACAGTACTGCAGGTATGGTCACACCAGGGCAAAGTAGAAGAGGAGTAGAACATCCCGTGACCTACTGGACACACTTGATGCATTACAGGTTACCATTGGCTCTCTTGGCCACAAGGGCACATTGCTGTCCCATGGATAACAGACTGCCCACCAGGAATCGAAAGCCAAACGGTGTACAGGTGTATGTAAGGTGTGTAGAAGTGGGGTATCACAGAATCATAGAACATTAGGGATTGGAAGGGATCTCAGAAGATCATCTAGTCCAATCTCCCTGCCACAGCAGGGTAACCACAATGCAGTTGCACAGGAACACGTCTAGATGGGTTTTAAATATTTCCAGAGAAGGAGACTCCACAACACCCCTGGACAGCCCCTTCCAGTGCTCTGCCCATAGGAAAGATCCTGTTCTGCTAGGATTCAATACACAGTATGGATTCAAGCTCTTTCCCTTTAAAAAACCAGTTAATGTTCGAGTGGATCTGTGTCCCTTTACTTTTGATGTGTCAAGACAGCGTATCCTGAGCCCATGCAGGAACACAGAGACAATATGCAACTCAGCAGAATACACCTCATGACTGTAAGAACAGATGAAATAAAGAAGTAAAAAAAAAAGGGTTTTTGTACAACGTTAATGCAGTCGACGCTAGGCCGACACATTGTCATGTCAGACACCGAAAATACTGCTAAGGGTTTATGCATTAGGAAGTTCTGAAGCGATGACGGAGCGCATTACTCTGCTCCGTGTCAGATAACACCACTGCAGTGGGGAAATGTGTCAAGACTGAATGTCATACCTTTGGGTAGTCTTGTGCGTTCCTGACATAGAATCCATCACACCAACCTGAAAAATGAGCGGTTCTTTAAAAGCCTCCTGAAATGCCCAGTTTGTCCTAATCTATGCACAGTGCAGGTATTTAGGTTATAGCGCACCAGCATCGTCATCCATGACTAATATAGCCTTTACCCTGAGAAAAGCTTTACTAAGTACAGGCCTGGATAGCAAAGTGTTCCTGGAGTGAAGACATTTGAAAGACACTTTAATTCGGTGGCACCATGTGGAGGGCATTAATCTTTCTTGTGATTTCCTCCATTGTAACAAAGAAAGAAGATTTTTAATGCGCGAACCTCGTTAAATCAATCATCCTTGGGAATTTAGATGTACAGTGTGATAAAGGCAACAACTTTCAATACCTAGAGGCAATTTTTCCCATATGTTCTGGATGTTGGGGTTTAGGAAAAATAAGCATTTCGATAGATTATTTGCTCTATAGAAAACATAAACTTTTAATTTGAAGATGCCCTACTTTAAGATAAACAGTATAAATTAAGTTCATAATAATTAAAATAGAATCTTAGCCACAGAATCACATAACATTAGAGAATGGAAGGGACCTTGAAAGATCACCCAGTCCAATCTCCCCGCCACAGCAGGATCACCTAGACCAAGTCACACAGAGACATGTCCAGGTGGGTTTTAAATGTTTCAAAAGAAGGAGACTCCACAAACCCCCTGGGCAACCCCTTCCAGTGCTCTGTCACCCTCACTGTGAAAAAGTTCCTTCTTACCTTGATGTAGAACCTCCTGTTTTCCTGCTCACACCCATTGCCCCTTGTCCTATCATTGGATGACACTGAGCAGAGCCTGGCTCTATCCTACTGACATTCACTCTTTCCATATTTATCAACATTAACGGGGTCACCCCTCAGTCTCTTTTTTTCCAAGGTCAAGATACCCTTCTCCCTCAGCCTTTCCTCATCAGTGAGATATTCCACTCCACTGATCGTCTTTGCAGTTCTGTGCTGGACTCTCTACAGCAGAATCATAGAATCACAAAACATTAGGTATTGGTAGGGACCTGGAAAGATCATCTAGTCCAATCCCCCTATCAGCACAGGATCACCTAGACCGGGTTGCACAGGGACCTATTCAGGCATGTTTTAAATGTCTCCAGACTTCACAATCCCCTTGGGCAGCCGGTTCCTGTGCTCTGTCACTCTCCCTGTGAAGAAGTTCCTTCTCATATTGATGTGGAACCTCTTGTTTTCCAGCTCACACCCGTTGTTCCTTGTCCTATCACTAGATGACATTGAGAAGAGCCTGTATCCATCCTTTTAACACTCACCCTTCACATATTTATAAACATGAATGAAGTCACCTCTCAGTCTCCTTTTTTTTCAAGCTCAAGACACCTAGCTCCCTCAGCCTTTCCTCATTAGGGAGATGCTCCACTCCTTTCATCCTTTTTTGTGGCTCTGCACTGGACTCTCTCCAGCGGTTCTGTTACCTTCTTTAACTGAGGGGCCCAGAGCTGGACAAAGTGTTGTGAAAAGATTTTGATGCTTTCAGTGCACAGACAGAGAATTATAACAGAGAGTCTAAGTTATTGACTATCTAGTGCTGTGACACTGTGTACAAACCCATGGCAAATGCTGTAAGAAAGCACTGGGTTTTGTATCCTTGAATTATTTATAGAGAAAGTCTTCGAGTCGTCGTGTTTCTTCTGTTCTTGAGATTTAGCAAGGCATCCACAGACTAACACAATCTTTTTTATAAATCTTTTAAAGTGTTTGCAAACCTGGAACTGGGTTCTTTATTTGGAGGAAGTAGAAGTGTAATACTATTTGAAAAAGTCAATGATTATGTCATTTTGCATCACAAAGAGATGGCTGACTATGACTAATCCTCAGGCATTTGTCAAGCCCAGGCTTCCCATGGGAGAAGATTTTTACTAAGCGCCGTAGCCTTTAGAGCAAACTAGGACATTTGATGTATTTCCACATGGATAACAGCATTACATGACATCTAAGTAAACTTACATTATCTATTAATTGACAGCTTAGATCTGCCTGGCTCAAGGGGAACAAACGACTGTGTGAAGGCTGAGGTAAGGTTAGAGGACAGAATGTCAATTGTCACTGGGTTGTATCTCATGAGACAACTAGCAGTCCAGCTTTGCAACCTGGATTTGGGTTTATACCACGATCCTTTTCCATCGTTTCCTTGAGAGAGATAGAACTTTTTGCAAATAGGAAAGACCATGCACACTGAGGAAGATTCTATTTTTCTTTAATTGTGTGACTAATGTGGTATAATTTCAGAAGATTTTAAGAGATGCTTAATGTATTTGCATAATCAGGTCCCTTTAGATTATGTTCCTGCTCTGAACAATTATGCACTCCGGTATATAATAATGGAGAAAAGGCTGCAAAAGCTTTATGTCTCTGTGCTGTTTGTTCCTCTCCCTGGAACAAAGCACCTGAGTTCCAATGCATGGAAAAAAAAAGAAAGAAGGAAAAAAACCCAGGACAAAAATACTAATAAACTTTTACACACTATTTAAAATGCCTTAACTAGATTTGGCAAACTACTGACTAGGAATTTCTTTCAGAAGACTTGACTGGTTGTGGCACTGGCTCCATATGGAGTTGAACTTTACATAACCTTTACCTCCATCATTTCATAAATTTGTTTATCAAGGACTATCTTAAGGGAGTAGGTGGTGTCAGACCATGAAATACAATCTAATCTTCCTGGAGTCTTCTTGTACTTTTGTTGATGACAAACAAAAGGAACCATGTGAGAAGGTAAATGAAAGACCCATGGCACCAGCATCCCTTTTGAAAAATATTAGCCCTCCTTCACAGGTCTTTGTCACTGGTCTGTGATTGAGGTGAATCCTGCTCTCACCAGACCTTGGGTTCATCTTGGTACAAGAAAACATATAGATTCTCCATATTTTGAGCTCAAGCAATGTCTTCAGGTTGTCTCCATCTTGGATAACTCCTGAGGATGTGCAAACTCCTGTCAAGGGTCCTTAGGTTATTTAGATAAACTGTCCTCCACAATGTATGAGGAAATACAGCATTCATCATCCCTCATCTAGGGGAAGAGGGTGATTAGTCTGCTTGGCCAGAAAGCATGGGGGAATGAGTGTCACTCTGATAGTACAGCTGATGAGAGATCTGCCACCAAAAGCCTGGCGACACCATTGTGGTAATGATGATCAAACCCTTCAACACACACAGAAATGGGGAGAGTAAGACTATGGATGTTGGCCACATTTAACAAACGTATGATGTGTTTACTGTTAACATCCAAACTCACCTTCTGGCTAATGTTTGGATTTTTATAGTATACCCAGAGCAAGCCTAAGACAACAGCAATCAACTGTAGGTAATCCTGCCATGGCAGGGGGGTTGGACCAGAGGATCTTTCAAGGTCTTTTCCAGCCCCTGACATTCTGTGATTTTATGTGATTCTGTGATGTAGTCTCTCTCAGCATCTTTAACTGCCAGATTTATTATGTCTTGTTTACTGAAAAACAATACACATGACCAACTGTATTGAACTGAAAATAAGGTTATTCCTTAAAATTTACTTTATTAAGACTTTTGATGAAATCAAATCATATCCTTCAAACAAGACCTAAGCAGAAACCAATAGGCAAAATTTCTAATGATTCCATCACATTTCAAACCAAGGAATTTCTTAATGACAAAAGGCAGCTAAATATTATATAATTAATAAAGTGAGAAGGTAGCCTGAAAACAAAGGCAATGGCTTTGTTGTGGAGAAAAGGGCAGGGAAGTTTGTTGTAAGATAGACAAAACCAAGCTGTTCTGTAAAAAAAAGGGCTGTAAGGAAGCTCTAGGTCAGTACATTTGAACACATCTAGTAGAGTCACAGAATCACAGAATCATTAAGGCTGGAAGGGATCTCCAAGACTATCAAGTCCAACCATCAACCCAACCCCCCCCATGGTGACTAAACCCTGTTCCCCAGGGCCACATCTACTTGTTTTTGGAACCCCTCCAGGGACAGTGACTCCTTCCCTCTCTGGGCAGCCTGTTCCAACCCCTGACCACCCTGTCTGTCAGGAAGAAATTTTTCCGGATGTCCAAACAATTTGTTTTTTGGAAAATTAATCGAGTGCACTTTAAGTTTCCTGAGTGCATTTTGCAGCCAGTAAGACTTGAATCCTAAATTATTTTAAAGAAAGAAGGAGTGAAAAATGGAAGAAGTCCTATAAATGTTATTTCCCCCCAATACCTGAACTCAGGCATAGCTTGAGCTGCCTCTGCTGCAATTTCCCGTCTGATTTGCACATCACTTGTTTTCCAAACTTGGGAAGAGGGCACAGGACACACAGACACACAGATACATCCTCCCTTTTGTGTTAGTTCACTCTCAGATTAGAGATCTTTAATGAAACTTTAGAAGATAAAATACTGCCATGCAGAGATAAAAGCAGTAAGAAGGGGCAGGCTGCAAGCTCGACTTGCAGGCTCAGTAATTCAAAGTTCCTTTCATTAAATCTTCCATTTAACCAGGATTTATGGGCAGTCCTAAGCCCGAATTTCAGCACATGTGAGCTCGGGGAAGCTATTGCTTTAATAACTGACGCGCATGGTTTTTGTACCGAGCCGAATGATAATGTCTTGCAGACATGTAGGCAAAACAGCGGATTTTTTAGGATCTGAGAAAGTACAAGCTGTAAACACAGTGCTGTAAAAATGCCGTCTTCTCTGTTTCCCATTGGCTGTTTGTCAATTTGCTTCCTTCCCACACTCTCCCAGCACTTGGTGTTTCCCTTCTGAAGCCAGCGGTCCTAGGATGCAGGAGGGCTGGACTTTTCACCCTGGTGAGGCAGCACAAGCAAAGAGAAATATGGAATGCTAACAAGAAAACAGATCTGATGTACTCTGCCAGGCACTGCATCTCCCAGCCATTTGTCAGAGATTTATCGTTCTAGGGGAAACAATAAATCAACCCTACAGCGAGCACCATAGAGGTAACAATTAAAGATGTGCTTTTTTTTTTCCCCAAAGAGAAATGCTGGTTTGGGGCAGGTAGTTCTTTCCCTTTAAATCACAATCTTTAATCACACTCACCCCACAGATGGCTCTATAAGCTACGCTAGTTACCACAAATATCCAGTATTGACTTTCCTGTTTGTCCTTGCTGGTGCAGACGTTTGTCCTGCCTGCTGCCATGTTATCTTATTTGTTACAGAAATATGGAAGTCTGTCTTCAAAACTATCGGTTAACCATGCTCAATATTTCTGTATAAACTTCTTGGGTGGCAGTCATAGACTCACAAGTTCATAGAATCCTAGAATAACAAAACCGTAGAATAATAAAATCATCGGTCTGGGTGATCCTGCTCTGGCAGCAGGATTGGACTAGATGATCTTTTGAGGTCTAGATGATCTTTCAAGGTCCCTTCCAATCCCTAATGATTCTATGACTCTATGATTCTATGATAGCATCCTAGACTCATAGAACCATAAATCATAAATTCATAGAACTATAAAATAGTAGACTCACAGAATCAAAAATCACAGAATCACAAGATCATAGAATAATACACTCATAAGATCACAGAGTCATAAATTCATAGACTCATAAAATTACAGAATCATAAACCATAGCATCATAAAAGCATAGAATCATAGAATCATAAAATCATAGAATCATGGAATCATGTTCTTGTGGGATCTGATACTATCCTTCATGTGGAGGTCCCCAGGAAAATGTGAAGGTGAGCTTGATGTAATCTGAATGATGGTAGGGGACACGTGCACATACTCTTTTTCCCTCTCAGAAGTCTCATGGCTGACTTGCTCAGAGAAATTGGGGCAGAAAAATGTGAAAATGCAGAGTTTTGGCTGCATCATGCATCATTTTATCTTGCTGTGGAGGTCTGGACAGATACAAGGGTTGTCTCCAGGTAGTTATCTGCTGAGGACTGGCCTGGGCTGAAAATGCTCAAGTTAGCTTCCATGAGATTCCATCCTTTGAAGAGATTTCAGGTAGACAGTGAAAAAAACCCAAGGCTGTCTCCCAAATAACCTGTTTGTGTTGGTTTGCATTTCAGTAGACTATGCTTACCAAGAACATAATTTAGTGGCCCTTCCCAGTATCTGAAGCTCTGCCAAGAGTGGTGGATCCTTGGTTGCCTAGAGTGGTGGTGGAGGCCCCATCCCAGGAGTCATTGCTGGATGTGGCTCTGGACAATCTGATCTAGTTAGAGATGTCCCTGCTTGTTGTAGGGGGGTTGGACTAGATGACTTTTGGTGGTCCCTTCCAACCCTATGATTCCATGAATCTAAGACACCAAGCCTGGAAAGGTCTAGACTATGAACGCTGATTATCTAAGCTCATGCCTTACTACTTTGTTGAGGCAGTTTGCACATCTCAGGCTTTATGTTTCTGGCTCTCTGCTACTTATTGATTCAAAGCACCTTCGCAACAAGGGCCTTCAAATATGCAAGTTCTGAAGAACATGGTGGAACCTCAAGAAGGTGGCAGCTTCTCACCTGACACACTCCTGCTCACACAGCTGCTGATAGGGACTGTAAGATATTTGTTTGTGAGTTAAGATAAGTTGAGCGGTTTGCAAAAAATGATCCCATTTTGATATCTCTTGAGCCTGGATGGTGAAGAAATGCTTTGGGCAAAGCTCAGACAGCTACCAGCAGTTACCCAGGCTTGGTTTTTGGGCTTACATGTGTAGCCTTTGCAGCATCACAGGACCACAGAACATCAGGGACCGGAAGGAACCTTGAAAGATCATCCAGTCCAATCCTCCTGCCACAGCAGGATCATCTAGATTCAGTCACACAAGAACATGACCAGGCTGGTTTTAAACCTCTCTAGAGAAGGAAACTCCACAAACCCTCTGGGCAGCCCCTTCCAGTGATGTGTCACCCTCACTGTAAAGAAGTTCCTTGATGTGAACTCCTGTGTTCCAGCTCACACCCATTGCCCCTTGTCCTATCACCAGATGACTTTGAGAAGAGCCTGGCTCCATCCTCCTGACACCCACTCCTCACATGTTTATAAACATTAGTGTGAAGGTAAGAGACAGAGACAGTGATAGACATCCTTGTCTCCATAGGTTCATTTATCAGCATGGACTTAGAAGCAAGCCCTGCCTTTGTGGGTGTGTGAATCTCTGCTGATCAGCATCACAAACAGTTCACAAACCAGCAAGGCTGGCAATGATTACAGAAGTCTGAAGCATCACAGTGTGACTGATGCACCCCAACACCCAGGACTGGTGCTGTACTCCTGACATCCAGAACTCACACTGTAAGTTGTATTTTCTGCAAGTTGATGGGAAACAAGCAAAGAATTCAGGTCAGTGTGGAGCATCAAAAGGCTCACCCAGGAACGAAAAAAACCAACCCTAAAAATCACGTGTTTCTCTTTCATTTTCCAGAAGCTTTCAAGAAAAACAAAAGCTGCAGCTCTATTTTACAAAACACACTTAAACAACCTAACACTGAATTATTCATGCGCGTTCCGCAACACCAAGCTTTATAACCCTGCATTAATTGCCCTTGGTGGCGAGTATATCTCGTCTCATTGTAAATACTTTGCCAATTGGAATACAAACATGTTCTGCACACACACACCCCCCAAGGATGTTAACACAAACAGTGTCAGGAGTTTAGTATCGTCATCACCTTCCTCCCCCTGAACACTTTGGACCGCGATTTACTTTTGGAGCTGATAGACTGTATTTTCACAGAGGTAGCTCAGACCAGACTTCTGCCCCACTGACCATGTATTTTGAGGGGAGTTTGCTGGCTGGCAGCTTGTAGTCACAATCTAATTTTTGTTTGTCTTATCAAACTTCCTGCACAGATTCTTCTGCAGGGAATAATAATCATGTAAGTTTTTAAGATGGAATGTTTTCCCTATCTGAGTCCTGTTGCTAGCCAGAAGGACATTAACATCAGCCAGCAGTGTGCCTGGGTGGCCAGGAAGGCCAGCAGGATCCTGGCTTGTGTAAGGAATAGTGTGGTCAGCACGAGAAGGGAAGTTATGGTGCCCTTGTACTCAGTCCTTGTGAGGCCTCATCTCAAGTACTGGGGTCACTTCTGGGTCCCCCGTTATAGGAAAGATGCTCAAATGTGTCCAGAACAGAGCTACCAAGCTCATAAGACAACCAGCCTTATGAGGAGAGGCTAAGGGAGCTGGGGAGGTTTGGTTTGGAGAAGAGGAGGCTGAAGGGGGACCTCATTGCCCTATACAACTACCTGGAGGGAGGTTGTGGAGAGGTGGGTGTTGGCCTCTTCTTCTTAGTAACTAATGACAAAACCAGGGGAAATGGTCTCAAGTTGAGGCAGGGGAGGTTTGGGTTGGATCTTAGGAAGAAATTCTTGACAGAAAGAGTGGTGAGGCTTTGGAATGTCCATCTCAGAAAGGTGGTGGAGTCCCCATCCCTGGAGGTGTTTAAGAAACCTGTAGACATGGCTCTTCACACCCAGATCTAGTGGCAGCATGGAGGGGGTTAGTTTGTGTTTGTCAATCAGTCAGGTATTTAGGGTTTTCTTGTTGTGGGTCTAGTTGGACTCGGTGATCTAGGTGCTCCTTTCCAACCTTGATTATTGTGTGACACCCAATGTCTAAGGCAAGGTACCTCTTGGAACACCTCTCTGAAATCCATGTTGTCCTTAGAAATGGGGTGTCCACAGGAGACTGTCTCTGGAGTGGGCTGGGCTGATGTAAAAACCCCAAACAAATTACAAATAGATCGAGGCTTTTCTGAAATAAGAGGAAAAACCTTACCAATAAAGAATAGCGTCTTTAAAACCTCCACCAGTTCTGTTTCTTTAACTGGGCTTTTGAGAGAGTCACACAAAATAAGATGTCACGTCTCCACAGAAATCGAGGTAGGTGACATTTAGCTAATGGTCTGAATCCTCAGCTGCACTGGGCTCCTGCTCAGCACCTTTGATGTGGGTGGTGGGAGGAAAAGGGTGACTTGTTCATTTAGAGGCTGCTCTGATCCCTTGGCTGTCACTTAAGCTGGCATCAGCATTCATGTTAGGCACTGCTTGCTCTGGTTTATCCTATAGAGAGGGAAAGGAAGTAAGTATCAGAGAGCAGGAGCCAGCTGAGGACCACCAAAGGCTTTCTTTGCTGGAGAGAGGCTCTCATCTGTCCTCTTGACTCTGCTCAGACCTGGCCTCTGTACTGGAAATGTTTGACAGGCCTGTGTTGAAGCTCTGCTTAACACTGGGATTTCAGTGTGGAAGGGGAAATGAGACTAAGGGGATGGTTGCTGTGCTTCTCTACCAGTCAGAGCCATGGAGACATGGATCTGCTTGCTCTTGGCTCTTCAATGCTTCCCTCGAGCAGCCTCTGTGGCTGCACATTCATCCTTCTTTGCCTAAAATAACTGTAGGTCTATTCTTGACTGTAGCTCCAGGTTTTTAGTGATTCTCATGGCTGAAACCTGGAGTGGGAAGGAATGGTGCCTCCCCAAGATGATCTTGACATCTGCATAGCCAGACCTACCCTTTGCTTGCATCCCACCTTTGCCTTCTCCTTCTCAAACCCCTCCCTTCTCTCTGCAATAACTGAGATCCAAAGTGATGGGGAGGTTCTTGTCAGGCTTGGGCAAGGTTAAGGGAAATAAATGGTGCTTGTGCATGGTGAAGCTTCAGCTGACTTTGATGGGTGACTCATGTAGTTTTTATCATCTCACCCCAGATGCATGCCTGGAAAGCCTTTAGAGGGCAAGGAAGCTGAGGGCAGATGAGCACTCTAATTCATTTCTGTAATTTGGAAATCATAGTTTACACTGATTTATGGTCTTTATAGTGATTTATAGTCTTTCTTTGCTGATCTGCTGACTGTTCTTCTTCTCTGTGTGGAGGGGGCAAAACACTTTCCACATCCATTTAACTCACTGTCAGCCCAGGTAACCTGGTGAGCATGGGGTCCAGGGAAGGGCCAGGAGGATGATCAAAGGACTAGAAGACTTGCCATATGTGGAAAAGCTGAGAGAGATAGGTCTGTTCAGCTTTGAGAAGGCTTATAGGGGGGACCATGTACCTTAAAAGTGGCTACCAAGAAGACCGAGGCACCCTTTTCACGAGATCTCATAGAAAAGACAAGGGGTGATGAATGCCGGTTGGTCCAGGGGAGATTCTGATTGGATTCCATAGGAAAATTTTTCATAGTGAAAGCAATCAGACCCTGGAATGGTCTTCTCAGGGAAAAGGCGGGTTCCACAAATATGGCCAGTTTTAAGGCTCAGCTGGTTTTAAGGCTCCCCAGTTTAAGGCTGCTGGGCAATCTCATTTAAACTGTATTCCTTTAGCTTAAAGAGGTGGACTGGATGATCTTTGAGGTCCCTTTCAACCTGGTCTACCATGATACTGGTTGTCCACATACCTGAAGGCACGAGGGATTTTGCCACTCCTTGCAGGGATGAGGATTTTTACCTTTCCTATTCCTGGTCTGGTGGTTTCTGTGTTGCAAGCTGTGACACACCATACCCCACGTGGTATGACACAGACGAGAAGCCAGAGTGAGAAATGCTTTTCTTTCACTCTGAGGCATGATGTATGGCTGAGAGATGCTGTAAACCTTATCAAGGCTCTTACTATTGTGCTCCCTAATGACTGGAGTATATACAAAATACTATCATGTTTTACAGAGAAACCCAAATATTCAGGAGCCACTAACGGGTTTGGACATGCCACTGACATCTGATTCCCCTCTGTCTTAGAATAATCAAGGTGCTTCAAAATTCTTCGAGTGTTGTGAATATAAAACCCTTTGAAAACAGCAGTTGGGTTTTTTTGCCAGTCACATCTTATGGCCTCTGCACTTTAAAACTAAGGGTTTTATTCCTCAAAAAAAAGCACTACCAATTATCTCACAGTATGCTTTCCTGGTGAAGGAAACCCACATGAGATGTGGCAGCCAGGTGGATGGTAAAACGTGTCAACTTGGGGCCAGGCAATAATATAGTTAGAGGTCCAAGAGGAAGCAGAAGTATAAGGTGAAGGCTGGGGTTGTTCATTGAGGTTGGAAATATACAGGAGTGAATTGGAGCTTCACACACAGGGCAGAGCCAAGGCACTAAGAATAAACCCCACAGCCCTATATTTCGGTTGTGTATGTTATAATTGCAAGCTTGATCTCGATGCTATGAAAGAGTGCAATGGCCAGGTTCTTCCCCTTAAGAAAACAAGAAGAATCCTTTCTTTCTCTGCTTTGTACAGACAAACAAAGCTTTCTTAAGACAATATTCTCATAATTAAGGCTTTCTGTGTCCTACAAGCTAAGTTACCCTACACGTGTGGGTTGTAGGTGTGCACAGGGGATGGTGGAGTGGTCACACATCATCATTCCATGTTATTTCATGTCTGCTGTTGCTGGCTTCTCTAGACATTGTGCAGCAAAATGAGTGGCTAAAGCGCATCGAAGAGCTGCCTAACAAAGCACCCAAAGCCCCGAAACCATCCTATTTTCCCCTTCTCTCTTGGTTCGATGCAGTTCTCCCAGAAGGGGGAGATCTCAGCCTGCAGCAGCCAGCACCCAGCCTGGATTTCGGCTCCTGCTCAGAGATTTGTCTGACAGGGAAGATTTCAACACAAACCATGCAATTTGGTGCTGGAGCACGCTGGACCTCATCTGCTTAAAAAGATGCACAGATATAGTCATCACACTTCATAATTTAATAAACCGCTAAAAAATTGCACACGTTTTCATTTTAGCGACTTAGGTCCCGCGACTAAACTCACGACGCTACAAAGACATTTGAATTTTTCACTAATATGTCATGAGCGCTGCACCCATTGCAAATTAATGAGTCTCTGAATAGCACTGTGCATTTGTCATTTGAATTTATGCTAATGCACCGAGGTCTCCTGATGATGTTGATAGTCCACAGCAGCTGCTCAAACTATAGAATATACACGCGTGTTCCTCCACTCTTTATTCATCTTTCCTCGGGTATTTTTTTACTGGTCTATCATTCAGTCTGCAGTCCTGCAGCTGGTTATTGATAGGGCTGCTAATTCTCTTTGACTTTACACTACAGGCTTGACCCCCAACTCTGAGCAGAAGTAATGGACCAGTGTTGAGAGAATTATGTACATCACACAGTAACAACCTCAGGCCAGCAGGTCAGGAGGAGTTCATTGAGAACCAATGGTATTTACAAAGAGTGTTGGCATGGTAACTGATAACTTCACACACACCCCCCAACCCCCCCCAGTGAATTATACTCGGTATAATTCATTTCAATAAGTCAGTCTGGGGCTGTGACTGCACTCACATCAATTATATATTGAGGTAGATCGCATTCAGGGTTTTTTCTGCCTGTGCAAAGAAAGGAAGACCTGGCTCTTACCCATCCCACCCAGAAGACGAGAGGGTGCAACATCCAGCGTATGGCAGCAACGGCGAAGTGCTGGCCAGAGGCGAGAAGTAAACCTTCCCACCCAGAGTTCAGGCAGTGCCGGTGGGTGGCGGGATCGGTGTCAGGCTGAATGCACATGAGGTCCTGTCAAGGAAACAAAGAAAAGAACTACCAGGGAAACTAGTAATAGAAGTTTCAAAATATTTGTCTGCTGGCTGTTGTGTATTGGAAGTTGGAATGTTCCAGAGCAGACTACAATCTCTACCAACTTTAGCTCTAAACACGACAATTATAGTGCCGCTAATATACCCAGGAAACAATTATTTGAGCTGCCTAATCATTTTCAAATGACTCAGAAAAATCAAGCTCGAGATGAAATAAGTAGCACAGATACAGCAAATGCAGCTCGTTAAGAGTCACTCCAGTTTTTTTTCAGGTTTCACAGGGCCAGGGGATGCTCAGTAGTTTTAATTTTGAAACATCTGGGAGCAGCGATGCTGTGCAATATACTGCGGCCTTTTGTTTGCAGCAGGTTCTCTTCCAGGGAACAAAGCTGTGTCACATGAGGGAACTTGACTGAATTATCTGATAAATGTCAAAATTAGACAGATGCATTCTGCCGTCGCTTAAATACTATCAGCAAAGGGTTTTAAAAAATTAACCAGTTCATCTCTAATAGCAGAGAGAGAAGCTCTGGAGCTGAACAATGGCATGTACAAAGGGAAAAAGAGAGGGAGCAGAAAGACTCCACAGTCTTAAAGCATCTCCAAGAAGAACTCTCAGGAGAGCTACTTAAAAAAAAATATATATATATTTATATATATATACACACACATCTATACATTCTAACACCCTTCCCAGGGTTAAAGGGCCGCTTCAGAGAAACACATTTCAGTCAGAAAGCAGCAAATAGCTGCTTTCCTGTAGCTCTACAGTTTTCCCATCAAAGAAGGGTAAAGACATTTTCACTGTTCTCAAAAAACTTTGAAATGTAAACTTGTTCGATTGATGGCTCCTTCTGGTCCTGGCAGCCTTTTTGATAGCTGGTGCTCTTTCTGGAATACTTGTTAAATATGTCTCTGTAGCAAAGATGTTGTGGGGTTTTTTTTCCCTTCCCCTCCGTGTGATTTTCTTTTTTTTTCTTCTATTTTTTTTAAATTTTTTTTAAAGTCAGTGCATGAGAGAGTGGAGATGGGGTCTTGTCTTCGAGGCAGCAGACTGACAGGTGAACACCTACTCTCGCTGCCCTTGTGCATTGTAGTACTTTACGAGATTAGACTGCCTGAAAGCTGGTGGTTTTTTTTTTTTACACTCTAAACCTTCAATCCTCTTTGAACATCATTGCTCACTGTGACTTCTGCTCGGGAAAAGTGGTCATGGCAGTTGTGGGATGCACTGGGGAGCCGCCGATGTGTCAGGGTCAGAGGGAGCCACGCGCACCAGCATCGCTAAATGCCACGTGCAGCTACCAACCCCTCTCTTCATTCTCTATAATTGGAGTGACCTCGACCTCAAAGAAGCTGTCTGGGGTTCTCTCCTCCACCAGTACCCATAGGAGCCTAAATTCTGACCTTCACCAGCAAAGAAACCCCAGTTCTGGGGTGGCGGCTGCCTGCCTGTTAGAGGCAACCCGGCTTTCAGGATGACTGCTCCTGCATCTTTGCTTGTCAAGCTCGCGCGGCTCTTACTTTTGGAAACGTTTTGCTTAGCACATGTAAATCGTCTCCTGGAGGTTGTCACATATGCTTGTTTCTCATCTCTCATGCTACCTCCTCTGACCCTGCTAATTCCGTCGTTGTGGTGTAATTGCAGAAGAAATCTTCCCGGTTGAAATAACAAGCGGTGTCGCGGGAGTTTTCTGGAGGAATATCTCGATGCTAACCACTGTTCGCAGATCTGGGGAGAATTAGACTTGATCCACGCCGAAGAATTTTATATGTAGCTGTAATAAAACATAACGCAGCTTCCAGAAATAAATAATCAGAGGCAGACAGACAGTTTTCCCACCCCCCTACTTTTCCTCTCGCTGCTCTCAGCGTAGCTATTAACTAGCTATCATCTTCATTAAAGGGTCCTCCTCTGTGTGATAGCCGGGACTGTTTACCAGAGCAAGAACCTGCGAGAGTCCCCTTGGCTGGATCAAGTCTCGTCCTTCATCCCCTCTGCACCAGACTCCCCACGCCCCCCTTCCTTGTTTCTTTGAAAGGACTTCTGCAAACTCCATGGCTCAGCGAGCACACAGTGAACAATTCAGCGTGTGAAGCCATGGCAGAGCAAGTGGCTGGTGTGATCCACACGGGCTACAATGTGCTTGTAAAGGCAGGAGGCTAATCCCGATAACATGCTGTGCTAGCCATGGCTGTTGGTATATTATACAGCACGCAGAAGTCTCTCGAGGCTCAGAGGAGACTTAAAAGTGATAAAAACTTTTTTTTTTTTAGGCTGTTTTAGCCTTTTTAGTTCAAAACTCTTGCAGCGATTTCGTATCACTGTGCTGGTCTGTTGGGGTTTTTTTGTTAGACAATAATTGTTGAGGTTTTTTTTAAATCAGAGACTATCTGGATTTACTTTGGTTCTATTTTAACTAAAACATTAAGTTCTCCAAACGTCTTCCAAAGTTTCCTATTTCTACAAAGATTGCCCATTCTTTTCCAAATGATTGTCTTTAAAATAAAGCCACGAGGGATGGAGGTAAAGGCGTAGATGAACTTCACAGCGTAAAGTTGGAAAGCTAAGGGGGAAAGGTTAATTTGAGTCAAAACCTCAGTGTCTCAAACCTCAGGTTCTCAGTGTCACTGGATATCTGGGGAATTTGGAGAAGGTTTCTCATATAATGTGGGTCAGCTTTGCCCTGATGGTATTGAAGAGCTGGTTTATAGGGAAGGGAGATCCATCTATTTGTACAGTTTTCTTATGGTTCCATATGGAGATGCTGCCGGTGGGTGACCACATTCCCCAAATGCCTGTCTTGCATTTGGTCTCACACCTCAGCATGCTCTACAGAAGGCTCAATAGTACCCAGAAATCAAAGCATCCAAACATCATTTTAAAAAATAAAAAGATTAACTGTATTTCTTCCAGCCCGTGTTAGCAAAAAGCGTCACTCAAAGCCCCATTCAAGGACACAGCTAAGACATTATGGGTTTTGTTTCTAGCTGTCTGGACACAGGGAAAAGCCAGTATCCAGTCAGTA
Source organism: Phoeniculus purpureus (assembly GCA_028565055.1). NCBI lineage: Eukaryota > Metazoa > Chordata > Aves > Bucerotiformes > Phoeniculidae > Phoeniculus > Phoeniculus purpureus. The sequence continues at coordinate 32,429,967 of JAOXOE010000874.1, forward strand.
TATCACAGCCTGATAGCATTCAGGGACAAGCACTCAGCACCAGGAATGGAGGAGATGGGCTGGGAAATGCAGGTGGGAGAATTTCACAGCTGCCCTTGCTCTCTGCATTGCTGACAGCTTTAGCAAAGCACCGTCCGCTGCAGAACAAACCCAGGAGACAGACCAAGCACACAGAAGATCTTTCAGAGTGTAAATTCATCTGTTTAGTAGAAAGTGCACACTGGGAGTTGGTAATTTGAAGCGGTTGGTGTGTTCGTGAGTTGTACCTTCTCCACAGATAGCCATGCACCTCCTGAAGGCACAGTGATGGAGAGCTTCTGGACTTCTTGAAGTCACCTATAAGAAATGAAATACAGCGATAGGGAAAAGAATCACAGAATCACACAAGGGACCTTCAAAGGTCGTCCGGTCCAACCCCTCTGCAGTGAGAAGGGTCATCTTCAACCAAAGCAGGTTGCTCAGAGCTCCAGGGTCCAACCTGACCTTGGATGGTTCCAGAGATGGGGCTACGTCTTTCCTGGGCAAGCTGGCCTGGAGTCTCACCACCCTCACCCACTTTTTGCTTCTATCTCTTCTAAATATTCCACTTCTTACTCAAATCCAACACCCTTTGTCGTGTCACAACAGACCCTCCTAAGCACAGCACAGAGCCACAAAGATGATGAAAGGAGTGGAACATTCTCCTTGATGAAAGTCTGAGGGAGCTGAGTCTCCTCAGCTTGGAGGAGAGTGAGAGGTGACCCCATTATTGTTGATAAATACGTGAAAGGTAGATGTCAGGAGGATGGAGCCAGGCTCTGCTCAGTGGTGTCTAATGATAGAAAGCTGGAACAGAGGAGGTTCCACATCAATACGAGAAGGAAGTTCTTCCAAGTGAGAGTGTCAGAGCACTGGAAGGGGCTGCCCAGGGGGGTTGTGGAGTCTCCTACTTGGAGACATTGAAAACTCAGCTGGCCATGTTCCTGTGTGACTGTATCTAGGTGATTCTGCTGTGGCAGGAGGATTGGACTGGATAATTTTTTGAGGTCCCTTCCAATCTCTAGCATTCAGTGATTTTGTGACATGTCCCCATCATTTATTGGCCCCTTCAGTTACTGAAGGGCCACGCCAATGTCTTCCCAGAGCCTTCCCCAGATGAACACCCCCGAACTCCATGTTCTCTAAGGTAGTTGATCCCAAATCTGCCCCCAAGTCAGAGGAATCCTCAGATAGCAAATTCTGGAGTTGAGGCAGCCCTGAGCAAACCCCGGTGTGCTAAACACTAGACGTTTCTCTGCTCTAAATTAAACATTTTCTCCAGAGCTATTTATTTGATTTTCTATATGCAGCATGTCCAGATGCCGCATGTTTTTTTTCTGGAAGCAGATTCTTGCTTTTAAATTTCCATATGGGGAATGAATGTTTATTAACATATCAAACTGGATAGGATTTTAACTCAGAGAGGGAAAAAATGAGGTTTTCAGTTGTTCAACCTGCACTTTTTTGGGTGCGTTAGTCTCCTCCTGACTGACTTCTCAGCAGTGCTCTGTATCCGCAGTAGTACCACCAGCATCCCTTTCCTCCTCCTGGTCCCACAGCACTGACATTACCCTGTGAATGGTATGCTGGATCAACAGTCCTAATGATTCACGGGCTGTCCCCAGGGGCTTGTCCTTTCCCCTTCACAATCCCTCCCTCGCACGGTTCCCATGTGCTGTGTGGAGGCTCAGGAACCTGCCTGCTTGAAATCTCAGCACCAAGCAGCCCACCCGCCACCACAACTGGCATCCACCACTGTTTTGTAAGGCAAAGGGGCCATTGCATTTACCTTATGGATCTGCATTTACCTACATATAAAGCACTGCGATCCCTTTAAGCAATGCAGCACAGTACAGATATTTTATATGTGTGTGGGAGTGAATCGAGATTTCTTTTCAAGTACGAGTGCCACACGTTTCCTGCTCTGCTTTACCCCCATAACCAAGCTCACAGTCTGCAAAGATTCTGCTTCGCTCAGAGGGACTCGTGGTCAAACTGAAAAAAAGGGGGGGAATTTAAAAAAAAAAAATATGTTAAAAAAAAAATCACATCATACTTCTTAGTAAGTTCTCTTGTCTCTTTCAACTAGCCAACATAAAAACCTTTTCTCCTGGCTTGTACAATCTTTTAAAGTACTAACAAGTGTTCTGCGGTTTCTAAGAGATTCTTCCTTTTTTTCTTTCATAGCTCCAGGGTTACCACCCTAGTAGGTGTGGAAAATCTTTGTTCACTTCATTATAAGACACTTTTGTGTACCATCTAACTGGATTCAGCCAGCAAAGGAGAGCAGATATGTCATATGTCGAATGCTTTCTTCCTCGTCCCTAACATCCTAGGATATTGTGCCCTTTCATGTTCTAATGGAGGTTTCTATTACCAATGACCAACATTTTCCTCTACTCTCTAACGCTCCTACGAGTTTCTGACCTGTTATAATTTCCCTGCCTGCAGTGCAGCTTCAGCCAGAGTTCCTGTTGAGTACTGAGGAAATTAATACGCTGCCTAGAAAAATCACCTTCAGGGTTAGAAAATCTCTGTGCCAGAGGACGTTAACTTGTGCACCCTGAAGACCTGAGTACCCTCTCTTATATCTACACGAGAACTACAGTGAAAAACAGGGGGGAAAGGCACAAATCAGTTCACAGAATGGGTTTCTGTGTGACCTGCTCTGGATGATACTGCTCTGGCAATGGGGTTAGACTAGATGATTTTTCAAGGTCCCTTCCAACCCTTAATATTCAGTGATTCTGAGATTTCACTGCAGGATTTCATAGAATCCGAGAACCATTCAGGTTGGAAAAAGACCCTTGGGATCATCGAGTTCAATCACCAACCCTACTGTACAAGCTCACCCTTAAACTATATCCCCTAACACTACATCTAAGGATCTTTTAAAACTCATCCAGGGATGGGGACTCAACCACCACCCTGGGCAGCCCATTCCAGTGCCTGAAAAAATTCTTCTTTTCCGTGAAGGATTTTTTCTTCTCAAACGTTTATTCACCATCACCAAGCAGCACCTTCACACAGCCAGTCATGGCTCCAAAGCAGTGAGAATGAATCTACACACTCAAAACACCACATTTACTGTTTGTATGTGCTGATGAAAAGATGTCCAAGCACGTTCCAAACACCTACTCTATTGACAACAAACTCTCGTTACCCGGTTCTGTGTCTGGGCTATTTTCAGAAACTGAAAGCACTGCTTCTCTTTTAAAGCCGGTCACTTCCTTTTTGACCCTCTTCCCACTCTGAACGTAAAACAGGTGCATCAGCAATGTCTCGACTGCTCATAGCAAAAGAATCACAGAATCATCAAGATTGGAGAAGACCTTCAAGGTCAACTGACTGGCCTATAACCCCTAATCACTAACCCATCTTCTGAAACACCATATCTGCCCATCTGTTGACGCCCCACCACGGATGGTACCTCCACACCCTCCCTGGGCAGCCTCCCCACTCTTTCTCTCCTCTAGAACCCGGTGCTCTGTGTCATCTGCCTTATCGCAGCCATCAGCGCCGATTCAGAGCTGTTGAGTATTGCAGCGCTGATGGCGAGCCAAGCTTGACAGGAGTCGGCTGGGGTTACAGCTGTGGGAGGACCCGCACGGGGAGGTAATAGCTGCCTCTGGAAGCCAAGAGATGCCAGTTACAATTCTTCCTTCATATCTCTCATTTGCTGAAAACCCAGTTCTCTTTGTCCTTTTATGAAAGGTGACTGGGCCGATTAAGATTTCCAGATGCAAACAGGCAACTCCTCTGACATCCCTGGCAAGGAAAATAAAGCAGAACCTGCTTCTTAGTGGAAAGATTAATACGAATGTATCTGGCAGAGATATAAACAGTTGGAAACAAGTTCTTACGCTGCAGAGGATTGGGAAACCTCAGCTGTACGCTGTGCTAACCGAGCTACCTACAGCAGATGAGGCATCCGGCGTAGCAGCAGATGCTGCCTGTTGAAGAAAGGTGCCATCAGGTGATACCACCCTCTGGAAATTACATTTTAAAATGCTAAGGGACCCTGCTTGGCATTGCATTAGAAAACAAAGGCAAGTCAGGTGCTAGAAATCACAGTGTGATATTAGATAACATGATTAGAGAATCATAGAATGGTGGGAGTTGGAAGGGAACTCTGGAGACCCTGTAGTCCAACCTCCCTGCCAGAGCAGGATCACCTAAGGACAGATCCCACAGGGACACTTTCAGATGTGTTTGGAACATCTTCAGAGCAGAAAACTCCACAACCTCTCTGGGCAGCCTGGGCCAGGGCTCTGATACTCTTGCTGTGGGAACGGTTTCCTTATTTTCTTGCTGTGGAACTGGTGCCTCATTCCCTCATCCTGTCACAGACCAAATGTTCACCCCAGTGATAATCACTGGTTTGTACTCTGTTTTCCTCTCACAGTGCCCTTCCCTTCCATGTTTGGCCATCAGGTGAGTACATCATAGCTTGAGCATTAGGCTGTAGTTACACTGCCCTGTTACCTGCAGACTTTGATATGTTCTGAGCTGAATAAACACCTCAAAGCTGTTTTCTCTTACCTCAAAACAATAACATCAAGGTTACAGATAGTCTCTGTCATCGCCATCCTGCATCGACAACCTCAGAGTAATTCAACACTCAAAAACTAGATGCCCTGAAGACAGAAAGCGGAGTGATGTAGCCTTAAATTCATACTTGAGGAGACACCAATCAGGTTTAGGGTAATTGCTAATTGTGGTGTAGTCTGAGCCTGTTTGCTGTCATCTACAGGGAGATATTCAAAATGAGATTCCAGTAGATTTACTGGTCATCTTTAGTGACCTGAGTTGGTGTCACCCCTGTGAAAATGTCTACGACATTCCACATGGCTCCAGTGGTCATTCAAACCACCCTGCTCACCACAGATTTCAGTGCAATGATGTTGGCTGTTGCCTTGGTTCTTCTGCACTATTTGTGGAAGAGCAGTTTGAAACAGATCGGGATACAGCACCTTGAAATCAAGTACCGATAAATAGCAGACCTTCATAGTTATCCCAGTGAATAGATGATTCCTATCACAGTATGGTGAGTTCAGTATGGTGTCAATACACAGATGTCCACCTTTCCAGTGCACTTAATTGTGAGGTTGAACTTGGGTACACATGAGGAAAATGTTCTTGAAGCCTGGATATGCTCCTGTGTGACTTGGTCTATGTGATCCTGCTTTGATGGGTGAATTGGACTAGATGATCTTTAGAGGTCCCTTCCTATCCCTAATAATTCTATGATTCTATGATTCTGTGAATATGAAGTTGGGGAATCCCTGGAATAGGCTGCCTAGGTGGTGAAAGCCCCATCCCTGGAGACATTCCAGGTCATAGAATCATAGAATCATAGGTCAGGCTCGATGGTGCTCTAGGCAACCTGTCCTAGTTAGACATGTCTCTGCTTCTTGTAGGCAGGTTGGTCTAGATTACCTTTGGAGGTCCCTCACAACCCTATGATTCTGTGATTCTCTGGTTCTATGATTCTATGGTCTCTTGATGTCTTTTCCAACTCTAATGATCCTATAGTCTTGTTGCATTTCTGCCTCTCTACTTAAAAACAGCAAAAGGTTGTTAGTCATTACATGTTTTAAGTGTAAAACAAAATGATACTGTACAAACGAAGGTGGTAGTATTAAATTAGAATTACTCAGAACTAAATTCTACTCCCACATTTACCTCTTCATCTTTGTGGCAAGACTTCTTTTACATACTTTTTTTTAAAAACAACTCCTGGAAGACTCCTTTACCAAGTGGGAAGCATTTTGTTGTGTCCAGCACTAGTGTTGTTTCATATTTTAAGTAAAAACTTTTACAAACCTCAGTTCTCCTTGCTTTAAAGACCCTGATCTCACAAATCAGGGGACAATAGCAGTTCTTTATTCATTATAGCTGGTAACACTTATTTCTTTGAAAACTTTTCAAGACTGAATAGTTGGATATAAACATTTAAAAATGTAAAGTTAGAAAATAAATATGCAACAAATTAGTCAACAAAGACCTGAATTTTTTGTAGAAATAAGTAATGGACCATAAATATTGAAAGGGTGCGTGTCAGGAGGATGGAGCCAGGCTCTGCTCAGTGGCATCTAATGATAGAACAAGGGACAGTGGGTGTGAGATGGAACATCGCAGGTTTCACATCAACATGAGAAGGAATTTTTTGCCAGTGAGGGTGACAGAGCACAGGAAGGGGCTGCCCAGGGGGTTTGTGGAGTCTCCTTCTCTGGAGATGTTTAAAACCCGCCTGGACATGTTACTGTGCAACTTGATCTAGATGATCATGAATGTGTTCCTGTGTGACTTGGTCTAGGTGATCCTGCTGTGGTGAGGGGATTGAACTAAATGATCTTTCGAGGTCCCTTCCAATCCCTAATGATTCTATGACTCTATTCTATGATCCTGCTGTGGTGGGAGGATTGGACTTGATGATCTTTTGAGGTCTCTTCCAATCCCTATTGTTCTGTGATTCTGTGAAATGGGTGGTGGTGGGACATTATCATAATCTGACATTCTTTGGGCCTCCAAGAAGGAAAGCTTCATAGATACCTGGCCCTCTCCAGGAAAATCTTCACACTCTAGGCATGCAAGTAACTCAAGGACAACACATAAATGATCCAGGTCAATACTGATTGAACTATTTATTGAACCCTTATCAGATACAAAGGTAACTTACAAATAAGAACTGAAACAATCTCCAGGAGGGTCATCTTAGAGAAGAAAGCTGGGCAACTTTTCCATGGGAACTTTTACCAGTATGTAGGCAAAGTCTCCCTTTCTCTTGCATTGCTTTACTTCTTCACCCAGGACAGGCGTAATAGGTGCTGGTTCTGCTCATGTGTGGGTCAGCAGTAGACTAGGATGGTGCAGGTACTATGCGTTAGTGCAGCACATGGCCCTTTCTTTTCACATTATTATTTCCCTTTGTAACATAAATTGTAATATTAATTGAATCCAATTGCTGCCTGCAATCCCTTTTTGGGATTAAAAGCTCTGCTTTTTTTTTGTCCACACACACACCTTCAAATATGCCCTGCAGAGAGGCTAGTGTCCACATCATGCTGGAAAACAGAATCATTATGTATCTTTATCCAATTCAGAGACCCATTTGTGAGAACATGAACCCCGAGGGGGGATTCGCTTAGCTCTCATTTTGTCTTTTTTAAAGCCTAACAGTTTAAATAGGAGACCCTTTCCTAATGTGGCTGCTTTCTCAGCTATCTCATCTTTATGTGGCTCTTTTTCCCCCTTAGCTTTGATTCGTACATGTGGAATGTTTTTGATCAGATAACACCCACTGGATATGTTGCTGTCTTTGTTCAGGACATTGGTTTTGTAAGCTGCAAAGCTGATAAACACTTCTATGTGCCTTGTTTCCTTTTCTGCATAAAGATCCTATTGAGACATCAGCACATCTGGGGAAAACATGTTTTTTAATATTATGGCTGTTGTTATTCATTTTAAATTCAGCACTATCACATTTGATGTCTGCATCTTTAAAAAATGCAAAATGATGCCTTGTTGGCAATAATGAATACGCGCCTAACAGAGAAGAAGAAAGGGAACCTGCCTTGAGGTTCCTTTGTTATAAAATTCTTATCTGAGAAAAAGGACCTTTGAGGATATTAAAACTTGACTCTTTTTCTGTTAGCCTCATGAAAGACAGAGCTCTTGTTAAACTTGCGCCGCTTTGTTGTCTCCAGAGTTCTGATGCCTTACACAGCAGTTTTTCCCTTTAAAATAAATCCTTGGGACAGAAGATAAAACAAATGCCATGCTCTAGTGACTGGCATATACCAACCAGAGGCATATTCACATGAGAAAACTGCTTGACAAATATTTCATCTATCTGAGATATTTTCCAGCTGAGTTGCCTCGCTATTCTGTTCCCACCACATTCTCTGCGTTGCACAGTGGAAAAGCAAAGACATTTAACTTCTGCACAGGACTGGGAACTTCAGATGCTGAAAAACAGGTCAATATATTTTATTTTATTTTTTTTTCAATGTCTTTTTTTTTTTTTCATTTGGCACTGAATAGTGGAAACAAACTTAATATCAGCTTTTTTTTCTCCGAATACATCTGCACAAAAGGAGCAAATCTGGGAGGGGTCAGCTCTATGTCTCAAAAGCCCCTGCATACAATAGCAAAAAATTCTCATGAACTAAGACTATTTATATATTTATTATAAAAATTATGAAAAGCTCACAATACCAACTTCTCTTGTCATTAACACAGGAATCCAATTCGTCCGACCACACAAAAGTACAACTGACAGGAAATAAAAGGGAGTATTCAGAAAACTCTTGGATTCCGAATCAAGAGGAAATTGAAATATTTTTTATGGAGGTCAATTTATGGGAGATCATTGTTGCAAATAGCTGAGCAGGTAAATTTTTTAACATAAATTTATAATGAAAGTTATTGTCTCGTGCCAGCCATAAGGGCCAAACGTCTGTGTGGTTTGTGCCCATGTGTTCCTTCATCCTTATGGAAGGCAAAAAAACCCCTCTATATGAAAACTAATAATAAATTACTTATTTCAGAAAGAATAAGGAAAATTTTAGGGCACATTAAGTCGTTCACTCTTCAGAGCAAAAACTACAATGAGACCTAGGGAAATTAATTTCCCGATACCTCATGCAGCTAGAAAAATGAGTAAAGCATCAGTCTCGGGAAAAAAAACAAGGGGGAAATGATGGAAAGCTGCACAATTTGTTCTTGATCCTTCACTTGCTAAGTAGGGTTAAAATTTGTAGTTAATAAGGTACAGTTGAACGGATCAACCTTTGAGAATTTAATCATCTAACATGATTGTGTTAGATGTGTTCCTTTGTGACTTGATGTAGGTGATCCTGCTGTGGCAGGGGGATTGGACTAGATGATCTTTCAAGGTCCCTTCCGTTCCCTAGTGTTCTGTGATTCTTTGTGATTCTGTGACTATAGAGCTATTTCTGCTCAGCCGTGAAGTAACCAAACAACGGTGCCGCATGCGATTGATAAACTTGAATAACAGAACATTAGGAATTGGAAGGGACCTCAAAAGTTGATCTAGTCTAATCCCTCTGTCAGAGCAGGATCACTCCAAAGTTTACTTGAAATATCACTATTTGCTTGCAGATTAGGAAAAAAGTGCTAAACTTGTTGTCTTACTGAGTGGCCACAGATTTTTCTCTCAGATCTGGCTATGAGTAAGAAGGGAAATGAGTCAAAAGACACCATATAAGGGAAAAAATTCAGTAGCCAGAAGCTGCTTTCCACTTTTTACACACTGCCCACATCTGCTGGGAGATCCCAGCTACAATCGAGGCTGATTGCAGCCCAGCGTGTACTATACCCACATTGCAAAGACTTGTTGCACGCTCTTGGCACAGTCTGACCCTGGACCGCGCTAACACGGCGTGCAGCATCTCAGCATCCTTCAGCACATGTTCACATTGTACACTGTCACTAATTCCTTGTTCCAATAAAGAGTAGACTTGAATTTCCAGTGCTGTCCAGCTCTTTAATCTTCCTAAGGACAAAGGGTCCATTCAAGACAAGTTGAACTGATGGGTACTCACAGTACTCAAACTGGATTAGACTCAGATTTTTTTCTATTCTAGGCAGCCGAGGCAAATTGAGTATAAAGTTGTACAGTACCACATGTAGCACCAGTGTTTCCGAGCTGTGCCACAGTTTTAGAGGGTTATTCTTGTCCGCACTGCAATGTTCCTAGTAATGCAGGAAGTTGTGTCGCAGTTTTGGAGGGTTACTCTTGTCTGGACTGCGGCACTCCTAATAAATAAGGAATTTCTGAAAGTAAAGGGAATTGTGAGGATCTGAGCGCTCTGTATTTATTGTGTGTTTTCTTACCTCACCATTCACATCCCACCATTGTGGGAAAAGCAAAATTCATAACAAACTATTAGGTTTTTACATGCAATAAACATCGAATTGTAAATTTCTTAACAAGGAGTCTGGAGTTTTTTGCTCTTAAATCCTCGATTCTTAAGTAAACGACTGATTTTTCGCAGGGCTGATCACCCAGTGCGCCAGTCAGGGTCCCACGAGAAAACAGCTTTATAAACAATGAATCTATCTGAAATGTTTTCTCGCTGACTTCCTTTTCTTGAGCTCAGAGCTTCACACGAGCTTTGCTTTTGAAAACCAGACTATTTATTTTGGTGTGAAAATCAGGGAAGCTTTCCCCGCTGTGACATTTGTACCTGTGTGGGTCTGTTCTTTCCCCATGGAGAGAAGGAAGACATAATGGTTAAAAATGTTTTTAAAAAATCAAACCTCTTCATTAACGCAGCCAGGATTCTTTTTAAAAAATAAAATAAAATATCCAGATTGAGGTAAAGATCATGATATTTCACCAGACCTCAGCCTAGGCAAAATTCTGAACTTCTGATAGTTAATGTTCTGCTAAAACCTGTCAGTATCTCCTTAATTAAACTGAGATTTTCTTCAGTAAAACTTTCCGTGTCGGAATTGCAGAGACTTCCAGTTCTGACATTCAGACTGCTTCTTGGCGGGTGTTAATGAGATACCTTAGTTTGTTTTAATGAGCTACAATGCACAGCACACGAGGAGAGAAACAGGAAGATTTTTGAGCAGGTTTTGCTCTGTAATCCAAGAAAAACGTACAGACTCTGCTACTCGCCATTAATAGGATGACATAAAGAGTTGGCAGCATTTTTCTGCCGAATACCTTAATCTCATGTGGCTACATCTGAAAAGTGGAAAATCATTGTTATCTCATATAGATCCTTACAATGCACTGTATGTATCTACTGAATGAGCATCAAACTGACCCTGTGGGTGTATGCTGCACATCCTGCCAGTCCATTGATTTTGGGGCTATGCTGAAAACAAAAGGCTGGCTTTGAGGAAGGGCCATGAACTCACATTTAGGGGTATAATTTTGCACAAGTCAGAACAGAGGAGAGACAAAACTGTCCTCCAGACAATAGGCTTCAGTATGGGGAATGCTAATTATAATGTTGGAGAGCTACAGGGTCACGCTCTTTCCACTATCCCGTAATTATGCTCCAGGAAGCGTGGCACACAAGAGGTTAACTTCTTTGGTTCTCTTTTTTTATTATGCTTGGGAATTTCATGCAGATGCAAGGCATAATTCCATAAGAATTATATTGTTGGTTATCATTAATGGCTGCTTGTTATGAAGTGCAATATCCCTACCTTTTAAAATCCAGCAGGATTCGAGACAGGCCTTTCCTCTGTTAGGATCATGGCCAATAAATTACTCAATAGGGTGCATAGAGTGGCTGGAGCAATATAATAGCATCACCCTTGGAAACTGTGTGGAACAGTATTGGTAACCACAGGAGCAAAGGGGCACTTCTTCACAAGGATGTCTTTCACTGGCGCAGACGGTCAACCAGAGGGCAAAACACAATGTTTCAGGCTAGATATAGATTTCAAATGGGGCAGATATTTGGCAGGCAGGAATCATGTACATAAAGCTGACTTTGAAAAAATGTCATGCAAAAAAAGAAAGGAAAAAGAAAAAAAGAAAGGTCCACTGTTACCACAGGAATCTGAATACGTTATATGGGGCTTTATTAGCTGGGTCTCATTCGAGGAGGAAAAACAAGTTGGATGGACACAAACTGCAGTTGGGAGCAGAAGGATGTCACTTCTTGCTGGCTTCCTCTCATTTATCACTTAGCTATTACAGAACCGCAGAATAATCATGGTTGGAAAGGACGTCTTAGATCACCGAGTCCACAACAACAAAAACCTAAACTTCTGATTGATCGACAAACACAAACTAACTCACTCCATGTCATGACTAGAGCCGGGTGTGAAGAACCGTGGCTACACATTTCTTAAACACCTCCAGGGATGGTGACTCAACCTTCTCCCTGGGAAGGCCATTCCAGTGCCTCACTACTCTTTCTATAAAGAATTTCTTCCTCAGATCCAATGCAAACCTCCTCTGCCTCAACTTCAGACAATTTCCCCTGGTTTTCTCATTAGCTACTAAGGTGAAGATGCCAACACCCAGGTCTCCATATCCTCCTTTCAGGTAGTTGTAGAGGGAAATGCTGACTGCATTGAGGTCTCTTCCAATCTCAAATGTTCAGTGATGATTCTGGTTCTGCATTTCTGGCAGTAGATGGAGCAGATCTTCTCCCTCCATAGTTGTTTAACAGCAGATCTCATCCCCGTTCAACTTTCCTGAGACATTTTAGGTGACTCCAAATACCAGATCTTGATGCACTGCCTTTATGGCTAATCCTACACAGTACATCTACCAGCCATGTCACAAGAGAAAACCATCAATTATTTAATCACTGGGGGCTGCTCTTGGAAGGAAGAGATGGGAGGGAGCTTTTCTGGGGAGTGCTGATGTGCTCCTTGAACCTGCTGTGAAAGCAAAGTGAGCCTTTTGCAGGTAGGAAAACTTGCCTTCTCATACAGAGCTATTCTGGAATAGATTTTCCCTCGAGATGTTCTCGTGTTGTAAACATCCCTGATGTAACATGTGATAATGTGTTCATCATTATCCTACTAAAAAAAAGTCTCACCTGAGACCAGCGCCCCAGGACAGTTTAATCTTGGTAAAGAAAGGCGACACAAAGGCTCCCAGCTGGCTGCTCTTTGCTTTCTATCCTAAATGACCCCTAACTCTTTGCAGCTGTGGGGATAAGATGTGAGGGCTGGCTTCGGAGTGAGTCTGGAGCATGGCTTGAATTAGAGTTGCTGGATGTGTGACGAGATGCCTTTAAAGGCTGTCTGCACCAGCTTTGCTACAGGATCCATCACCTGTGTATCACTACTGATGTGCGTTTCCAAGGATGCCTCACAGGGCGTCTGCCGTGAGTTCAGTACGAATCTGCACAACAGCAGAAACAGTCCACAATAAGTGTGGATGATCCATAGGAATCCTTCATGGAGCTCCTCAGGCTCCCTTATAGATAAGTACCTTTGCAATATTTACATCCTTAATATGCCTCGTTACAGTCAAGGGCAACTTATAGGCGGCTAAAAGTAAAATTGCTGCTATCAAATGAGAATTGCAGTCACTCCTTAAAAATCGAGAAGATTATCTCTGAAAAGCCTTTTCAAGAAACTCTCTACTCTGTTATTAACACCCTAAGAAAAGATCTCGAGAAAAATGGGATAATTTCCCAAATGCAAAGGACAATATAAAAAGATGTTGTTTATGAAAGTTCTAGACTGAGCCAGGTCCTCTATTATTAAGCAACAGCTCATGTTGCATGCTAGAGACTCTACATGCTTTTATGGCACTGCTACATATTAATTGTCCAATTTTATCAAAGTTGGTAATAATTTACTTATTAGCAGCGTTGGGGTTTGAATAATATTTTCCTTTCCACTAAGTTTCTTTCCTGGGATTCTTTGACAGTTATATCCTCTCATCATTAATGCTGCTTCTCATCACAGACTGAACTGAATGTTCACATGAAAGATCAAATCACTGTTATTTTGACTTGTTACTATTTTTTCATCTAGATTGTTAACCCATCATTTTTATGGCATTTTGCAGTAGTTGCTGCTTTTACAGCGTACCTGCTCGTCCGATTCATTATACAGATGAGCGTTTCGGAGGAGAATTTTAAAAGAAAACCTCTTTATGAACTCACGCACGTTAATGTGAATCTGTCTCTCATTTCTTTTCCTTTAGTGCTTCCTGATATCCTGAGACTATTTCCTTACTTTCTGATTTAAATTTGTCTGGGTTTTATTTTCCAGTCATAAAAGGGTTGTGAGAAGCCTTGCTGCAGCTGGTGCCAGATTTAAGCAACACAGAGGAAGGCGCCGTGAAGTCCTAAAGGCAAGTGAAATCCTAAATTCACTAGATGGGAAGATTATTCTCTGTTCCTAATGGGCTTTTTCCGTGCAGCTCACTACTGTTAGCAGAGAGCCTCATGACCATGAGAGAATGACTACTGATAGTCCTTTTAGAAGCCATAGATCTGGATGTGTTCCTGTGCTACTTGATCTAGGTGACCCTTCTGTGTTGGGGGGGATTTGACTGGATGATTTTTTTGAGATCCCTTCCAATCCCTAATGCTCTGTGATTCTGTGATACTTAATTTTTTTCCTCTATATAAATCTAGAAACCAAGTTACACAGAGATTGTGGGCTTTGGATGAAGACTTTTATAATGTTCCTAGAGCAATGTTATTTACTTTCCTCTCCTAAGGCATCTTGTTCCCTTAGAGCCCTATGTGACCTTGGACAAACCCATCAGACTCAATGTGTCTTACACTGCCCCAGTGGGAATCTCATGAAACCTGTGGTTATTACTCCTATCACTTTGGCATTTGGAAGCGTTAAGATCATTAGAAGCAGCAAGAGGCCAAGGAAGTGTTAAAGATCTAAATAGATGGGAGATGAAAAGTAAAAGGTTTTTATGCCATTTTTAAAGATAGGAAAGAAGGCTCAGTGAGAAGTTAAATTAATTCTCAAGAGAACACAAGGAATTTCTGACTAAGTTGAGAATTTAGCTTAGATTTCCTCTTTTTTAAGTTCAGTCTATTGCTCTTTTGAAAGCAAGAAACAAGCCTTAAATCTTGGACTTGTTTTGTTTCATACCCAGCTATTTAATGTGAAAAGTCAATGTAGGAAATTTTTCAGATAAGGTTGTAAAATTAAATTAACCGATATAATAAATTGAGATGCACTCCTCTGTACGTTGAGCGTGAATCACGGGGTCACTGAATCACAGAACATTAGAGATTGGAAGAGACTTTGAAAGATCATCCAGTCCAGTCCCCCTGCCACAGCAGGATCACCTAGACCAAGTCACACAGGAACATGTCCAGGCAGGTTTTAAATGTCTCCAGAGAAGAGGACTTCACAACTCCCCTGGGCAGCCCCTCCCAGTGCTCTATCACCCTCAACGGTAAGAAGTTCTTTCTCATATTGATGTGGAACCTTCCATGTTTCAGCTCACATCCATTGCCCCTTGTTCTATCATTAGATGCCACTGAGCAGAGCCTGGCTCCATCCTCCTGACACCCACTTTTCACATATTTATAGACATTAATGAGGTCATCCTTCAGCTTTTCTCCAAGCTCAAGAGACCCAGCTCCCTCAGCCTTTCCTCATCAGGGAGATGTTCCACTCCCTTCATTGCCTTTGTGGCTCTGCACTGGACTCTCTCCAGCATTTCTGTGTCATTCTGGAACTGAGGGTCCCAGAACTGTACACAATATTCTAGATGTGATCTCACCAAATCAAGATGCACTTCTCTGTAGGTTAACCATGAAGATTGAAATTCTGCTATGAGAAGAGATGGGCTTGCGAAAAGAAAAGCCTGGATAGTAAAAAATTACATATATAGTAAATTTTTTGGGGTTTTTGTTGAGATCTGTGCCCAGAACCACAGTATTCTGGCTTAAGCATTTAATAAGTAGTAGTAAAGGTGTTTGTGGAAGTGTTGCAGTCTTGCACAACTAAAAGGAAGCCCTGGATTATAATAATTTGTCTGCATGTCAGTAAAGTGAGAGCAGATGTCTTTCAAAATTTAAAGCTTATCTAGTTATGAGAGTTAATTAGTTTAGTCTACTTCTGCCATAGGAATCAATAGGATTTTGCTTCTGACGCTGAATGGAGCAGAGCTGAACCCTGAGTCCCCACACTGAGATGTTGTGATTACCTTTTTAAATGGGGTAACGGTACTCACAACTCAAAATTCAACAACAAAATTTAACCACAATTGTACTCACAAGAAAATTCACAGTTGGTGAATTTTGAAGATCAGTTTCAAAAATGCCAAAAAACCCCCAAATCCCAAATTATTGTGTGCAGGCAATTCCAACCACAAATCCGTAGATGCAGGTACAAAGGTCTGTGTGTGTGGCTCTTAATCTATAAATGTCTGATATTGAACAACATTTTTATTTAGCTTTAAAATCTCAAAAAAATACCAGCCTTCAAGTAATTAAACAGACCAGTGATGTAAAATTACAGCAAATGCTGTAAAAAAAATCCATTAAAATGAGGGGTTAACAGTCCATCTTGAGAAAAATAGCAACAAGCCAAATTAATGGTGACTTGTCATTCAGTTCTGCCCCTGAAGAAAAGTAAGAAACAAATCTAATGGAATGTATTTCCAGAAACCTGGTGATGATAATTGGTGAGCTGTTAACACCTTCAATGAAATATGATGATGGTCTTGGAGATCCCTAACATGAAATACAGTTTAAAAATAGGTCTAAGTTTATGCAAAAAGAGGAAGATTCTTGGATTGTGTTCAGTTTTGGGCATCTCAATACAAGAAGGATATAGAGGTGCTGCAGCAGGTTCAAAGAAAGACTGATAAAGGGTCTGGAGAGCAGGTCTGATGAGCAGTGACTGAGGGAACTAGGGTTGTTTAGCCTGGAGAAAAGGAGGCTGAGAGGAGACCTTATTGCTCTTTACAACGACCTGAGAGGAGGTTGAAGAGATGGGGTAGTTGGTCTCTCCTCTCAAGATATTAGAGATAGAACAAGAGGAAACAGCCTTATGTTGTGCCAGGGGAGGTGCAGATCGGACATTAGGAAAGATTTCTTCACTGATACAGTGGTCAGGAGTTGGAACAAGTTGCCCAGGGAGGTGGTGAAGTCACTGTCCCCGGAGGACTTAAAAAATGACGTAGATATGGCCCTGGGGAACAGGGCAGAGTGGGGTCGAGATGACAGTTGGATTTGGTAATCTTGTAGGTCTCTTACAAACTCAATGATTCTACGGTTCTATGATTCTGCGGTGCATCCAAAGGTGCACTGCAATCAAGAAGTTGTCCACCTGTGAAGGTCCCCACTCTACCAAGTTCACCACTAGACCAGATCTCTAAGCAACACATCTAAATGACCTTTAAACACTTCCAGGGATGGTGAATCAACCACCTCCCTGGGCAGCTTGTTCCAATCTCTGACTACTCGTTCAGTAAAAAGATTTCTCCTGAAGTAAAATTGAATTAAGCCTGAGGAAAAAAAATCTGAGAGTGGGTTTATGGAGTCAATGCTGATATTTAAATCCTGCTTTTGGTCATGGCTGTGATATCAGTTGGGCTGGTAGATGCTCAGTGGCCTTGAGTGTCTCAGTTTCTTCCCTACCATAAACAACGAGACAAAATGGCAGTGGTAATGGAAACATCTCTTCTGCAGGCTATGTACTTTCTAATCTGAGAGCATCATGCTTCTGTTGGGTCTTTCCTGACTGTGTGTATGGAGATAGTGAATTCAGAGCTGTCACAGAGTCACAGACTGATGGAGGCTGAAAGGAACCTCTAGCCCAACTCAACCCTGCTAGAGCAGGAGCATCTAGAGCAGGTCCCACAGGAACACATCCAGGTGGTTTTGGGATGTCTCCAGAGCAGGATACTCCACAACCTATCCAGGCAGCCTGTGCCAGGGCTCTGACAATCTCACTGTGAGAAAGTTTTTCCTTATGTTTGGTAAACCTATGGAAACTATGTCCCAGTTTGTCTCCATTGACCCTTGTCCTGCCACAGGTTACCACCAAGAAGAGCCTAGTCCCATCATCATCATGACACTCACACTTTAGATGAGGTCTCCCCTCAGGCTCCTCCTCTCCAGGCTGTACAGCCCCAGCTCTCCCAGCCTCTCCTCATAAGAAAGACACTCCAACACCCTGAGCATCTTTGTGGCTCTGAGCTGGACTCACTCCAGTAGCTCCCTGTGCCTCTTGAACTGGGAAGCCGAGAACCGGACACAGTATTCCAGAGGTGGCCTCACCAGGGCAGAGTAGAGAGGAAGGAGAAGCTCCCTTGACCTGCTGGCCACACTCCTCTTAATGCATCCCAGGAGACCACAGTCCTTGCCATGGAGAATATGCCCCAAGGAGGCAATGAGAAGCCTTTGGAGCATTGCCCAATCCCACAGTGTTGAGATAAACCATATTTTCTGGATCACTTATTAACAAAAGAAGATATTCCCATACTGCTGCTGGCACAGGACCTCTCATTCTCCCTTGTGCAATGGTTGCTGTGATGAACTGCAGGGGAGACATTTAAAACCCGCCTGGCCGTATTCCTGTGCGTCTTGATCTAGGTGATCCTGCTGTGGCAGGGGGATTTGACTAGATGATCTTTCAGGGTCTCTTCCAACCCCTGATGTTCTGTGGTTCTGTGATTCAGGATGACTACTGGTCCCTGCAGTGGCAGCCACTGCCTGGCATGACTGTGCCACCCTAAAAACCTGATTACCCAGCTCATGGCTCAAAGATTTCGTCTGTTTTTGCTCATGGATCTGCATCTAGGAGCATACCAGGATGCTCGTAGATGATAAGAACAACATCTGCCTTTTAAACCTATACTGATGCTAAAGCAACAGGGAGCTCCTGTTTCAGTAATTACTGTGACTTCCAGTAGCTGTAACACGCCGTCCTTATGACCCCTCCTGTGTGAGGCAGAGCTGCCTGCCCAAAGCAATGCTTACCAGGTTATTTATTGTCTTTCTACAGGTCTAAAAATCCATGACAAAGTCAGGTTTATGGCCTCCCGCCTGCTTCACACCATGCTCTGTACTTCTGTGCATGGCTTCTTCAAGCTGTGGAGCAACCTAGCAGTGGGGCCATAGCTGCAGGGATCAATTATAGTGGCATATTTTATTGTAGCTGAACTAAAGTCTTCCAGAATGGGAACTCCTGTGCAGGCACAAGGTCCTAATGGCCACCCAGCATGCCCGTTATGTTTTATTTCACATGCATTGCCGTCTGCTCATCCACAATCCAGCACTGTATGTCCGTTCTCTATGGAGGGTGGAGAAACCTCCACCAGCACTCCAAAAAACCCAGCTTTTAGATGTCAGCTCTCAAAGTAAGAGATGGACAGAGATGTATCTTCACCCGCTGTAGATATACAAGCATCACTTCTGCAACAACATTGGGCAATTCTGGAGAGGCTCCTCTCTTCATTTCCCCTGATGGGAACCTCCTGCTTCCTGTCCCTATCCTCCTGAACCTCCTGGGCACCAGTTTTACTCCCTTCCCCAACCTTCTGCATCTTCTGGGTACCACTTTTACTCACTTTCACATCCTCCTGCACCTTCCCAGTATCAGGTTTTCTCCCTTCTCCATCCTCTGACACTTATAGAATCATAGAACCATAGAATCATTAGGGATTGGAAGGGACCCCAAAAGATCATCTAGTCCAATCCCCCTGCCACAGCAGGATCACTTCACAGGTGAAGTTATAGAATCAGAATCACTCTGGGTTGGAAGGGACCACCTGATCATCCAGTTCCCACTTTTACTCTCTTCTCCACCCTTGTGCACCTTCTAGGTCCCCATTCTCTGGCACTAACTGGGCACAAATCTTACTCCCTTCCCCACCCTCCTACACATTCCGGGTACCAATTTTACTCTCTTACCCATCCTCTGCAAGTTCTAAGTACCAGTTTTACTCCTTTCCCCATCCTCCTGCACCTTTTGAGTACCACTTTTACTCCTTTCTTCATCCTCTGCACCTTCCCGGTATCAGTTTTTCTCCCTTCTCCATCCTCTGGCACTTTCTGGGAACCAGTTTTACTTCCTTCTCCATCCTCCTGTGCCTTTTACACAGTCTAGGGTACCACTTTTACACAGTCCAGGGACTCTCTGTTTGATTTCCCATCAACTAAGGAATGCAGCTGCTGAATTGGTTATGTAAAGGAAAAAAAAAAACCACCACAAAATTGAAAAGACAAAGATTTTATTCTGAATTATCTTCTTCCCAGCTCCTGGTGAGAACTCAGCATGCTGTGCTTCAGAGCTTCACTCCTACAGTCATAATATACATGCTCAGCCGTCCCTGAGCGATAGCCTCACAGATGTGAGTTCCTGGGTCTGGTGTTGCCCTCGAGGCACTGATAACCTTTGCAAGGCTCCTTCATGAGATGCAAGTGGGTTGCTGGCAGAGCCTGCCCAGAAGCCGACGTGTAACTCTCTGCAGTGTTTCATGTTGTTGCAGAATAATCTCGTTTGAGGTTCTGCTAGGTTGGCACCTTGTGCCGACCCCATAAACCCTACAGCTTGCGTTAGTGACCCGACAGTGATGGTTTTCTCATTTGGTGTTCGATGATCATGAAATAGAAAATTCAATGGAGAGGGAAACCAGCAATCATTTTTGGGTTTACGTGAATTAAATAAATTTGCAAACTCAATAGAAAGGTAATAAAGAAATTGGTGTTAGAGGAACCTTATTATTCTTACTATGTTTGTGGACACCCTGTTGCCTACTCTGTTCACACCACCTCGCATGCGGTTGAGCTTATGAAATGTGAACTCTGAAAGCCTAAACCTGTTAAAAGTGCTTCCCATTGCCAAACAAAGCAAAAATCTTTCCACTTTGGAACGAGAGACTTTCTGTGATCAACTAAATCTGTTCTCTGGTGGAAATAAAGCCTAGAATTCTGATCAATGGAGCGTGTGTGTGTGTGTGTGTGTGTGAAAGGGAAAGAAAGAGAGAGTGGGCGACTGGAAGTGAGAAGTGGAAGGAGCCGGGTATCCTTCGCTTTTCCATATCTGCACATTATAGCTAATATAAAAAAATAAAATATAATAGCTCGTAGTATATCCAGCAGAAAGGGGAAGCTGTGACTGTACAGTCTGCAGCGAGGTTGAATCATAGGAACCAAATGGAATATCCTGTAGGTTTCTATAGATCTGCTCCGCACCCGCTTTCAAATACCCTTTAACAAAGGCAATGAATCGCAGCCGCCGCTGTAAAAACCTCCGTGTGCCGTACTAACGCGATGCTAATGAAAAGTATCTGAAAGAACAGAAGTTCAGATTACAGGAACTTCAGTAAATAAACCTCGTTGTTCACCTGTATCATTTTACCAGGATATTTCTCATTTTTTTCTTCTCTTTTCTTTTCTTTTTTTTTTTTCCCCTCTTCATTGGTTTTTAAAGAGAAGCAGGTTTTTAAAGAAGGGGTGGTAGTGACTAATTCACGCTGCAAAAAAAAACCCCAAAGCAGTTGTGTGGTTTGCTGCCTCTGTGATGTCTCTTTCCCACCCCCTGAGCTCTGCCATGTTTTGGCAAAGATTCAGCCCCTATATGAAATAGCTAATACAGGTCCTGTATGAGATAGGTGATTAAGTAAGGTGAGAGGACAAAAAAGCAGGGACACTAACTCCCCGCAGAGTTCCATTACTAAACCGTTGCCAGGAGCTCCATTAGCTTGGGAAAAAGAGTGAAAAATGCAATGACCCAGAGACAGACGGCTGAATGCCCAGGACACGGGGCAGCAGTAAGTGCTAACAGCAAGGATGTCCACTCAACCCACCCGTTCATAGCTGCATTATATCCTGCCCACGAGGGGCTTTCTCTCTGCTGATTCTCACATGCGTTAAGAAGGTTGGGGTTGTTCAGCCTGAAGAGGAGAAAGCTCTGGAGGGGCCATATAGTGACCTTCCAGTCCCTGAATGGGGTCTGGCAGAAGGTTAGAGAAGACTGTTCACAAGGGGAGGAAACGATAAGATGAGGGGTCATGGTTTGAAGCTGGCCAACAGTAGATTTGGGCTGGACATGAGGAAAAAGCTCTTGAATTTGAGGGTGGTGGATCCCTGGCTTCCTAAAGAATTGGTGGAGACCCCACATCTGGAACCATTCTAGGTCAGGCTGGATGGGGCTCTGGGCAATCTGTTCTCATCAGAGATGTCCCTACTTGTTGTAGGTGGGGGTTGGTTTAGATGACCTGTGGCGGTCCCTTCCAACCCAATACATTCTATGATGGTATGAAATGCGTCCTGGATGTAGTGCAGGAAGTGATTAGGCTCATTTCAGGTCACAGCATGCTCTCCCCACCTTCATCCTGCTGAGACGCACGTTGTCACCCTGTTAGGAAATTTTTAGGAGCTCGAGTGAACACAAGGGTAGATTGTATTTATCGCGTTCTTGTTGTGACCTTACTGCAGTGTGTCCAGCAGATGCATGTCAGGGGTACACAATGCAGAGCTCCTGTAATGATGTGGACATGAAAATAAACGCTTTTTGTCATTCTTTCATACCCTGGGCTGGAGGGAAGATTGACATCCTGTTAACCTGAGATTATCAAAACATGACTTGCAATCCCAGGATAGACCTTTATTCATCCACTTTTTGTTTTAGATTAAGTAGCCATTGTTTCCCAGGATCACTCTGAGGAAGGGTGAGAAAAACTATAGATAATATAGTGCTCTGAGCAAATAGGGAAGGTATTTCTCATCTAGATCATACCTTGGGCTTGTGGTTGAGCTGTCTGGAGCGCTTGCTGTAGACCTCATTTTCCTCTGCTTCTGGGCCCCTCACTACAAGAACATCGTAGTGCTGGAGTGGGTCCACAGAAGGGCAACAAGGTTTGTAAAGGGTCTGGAGCTCCTGTGATCTCCAGAGGGAACTGTAGAGAGAACTGGGGTTGTTTAGTCTGAGAACAGGAGATTAAGAGAAGACCTTCTTGCTTTCTACAGCTGTCTAAAGGAGGTTGTAGAGAGGTAGGGGTTGGTGTCTTCTGAGTAATTAAAGATAGGATGAGAGGAAATGGCCTCAAGTTGTACCAGGTGAAGTTTAGGTGGGATGTTAGGAAAAATGTCTTCATTGAAAGAGTTACCAAAGACTTGAACAGGCTGTCCAGAGCAGTTGTAGGGCCCTCATTGCTGGAGGCAGATTGACATCTGAGGGACATAATTTAGGGGTGACGTCTCAGTGCTGGGTCAAAGGTTGGGCTTGATGACCTTAAAGGTTTCTTCCAATCAAAGATATTTAGTGATTCTGTAAATTCCCCTTCGACTTTTCAAAGTTATTAGCAATAGTTGCTCTGAAACACATCTCACGCACAACTGTGAGTGGGAATTCAGCACAAATCCTCCCTGCTTGAGCTGGTGGTTTCAACCCCACTCTGGAGCTGGTCTTGCTGTTACAGAACCAGCTTCAGTGTAAGTGTCTGTATAATCTACCTCTCCATAAATGGTTATGTCTTTCCTCTCTTCAGTCCGACCCCTTTCTTTTTCCCTGAGAACACATTTCATCTTCCCACACCCATGCTGGCAATGCTGGTAGCTCTGAAGGGGACACTTGAGTTTTATATTTCAGAAGCTTTCACATCATACAGGTATTGAAGAGTCCTGGAACTATTAAAGTTACATATAAGGGAAATTCTGGTAACATTATTAATGCCTGTCATTTTAAAGATAAAAGCATTTCCTCAGTCTCCTTGTGATCTGATGGATTTACTGGCATTTGAAATTAGTACCTTTCAGTCTTTGAAACCAAGTTATGTCTTAGTGACCTGATTCTCCACAGATCAACAGACAGCCCCATGCAGGTGTGAATGCCTTACAGGGGACTGATTCAGCCTCGGTGAGATTTGGGACCCCTTTTACACATAGAGAGGGAAAAACTAAGAGTTTAGAGTACAGGCCATATTTTCAGTGGGTTATAGGGAAGATGCACATTGCCAGTCTCTAACTTTAAGAGCTCGTGTAACTTGTATTACAAATTATAAGGTATCTTGTTGGTGCTGCTTCTTCTTCATCCTGTCATCACTGCAAGCACCGAGTCCATCTGAATGCCCCTGTCTATTTATGGATAAGACGCCTATTACTAACAATAATTCAACGAAGAAACCATTATTAATACATGATATTACTGTTATTGTTATGAGTCCTTTATTTTTCAACTCCTATTTGGCTTTCACAGTAGAATTACCTTTGGCTTTCATAATAAAATTACCTTGGCCTCAAAATAAAATTATTGTTGATGCTAAAATCTGGCATCAGTTCACCTCAAAATGCAGCAAACAAGAAAATAAATGGCTGAATAAAGTCCACGCAGTCATTTCAGAACAACGAAGCTGGGGAAATATTATGGGGTTCCTTAACAACGAAAAGTTTCTTTTATTTTTTAAAAAATATTTATTTATTT
The DNA here is from genome assembly GCA_028565055.1 of Phoeniculus purpureus. NCBI lineage: Eukaryota > Metazoa > Chordata > Aves > Bucerotiformes > Phoeniculidae > Phoeniculus > Phoeniculus purpureus. The sequence goes on from JAOXOE010000874.1 coordinate 32,453,859, forward strand.
ATTTCCCATTGCAGAGTCTCAAACAGAGATTGAATGTAAAGCTCTAAACTTGGCATGTACACAGTTTTCAATGAGGATCACATGCTTTTGTAAGCTTGGAAAAAACAGTTCAGCAGCGCATTACATGCACAGTATATAATATTTTTCCATGGTGTTTTATCCAGCTCAATCCTATGGGACGTGGAGACTGCCTGAGAAATGGGCAATGCCGTCGATTCCCAATGAAACCACTCTGAGCAGAGAACTTCTAAACCCCCAAGGACGTGGATGCGCAAACTTCATGTCCCTCCCACTTCTATGATGGCTCAAAGCTTTAAGCCTGGCTTCCATGTGAAAGCCAGGGGTTCTCTTCATCTGAATTCACACAAGTCTACTTTGCCTGCCTTTAATAATCCAGGCGATGGCCTTAACTCGGTGATTCCCAAGATATTTTCTCCAGCTTTCTCTTCCTCCATGAACTCTATCCATCTCTCTAATCAGCTGCGGCCAGACCCACAGTGTCCTGGTTACTCTTCCAGCCTGGGAGTCAGTTCAGATCGTTCCCTCGCCGCTGTCCTGAGCCGATCTTGCAGCCCCCTGCTCTCCCACCATGATGAGGACATGCCCTACAGCTTGGGAATAGCTGCCGTAATTAAACCGTTTAAAACCAAGAAGCCTGCAGGGTTTGATTTATGGGGAAAAGCCATAAACTAAATATAGCCTTGCTAAACGACGAGTAAGTTGGGATTAATAGTTTTGCAGAAATAAACGGCATGCATGCTCACCAGAACAAAGAAAATTATTAAACAGGAGTGTGGAGTGAGAAGTGAGGAAGTGAAACTGAGCTCAGCGAATCCTCCAGTCCTACCGCAAGATTTTCTCTTCTGAGTTGACTCCGTGCAAGAAATTTTCATCTGTTCCCCCTCCTGCAGCCTGACCACTACCTTTCTTTCCCTATCTTTTTTAATCTGCATTTCTGCTCTTCTCCAGCTCATCTACCTCTTGCTCTATCACCCCTTCTTCTTCCCCTTCTTGCCTTCAGCTCAGCCAAGTTGATGTCCTGCAGCCTGACCCCTACCTTTATTTCCCCATCTTTTTTATCTGCATTTCTTCACTTCTCCAGCTCATATGCCCCTTGCTCCATCACCCCTTCTCCTCCACATATTGCCTTTGGCTCAGCCAAGTTGAGCATGCAGGCTGAAGACAGAGATGTGCCTGCCTGCTCCATGTGATGCTGAAGTGCCTCTTCTTGCTCTCTCATGAGCTGGCAGTGGTCCTGGCGCTGCCTTCTTGATGGTCGTTATGGGATGGCAAATCCGTGGTGCTCCACTGATAGACCTAACAGGCTGGAGATCGCTCGAGGCAGGTGTTGTTGTGGTGCCTAATTTCACCACCGTTAAAAGCCAAGTTTTTTTCTTTTTTAGGTTTTTCTCTCTTTTTTTGCAGAAGCACTAAGTTGCGCTGTTTTAAAACAGGAAGTCTGTGTTAAAAAGCTGTGTAAAACCATTATGCCATCGCCAACACTCCAGGCTTTTCTAATTAGGTCATTTAAAAAAAAAAAGTAAGGGAAAAAAAAAAGATGACCTTTTAGATTCTGCTCTGCTTTCCTAGGGTCACATGTTTCTAATTATCATTTGTATTTTACTTCGCTAAAGCTGTTGACAAGCTGTGACTGTGTGTGTGCGCATGTGTGTGTGTGAGAGAGAGAAAAAGAGGGCAGCAAAAAAAGGAGAGACAGTACACACACGCTTTGTAGGGCTGCTGTCTGCAAACATTCAGCCAGCACAAGAGGAGAGAAACAATGTGTGCACCAATTTTAAGCCAACCCAACTGAAAGCAGATGAGTCGATGGAGTGGAGGAACCCAAAGAAGATTTCCAGTGTCTGTGTTCTTTTCAGCCAGCTTATCCTGTTCTTGTCCAGAATCACTTCATCACTGTTGGGATCTCTTGGGCTGAGCATCAAGTAGAACAGACCATGTGAGAAGAGCAAGTGGTTTGTTGTCGCCTTTACAAATCATAGGATCATCAAGGTTGGAAAAGAGCTTCAAGACCACCAAGTCCAACTGTCTGCCTTATAACCCCCAACCACCACTAACCCATCTCCTGAAACACCCTGTCTGCCTGTTTGTTGAACCCCTCCAAGGGACGGTGCCTCTATCCCATCCCTGGGCAGCCTCTTCCAAGGCCTCTCGACTCTTTCTGGGAAGAAATTTTTTCCTAAGATCCAATCTGAACCTCCCCTGGCACAACCTGACCCCATTTCCTCTTGTCTTATTGCTATTCCTTAAGAAGAAGAGGACCACTCTCACCTCACTACCCTTCAGGTAGTTGCAAAGAACAGTGAGGTCTCCCCTCAGTCCCCTCTTTTCCAAGCTGAATAGCCCCAGCTCCGTCAGCCTCTCCACATCAGACCTGTTCTCCAGATGTGTAGTAATCCCAGAGTCCATCCTTCCCTCTCCAGCATCTTCAAATCCTTCCCATACTGCAGTGCCCAAATTTGCACTCAGAATTTGAGGTGCAGCCTCCCTAGGGCTGAGTATGGGGGCATCCTGCTGTGGCAGGGGGATTGGACTGGATGATCTTTTGAGGTCCCTTCCAATCCTTAACGATTCTATGATTCCTTGGTCCTGCTGGCTACACTATTTCTGATGCCAGAGATGCCATTTGCCTTCTTGGCTACCTAGGTACAGTTGATAGAAAAAAAAGTCAGTGAAGACACGACTTTATGACTGAAGTAATAAAAATTTTAAAAAGAGATTAAAAGAACAAAACATTAAAAAGAAGAAAGTTTGCCTTTTCCCGGGTGGATTTTGAGTGTAGAAATTCTACCACCAGATGCAGAGACTTATTACAATTTCTCGATTCATACCAGGTCTCACAGTCAGCTCCTATAATGAGAACTGCAGACCAGCCTGTACTTTTCACACTGTAGGTGTGAGGGTACTGGTGTGCACAGGTGGGTGGGCTGATCTGTCTGCAAGGACTGAGTGATGCACAGCTCCTGCCCAAGGCTCCAGCAGAGTCACGGCATTGGGATGGAAAGATAGGGAATAAGACATGCAGGAGATCTTTGTAAAAGAAAACAACATGTCTAATGTGTACTTTAAGTGACTTATGAGGAAAGGCTGAGGGAGATGGGTTTCTTGATCTTGGAGAAAAACAGAATGAGGGGTGACCCCAGGAATGCTGATAAAAATGGAAAGGGTGTCAGGAGGATGGCTCTGCTCAGTGTCATCTAATGATAGGACAAGGGGCAATGGGTGCAAGCTGGAACACAGGAGGTTCCACATCAATATGAGAAAGAACTTCTTCCCAGTGAGGGTGACAGAGAACCGGAAGGGGCTGCCCAGGGAGGTTGTGGAGTCTCCTTCTCTGTAGAAGTCTAAAACCTGCCTGGCCATGTTCCTGTGCGTCTTGATCTAGGTGATCCTGCTGTGGCAGGGCGATTGCACTGGATGATCTTTCAAGGTCCTTTCCAATCCCTTATGTTATGGGATTCTGTATGATTCTGTCACACTTGATATTCCAGTCTCTTCTACTAGAAATGAACTTATGACTTCATCCATCGGTCCTGCTGCTTGAAAATAAAAGGTGTTGCTGCTTTGAGCTACAGACACAATCATGAATTTCGGAATCAGATCACCAGCTTGTCTAAAAGAGCGTGTTTTTGCTGCTTCAGCTGAGAATTTAGTTCTTAATTAGCAGCTCCTCTATTGCATATCCCTACTGAAAGTGTGGAAGGTAGCTGTAAATTTTGTGATGCGATGAACTGCTAATATTTTGGAAGACCCTCTGCCCAAGTGTCGTTGTTCACTGGGCACTCACAGTTATCTCGTTTGTATGGTAACTGGAAAATGAAAACAAGATCCTCGAGATTTGACACAGGGTTGTACTCACTGTTCCAGGAACGAATTTCATCTCATCGTTTCTTATAAGAAAAATCTGTTTACAAGGAAGACTGAAAAGGGGAAAGAGTTCCCATCTGTGAGCACTGTTTTATGAAGATTGTGTTGCAGTTCCATGTGAAAGGGAGCCGGGTGTGTTTTATTTCAGGAAAGTTCACGAGGCGATTCATAATGAGAATGTATTATGGTCAAATTTTTTTATTGAGAACACATCCCGTGGGTTAAGAATTGGTCATGAAGCAAGAGCATGGAGAACGGCACAGAGAGAGCGGCTGTGAATGGCCCCAAAATCAGAAAAGCAGCGAACAGGTGCTGGATGTTAAACTTGAATTTTTGGATGTCAGCTTTGAAAAAAGGCACCAATATTGCACAGGCTTCCCAACTGCAATCTGAAATGTTGCTATGACAGTTTTCAAGGTTTCTTTAGTTCTTGGCTCTCTGTAGGTGGTTTCCAGGAAGAGGCACAAATCAGCATTTGCAGAAAGCTGAGTTACCTATAAATTTATGCTAAAGCCTTGCTGTCGTGTATTGATTATTCTTTTAATACGTGCGAATATCTCTGTGCGCGACCCAGACACACACACACGGATCATTTTCACTCAGATTTGGTGTCTCACGGTGGTAGACTTACTGTCAGCACAGTGTAGGTCTAGGAAAGCGTTTCATGCGCAGCAAGAGTATCGAGCAGAGGTGCCCAAACGCGGCGGCACTTTCCCTGTGAACATCATTTGCAGCACTTGCTGTGCTGCTGCACTTGGTTTTGGAGTTGTATAACGTCTTCACATGTCTGGCTGCTTGAGCAAACACCTTGAATTTAAAGTGAAAAAGAACAGACAGTTCTGTTTCCGTGAAAAGAGTGTACTTAATATGTTAGAATGGCTGAATCGAGCTGAAAACCAACCACTCTTATCATAAACACACACACAATGTGCTTTTAACTTTGGTCTGACAGCTGCTTTTCAACACTGCTTGAAGAGTAGGTTTGGTTCCGATGTCCAGGATGGAAGAATGCTCTGGTAGCATATTTTCAATGCAAAAACACCAGTTTTCTAAGGAAAATAGAATTACCAGGTGAACTGTGCATTAATTCTTTTCTTGTCTTCAAGACTAACATAAAAATTTAGGTTGTAATCAAGGAGTGAAGACTCTTCTTAGACAGTGCTTTGAGTTTTTCTGTTATGAACAAGGAAACAAACTGCTGATGAGGTCCACTACAGAGTCATAGAGTCATAAAACCATGGAACCATTGAGACATAGTATCACAGAATCATGGAATGGTCTGGGTCGGAAGGGACCTCAGAGATCATCTAGTCTCAACCTCCTATTGGGGGGTACACATCTCACCAAACCAGGTTGCTCAAAGCCCAGTCCAATCTGGCTTGGCTTGTGTGTCATGCTGTTTATCATATTGCACAGTCATCATATGAAATCAGTTCATGTCCCAAATATTCTCAACATGGGAATGTTCTCAAGGCATAGGAACTTCAACAGGAGGACCTCCGTGCTTAAAGGAAATACTTGCATATGTTCACAGAATTACAGAACATTAGGGATTGGAAGGCACCTCGAAAGATCATTGAGTCCAATCCCCCCACCACAGCAGGATCCCTTGGATCCATCGCACACCATACTCAAGCATGACCCAAGTCTCTTGGCGGGCAATTCCCTGACCATCCTGGCTGGTCTTGATCCTTGATCCATTTTAACTCAAACTATTCTATGATTATTCATTTATCTATGGGTTGGTACCTTCATGAATAAGTAAAGTATGTGTGTGTGTCTTGCATGGCTGCTGCCCTGGATTTGTACACACAGCTCCTTCACCATCCATCTCCCCTTGCTGGGTCAGCTACAGCTTGGTTGCCCTCAGCATCACCAGGACTGTTAAACTCCTGTCACTGAAACTGAGCTAATGACATGCAATTAGGCAGAAGGACACAGGGCACTGGGATTTTTTGCTCTGACATGTAACAGAATGAATGGTTTTGAAAAGCAGAGAAAGACATTAACTACTCCTGGCTAGCGCCAGTCCAGCACCTAATCCCCAGGGTTTTTGTTTCCTTTACACAGAATCACAGACTAGATGATCTTTTGAGGTCTCTTCCAATCCCTAAAGTTCTGTATTTCTGTGAATCATTGAGGCTGGAAAAGACCTCTAAGATCATCATGTCCAGCTTCCCTAGCCATTCCTACAGCCACATGATTAGTCCTATCATCTCAGTATCTATATAAGAAGAGTCACAATTAACCAAACATTATGATAACCTAAGAGCAGCAGGAGCAATAGTTCTGGTTTGTGCTTTAATTCTCAGGTCAGAACCTTTCTGTCAGTGTTACTTATATGATGCATTGCCTTGAGCAAATACAGCGAGTAATAAGAAGTTCCTGAGCTTATAATTGAGTTTGTTGAATATCTTCCAATTCTTCTCTGCTCTGCTTCTTACAGGGGAGAAGCAAAATATACCCAGAGCATAAAAGCAAAGCCACCAGAAAAGCCTAGAAAGAAATGGTTAAATTGACCTACATACCAGCGACTTTGCTGACCAGAGTATTTAAAGGGCTAAAGGGCTGCAGATGTCAAATCCATATACATATCAGTAAAATGATCATGATAATCACAGCTTATAAAATAGAGTTGGAATGCTTCATTAGGTACTGACAGTTTCTAAACCATGTTGTCACTTTCTGAAAATGTGTCACACTGGCATTTATTATTTTTTTTTTCTGGATATTGGAGAGAAAGAAATAGAGAATTGCACCGTGAAGCGGGGATGAGCTGAAAGCAAATCAAAAAGGTCTCTTAAAGAGATCACCATTCTCTTTCAGCAAAGCAGGACAATGTATTAAATAAAAATGCTCTTAACCTGTTGGGCACTTGAATCCCTTGGGTTTCCCGTAGTTATTCTATTGAAAAGGAGGCTTAAGAAGTACCGATTTCAACAGCTTTTCAAATGCCTGTAGCTCCATGTTAGGAAAAGTGAAATTTAAAGGTAAAGTGAATTCGCTGCTGTGCTCACATTACAGTGAGTTGCACTTGAAATCGCTCCTTTTTAAAAACTGTTGCTTTGGTTTCTTGGGGTTTTTTTTTTTGAAACAGGGGGGGATTGTTAGGTTGTTTGTTTTTCGTTAATTGATTTTCTAGATATCTTGTTTTATGGCTTCTTCAATATAGTTTCCGTCTTAGATTTAAGGAAAGAGAATGATCCTCGTCTCTTTCATGTACAGACACAGTCCATCGTTTTGCAAGGGTAGTTTTTGGCAATAGAGGAATAGTTGTCTCAGAGGTATGACACGTGCTTTGTGGGCAAAATACGCCCTCGTGTAGTCAAAAGAAACAATATGATAACCCCCCCACCTTTTCAAAATGCAGTTTAATGGATGCTTTAATAAGGACTTTGCCTACTTCTGCCTATCTTGACAGCGGTGCCTTTCGTGGAAGCTCCTTAAAATAAAATAAGATGCCCAGTTTGAGCCTATAGATACGCAGCATACATGAAAAGCCATCGAAGTGATCTGTGAAGTCCCTCCTGCGGTGGATTTCCAAGCAGGAACTGCTTTTCAAGTGAGCCAAAAAGGGCTGGTAGAAGTGGCATAAGTAACCATTTCCCATTTATTACGTGTGACCACCAAAATAATTTGCCCTGTAATCTGGAGGAATGATGAGGCTGCTCTAGATTACACCCCTTTCAGTTGTTTCCGAGGATTTATGAGGATTCATAAGGATTCCTCTTCTTTTATTCTTCTTCACATACTTCATGGTCACCACCCTAGCCCTGGGAAGCAGGCATTGAGTTGGCATAAACGAGCTACAGATGTGCTGTACCAGGGCAATACTCCTCACCCAGATAGAGGTGGTGGCAAGGAGATTTCAACAACACCTATTCCAGAAGGGATTACACTTGTCTCAATCCTAGCAGTGAGGATGAGAATAAAAATTATAACCTGTGAGGCGGTCAGGGGTCATGTAGAAGCCAAGTGAAATCATCTTGTATTTTAAGCTATTAAATGAAAAAGAGGAGAGCATTTACTTATTAAGATCATTTCCTAATCATTCTTATAAGATTTTAATGACTGACAAACTGACTCTGGATACAAATTTATGATTTCCCAAAATAACAATTTGATTGGTTTGAGTGATGTCTTGCATCAAGTAATCACGGTTAATTTTGCTTCTGAAGCGATTTGACTTTGCCAGTCTATCACATCTTCCATGAGTACAGCTGTATTTCCATGGCTGTATCTCTGCTCTTTGACTGGTGCAGCTCCTAGTCCCCAGGGAGTGTTTCTTCTGTAGCCTCTCTTCCCGTCCTGTGCCTGAACCGGATCACAGACTATTCTCTGCTCCTCCGGCTATCTTCTTCTCTTTATGTGAACTTTTCTCATGCTACTCTGGAGATGTTTGAAACCCACCTAGATATTTTATTGTGCAACTGGATCTAGGTGATCATGCTGTGGCAGGGGGATTGGACTGGATAATCTTTTGAGGTCCCTTCCAAATCCTAATGTTCTATGGTTCTGTGATACTCCTGTCAACTTCCAACCTCTTTGAAACTTCCGTAGAGTAGAAATAATTCAAATCAGAAGAGTAACCACTAGGACCCTGTGTGATGGATTTCTTTCTACACCATCATCTCAAAGAAAGCTCAGAGAGAAGGAAGTTGTCCTTAGACAGTAGAAAAGAGGGAAAGGACAGAGGTGCTGCTTCTGGTTGAGTGAATTTGAGTCCAGGAAAGATAGTTCTTCCATTTTCTTACACTTCCTTATGCAACCACAGCTTGCCTAGGAAATAGTTGTACCTGTAAGTACTGAAGCCATAGGTTTCCACTGTGACAACAAAGTCATCCCTGAGAACTGGTGCCACACACCGGAGTAAAAATGTGTGGAATGACTTGAAGGGATGACTTCGTAGGGGAAGGTATTTAGCATTTCAAATGAAGTGCTCTTATCAGATTCTCCGATGTAAACATCTCCCTGATGTAATCGCCCAGCACGTGTGGATGAAGGCTGTAGCAAGCAGGGATGCAAAGATGAAAGACTGACAGCAGCACTGCCGGCTGCAGGAACCGACCTGTTATGAAAGAACAGTCAAGTCATAAAATACTTTGCAACAATGGCAGGGGACTGGCTTAGAAACACGGATGCTGTTGACTCACAAGCGGCACAAAACGAGGCAACTGCTTGCCAGATGTGTGCAGCTGTATGCGTGCTACCCCAGTTCTATACACAGCCCGTCGCATACCGCAACTGCATTGCTTTGGGTGGGCTGTGAGAAGTAGAAAGGAAGACCAGAGCACAGTTGGCATTTTTGCTTTTTACTGTTTGTTTTATATCCTCCCACTCCTCATTTTCCTCCTCCTACACCCTGGTGCTGCATACTGATGAGAAAATACTTGGTTCGGTCCCAAACAGTTATTTTTGGTCATTAAGGTTGGTGCTGACTGCCCAACCTACACTTTCTAACTTGCCAGAGATGCTTGGGGCTGTTGGCTTTGTGCTGTCATCATCTAAGGGCACTTTTAAAAGATTCTGAAGGAAAATAAGTGCACACATAGGTATGTGCATGTGTCTAGGTACAGACGAGTATGTGTACAGAGCCTTCCATCCTGCACACTGAGTTAAGTAACAGAAACGCTGCCTTTTGTCAGGTTCCATGTGCTGTCCTTTCCAGCTCTCGTAAGCAACACCTGTAAAAGAGAAAGAAAAAGGGTCAAGGTTGATAATAAAATGAGAGATAATACTGACGTAAGAGTATGTAACTGAATGTACATGAGGACAAATGTTACCACAAGAGAATGTCATAGGACTGTAGAATCACTAAGGTTGCAAGAGACCTCCAAGATCATCAAGTCCAATCTTCAACCCAACTCCACCTTGCCACTTAAACCCTATCTCCTAGGGCCACATTCACTTATTTTTTGAAAACCTCCAGGGATGGTGACTCTAATTCCTCTCTGAGCCCTGTTCCAACACCTGACCACTCTGTCAGTGAAGAAATTTTTCCTGATGTCAAATCTGATCCATCCTAGCACAACTTGAGGCCATTTCTTCTTGTCTTATCATTAGTGACTTGGGAGAAGAGACTGACTCCCACCTCTCTGCAATCTCCTTTGAAGTAGCTGTAAAGAGCAATAAGGTCTCCCCTCAGCCTTCTCTTCTCCAAACTAAACAACCCCAGTTCCTTCAGCTGCATGTCATCAGACCTGCCTTCCAGAACCTTCAACAGTTTCTTACCTTTCTTTGGACTTGCTCCATCACCTCAATGTCCTTTGTGTATGGAGGTACCCAAAACTGAACACAATATATGCTTCTGTCCATCTGCAAAGAGAGATCTTCTGTAAATTAATGCAAAAAAAAAACCCATTAGTGAAAGAATCTGGTATGAAGATATCTGAACTTCCTTCACGTTGTTTGCAAAGGAGAAGAAATCAACGAAACTCCAGTCATTAAGTGGAGCACTCAGTTTCTCTGATGGGCTTTTAATATGACCAAAAGTAAATCCTTTCCCAGACCTGTATCTGCTTGGCATCTTTTTCTTCCCCAGGTAAGTTCTGGCTGAGGTGTTTTCCCATTTTCTATCACAACAGGACTCATGCTCCTGGCGTGATTCAAGCTGAAGCCTATTTTACACTAGTGCTTGGTACTGAGCTTGCCTGGTGAGGGTGAAAAGAGTGAGGAGCAGGAACACTATGGTGACACACCAAGTGTTCCCATGGTGCCTTCTTCTTTCTTTTTGGATTTCTGCCACAGGTGTTGGGTAGAATGAGATAAGCAGCACAGCACAGAGAGTTGTGACAGCTTGTGACATTTTGCAGTTATCCTGCTCACCAGCCTTCCAGACCTTAAGATGATTTTCAGATAATTTTCTTGAAAGCATTTGGACCAAAAAGTACCTGATTTTCAGGTCCTTACACCTTTCTTTCTTTTTGAGGAAGAGGAGCCTAAGGGAAGACTTCATTGTTCTCTACAGCTATCTGTAAGGACATTGTAGGGATGCTAGTGCTGGTCTCTTCTCACAGATAATTAGTGACAGTAGCAGAGGGAAGGGCTTCAAGCTTCAACACTGGAAGGTTAGACTGGACATCAGGAAGAAATTCTTCATGGAGGGAGTGGTCAGGCACTGGAATGGGCTGCCCAGGGTGGTGGTTGAGTCCCCATCCCTGAATGAGTATAAGAGTTGCTTAGAGGCAGTATATGATTTTATAGGATGTAGTCAATGCAGTCTCCTTGGGCTTGGACACAGAGTGTGCCAGCCTGCAGCAGTCATGCCAGCAAGATAACAAAGATACTGGAGGTGAGCCTGAGCAACAATATGGGCTCACCTGTTGCTGAAACTTGTACTGTGACTTGTTTTAGTTAATCTGTCTCAGGAAAACCTCACTGAGTGCTTGCTTCTATTGCCAGCTGCCTTATCCAGTCAAGGAAAACCCATGTGTCCTTCTGAAATTGCAGTCTACATTGCAAGCCTGTGCGTTGGCAGGAGCACTGTCTTATAGATATCTTGCTTTAGGAAGTCCTATGGTGGCCTGCATTCTGGTGCTGGTGTTCACTGTGCCCCCTGGACTAGTTATGTGCTGGAGATGCCTGTGTTGGCAGCTGAGCATTAAAGTTGTGCTGGTTAAGGCATCTTGCTGGTCTTCCTTCACAATTTCCTATGATACATACCCAAGGATCCTCTGCACCGAAGTGTCTCAGTCACTTCACATCACAGTGCATAAAGCAGAAGGCAGCTCCATCCGCCCAGGAGCTGTAATGCATGACAGCTGTGATAGCAGCTGAGGTTCTGTCCTCCCGGCTGCAGGAAAGGGTCAGCAAATCTGCACAGAGACATCATCGTGATGCTCATTCCTTTGTGTAGCAACTGGCTTGCTATATTTTGCTCGGTATTTTAAAACCAGACCTTGAGCACCCCCCTCTCCAAAGAACATCACAGATACCTTCTCTGTTCTGATGATCATTGCACCATGATGGTCATGGGGAAGGAAGCTTGGGCACAGCTTTCTCTAAAGAACAGTACAGCTGCCATTTCTGTTCTAGTGGCCACTGATCCATGATGGTCATGGGGAAGGGAGCTTGGGCACAGCTTTCTCTAAAGAACAGTACAGCTGCCATTTCTGTTCTAGTGGCCACGGATCCATGATGGTCATGGGGAAGGTAGCTTGGACACACCTTGCTCTAAATAACATCATGGCTACCATTCTTGCTCTGGTGGCCATTGAGCCATAACAGTCATGGGGATGGGAGCAGGCAGAAGGGCTGAGAGAATGCATACAAAAGATAGGGCCAGTGCAATAAGTAAGACAAGTGCACGGGTCAGATGCTTGAAGGTCTTCAGAGTCCCAGATGGTAGAGTGGGTGGCCATGCTTGCAAAGCAAATCAACATTTCCCCTCCTGCTCTTCCCCAACCTGCGATAGTCTCTGCCTGCCCAGAGCGATCTCGACAACACTCGCATGCCTGTAAACACCAGCAAACCAAGTACACTAAATCTATGCATGGCTATTTTTGGTAAGCTAAAGGAAAAATAGCAGCCTGCATTGGGAAAGCCTGGGAGTCTGCCAAGGCCATGATGTAAAGCTTTCCAAGTGAATGCTATGGCTGAATCAGTAAAAGCATGTCTGAGTCAGGATATGCTGTAAGATCTTGCCTTCTGAAATTAAATCCCTCCTCTCTCAGAGAGGTAATATTTAATGCTGTTAACCCTTTCTCCCATGCAGAAGAGTGAGCACTGAAGCTGCATAATTCAAAAGCTTCATTTAATTTGGGAGGAAACGCTTTGTTTAGTATGCAGCATTTGGCTGCTAACAACGAAGCCTGAATCTACTAATGAAGCCAGAAATTCCCAGTGGAGGAATAATGAAAACCACTGGTATTTTCCTAGACTCTTTTTATTTTTAAGTCACATCACTGGATTCTTGCACAACAGTCGTATTCAAATAGCTGCTAGCTCAGAAGAGGCAGTGGCTTTGAAAAGTACATTTCCATATTTCCCCTCTAAGTTCTGCCTTTGTGTCTGTCCCCTTTCAACTAGGCTTCTGGTTGATTCTCTTCTTCTGCAAGATATAGATAGGGTTGTTAACAGGACTGTCCCCTAAAAGGGAAGGATTCAGTAACAACACAATTTTCTGTATTACTGGAACAGAAATGAATTCCCCAGACCCCTCTCCAGCATCCTTGAAATAAAGGTCGTTCCAGTAACTTACTTGATATTTGACAAGCGAGGACTTGGGGAATAGAATCATAAAATCATTTAGGTTGGAAAAGACCTTTAAGATCATCAAGTCCAACCATTAACCCAACTGTCCCAAGGCCAACACTAAACCCAGTCATAGAGCTCCAGATCTTATGACTGTGAAACTTCCAGGGACGGTGATTCAACCCCCTCCCTGGGCCTCCCTTGTTCCAAGGCCTGATGACCCTTTCCAGGAAGAAGGTTTTCCTCATGGCCAACCTAAAAGCGATATCCAAAATACACAACCGCCTTCCCTTACTGAAGGTGTATTGAAGAAAACTCCTAGGACCTACCTAGGATGAGGTTTACTACTGAAGAGATTATTAGTCACAGAATCATTGAATCACAGAATGGATAAGGTTGGAAATAACTTAAGAGATTCTTTACCCCAGCCTCCCTGTCATTGGAGGTTGCCATGACCTAGTCGTAACGAAATATGGGAACGACACTGTAAGTCTGTTGGATAAAACATAAAAGTCAATGATCATCACAAGTCTGCTTGTCTAAACAATAATACTGACTCCTTTCTTCAAAACCGGAATTATTTTGCGTTTTGGTCTTGAAGAGTTTGTGAAGGCCCCTGTTACACTTCTTTCCTTTCGGAGTCCGCTGCTGCCCCCTACTCTCCTTGTGTGTCCTTCCTAGGCTCTTGCTCTTCCATTTGCCAGATTTTCTTTCTCTACTGTTATCTCAGGTATCTTTTGTCTTTCCTCACATCTCCCTGTGCTCCTACTTAAACTTTGGTGGAATTTAGGTTCTGGCAGGAACCAGCAGAAAAATTGAGCACAGGTTTGTGTGTATTTGGAACTATGCTGAGAGGCAGAGCTTGGTCAGGCTGGTTCTAAGCTTGTGCCTGGCTCTTCAGGTGTCTCACTACAAAGCTCAGCACATCATGGAGGATCACCACATCAAAGACTCAAAATCTGGTAATTAACAGAATATCATGGAATATATGTGCAATTACGCTACGAAAGTGTTTGCAAATGTCTTTGCTGACAACATCCAATTTCTTGACCATAGGTTTAGCATTGGATGTAAGGAAAGGAGGAGCAAGAGAGTATCAGCAAATTCTGTACAGTATGTCATCTCTGTTTTTTGTAAGTCAGACAATAAATTCCCTTCTATTTGGTGTTTCCGAGTTGTGCTTAGAGATGAAAAACACATTTTCAGATACAGCCTACACTGTACCTGAAAGGAAACTACAGGAATGCTGAAGAGGGACTTCCCCCAAGGGAATCTAGTGATAGGACAAAAGGAAATTTTTTTAAACTGAAGAAGAGTAGGTTTGCACAAGATGTTAGGAGGAAGTTCTTCAGTGCAAGGAATTGATTGCCCTGAGAGGCTGTGGCTACCCCACCCTTGAGGGACCTTGAGCAACCAAGTCTGGTTGAGAGGTGTTGCTGACCAAGGAGGGAGGTTGGGGTATATGATCATAGATTTACAGAATTAAAGAATGGTTTAGGTTGCAAGGGACCTCAGAGATTATGTAGTTCCAACCCTCTGCAATGGGCAGGGTTACCTCTCACCAGACCAGGTTGCCCAGAGTCACATCCAACCTGGCCTTGAACACTTCCAGGGAGGGGGCATCCAAAGATCCTTTCCAACCTCAGCTATTCTATGATTCTATGAAACCCATTCTGGGGCTACTCCTGTCATCATAAGACCACTGTAGTTGTTTCTTCAGCTGTGTATGTGGCATTGGCTAGGTAAGTAGAAAGGCTTTTGAAAGTCATGCCCTTTTATGTTTCTGGCTAGCTAACTGGGACACCTCAATGCTTTGAGCACTGGGTCTAATCTAGACCAAAACTAGCCACTAACAATTTAAAATATCACAAAACCCGAATTTTCAGGTGCATGGGCATGTGGTACCGACAAAACGGCTGAGACAAGAGTGTGTATTCTTTACGTCCCATGCCTGCTGAGAAGGTGGACTGGCAGGGATGCAGCACCCATCCTCCCTGTATCACCCTCTTCTTACTTGCCCTGTGCCTAAGACCGTCTGGAGGTGCTTAAAACAAGGAGATGGTTTGTGTGAAAGACAAAAAATGAAATAAAGTTGTATTGTGCTGAGTTGCTGCCTCCCATGACAGCTGTTTATACCCTTCAGCACTCTGCTGATTCTCTTGCAGAGGACATTTAAATCTTCAGGGCATTTTAACCTTCTTTTACTTCCCCCAGCCACAGGAGACCTCTCCCATGGCTGCTTAGCCTCCTGACTTTTCTTTTTTGCATTCCAGGGCTCTGGTTTTGGCCGAAGCTGCTTTTTGTGTGTTGCTTTTCCATGAATCCGCCTTATGGCTTTTCGCTGGGGGACTGGCACTGACACATATTTCCTTCCAGCAGCATCCTGTTCAATTAGTGCTCTATGACAGGTTGTGGTCCCCACTCAGCAGCAGCTGGGGAGTAGAAACATAAGCCTGTTTTTTGCTTGGTAGCCCTACAGAGGCTTCTCCATCAAGATCCGAGTCTCTGGTGAACAACTGCATCTCATTCCCCGCTCATTTGCATTTTATGCCTAGCATCTTACTTTGCATTCATCTATATTTATGATACATCACAGTATACAGGCAACTCCTTCCAGAGCAATTTTCTTGATGTCATTAGCCTCGCTGGTAACTTGCTAAACGAACAGCGAAAGGGTTTAGGAGGATTCAAATAACAATTAGATAATTATGTCTACAAGAACAACATGACATTTGGTAGCTAGACGAGGGAGCGGAAAAATGGCACCAGTGATATTAGCAGCAGCATGTTTCAGGTGAACAGCCAAATTTTAAATGATTCTCTAAACCAGCTGATGTCCCATAAGGTCCCCCGTGCTCCTTCCTTGCCCACAGTGTCCCAGCTCTACAGATTTGCTATTCCTTGCTCTCAACCTTTCCCACTATTCTGAGAGTTCAAGGCCCTCTAGGACACATCTGCTACCACTGTGCCTGAAGTTGCCCTCCTTTCTCAGCTAAACCCTCTGGCACACTCTCCTTTGCAGTTCTGAGAGATGTCAATGACTCCAGTGGGTTGGAAGAGGTCACAGCTCCTTACCAAAGCTCAAACGGAACTACATCAAACTCACTGCCTTATGCTTGTTATGGGACCTACATGATACCCATTACTAGCTTGCTTAAGGCAAATTAAACGGGAAGCAAGACAATACATCACAGCTAGGGATGCATTTTCAGGCGGAGTTTAAAGGCCTTTACAAGGAGAGCAGAGCTGGTTGTAATGAAGTAGTAGCAGCCTGCAGTGGAGCTGCACATAAAAGCAAGAAATTCCTAAGTGGAGTCGTAGAAGCACATAATAGTTTAGGTTAGAAAAGATTAGAAAAGACCTTTAAGATTGCATCCATCCTTTATCCCAGCATTGCCAAACCTACACTAGGTCCTTCAGTACCAATTCCCCACACCTTTATGGCTTTTCAATCCTTCCACACATGGGGACTCCACCACTGCCCTGGACAGCCTGGGCTGCGCCTGGACAACCTTTCCAGTAAGTAAGTTGCTCCTCAGGGACTACCTAAACCTCCCCTGGCACAACTTGAGGCTGCTTTGTCTCATCCTATTGCTTGTTCCTTGGTAGAAGAGACCAACCCCCACCTTGTCCCAAACTCCTGAAGTTCAGGGAATTGTGGAGAGTAAAAACGTCTCCCCTGAGCCTCCTTTTCTCCAGTTAACCGTCCCCAGTTCCCTCAGCTGCTCCTCAGACTTTGTGTTGTAGAGCTTTACCCAGCTCTGTTGCCCTTCCCTGGACACACTACAGCCCTTCAGTGTCTTTCTTGGAGCAAGGTTTTCAGATGCATCCTCACCAGTGCCCCATACAGAGGCATGATGACTGACCTGGTCCTCCTGGCCACACTGGAGCTGAAACAAGCCAGGATGCCGGCCATTGGTCTTGTTTGGCACATACTGGCTTATATTCAGCCATGAATGGCCAACACCCTGAGGACCTTTTTTTCAGGCAGATTACAACCTGGAATGTTGTAGGTGGTTATTGTGACTCAAGTGAAGGACCTGGCACCAAACCTTACTGAACCTAAGGTCAAGTGGGTATAAAACAATATCAGCCATGGCTTTGCAGTAAAGGAGGTGACAGCTCACACACTCCATTGTGGAAATGAAAGGAAAGCAGGAGTAGGTTTTCCATGCTGAAAAAGCTGCATCACAAACATGCAAAGTGTCTGAAGAAAAATTGCTCCCAAATCCAGCTCTAAAACCTTGGCATAGTTTCCTGATGCATGGACAGCTAGTGTGTCAGGACATCTTGCCTTGGTGGCCATGTGCAACATCTTGAGGCAGACGTACTGAAGATGTGTCTCCCCAAAGGGAACGTTCCTCACCTGACGTCACTCCATGTCCATCTTTGCCACTCAAACTTGTTTTCATCAGAAGGGAAAAAAGCAGGTTACTCTTCAAGAGGGAGGCTGCTGCAAAGTGTAACTGGGCTTTAGAAACCAGTATCTGAACATAGAGTGGCAGAATTAACTTTATCAAAGCTGTGAAGAAACTGAGTTTCTGTATTATGAAGGTCTGACATAAAATTCTAGGTGTTCATCATACTTTGTTCAAAAAAAATCTCTGTAAAGCTACAAGTTTAAGATCATCTCATAGTTGGTAGTTAATGTGGATATGCCAACTCCTAGAGTCACATGAATCTACCAAAGAGACATCTTCATCACCAACCCACGCTTTGAATTTCGGTGTTAAGGGTAAGTATGGCACATGCTCCCTAACAGAATTTTACACGTAATTGTGAAGACAACAGCAACAATATCAGGAACTTCCTTTATTTAGCTTTTCCCCAGGGACATACAAATGAGGAATCGAACAGTAAAGTCTCCACCTTCCACACTGTTCACTGGTGGAGATTAGAGATCTGATTTTTGTAAAAGTTCTTAGTCAGTCAAGGTAGGAATGATTTCACAGAGAGAAACACTTGACAAAACTCTTGAGAAGCTCTTGAGATGATCTCTTTCAACCCAAATCATTCTAAGGTTCTATATAAACGTATCTGTCAAAATGTGGGTTGAGAAATTTGATCTCGTCCCGGCAGTTTGCCTGAGGTCAGAGAAGAATAATCATCAGAAGATGGTCTTTTAAAAGTGATTGCTCTTCAACTATGGTATGAAGCCAAGCAACAGAAGAAACCTGCCATGTCAATTTCCTTCTAGTCCATGGGTAATTTGGACGAAAACTTCGGAACTGTTTATATGTCCCCAGGAAGGGGACAGCAAGGCTAAAAAGTCTGGCCCTATTTTTCTTATAGAGTCTTCTAAATACTGAAAGGCCATACTAAGATCTCTCTGGAGCCTTCTCTACTCCAGGTTGAATGACTCTAACTCTCTTAGCCTTTCTTCATAGCAGAAAGTCCCAAGTCCTCTGAACATCTTTGTGGTCTCCTCTGACTTGCTCCAACAGCTCCACGTTCTCCTCATGTTAGGGGCTCCAGATCTCGACACACTATGACCTATGAGGTCTCAGAAGAGGAGAGTAAAGGGGGAGGATCACCTCCCTAGACCTGCTGGCCACACTTTTGATACAGTCCAGGATGCAAATGGCCTTCTGGCTGTGAGGAAGCATTGCTGGCTCATGTCCAGCCTTTTGCTGACCAGTACCACAGTGTTTCTCTACAGGGCTCTTCTCAAATGTTGATACTGATGATTGCACCCACTCAGGGGTAGGACCTTGTTGAACCTCATAATGTTCACATAGGCTCCATGTCTCCACCTTTTCCAGGACACTCCGTGGATGACTTTGCAACCCTCAGGCGCATCACTACCTCATCTTGTTGTCATCTGCAAACTTGCTGAAAGTGCACTCAATCTTGCTGTCTATGATGAAGACAGTAAACAACACTGGTCTTGGTACAGACCCCTGAGTAACAGCACTTGAAACCAGTGTCTATCTGGACATAGAGCTGTTGTCTTATACTTTGTGTAGGGGAGCGTCCGACCTATTTCTTATTCATTAACTAGTCCACTTATCATATCCCTATCTCTCCAATTTATAGAAAACAATGTTGTGGGACATCATGTCAAAGGCCTCACAGAAGTCCAGGTAGGTGACGTCTGTTGCTCCTCCTTTGTCCAGAGATGTAGTCACTCCACTATGGAAAGACACTAGGTTGGTCAGGCAGGATTTGCCCTTGGTGAACCCTCTCTGCCCCACATGTGCCTTAGCAGGGCTTCTAGGAGGATCTATTCCGGCCACAGTGGTGAGACTGACAGGTTGGTTGAACCTAAGGTTCTCCTTTCTACGCTTTTCAAAAGAGAGTGCAATGATTGTCTTGTTCCAGTCACCAGGGACTCCATTCGACTGTAGGTGATAGGTTCTGCCTTTAACAAGCACACTGTAGTACAGAGGTCCTTTCTGCTACAGGGAGACAAAAGTGTACCAGAAAAAAGACTCCCATCACCACCTATCCAAGCTTTTCCTTTTGACTATTTAGCACATCACACTACACTGATTACTGAAATAATAAAAATAAATCTAATTCTGTGTTTTTCTTCTGAAGCAGTTAGATTAATCTGACTGCTGGGTCTGTCATCTGGCTATAGGACTTCATCCAGAAATGGCTGAGGACAAGTTTATTACACAACAATGAGAATCAGAGGTTTATGTCCTAAATATTTGCAGAGAAACATTGGGTTTTTTTGAGGTTATAGAGCTATTACATACTTCTTGTCGTTATTATGACACTTAATATGACCGATCCACTCTGGAGAACACTCTAAAACTGAATAAATTACCAGTAATGAAGAAATGTTAATTTTCTTAAAACTTGGCCATATAAAGGGAACTGGAAGAAAAAAAGTGATTGTGGCAGTGCTGACAATAAAACTCAGAGCTGCTTCGTTCCTTTCAAGTCCTTTAAACTCTAAACTCCCAGTTATTTCACAATCACAGAATCACAGAACATTAGGGATTGGAAGGGACCTTGAATGATCATCCAGTCCAATCCTCCTCCCACAGCAGGATCCACTAAATGAAGTTACACAGGAACATATCCAGGTAGGTTTTAAACATCTCCAGAGGAGATTCCACAGCCTCCCTGGATAGCCCCTTCCAGTGTTCCATCACCCTCACTGAAAAGAGGTTCCTTCCCATATTGATGTGGAACCTCCTCTGTTCTAGCTCACACTCATTGCCCCCTGTCCTATCATTAGATGCCACTGAGCAGAGCCTGGCTCCATCCTCCTGACACCCACCCTTTCTATATTTGTCAACATTCATGGGGTCACCCCTCAGTCTCCTTTTTTCCAAGCTCAAGAGACTCAGCTCCCTCAGCCTTTCTTCATCAGGGAGATGCTCCCCTCTCTTCATCACCTTCGTGGCTCTGCGCTGGACTCTCTCCAGCAGTTCTGTGTCCTTCTGGAACTGATGGGCTCAGAATTGGACACAATATTCCAGATGTGGTCTCAGGGCAGAATAGAGGGGAAAGAGAATCTCTCTTGATCGGTTAACCATCTCCCTTCTAATCCACCCCAAGATGACATTGGCTGTTTTTGGCCACAAGGGCCCATTACTGGCTCCTGGCCATCCTGCTGTCCACCAGGACCCCCAGGTCCCTTTTTCCTATGCTGCTCTCCAACAGGTCAGTCCCTAACCTATACTGGTAATCATGGTTGTTCTTGCCCAAATACCAGACTCCACATTGTCCTTGTTATGGTTCATTAAATTTCTCCCTGCCCAGCTCTCCAACCAGTCATAACATCATAGAATCACAGAATCATTAGGGATTGGAAGGGACCTCGAAAGAGCATCTAGTCCAATCCCCCTGACACAGCAGGATCACTAGACCAAGCCACATAGGAACACATCCAAGCGGGTCTTAAACTTCTCCAGTGAAGGAGACTCCACAACTCCCCTGGGCAGCCTGTTCCAGTGTTCTGTCACCCTCACTGGGAAGAAGTTCCTTCTCATATTTATATGGAACCTTCTGTGTTCCAGCTTGCACCCATTGCCCCTTGTCCTGTCACCAGGTGACATTGAGAAGAGTCTGGCTCCATCCTCCTGACACCCACCCTTCAAATATTTATAGACATTAATGAGGTCACCCTTCAGCCTGTTCTTCTCAAAACTAAAGAGACCCACTTCCTTCATCATCCTCGTTGCTCTATGCTGGACTCCCTCCAACAGCTCCACATCCTCTGGAACTGAGAGGCTCAGAACAGGACACAATACTCCAGATGTGGTCTCATCAGTGCAGAGTAGAGGGGGACAAGAACCTCTCTTGATCTGATAACCACCCCCTTTCTGATCCACCCCAGGATGCTTTTGGTCCTCTTGGCGTACTGCTGGCTCATGGTCATCCTGCTGTCCCCCACAACCCCCAGGTCCCTTTCTCCTACACTGCTCTCCAACAAGTCAAGTCCCCAACCTATACTGGTACCTGGGGTTGTTCTTGCCCAGGTGCAAGACTTTACACTTACCCTTGTTATAGGTCATTAAATTTCTCCCTGCCCAGCTCTCCAGCCTCTCCAGATGAATGGCAGCACAGTCTGCTGGGATGTTGGCCATACCACCCAGCTTGGTGTCATCCGCAAATTTGCTGACAGTGCACCCTAATCCCTCACCCAAGTCATCAGTGAATAGATTGAATAGGACTGGTCCCAGTACCGACCCATGGGGGGCTCCATTAGATCCAGGCCTCCAACTAGACTATCCCATTGACCAATACTCTTTTCTTCTATCCTGCACCCAGTTCACGATCCACCTGACTAACCGATCATCTAGACCACACTGCCTCAGTTTGACTGCAACGATGCTGTGGGAGACCATGTCAAATGTCCAGGTCCTGCAATCTTCTCTTTAGATGTACAAGACACTGCCAATATACGTATGGTTGCTCTGGTCTGGTTGAAATGTCACTAAACCTCACCATGGTTCTTGGTAGGATGTTCACAGCTTCCACTATAATCTTTTGAAAAACAGGGTGTTTGGCTGCAGTGCTACACAAGTCACAAAGCAAGGAATCCATAAGGTGCTCCAGAATCACGAAATTCATGTTGCTGGAGTGATTCTCATGAAAACGTACCGGCCCAAGTTTCATAAATGAGTGGTTTTGGATTTTCCGTGTTCATTCAGGACATGCAGTTAAACTTTTTTGTTCCATGATGAATGTTAGAATGACTTTTAAATAGCTAAGCATAAATTTTGACATAATTCCAGAACTTTACAAACTTCAGCCTTAAAGAACACAGCAGGTTGTGCACTATGAACAGTAATGTCATCAGCTGCCAGTGCTGCTGCTGATACCCAAACCTTAACGAAAAATAATAGCAGAGTTTAGATCTCTTGTAGAGAAGTGTCTTCCATCTGAGTGCTGTTTGTTAAAGGTTAGACAGCCATAACTGTGATAAATATGTCCTTGTTAAGGCAGTTGCATCAAGGAAATCTCACATAGGACTGAACATCTGCAAGTGGGGTAGCAGAATAGCATGAATCTGACAGACCAACTAATTTACCGTGGTTAATCCAGGAAGATTTTACATCCAGATAGCTGAAGAAATTCAGGCCACATTTCCAGCTGGTGTAAATTATCTCACCTCCACTGGTGTCAGTGGAATGATTTCGATTTACACGAGCAGAGAATACAAGCATCTGTGTTTATTCATGCAAAACAAATGATTTCATGGAATAATTACAAAACAATTAAGCCTGCCATTTATTGGCATCCTGTTAACCGCACACCACTACGTACATACCTGCAAGTGCAGGCGGCAATATACAGAGAGCACTCAAGCTGAATATTGGGTTGGATTCATAATAGATAACTAAAGCAGCGGTGACACCATTCCCTGTTGAAATGAAATTTAATGAGGATGATGGAGAGAGAAATAATTCTGCAATCTACCTTTCTCTCTGCTCTTAATTTAACCAGAAGCTGAACATTTTGCGCAAAGTTACAGCTACTTAGTCAACTGATGGTTTGTCTCTCCACCCTTTTTCACTTGTGGAGAAGGTGGCACGGGTTAATTCTCACAGACAGCCCACCGTAGAATTGCTTTTAGACAAAGCAGACAGATGGACTCTCACTTCCCTGAAGCCTTGTTAGACTAATAATCTATAACATTCATCCTTTAACTTTTAATTGCATTTCATCAGATAGTGACTCCTAGTTTACACTTCAATTGTAAAGCACAGGATCATATTATACATGCACGCAGGACTCCTCTATTGAAAATCTCAGTGGATTTTGGCTCTTCATCTCCGTGGCTGTGATTCAGCATGGCAGGGGTTAGCTCTTAGATGCCACTGTACTCCGGGGAATTCATAGTGATGATTAAGTTGAGAATCCCAGCCCTGATAATTAGCTCAGAGATTCTGTATCTGGATGTGTGCTGTGAAAAGGAAAAGAGAAAAAAAATGAAGGAAAAGAAAAGAAGTGATTTTTAGAGCATTTAGCCCTAAGGAGTTGGCTAACCAGCTGTCTCAGATTTTATACCTGCCAGTAGCTGGTTGGTCAGGGTGGTTACTATATAGAGCAGGCATGTTTACTGTCTCCATGATTTATTGGTTTAATACGTTGATTTTTGAAATACAGAAACAGAAGAAAGGAAGAGTGAGAGAGAAGGAGTGTGAAAGATAGGGATAAAGATGGATAGGACAGAAAGGAGGAAGGGAGGAAGGAAAGAAAGGAAAGGAAAGAAAGGAAGGAAAGGAAGGAAGGGTGGGCACAAAGAAGGAAGTGCAGAAGGAAGTGCAGAAGGAAGGG
>JAOXOE010000874.1:32478787-32492754 GCA_028565055.1 Phoeniculus purpureus
GGAACTTCTTCCCAGTGAGGGTGACAGAGCACTGGAACAGGCTGCCCAGGGGAGTTGTGGAGTCTCCTTCACTGGAGGAGTTTAAAACCCACCTGGACGTGTTCCTGTGTGGCTTGGTCTAGGTGATCCTGCTCTAGCAGGGGGTTTGGACTGAATGATCTTTTGAGGTCCGTTTCCAACCCCTAATGATTCTATGATTCTTAAAAGGGAAATTTGTATCACAGGTTGGAGTCTCTCGGGGCGGGGGGGGGGCGGAATTTCAGGCATGCCACCCAACCAAAACAAGCCAGACAGTGTCCCAAACATCATACTGGTGGACTCAAATCTGTCTGAGCCTGCCCTTTGCTTTTGTAGCATGTGTTCTCTTGAGTCAGCTGAGGAAAAATCTGCTATTTAGCAAGGAGTCTAAAAAAAACCATTAATAGTTCAACAAAACATGAAGAGTGGCGCGTTGTACAAAATGATGGAGGTCCTTCTCATTGTAAAAATATGGAAGATCTAATAAAAAGCCTGTTAAAACCGCAAGTGAGTGAAATAAGATCTGGTGTGCTTCGCTCCCCGAGAACTAAGGAATGATGCTGCCCTGTGATGTCTGGTTTCCTACGTTTTCTCGTTTGCCTGGCCTGAGTTGTGCAAACAGAAAAACAATTGGTTCTGATTATGAAGAGAGTGTGTATGTGGGACGTCTATTCATTTCAGCGAGAATTAGATGCACACAACTGAGACCATAGTCTGGTCTCTGACATTTAAAAGGCCACAGGCCTCCAATTTTTCTCTGCTAAAAATCTGCATACTTTCAAATACTGTGAAATTTATATCCTTGGATTTTAATGAGGGAAGGCACCATATAAATTCTGAGCAATCTTTTCAAGACATTTAAATTAATTTCTGGAACAAAAGATGTAAACCAAGAGAGCTTTTCTGGATCTAGCTTTCACAATAATATGGATAATTAATCTTTCATTCCAAAATTTCTCTGGGGAGAAGGGTAAATGGTTTTCATTTGTTGCTAAACATCAATCTTAAATGGCTCTAAAGACTGTGCCTTGGTTTGTCATGCAACATGCTGTATATTCTTAAACCGTTGAAAGAGGACACCGCAAGACGTATTTTAAGACATCACGCAACTATCTCCCTTCAAAACAAGGGAATTAACGCAAGTTTTTCCAATCCTGTTTCTTCTTGCTAAGGCTAGTGCTTTATAGCAATTGGGTATTGATGTTGCATTGAGAAGAAATGCTGACTTAAAGTACCTTCTAACCATGAAACATGAAATTTTGTCCAGACAAAAAGTTATGGAATCTCATTCTGCTTCTTTTTATGCAGGCAGGTGATTGTTCTCCTGTGTTTGACACTGGTGAGGCCACATCTGGAGTATTGTGTCCACTTTGGGGCGCCTCAATACAAGAGAGATGTGGAGGTGCTGGAGCTGGTGCAGAGGAGGGCAACCAAGCTGATGAAGGGTTTAGAGAATAAATCTTATGAGGAAAGACTGAAAGAGCTGGGGTCTTTAGTTTGAGGAAGAGAAGGCTGAGAGGAGACCTCATCACTCTCTACAACTCTCAACATTGTAGAGGGGTTGGTGCTGGTCTCTTCTCATAAGCTATTAATGACAGAATGAGAGAATGTGTTCAGACTGTAACTGGGGAGGGTTAGACTTGACATTAGAATAATTTTTTTCACAGAAGTGGTCAGACACTGGAAAGGCTGCCCAGGGAGGGAGTTGGTTAAACAGAACCATCGCTGGTTCTGTTTAAAGATTATTTAGATGTGGAGTTGAGGGATGTAGTTTAAGGGTGAACTTCGTAGTGTAAAGGTGATGGTTGGACTTGATCTCAAGGGCCTTTTCCAACCACAGTGATTCTGTGATTCTGCGTGATTCTCCCTTTCATCTTTTGATCTGATTCTTACTTAATTCTCACTGGTATGTTTGAGGCTGAATAAGAGAGAATTAGCTTACCTTTGCTTATTTTACTGGTGTTTGTTAAAAGTGAAATTGATTAGCATCCAACATGTAGAAAGTTGTCTGAGAAAACAGAACATGTTAAATGTTTGAAACGATATCTTTTTCACTAATGCATGGGAAGCACACAGAGATTTTCCTCTGGCCTGGGCTTGATCTGGCTACAAAGTCTGGCTCTTGGGGTTTTGACAGAAATGTGAAAATAAATGGAAGAGATCTGAGATGGATGGTTCTACTAAGAGGAAGAAGTAAATCACTTTTATGTATTGTGGTACTTATCCAGAATAGCCTGATCTTATTTAAATACAAAGAAAGAACAGACTGAGATCCTTCCAAGAAAGTAAGAACTAACTTTTCTCTGTCTCAGTTTGAGTACATCAGTCTCTTTGATTCTGTTTGTTGCAGTTTGTGGTAATTTTCAGCGTACTGTTTCAACACATTTTGTCCTCTCAGTGGATGATTAGGGAACCAATAGTTCTTCTTTGGGAATGCTAACACAGTCCTCACTAGACTGCTATGAACAATCTAGACATGAGGGACTTTTTTGCTAGTTTCACCTCAAAGTCCAAGGATGGATATCTGAGAAGTATTAGGCTTAGGAAAGCTGTCAATATCAATAAAAAATTGGATTATAAACAATAATGGCAATTAAAGCTTTGAATAATTGTTTAAACCATCTAAACTTGATCCTCACTGTTACACCTGACTAG
Organism: Phoeniculus purpureus; assembly: GCA_028565055.1. Classification (NCBI taxonomy): domain Eukaryota; kingdom Metazoa; phylum Chordata; class Aves; order Bucerotiformes; family Phoeniculidae; genus Phoeniculus; species Phoeniculus purpureus. Next base: position 32,481,461 of record JAOXOE010000874.1, read on the forward strand.
ATTCAAGCCACTCAGAGATGCTCAACATGGTTGTCACGTCTGTTCAGAATCATGATGACCCGCCTGGATTGTCTCTGTTTATGGTTGCCTTGTGTTGACTACCGGTGGTATCAATGAGAAGAAAAGCCAAGATGTATCAATTAGCCATCTGTTTTGGTGTCCACTTTGTTGACCAGTAATTTAGATGCCGTATCTATGGCTTAGGTGCTGATGTTGCAGTACTGTACCTGAAAAATCATCAAACACAGACCAGGTCCCCTTAAATTCAAAAGGCACCACAGAGGAACTACTGGAGTAGAGAGAATCCGATTGTTGGGATAATTTGAGGGGAATGGATAGGAAGGAGGAATTGAAAGATAAATAAATTGTCCTCCAAAACACCAGCTTGCTTTTCTCTACAGCTTCAGGGCTCTGTTATATTTTGAACCCAATTGCAATTAAAAAAACCCCCAAAGACCAAAAAACTGGAATCCATTCAAAGGATAGATTAAAATAAAATAAAAAACAAAATGAAATGAAATAAAATAAAATAAAAATAAAATTAAAGAGGTGGTGCCAGCAATGTGGACTGTAAGAAGAGGAAAGAGAAGAAACACAGGATGAAAAACAGCATCTGGTTACCCAGCCCTTTTGAAAGCCAGGTCATACCCCAGGGCTGGATGACCTAAACCTTCCTAAGAAACAGTCGTTTTCTGTGCCAGACTCTCCTACAAGGCACATTCTTCTAGATTACCATTCTGATACAGTGGAAAGGTCATTATTCAGCTTTGGAAGCTGTTAGAAACCTGAGTAAGGAAATATATTTCTCCATGTCAGCAAAGGCTGACAGATCAATAGCTGATACTGTCTCCCTGGGAAGAAACCTTGGAGCAGCATCGCTGCATCACCAGTGATTCCCTCGGAGTCACAGACGATGGAGTGAACATGGAGGAAAAGGGGACTAGAAACCATGAACGGAATAAAGCCCGACAGGGTAATTCCTACAAACAACTGAAGCTCGCCCTTAAGTGGAAATGGTTCTGTGTTTTACTACAATACCTCCATTATTTTTTCTGATGTGTTTGCGCGCTGGATGGCCCCTATTTCCACCCCCTCAAGTCTCAGTAACATGGGAGAGATGCTTTCTGACAGACAAAAGATAATCTTACACTTGACTTCCAATATCAAGGCATTTTAACTGGCACACTTTATATTGAATAATTCATGGGTATTCAAGCTTTACTTCACTTCACAAAGAAAGTGCTTTCTCTTAGCAGCGACAGTAGATATGAGCAGCTAATTCATTATTTAAAGAGATTAAGTATTAGCAACTGGTATGGGCTCTTCAGAGCTCTTTTTATTCCCTTTGCTCATGTTATCCCCTGCCACTTCCCTGCCTAGTACAGATTTTAGATTGATTTTACCATATTAAAATATTTCTTTTCTCCAGCAGATCTCTAACCTAAACCCTCACCATTTCCAGACTGGTGTTGTCCCACTTTGAAAATGTGAGGTAAGAGGTAAAAAAACCTATAGAGTGCTGGTGAAATTCTTTAAATCCCAGCGAGCTCATGGGAATGCACACAAATGCAAAGCTTTCACTCCTGTTGTTTAAAAAACATAAGATGAAAGTTGAGAAAAGGGAGTCTGTATTTATGAACAGTCTCTGGATTCTCACTCTGTGGACCAGGAGGGAGTGGGGATGTTTGATTGAAACGATGCAAATTGCTCATTGTTAAACTTTGAAGAGCTGCTGATGCACTAGATCAGCTTCTTGCACATGGGGATTTGTCTCCTTTGGGATGCAGACCCTTAAATGCTGAAATCAGGTGGGATGTTTTCAGCGTTAAAAGCTCTACCATTAGATGTTACTTTGCAGACAGGTACATTCCTTTGGACCTGAGAGAATTAAGTTCATTTCGTCTGCAGCAAAACTTCTGAGCAAATTTTCATCTAGACTGAAATTAAAGAGACATTTTCCCTGTGACTGGAGCAGACACTGAAGGAGGCTTAGCTGCTCCACAGAACAACACTGTTTTTGGGCTCATAGCTCTATGTTTTGGTCATTAAAAATGCAAACTCCAGGTTCATTAAAAAAAAACCCATAAAGGTAAAGCTGGGAAATTTTCTTTCTGATTGTCCCAGCAAACTGGGGAGGATCAAGAACTCTGGATCCTCCAAAAAGGGAACGGGTTCTGTTTGGCCCAGAAAAGAGGAGGCTGACAGGAGACCTTACCACTCTCTACAGCTACCTGAAAGTACATTGTGAAGAGGTGGGTGCTGGTCTCTTCTCACAAGTGACTGGTGACAGAACAATAGTGAACATCCTCAAGCTGCATCAGGGGAAGAGTAGATAGGGTATTGGGAATTATTATTTTCACTGAAAGGGTTGTCAGGCTTTGGAAAATGCTGCCCAGGAAGGGGGTTGGGTCACCATCCCTAGATGTGGTGACCACATGGATGTGGTGTTGGGGAATGTGGTTCAGTGGTGAACTTTGTAGACTAGGGTATATGGTAGATTATACCATGTGGACCAGAGAACTTAATAGAGTAGGGTATATGGCTGGAACAGATGATCTTCAAGGTCTTTTGCTGGGCACACATGATGTGGAAAATATAGATGCATCTGACTCCTCCACACATCAGTGGAAAAGGCAGTCCAGGCATCATGTGTGTAAAAGGCACCATGATATGAAGGCTGCCATGATATGAAGCTCCTCCACAGGTATGAACTGGTGTGGTCTGCAGAAACAAGCTTTTTTCTTCTGACTCCTGCCACTGCCAGAGTTTTAAAAGTGAAACCCCATCCTTAGCCATGGTATAGATTTACTCCACAGAGGAAGAATACACGTGTACCTACCTTAAACCCTCAGACCAGCAAAGCATTTAAGCATATTATCAGGTTAATGCAAGTAGCCCCAGTAAAATGCTTAACTGCTCAGAGCTAAATCTGAAGAGCTTTGCAGGCTTGTCTGTGTTTCTGCAAACACAGAGTGTCTCCTTAGCAGCAAAGTGGTGTCTCCTCCATCACTCCAAGGTGAGCTAAGCTGAGCTAGTTCTTGGTTCATGTAAAGGATTCCTGCCTCTACTGAGAGAGAAAAACCAGTGATAATATATAAAAGATATTAGAAGGTAGGAACCATCAGAATAGTAACTGCCTCACTAAAATGTAGGCTTTCTGCAGTTTAGTGATTTAGATGTGAACACCACGAATCAAGACTCCAGATAAACAAGTAGTAAAACAAAGGAAGACACAAGGAGATTGTTTATCTCCTTATATCAGGGGAGGACAGTAGGGAGAAACAGGGCAACACAAGCCCAGCTTTCAGAAAATCTGCCTTTAGACACATTTTGCTTCATCTTCTTTCTACTAGAGATGAAACAGCCATCTTGTGATGGAAGTCCCCTAAAAAAGCCCATCTCTGGGCTCTCGGTACCTAACCTGGGTTAAATGCGGATACCTCATTCCTTCACAGTGATGATAGTGTCCAGGAAACTGATCTGATCATTTTGTTTTAGTTGCTTAGAAGAGTCTCAGGAAACAGAATGACAGACACGATGTTCTAGCATGTAGTGTCCTTTGCTTACACATGAGTAATTCCCTCACTCGTGCTAAAATAATAAACCTGAAGAGAAGGACAAAACACTCAAGGCCAGCTGCCACCCTCCTATTCTTTTCTCTCCTGACTCTTATCCTGCTTCACACTTAATTCAGTGTTTTTTGGTTTTAGTTCATCTTGTGCAAAAATAGAGTTAGAGAATCTGGTTTATTCAAGCTTTCACTGAAATTTTAGCCAAATAACTTGCAAATCCCAGGCTTTACAAGGGAAAAAAAAGGGCGATACCTGAGGTCACAACTAAAACTTAATTCAGACCACTTGTTTTAAGCCTCATTTGAAAAGCTCGTAATTTTTTTATTAAAGGAAAAGATATGTTTTCATTCCACTGTTTGGACTGAACTTAAGGAGATTTGATATGATTCTCACAACTTAGGCCAAGCTTAATCACTGTTTTCAACTGGACCTGGTGGTGACTGAATCAAAGCTTTGTTACTGGAGAAAGTGCAGAGAGCACAGGGCTCCTTTACCTCATGCAAAGCCACAGCTCTGGCAAGGAAAAGCATTTTCCAGAATAACCTCAGGTACAGGGCTGGAACTCTTTCTTGGAAATATTTTGTTGCTATCGGTATTAATTATAGCAGGAACAAAAGAGATGGAAAAGCCAGCCCTTGCGTTCCTTAACTCCAGCAGCTGCCTGCTCTGGAGAGGTAAATGTTCCATAGGCAATGCAGAGAAAATGGTTAATTCAGAGAAATAAAACTTGGGTTTGAATCTCTATCTGTGTGGAGCTGCTGGCTCTTCCATGGATGGTTCTGCTGAAGCCATTGGGACTCCGCTTAGATAAACGTACCATGCATCTGGAATACTGTGTCTAGTTCTGGGCCCCTGAGTTCCAGAAGAACACAGAACTGCTGAAGAGTGTTGCACAGAGCAACGAAGATGATGAAGGGAGTGGAGCATCTCCCTGATAATGAAAGGCTGAGGGATCTGGGTCTCTTGAGCTTGGAAGAAAGGATACTGAGGTGTGACCTCATTAATGTTGACCAATATGTGAAGAGTGGGTGTCAGGAGAATGGAGCCAGGCTCTGCTCATTGTCATCCAATGATAGGACAAGGGCCATTGGGTGTGAGCTGGAACAGGGGAGGTTCTACATCAAGATGAGAAGGAACTTCTTCATGATGAGGGTGACAGAGCACAGGCAGGGGCTACCCAAGGGAGGTTGTGGAGTCTCCTTCTCTGGAGACATTCAAAACAGGCGTGGATATGTTCCTGTGTGACTCGATCTAGGTGATCCTGCTGTGGCAGGAGGATTGGATTGGATGGTCTTTCAAGGTCCCTTCCAATCCCTAATGTTCTGTGATTCTGTGATGTCTGCTTCTGGCTGTAATTAAAGGAGCTCTTTGTATTCAGAAGTTATTAAAAATGTTTGTCAACCAGGCATTATGTCTTGCTTTTTGCAAAAACACCTCAAATTCACAAATCAAGGGTGATTGTTATCTAGGAAGACAAAAGGATAAATTGAATTCATGTCACACTTTTCTAGTGCTTTTAGAGGTTCTTCCATTGAGGACTATCCTGTCTGATAGAAACCGGTCTTGAATTCACTTTCCAAGTTACAAACATGAGCCCTTGCTGGGAGCCACCCATGCATAGCAGTGGATGGTAATTACCTTACAGAGTCATGACCTTTTCAACCTTTAAGCATAATCTAGGAGCTGTGAAGTGCTGTGGGGCTTGTCCTGCAATAGTAGTCTGTAAACCTGGTGCTAAGTATGTGAGGATCAAGTCACCAGTGATTCTTATTTTCTAGGTAAAGGAAAAACCTGTTGCAATAAAAATTATATATACCCTTGCATCCTTTTATCAGATCTTTGCATCAGAACAGATTTTGACCTCATACCAGGTACTAAAAGACACGCAGCACTAAAAATAGATTACATTCTCTTCTCTTCTAAATCAGAGGCCAGTTTTCAGAAGACATTATATTGCATATTTTTACAGAAAATGGATTTTATGTTCAGAAAAGTAATAAATGCAATATACAATGGACAAAAAAGCAGGCTCAAAAAAAAAATAAGTCTAAGTAGTCCACAACCAGCTCATGTTGTTTTTATTAGATGGCTCAAGACGTGTAAAAAAGTGAAAGCTTTGTTCAGTGATTTAAACATTTTGGCTTAAGATTATTGGCTTCCCCAGCTTGCCGTGTGGGTGGTCTAAAAGTATGTCAAAAGATATTACATTTCCCTCTGAATTTATACATTTTCCTCTTTTATAAAAGACAATTATGTCTACTAGGAAAAGATAACCCAGCCTCGTTTTGCACAGAAATAAAACACAGGGTATTAAAATCTGTGTTCCTGGAGATAAAACACACATGCCACAGTCCTTAGGCTCTTCTCTGATCCTGTGTCTGTCACCAGCAATTTATCTTCCTAATTTATCTGTCCAATATCAGAAATTTCTAAATGGCATTAAAGCAAGGTGATTGTCTATGTGATGAAATAATGCTGTCCTTTTAAAGTGTCTCTCTGCTCCCTGCTTTGCCCTCTAATTATTTTAAGGAAGAAATAGACTTTTTTTCTTTTCATGTATGGAATGAACCCTTCTTTCCTCTTGATTGCAGAGGTGTTGTTTGCCAGCAAACCTTCCTTCAGAGAGCTGATCTTGTGTCTGGAGAGGGCATTAGAGGCTGTTCAGAACTTTAAATCCAGTGTCTGAAGGGGGTTGTTGTCATCTCAAGAAGACACCACAGCCACAGGTGAATAAACCGAGGATCCCTTTTGGGACTTTAGCAGTAGGATGCCCGTCTTCTTTCCATCTTTTGAGTTCAGCAACCTGAAGAACCATCTCCATGATTGTTATGAATCAGAAAGCTGGGCATGTCTCTTCGTACCCCAGTAACTTCAGCAAATTATATTTTCCTTACCAGTAAGAGCATCACTGATGTCACAGATCTTCCAGTCCTTGAAAGTGGTCTTGTCAGAAGGCTGGGGAAGACTGTTCACAGAGGCAGGGAACAATAGGATGAAGGCTCATGTTTTGAAGCTGGAAAAGGGCAGATTGAGGCTGGACATGAGGAAAATGTTCTTGAATCTGAGGGTGGGGGAATCCCTGGAACAGGCTGCCTAGAAAGATGCTGGAGGCACCATCCCCGAAGCCATTCCAGGTAAGACTGGATGGAACTCTGGGCAATCTAGTCTGGTGAGAGATGTTCCTGGTTTTTGTAGTGAGGTTGGGTTAGGTGACCTTTGGGGGTGTCTCTTCCAACCCGGTGCATTCTTTAAGTGTATGATTCTATGATCTTCCTTCTTCCCTTTCTCCAGTACTGAGCAGTGGCCTCACCAGTGAAGAACAACCTCCCTCCACCAGTGCATCCACCAGCAGGGTTTTGCATCTTGTTAGCATAACCCATTTCTGGAGACAGGCATTTTCAATGCTCTTGTTGATGTCCAGGTGGAGGCAACATTTTATTTTTTGGTGTATTGGCCTAATCAGATTTCAGGAAGTTTTTCTCCTACAGAAACCATTTCATTTAGCATTTAGAATAAAATGTGAGTGGAAAGGAGGCTTGAGACAATAAAGAGCGTAAATGGTTTATGGTCAGACACTGGAATAGGCTTCCCGGGGAGGTGGTTGACTTGCCATCCCTGGATATGTTTAAAGATCATTTGGGTGAGGTGTTGAGTCATGTGTTTTAGGGGTGAACTAAGGTAGGGTAGGTGGCTGGACTCGATCATCCCAGGGGTCTTTTCCAACCAGAGTGATTCTGTGACTCTGTGATTCTCTGAAATGTTTATTTGGTCTCTGGTACAAACAGGACAATGAGAGTAGTTGTTTCTTATTTCACGGCTTGAAAACACATTTAGGAAAACAAGGATAAAATCCAAGCAGGATGAAACCTTTTCCTGCCCTTTATTATTCTTTATTTTATGTATGTATGTATATATGTTAAATAAAATATATGGAAGGCAGGATCTTACTGAAGCAAAACTGATGATTACTTAACCACCAACTGGAGCTTGATTAGGTTAATATTAGAGGTGTCCTTAATTGCTAACATACATATGTACATACATACATGCATACATACATAAATGATTGGCTGCTAAAGTGTGTGAAATGATTAAAGGAAGAGTTTTTGTTTTAAGGAAAAAATAATGCGTTACATGAAAACCTGAGTTAGAAAATAACAGATAAAAAAACATAAAATCCTTAGAACAATGAAGCAGTTGATCTTCACAAAGAGCATTCAGGGAACATTGAAACAAACACATGATTAAGGTAGGGCTGACAGAAGCCTTCTGCACTAAATAAAGAATTTATTATTTAAATGTATGTATTGCATTTTATATATTTTATATTTCTACATTTATTTATATTTTGTTTTACATTTATTTATATTTTAAATATTTCCCTGGCTGGCTCAGCTGGTGGCGCATAGGACTCTGAATCCCAGGGTTGTGAATTTGAGCCCCATGCGGGTCAACATATCTTGCGACAATCTGGGTACACCAGATACTGTCGGCTTATCCTGCTGCAGCAGAGTGGGGTTGGACTTAGATGATCTTTCAAGGTCCCTTCCAACCTGTAAGATTCTGTGACCTGTGATCTAAATGACTTTGTTCGGGTTGCTGCAGGGAACAGACTGTGTGTATTTTTACCATGTGCAAGCAAATGTATTTGGCTTTATTCAAGCAACGAGATTAGTGAGAATTACCTGCAAGGTAGCTGTTCCCTTGAAGTGAACATTTTAATTGACAGATGGAAACACTACATGCTATTTTCTTCAGTACAAGAGATTATATTAAACCAGATTATTGTTTTTCAGCCTGTAAATACTTGTAGATGCTGGGGGATGGGGAAAGAGTAATTTGAGAAATTAATGTTTCAAAGTGTTTTTGTGTGTTCAAACAAAATAATCGATGTGCTTGCCTTGTGGTGGGGCCAACGTGAAGCTTTTAAGGCCAAATCTTGAACCTTTATTCAGCAGTGAGGTCAAGGAAAGCCTTGCCTGGAAAGGCATTAGGGGATAAATCCACTGAAAGCATCATTATCAAAGCTGCTAAGGACATATTTTTCTATTAAAATATTTGCAGAAGGATTTTTTTTGTTTTCAAGTTTTGTCTAGGACATAGACTTTATTTAAAAATAACCCTATGTTTTTGCATGTTTGCCTGAAAAAGTATTTCCATCTGAAAACAATTGTCTCATGGAGAAAAAGAAACTAGAAACTAGAAAAAGAAGTAGAACTCGAATGCTTTTTCTCTTCAGTCGTTTCTTCAGGGCAGAGGCAGGATGCAGGGATTGAAGTGTGGGAGGTGTGGATGGGGCCACAAGCCAACAAGGGCACTGTGCACCACAGTCTCTCGTCTACCAAATGCACATCCCAGGTGGTCTTTTTCCTCCCAGGGTGTGTGACATGGAGCTATGCCACCACATCAGAGCCCTGACATGGGATGTGACACAGGCTGGGACTCAGATCCTTCACTAGCACTGGCTCTGGATCCCCTTCTGCTGTCTGCAGTTCAGTGGGAATTGGACCAACGAGGAGGTAAGACCCGGGAAATAAGGCATCAATATGCTTCCTGTTCATTAGATAAAAAATCCACCTCTGCTCTGCTCAGCTGTGGAAACTCTTGGGTAGGAGTTGCAAGCAATTTGCTTTGAGGATGCTGGAGGCAGTCTGCACTCACAGCCCTGGTAAGGATGTGGAGACAGGGATGAGAGAAACAGTCTGTGGATGAAGGTGACATTTTCTTTCTAAAGCACTTGGCCTCCCTTTGCTTTAAAGCGACAAATAGTGCTGCTGGCCAATTTTGCACAGTGTCCTTCTGGGAGCAGTTAGGCCAGTCTTGCAGGGTGGACTGCAGGTCATGCAGCAATAGTTCCAAAGGTCCTCAGCCCACAGATGAAGACAGCTTTTCCTGGTAAAGCGCTGAGACCAGCAATGGACATTCTTTGTGACTGTGGACACTCATTCCCTGGGAAAGGGATTGGGAAGTAAATACTTAGAAAAGAGCTTATGTACGAACCCTCGCAGCAATAGTACTGAGTGCCTGACCCTCTGCATAGGACCCATACACTGGAGAATCACAGAATCAGAGAGCATTACACGTTGGAAGTGACCTCGAAAGATCATCTAGTCTAAATCCCCTGCCACAGCAGTATCACACAGATCAAGACGTACAAGAACGTATCCACGCCAGCTTTAAACATCTCCAGGGAAGGACACTCCACAACAAGGGCTTGGTAGCCCTTTCTAGTGCTGTGTCAACCTCACTGGGAAGAAGTTCCTTCTCATATTTATGTGGAACCTCCTCTGTTCCAGCTCACACCCATTGCCCCTTGCCTTAGCATTAGATGCCACTAAGCAGAGCCTGGGTCCATCCTGCTGACACCCATCCTTCACATATTTATCAACATTACGGGTTGGACTTGATGATCTATGAGGTCTCTTCCAACCGTGGTAATACTGTGATATTGTGATTAATGAGGCCATCCCTCACTTCTTTGTTTCTCCCAGTTCCCTCAGTCTTTCCTCATCAGGGAGATGCTCCACTCCATCATCACTGTGGCTCTGCGCTGGAGTCTTTCCAGCAGTTCTGTGTCCTTCTGAAACTGAGTGGCCCAGAACTGGACACAATCTTCCAGATGTTGAAGATGCTGAGCAAACTGGAAGTACACAAATCCGTAGGCCCTGATGGGATGCACACACGAGTGTTAAGGGAGTTAGTGGAAGTCATTGCTAAGCCACTCTCTGTCATCTTTTCTAAGTCGTGGGGATCAGGAGAGGTGCCTAGAGACTGGAGGATAGCAAATGTCACTCAAATGTTCAGAAAGGGTAAGAGGGAGAACCCAGGTAACTATAGACCGGTCAGCGTAACCTCCATCCCAGGAAAGGTGATGGAACAATATGTCCTGGACATGGTCTCTAGACACATCAAGGACAAGAGGGTCATTAGGAACAGTCAGCATGGCTTCACCAAAGGGACAGCCTTTTATGAGGGCATAGCCAGGTGGATGGATGGTGGCAGAGTGGTGGGTGTAGTCTATCTTGACTTCATTAAGTCAAGATATGTTCCTGTGTGACTTGGTCAAGGTGATCTTGCTTTGGTGGGGGGATTGGGCTAGATGATCTGTCAAGGTCCCTTCCAGTTCCTAATGATTCTTTGATTCTATGTGTTCTCACTAGGGCAGAATAGAGGGGGAGGGGAACCTTTCTCAGTCTGCTAACCATCCCCCTTCTGACCCACCCCAGGATGCCATTTGTGCTCTTGGCCACAAGGGCACATTCATGAGTCTCAACGTACGGCTAACACCGCTTTTAAGAGCTCAATGTGCTAACCACACTGCTATTTCAGAAATGTCCTGTATCATTGCACACATTATTCAAAGAGAGAATTTAAAATTCTGGTTTAAAATTACCACAGGTATGAACTCATAGATACTTGTCAACATGCACGTACATCTGCACATCAGTCTTTATTACACACATACATCTTCTAAATTTTAATTTCATACTTTTAATTTCAATTAAAATTTAAAGTAAATATGAGAGTTCTTCTCTTTCTTTGGCTTAAAACCTGCTTGGACATGTTCCTGTGTGACTTGATCTAGGTGATTCTGCTGTGGCGGGGGGACTGGACTAGATGATCTTTGAAGGTCCCTTCCAATCCCAAAGATTCTATGATTCTGCGATACCTGTATTAGAAAGTGGTAGACAGCTAAATAAATCTAACTCCCATTGGGATGTG
>JAOXOE010000874.1:32502774-32517804 GCA_028565055.1 Phoeniculus purpureus
ACAGAACGTTTTCTTTTCTTCATGAAAGCACAAACCTGTAAATCTGAAAATTCTGGTAATTTTCAAACTACAACACCTTCCCTCAAAATTTGACATCCAGTTCTAAGTTAATTATTAGGAGAAACACTGTGAATCACTTTTAGCCTGCATTTTTTGTTTCCATATTTGTATTTCTGGTGCCTTCCCATTATAGAGCTTTATGGACCTTCTGCTGCAGACTGAAATGGTTGATCTGGATACAGGATAGTAAAGACCCGTATTTTCATGGTCATAACTTGTATTGGGTTGGAGGGAACTTCCAAAGGTCATCTAGTCCAACCTCTCTACAGCAAGCAGGGACACCTCTAGCTGGAATTGATTGCCCAGAGCCCCATCCAATCTGACCTGCAATGGCTCCATAGATGAGGCTACTATCACCTCTCTAGGCAGCCTGTTCCAGGGATCCACCACCCTCAGATTAAGGAACTTTTTCCTCATGTCCAGCCTTAATTTGACTTTTTCCAGATTCAAAACATGATCCCTCATCCTATCATTCCCTGCCCTTGTGAACAGTCTTCCCCAGCATTCTGTCAGACCCCTTTCAGTGGGGAGGAAGGAGGCTACAAAATCCTCCTGAGGCTTCTGCTCTTCAGGCTCAACAGCCCCAACTTTCTCAGCCTGTCTTCATAAGGAGATGCTCCATCCCTCTGAGCATTTTTACAGCCTCCTCTGCAAATGCTGAAACAGATTGTCATCCTTCTTGTGCTGAGGGGTCCACAGCTGGATGCAGGACTCCCAGTGAGGTCTCACCAGGGCAGAACAGAGAGACAGAATCAACTCTTTTGATCTACCAGACACAATTCATTTTCAACAGAAACAGAGAAGACAGTTCTTCCTAAGCAATACTTCATACTCAGACTTTTGGGCTGTTATCTTATGCTCAGCTCTCAAGTTTTACTCTGAATGGCTGAAAGACAATTAATGTTTGATGTAGCAATAAGTCACGTTGAACCATAGCTAAGGGCTGTTCTCGTGGCTAGTAAATATTGTGTTCTTATTAGTGATTTCAGAGATGAAAATAATCACAGTTTCCCATGTGAAAGTAATTTCAGAGTAAAATATCTTAATTCTAGATTTATTTTTTCATAGATTTACTAGGTTTTAAGTGTTGATTTATTTTCCCTTAATTGGAGCTGATAATTTTTGCTTTATATTACAAACTGTTTAAGAGAGACAATGTACCAAAAACACAGTTTCAGGCTAAACAACAGAGTTTTTATTAAGTGATTTGTTGAAATTAAAAAAAAAGATGATATATTACTGCACTGGAGACACAAGAAAAACGTATTTAATGGTGAGGCTCGATGGTGTTTGTGCTACACGACTGCAGCATGCATCTGCCTAGGATTCCAGTGACCCAGAAAACATGAGTGGTGCTATCTGTGGGCCCCAGTTTTGTCTGTGTGAAACTGATTTTGCCATGCTACAGCAGAAGTACCCAGAGGACCTTTTGCCACCTGAGCTGTAGGTCTGCACAAGGGTAGGAGGTAGTAGATCAAGGCGAGGATCTTCTCCATCTCAACTTCTCTACCACCCTACCTTTAACTCCTGCTTATCACAGTGTGTTGGTCCCTTCAAGTAGAGCAAGTGAAGGAAAACATCTTGCAAACCCAATGCCGATGTTCTGTTTCAAGCGGTCGTTGATGATACAGCAGGAACAGGCTGACCATGGAGCTGGGGGAGACACCATTCCTGGAAGGATTCAAAAAATGGGCAGGAGATATTTTAGTGATCCAGGGCTGTAGAGTGAATGGTTGGACTTGATTGTCTTGAAGGTCTTTTCCAACATTGATGATTCTATGATTCTGTAATGAAGTGGCTCTTGTTTGGACCTTCAGTGGTGAGGAAACATCCTTGAACACAAAACCAAAAAATGCCAGTGATTTTTGTTTGGTTTGTCTTGTAACTCTTCACGGGTGACTCTAGGAACAGTGCTCACAAATACTTAAATCCTTAAATGTAAAGAAAAAGGAGCACAAACAAGTCCATGTAGTCTGTTTATATAGCCCTAGAGATTCAGATAAAGAAAAACAAACATAACCTTTTCAGCTGTTCCTCACAAGGGAAAAAGAAAATGAAACATTTGATTATAATTGTTTTAATGAGCTTTGATTCAAAATGAAGTCATAATGGTCTGGTTAAAAAATATTCTGTTAATGAGCTTATATTTCTATCAAAGTGTGCGAGATGCAAAATTCTCTGAGGATAAAATTAAACAGCAAGCAATATTTATTTGCTGATGAATAAAATCCTGCTTATTCCTTGAAAAAATATAGTGTTGGTGATAGCAGTAGTAGCAACAGTAGTAAAGGTAGTAAGACTGGTAGGATCACAGTAATGTCAATCTAACTAGGTGGTCCACCTTAGGTTTTATCATGAAACTATAGAAGTTATATCAATACCCACTTCTGTGGGTCTTAGAACTTGATTCTACACAGACAAAAGTCAGGCCTGACTGTGGGACACCTCTAAATATTGCAAATGGCTCCCCTCTAATTCCTTTTCAATTGCAAACTACAGTGCTTTAGAAAGAGCCTTCAACACTGACAATTGCAAAAAATAAGAATAAAAAGTAAAAGCTGATCTATGTCACGTGTTGATTTGGGGAAGTAGTGTGTACTCCCATTCATAGCCCTAACGCTGATTTTTCTGCTGATAGAGGAGTTTGTATGTACCTTACACTTTACGGAACTACGCAGACTGTGCTGTAGTGTTCCGTGTTACACTGCTTGAGAGAGCCCAGTGCAGAGTCACAAAGATGGTAAAGGGAGTGGAACATCTCCCTGATGAGGAAAAGCTGATGGAGCTGAATCTCCTGAGCTGGGAAAAAAGGTGACTGAGGGGTCACCTCATTAATGTTGATAAATATGGAAAGGGCAGGTGTCAGGAGGATGGAGCCAGGCTCGGCTCAGTGTCATATAATGAGAGGACAAGAGGCAACGAGTGAGAGCTGTAACAGAGGTGGTCCCACACGAGTATAAGAAGGAACTTCTTCACAGTGAGGGTGACAGAGCACTAGAAGGGGCTGCTCAAGGAGGTTGTGGAGTTTCCTTCTCTGGAGATGTGTAAAACTCACCTGGATATGTTCCTGTGTGACCGGATCTAGGTGATCCTGCTGTGTCAGGGGGATTGGACTAGATGATCTTTTGAGGTCCCTTCCAATCCCTAATGTTCCATGATTCTGTTATACTCAACAGGCCTCCCGCCACAGATCCCTGGAGACAATCTGGAATTCACCCACTTATTTGATACCCACTCTTCAAAAAGATCCTACATATAACGATGTTTTCCCTTTCATGTGCTGCAGAGGGTAATAGGGTAATACGAAAAGCTAGAGGAATATATTTCATCCTGACTCAGAGTATTTCAATTCTGATTCAAATCTAATTCCCTTCAGATCTGAATACAGATCTCACTTTTAGATTTCCATGTCAAGATATTTCTGAGCGTTGCCTTTTGCAGCACATTACCTCTTCAGTGCAACCGCTCATTCTCATGTCACTTGATTTGACTAATCAGGCTCTGGTTAAACAATGCGACTTGTCTCGTGTAAAAAGAGACAGCTACAATCTGTTGTGTTTGTAGTTTCCGTTTCCAAAAGAAAACAAAAAAACCAACATTAGCAGGATGGATTTCAAGACCAACTCTTAATTACATTAAAAAATAAAATTTAATTAGCGGGATGCAGGAAGAAAGCAGAATTATACGCACGGCTCTACGAACACAGCGATGTTGGAGAGGTATGAGCTGCAAACAGACAAGGAAGGCTGGATTACACAGATGGGAGTAATGCAGAGAACATTTTATGGTGGGGAAAAGGGACATGAAAGGAGTTGTTCTCCCTAGGTCCTGAGTCCTCACAATTAAGAAGAGGTCAATCATAGAATCATAGAACCATAGAATCACCGGGGATTGGAAGGGACCCCAAATGGACACATTGAAACCAGGGTGTGCTCATTGGGGGTTTTTTGGTGTTGATTGAAACCTCTTTCTGTAGACTTACATCTTTAACAGTGAAAAGAGATGCTGGACCTTAGGGCTGAGATATGACTAACTTTGTTCCAGGCTTCTTAGCTCATAAGAAAACACATTTGTGAGAGTTTTCTGACAACCTGCTGTGCTTGACTCATCCTTAATTATTGTCTCTTTCAGTGCCCGTTCTTGTTTGTTCCTTGACGTGGAGGAACTTTGGGGAGGTGGTTTTTCTTTGTTAGTTTTGTTTTCCTTTTCCTGTGTGCATCCTTATCACCTTCACCTTCTTTTTTCTCTCCTTGTTTGCCCCCTCCCAAACACATTGTCAAGGACTATTTCTGGCCCTGGCTTCAACCATCCTTTAAAATAAAGAACAAACTGCTCCTGGTGTGATAATTCTACTTAGGAATGGATAGATTCTCACAAGCTTAAATCCTGAAAGGTACACGAAATGGTCTGCTCTAAACCACACGTTGCCATGGTTACATCCTTCTGCGGCTCAGATGGGGATGTGGGGCAATTATCAAGTTTTGTTTGCTTGATTTTAAGTAGTTTGTTACCTGGATACTCAACAAATAAGAAAACTGAAAAAAGACTTGTTTTCTTCTCCCTTAACAGGAGGAAAGAGACAACAGTCATACCTGAATGTTAAAAAATCCAGCATCCTGATGCTTAGTTGCACAGTGAAAGCACTTTTGGACTGTTTGCTTCAGAAACTGGGGAGAGACCTGAAGAAAGATTTCACATTAACATCATAGTGTTAATTGTGGAAAAAGCAATCGATCACGTAATATCACTGTAGGTCCTGAGTGGGTGGAGAGATGGAGATGATAATTGGTGCTGGTTTTTTATCATCATTTCACAGAATTGCAGAAGTTTAGGGACTGGAAGGAACCTCAAAAGATCATCTAGTCCTGCCCCTTCCAGAGCAGGATCACCTACATCAAGCCACACAGGAACGTATCCAGGCAGGTTTTAAGTATGTCCAGAGAAGGAGACTCCCAACCACCCTGGGCAGACCCTTCCAGTGCTCTGTCACCTTCACTGTGAAGAAGTTCCTTCTCATATTGATGAAGAACCTTCTCTGTTCAAGCTCACCCCCATTGCCCCTTGTCCTATCATTAGATGCCCCTGATAAAAGCCTGACTCCATCCTCCTAACACCTTAACATATTTATAAACATTAACGGGTTTATCTCTCAGTCTTCTTTTCTCTAAACTAAAGAAACCCAGGTCCCTCAGCCTTTCCTCATCAGGGAGATGTTCCACTTCCTTCATCATCTTTGTGGCTTTAGACAACAACGCTGTTTTACTGCAAGGTTCACTTGGGTATCTAATTAAAGAAAAGAAGGATGCTTTCTGCATTTACTTGGTGTCACTCACAGTCCAGGTTGAAAAGACAGCCCAAGCATGTTGTGTACGAAGTGCTGTTCTCTTAATCAGAAGCTTTGGTAAGGAGCTGAAGAGTGAAGTTGGGTAGAGGAAGTGAATGAGAAGAGGACAAAATTAAAATACCATCCTGCCAGCATCCTTAATAGTTTATACGGGCAGTGACAGAACAGCGTTTTAATTTTTATCTGGTCTCCTTTCTAATCATTTATTCCATCTCCTGCTTGTTATCGAAGTTCCAGATTAAACTTAAAGATATGAATGTATTGCCATAATAAATTTATAAGAGGATATTTAAAGAGCAAAGATTTGAATGACACAAATGAACCTCACTGAAGCAGAGCTGAAGAAAGAATTTGCAGAGAGATGCCACAGCAGTCAAAAATGACTGCTAGAATCTCCTTAATTAAAAAAAAGAAAAAAAAAAAAGGCTGGAACGCAATAGGCACAGAAGGTGTTTCATATAAATTTAGGCTTAACTTTAAATTATTGATGCTATTTTAAATAATCTTTGAAAAGGTTAAGAAAAACTAGTTTAAAGAAGATTACTGAAATGTAAGCCAGCTATTTGGAACAGAGGAAACCTGTGATGTTAAAAAAGGGACACGGATATCCCTAATGTGCACCTGAATTTCGAGTTGTTTTTGCTGTATCTCTGCTATTTCTCAAAATGACGTGAAAAATCACATTTAGTCGTCATGGCCTTGAGATTCACTGTTGGTTTTATTTTCCTAGTGAACAGGACGCCTCTGTCTTAACAAAACGAGGAACTACCACTTTAAGGCAAAATCTTCTGGTTCTTGCTTTCTGAAATGAGAGATGGTCCTGTTTAGGAATAACTAGTTTGCAATTTGTTTAAATTAGAAAGGAGAATCAAAGACCACGGCATTTCTCTGCAATGTAAACAGAATTGATAACCACCAAGAGGGCTACCGCCACAAAGCAGAGTTCTGTGAGCACCAGAGGAGCGAGAGAAAAAAAGTAAAGGGATAAAAACCATATGTGAGTAGTAAGACTCTGCAGATGTTGGTTTTGCTCTGTAATCCTGATTGGCAATTTATTAAAATTAGAAAGTAAGAAGTTACTGTGAGTCCTAACCCTGCAGTACTCCTTTTGGGTGGGTGGGAGGTGTTGGAGGTAGAAAAACTATTAAGATGTTAATACAAGCAATTGCTGTTTGTGACAGCATTTGGAAGGAGGTTATTACACAAGAGCCCTGTGAAGGATCATGAGGAAGGTGAGCAGCAAGGGAAGATGCAAGTGAGGGACCTGGGAGAGAAATGTTAAAATGCCATCTCATAGGGACCTGGAACTGCATGAACCACAGAGGCTCCTGAAGAGATGATGGATTCACTCAGGGAAGGAAAACAGCCCTGCTAAACCTGAAATATGGTACCTTGAGAAGGATTAATTGGAATCACTTTCTCTGGAGATGTTTAAAACCCACCTGGCCATGTTCCTGTGTGACTTGGTCTAGGTGTTCCTGCAGTGGCAGGGGGATTGGACTGGATGATTTTTTGAGGTCCTTTCCAATCCCTAATGTTCTGTGATTCTGGGATTCTGTGAAAATCCACCTGGACATGTTCCTGTGCAACTTGGTCTACATGATCCTGTTGTGGCAGGGGGATTGGACTAGATGATCTTTTGAGGTCCCTTCTGATCCCTAATGTTCTGTGATTCTGCGTGTAAGTCTTTCCTACTCTCCATCTCACCTGCTTTTCTGTGCAGAACAACTTTACTCATTCACCCAGCCCTCAGCTGTCAGGAACCTTTGCATCAAGCTCTAGCTTTGGCAGGAAGCAGCCCAGACCTTGTGGAGCAAAAAACTCCTGGTAGCCTTTGCAGGTCCAAGCAGAACCCCATCCCAGCTAATCCCATTGAGGAAAGAAATGCTGCATCTCCCTTTTTCAGTGGAAACACTTGAGGAGGGATCCTGAAATATCTGCTGAAGCACTGAGAAATCAACAGGGAGGAGCCCCTGGAGAAGAGTGAAGTGAGAGCAGACACACAGGAAGGATAAAAAAGTTTCTGAGCGACACGTGGTGTCCAGTCAGATCAGGGCACAACGGTCAATAAACCATCTACATCCATCTGAGCTGCTCGTGCAAGACCCCCAGTTTTGTAACAGCTCCAGGAAGACAGGGAAGATGTTTTTTTCTAAAGTCCTGTGAGAAACATTGCAGGAATGAGAGGCAGAAGTCGTGCTTTCAGCTCCATGCCCATTTTTCATACAGAATATTCAGCTGCCCTTAGCCAGGGATACTTATCACAAGGTAAAGAAGGATTTTATGTATGAACGCTGCCCTGTAGCTGTGAGTGTACTCGTGGTTTTCATGCCACATCACTGCAAATAAACATAGAGGTTATATCAAGATTTATATAGTTGTCTTCTTGCAAGGGGTAAATGTTTTTGCTTTCCTTGCTGTCACTGAAATCAGATGCAAAACCTCACTCTTTTAGGGGGGTCAGGATTTTGCTCAGTGAGCTGAGACTCAGTTTTAGGACCTGAGTTGTTCCCTAGACAATGAAATTACAGAGCAGAGAACAAGGAGAGAGAAAAGCATCTAATACGGAGGTAAGCCAGAGGTATGGCGAGACACTTCATGTCCAGATGACCCTCTCCTGCCAGCCTGGCTTATAAGAAGTGGAAACACACAGTTCACTCTTCCACTTAATAACAAACAAACAGCCAGACAAAAACACCAAGAAAACCCCAAACCATGCCACTGGGTCAGGTATTTGGCTTCGCAAGAAGAGGCGCTTGTAGACCAGAGTTATTTTTTGCAAAGAAGGAAGAGTGAGTGTTTGCAGAGCCTCCAGCCTCAGGAAGTTTGTCCATCCTCTTGCCTAACCCTGTTGGGTGGTGATGAGCAGCTGCTGTGGGGTGAAGGGGAATGGGGGAACCACCAAAATCATACCCCAGGGCTCATGGGTTGGACCTGGCTGGATGGGAAGAAACCAAGCTGGAAAAAAACGTTTCAGCAGCGGAGGCTGCAGCCAGGAACCGGCAGCTGTTGCTGGGCTGTTCAAGGTTGTAGAGCAATCGTGGTGCATTCCTGGGGGTTGCAGCGCTGGGCTGTGGGCAGGAGCCTCGTGCTTAAATATTCTCTGTGGCTTGGCTGTTTCTTGGCTTATAGAATTTAGTCAGATCCTTGGCTTGCTCTGGATTAGCTTTTACCTTTAAAGTTTGCTTGGACAAGGCCAGTGGAGAAAACCAGATGTAACTTGTAACAGCATGAAAAGTCCAGGAACTCTGCAAATATGTAATTTTCTTGGAGAAACAAACAAAACCTGTTTTCCATAAAAATAATTTTAGAAGAGACTATTTACCTTCAAAAAAAAAAAAAGTATTAATTTTCAGGGATGTAATTAGCATGTGATGGGCCAAATTGACCCCTGGGGTAATGCCATTTAAACTGACCGTGCTTGTACCCTGCTTTAATTTAACCCAGAGTGTATGGTAGAGGGGTACCTATGGTAATCAGACTGCTCCTGAGGAAAAGGATGTGGCAACCCTGTACTCGTACAATACTTTTTCATTCCTATTCTTCCTCCTGTGTGTTATGCCTGCACATATTTTAGTTAGTTGACTGAGAGCCCTGACAAAAATGCAGTTAGGTTTTGTGTCTGTAATCATATTTGTGTTTAAACCCTAAATATTAAAACAGAAGCTTGGGTAACCCAATTTTTCCGGTTTGGATAGAAGAGTTGGATGATCAGTCAGCAGCACTGTAGGGTCCAATTCCTCACTTATTCAAACACACACAAATCATGTTATATGCACTATGAAGGGAAATGGGTCATATGGATGCTTTCACCCCCTTTAGCTGGGGCTAAGCAGCACGACAACATCCCTTAGAGCTCTGGTCTGTGACAGACACTCCAATGCTTGTCGTGAGCATCTCACATTCTGAAATGTGATAAAAACATACCATTGAGGTACAGAATCATTCAAGTTGGA
The DNA here is from genome assembly GCA_028565055.1 of Phoeniculus purpureus. Classification (NCBI taxonomy): domain Eukaryota; kingdom Metazoa; phylum Chordata; class Aves; order Bucerotiformes; family Phoeniculidae; genus Phoeniculus; species Phoeniculus purpureus. The sequence continues at coordinate 32,512,135 of JAOXOE010000874.1, forward strand.
AAGGACCCTCAAGATCATCAATCCAACTAATAACCCTACTCTACCAAGTTCACCACTAAACCACATCTCTAAGCACTACATCTAAGCACATCCAGGGATGGTGATTCAATCCTCTCCCTGGGCAACCTGTTCCAATGTCTGACCACTCTTTCAGTGAAAAATTTTTTCCTGATGTCCAGCCTAAACCTCCCTTGGTGCTGCTTGAGGCTGTTTCCTCTTGTTCAGTCACTAAGGATCTGTGAGAAGAGACAATCACATAACTCTCTGCAATCATAAAATCACAGAATCATAGAATCATTATTGCTGGAAAGGACCTCCAGGATCATCAAGTCCAGCCCTCATCTCAACAGCACCCTAACCCCCAGACCATAGCCTCAAGTGCTCTAGCTACTCATTTTTTAAACACCTCCAGGGATGGGGACTCCACCACCTCCCCGGGCAGCCTATTCCAGTGCTCAACCACTCTCTCAGCAAGGAACTTCTTCCTCAGATCCAATCTAAACCTTCCAAGATGCAACTTGAGGCCATTTACCCTCACCCTATCATTAAGTAATTTGGGAGGAGAGACCAGCACCAGCTTCGTTACAACCTCGTCTTAGGTAGCTATATAGAGCAATAAGGTCTCTTCTCAGCTCCTCTTCTCTAGACTAAATAACCCCAGTTCATCAGCTGCTTTTCACATGGCCTGTTCTCCAGACCTCTCCCCAGGCTCATTGCCCTTCTCCAGCCCTGCTCCAGCACCTCAATGTCCTTCTGTTACTGTGGCACCCAAACCTGGACCCAGTACTTGAGGTGCATTCTCACAGGTGCTGAGCACAGGGGCACGATCACCTCCCTACTCCTGCTGATTACCCCATCCTTTATCCAGGCCAGGATGCTGTTGTCCCCCCAGGCATTTCTAGAAGGCAATAAGGTCTCCCCATCAGCCTCCTCTCCCGCTTCAGGAAACTGAGGGCAGTAGTTAATCGCTGCAGTTAATCTACAGTGATTTTGTTGGCTGCATCACCCTTTGGGAAGCCCAACAACCCTTTCTTCTGATGTGGCATTTGTCAGATAATCCAGGTATAACTGGATGGTAGAGCATTTCAAAGATTACAACTGGCTCACATGGTGGAAAACAGAGCCAGAAGGAAAATGGTTAATTCCCCGCTGTCCACAGACAACCCCTTCCTTCTGTAACGCAGCCCTCCTGACTGACCAAAATTACAGTTGTTGTTTTACTTTGTTTGCTGTCCAAACTCAAAAGCTAAACAGAGCAAAGCAATTGCTTGGCTGCAAAATTAACTCTGAAAAAGCTTCTGTAGTACAAGTACATATCATTATCTGTATTAACATAATTACTGGTCCACAATACCACTGCTCTTGACACTGAATTAGTGTACCTTTCTGCATGACCTAGCGAAGAGGCAGAAATACTTATAAAAAGCCCTTTTAACAGATGTTTGTGACTTTGCGGTAGGCAATCGCATGTCGCTGCCCAATGTGAAGGCGATGCTTTATGCATTGATGGAGGGTGACTGCAAAGGACAAGGCTTTTGTACATTTGTAGTTAGGGAGAGGCAAGTACATTCATGTTTAGGGGCTAAACTTAAAGGTTTTCAGAATTACTACTCAGGTGCCCTGATGTCTGCTTCTTCATAATCTCAAGTCATCCTGCTTTTGTGATGTAAAAGTGTCCAGAGTTTCACGTGGTAGGTCTGTTTCCAAGTTGTCAGTACTCATCAGTGGTGTGTTGTTAGAATGATAGAATCATAGAATGGCTCAGGTTGGAAAGGTCCTCAGAGATTACCTGCTCCAACCTCCCTGTCAACTTCCCTCTCAACTGGACTTGATTGCTCAACGCCTCATCCAGCCTGGCCTTGGACATCTCCTGGGAGAGGGCAGCCACAACCTCTCCAGGCAATTTATTGCAGACCCTCTCCATCCTTGTACTGAAGAACTTCTTTGTAAGATCTAGTCTTAACTTCCTCTCCTTCAGTTGAAAACCATTTCCCCTTGTCACACAGAATCACAGAACATTAGGAATTGGAAGGCACCTTCAAAGATCATCTAGTCCGATCCCCCTGCCAGAGCAGGACTATCTAGACCAAGCCTCACAGGAACATATCCAGGTGGGTAGTTCTATCACTAGAGTCCTTTGTAGAAAGTCCCTCTCCAGTTTTCTTGTAGGTTTCCTTCAGGTATTGGAAGGCAGCTATAAGATCTCCCTCAGTGTCTTCTCCAGGCTGAACCTCATAGCAGAGGTGCTACAGCCCTTGGATCATCTTTGTGGCCCCCTCTGGACTCATTCTAACATTCTTCTTGTTCTGGGGACACCAGAACTGGACACAGGATTCAAGATGAGGTCGCACAATAGCAGAGTAAAGGAGGAGAAACGCTCCTTTGCTCTGTTGGCCACATTTGTCTTGATGGACATGGTTGGCCTTCTGGGCTGCATCAGTGCACAGTTGGCTCATGTTGAGCTTCTCATCAATCAACACCCCCAAGTCTTTCTTGTACAAGCTTTTTATTTTTGGGAGAACTGAAATGCTTCTTCTGTGAGGCCAGGTTTGAGGCAATTGGAGTTATTTAGCCTGGAGAAATGAAGGATCCAGGAGAACCCATGGTGTCCTTTTAGTACCTGAAGGGGGCCTAAAAGACAGCTGAGGAGTGGCTTGAGGTGGTAGGATGAGGCTTTAAAAGGGAAGACAGTAGATTTAAATTAGATGTAACAAGGAAGTTCTTCACTGTGAAGGTTGTGGAACAGGTTGCCCAAGGAAATGTGGATGCTCCATCACTGCATGTGCTCAAGGCCAGATTTGATGGGGCTTTAAGCAATATGTTGAGTGGGAGGTGTCCCTGCCTATGGCATAGAAGTTCAAACTATGTTAACTTTAAGGTCCTTGCAACCTAAGTCATTGCTCTGAATGGTAATATTTATTCTCTATAGCTTTTCTGAATCATCTGCAGAGCTCTGAAGTGGAAAATGTGTTTCCCCTTCCACGTCAGCCAGTGCCACAGTCTAGATTCTCTGCCCGCCCTGTGTTCCCATCAAGGAAGAGTGCAGTGTTTTATGCTTTAGAAGGAGGTAATTGCTCTGTTTCTACCTGCCTGTACAAGCTCATTCTATTCTGGGGATGGAATTTGCATTATTAGTAGCATAAAGAAGTGGCTACTGGCCAAACCAATGCATTAAGAGGCGCTACCACGTGTGCTGAGTTTTCCTCTCTTCAGCATCAGGGCAAACATGAGTGTTGCATGTCAAGAGGACACAGTTACATCAGGTTCTTGTTGCACAATCCACAGACTTAGGACTTACGGTGCTGGTACAAGACCTTTTCATCACATGTCAAGAGCAAGATTTAAATAGATTACACTATGGAGCAGCATCTTCAAAATTTCCTGAGTGATGAGCTAACTCCATCTTCCAGAGACATTTATTTTTCTTTCCTATAAGTCCTGGTTTTGCTTATTTCTCTCAGGATGGAAAGGAAAATACACATCTGACTTACGAAGATAAGGAATTTATTAGCATTAAAGGAAGGGTTTTAAAAGATAGAAAACCCGCAGCATCCTGGCTGCTTTCCCCTCAACACAGAGGGACTCTGACAGACTGCATCGATGGGCTGAGGATAATTATATGGGTTTCAACAGTGCCAAGTGTCAGGTCCTGCATTATGGTCACAACAATCCCCTGCAACACTACAGGCTTAGGGCAGGGTGGCTGGAAAGCAGTCTGGCAGAAAAGGACCTGGGGGATCTAACTGAGAGGCAGCTGAATATGAGCCAGCAGGGTGGTCGGGTGGCCAGGTGGCCAATAAGGACAATGGCATCCTGGCCTGGATTAGAAACTGTGTGTCCAGTGGGATTAGGGAGGTGATTGTCCTCCTGTAGTCAGCACTGGTGAGGCCACACTTTAAGTGCTGGGTCCAGTCCTGGGCATCTCAGTACAAGGGAGACATCAAGCTGCTGGAGCAAGTGCAGAGGAGGGTAATGAAGCTGGGGAAGGGCCTGGAGAATCAGTCTGGTGACGAGACATTCAGAGAGTTGGGGCTGTTTAGTTTGAGGACTAATAGGCTAAGGAGAGACCTCATAGCTCTCTACAGCTATCTGAAAGGACATTGTAGAGATGTTGGTGTTGGTCTCTTCTCACAGGGAATTAGCGACAGAACCAGAGGGAAGATTTTCAAGCTCCAACAAGGGAGGGTTAGATTGGACATCAGGAAATAATTCTTCCCAGTGAGAGTGGTCAGGTGCTGGAATGGGCTGCCCAGGGTGGTGGTTGAGTCCCCATCCCTGGATGAGTTTAGTAGATGCTTAGATATAGTGTTGGGCGATCTGGTTTAGGGATGAACTTGTAGAGTAGGGGTGATGATTTGACTTGATGATCCCAAGGGTCTTTTCCAGCATGAATGGTTCTGTGATTCTATGAACACTTCTCCCACCATGGAAGGTGCTCATAACACCATGAGAACTGAATCCCACTCTACTAAGAGAGAGACGGGGAGGAAAACAAATAGAAGTGGAAGATGGATTGTGTATTATTCATCCCAAACAACCTGTGAGCCTAGAGAGAGAGAGAATCTCTGCTCAGTAGCTGGCTTCAGAGAACACCCCAAAACCCAGCAACTTCTGAACTCCAAAATTTCCTTTGGTGAATTGGTTTATGGGAAAGGATATCTGACTACTGTGTGTCTGTGGAAACAGCATCAGACCCACAAGCGCAGTCCAAATCCCACCTGGCTCATGGTCGCACTACCATGCTATAGGTGAAGGGCTCGTAGTGGTTTAGGTGCTTCTGACAACTCTACTTTGTCCCTGAGCATTTTTAGCCGTTGTGGAGGAAGGACAGTGTTGTCAGACGTCCTGTAGCTTCATCTGAGTTTCTGAAATGTAACAGCACTTGCTTATTGTCACAGCATGAGCATCAGCCCAGCTGGGTGCTGCTTCTTCAAGCCACACAAGTGCCTCAATGTTAGAAATACCTCCAAGTATTAAACTCTGTGCCTTTAAGGGGGGTGCATTTGGCATTAAACAGCCTTTCCAGCTAATGAATTTCTCTAGTTACAAGAATAATGGCCTTTTTAATCTTAGCAAGAGTAATTAAACAGACATTTGTTATTAATGATGTTGTTAATGGCAGTAGATATTGAATTTTCACTGTAGATATCATACAGTTGTATAGCGATTTTTTCGTAGGTTTTTAGTAACTTGATTGGGCAGTGAAGCTAAAAATGCATCACTTCTTGAGGTACTGATTTGCTCCGTGTTGTGAAGCAAATTCTTTGCCCTCACCTAGTTCTCATAGGAGGTGCTCACCTTTGCATTTTTTGCTGGCCAATCTGACAGCAAAAGGACCAGACCAACGTCTGTTACCGCTCCTGAATCACCTAGAACCTAAGAGTAATAGAATGTGTTTGGTTGGAAGGGACCTTCAAAGGCCATCTAGTCCAACACCCCACCACAAGCAGGGACATCTCTAACTAGAACAGATTCCCCAGAGCTCCAGCAAGCCTGACATGGAATGGCTCCAGGGATGAGGCCTCTACCAACTCTCTAGGCAGCCTGTTCCAGGGATCCATCCCACTCAGATTCAGGGACCTTTTTCTCCTGTCCAGCCTCAATATTCCCTTTTCCAGCTTCAAACAATGACTCCTCATTCTGTTGTTCAATGCTTTTTGCAGAATAGGA
>JAOXOE010000874.1:32521363-32565886 GCA_028565055.1 Phoeniculus purpureus
CAAGTTCTCCAAGGAACAGCACTGTGTTCCTGTGGCCAAGAAGGCCAATGGAATCCTGGGATGGATCAAGAAGAGTGTGTCCAGCAGATCAAGGTACGTTCTTATCTCTCTCTACTCTGCCCAAGTGAGGCCACATCTGGAATATTCTGTTCAGTTCTGGGCTCCCTGCTCCAAGAGGGACAAAAGTTTTGTTGAGAGAGTCCAACAGAGGGCCACAAGAGTGATTAAGGCACTGGATCACTTGCCTTATGAGAAGACATTGAGAGACCTGGGACTTTTCTGCTTGGAGAGGAGATGGTTATAAGTGGACTCAATCACTGTCTATAAATCCATGAGGGCTGGGTGTCAAGAAGAAAGAGACAATCTCTTTTCATTTATGCCCTGTGACAAGGGGCAATGGATGTCATTTGGAGCACAGGAATTTCCATCTCAATATGAGGTAAAACTTCTTTACTGTAAGGATGACAGAGCACTGGAATGGGCTGCCCATGGAGTTGTGGAGTTCCCTTCTCTGGAGACTTTTCAGACCTGTCTGGATGCATAGCTCAGGTTCTATGGTTCTGTTTTAGCAGGGGGGTTGGACTTGGTGACCCCTGGAGGTCCTTTCCAACCCCTAATGATCTGTGTATCTCTGTGTGTAAAATGAACTACATCAAATAGAAGAAGTTTTGGGTTTGCAATCAGCTCAGAGTTCTAAAACCTGCAGATGATAAAGTCTGGAAAGTATCTTACTGCAAATGTTTCTTGTAAAACAGAACTGGCTGAATGAAGGGAAGAATGCTGTATTTTTTTCTCTAGTAGGCTACACCACATCGTTTGGGAGAGGAGAGACCACATAGCGGTGCAGGGATAGTGTGTTCTAGTTGTCATTGAAAGAGGATGTGACAAGGATGACGGATTTCAAGACTCTGGCAGCTGTTGTCCAGCATCAAAATGAGCAGGTGCTGGCAGGCTGCTGGTGTTGCAATAGCTGAAACTGGGAAGATGTAACCTTGGCAGGAACGAGGCATCCCATGAGAAGCTGGGTTTGCCAGTTTGTGTAGTAATCCACATCAGGAAGGGTAAAGTGAATAAAATCTGCAGAGCTCAGAAGTCTTGAAACCCCACATTTGCCAAATTACATCACATATTGCACAGAAAAGGGAAATTTCAAGGGTGACAGGGAAAAAAAAAATGTCACAAAAAGTCTTTCTGGTGGGACCAGAAAAACAGGAAGAAGATAAAAAGACAACACAACTATGCCTAGATAGCCTTCAGAGCATAAACGAATGCTAACGTTCTGCTATCTCTAAATAGCCAAGAAGATGGAGTAGTAGATTCAGATAATATGAATAAGACTAAATGCATGAAAAAACAAAGTATGAAACACCAAAGAGAGATAAGCAATAGACTCTGTTTCATCCAGCTACAGTAGTGTGCCTAATCTCTTCCAATGGGAGAAGGCTTTTTGATGTATATGAATAAGATTTTACTTGCTGAAGCGTATATCTCTAAGAGTTGTATGTGGATCTATTCTCAGTTAACCATGCAGGCCATGGAAAGCCACAGCCAGGAGAAAATAAAGACATGTCCACAGCTTGGATCTTCCACAGACCCACCTTGGCTTAGCAAAAACTCATGAGAATTATTACACTTCTTTTTGGTCAATAGAATTGTCTTCTGAGTGGTAACTACAAAACAACCAAAGATACTCTGTTGTGTTTCAGCCATTCAGTGGAAAATTTCAAAACTAAAAAACCAAAATCAATTGAGAAATGGGCTTTCAAAAGGTCTTCCTGAATGGGTCTACAGCTCTACTGAGCAAAGATCAAAATGAAGTTTTGTTTAAGAGTTTCAAACATTCTTTCCCAATCTTGGCAAACTCCAGAGATCATAGAATTATAGAACCATAGAATTAGAGGAACAGATGGACTTCAAAGGTCACGTAATCCCACCACCCTACAAGAAGCAGGGACATCTCTATAACTAAAACAAACTGCCAAGAGCCCCATCCATCCTGACGTTGAGTGTCTTTAGGGATGAGGCCTCCACCAGCTCTCTAGGCAACTGGTTCCAAGGGTGCACCACCCTCAGATTCAAGAACTTTTTCCTCATGTCCAGTTTCAATCTACTCTTTTGCAGCATCAAACCATGACCCCTTTTTCTGTTGTTCCCTGCATTTGTGAACATCCTTCCCAACCTTCTTATAGGGCCCTTTCAGGGGTTGGAAGGTTGCTATAATGTCCCCCTTGAGTCTTCTCTTCAGGCTGAACAACCCCAACTTCTCTCAGCCTGTCCTCATAACAAATGCTCCAGCCCTCTGAGTGTTTTCATATCCTCCTGTGGACAAGCTCCAACAGATCCTCATCCTTGTGTTGGAACATCACAACTGGGAACCTGGGACTTGGGGGAGCTCGGTCTCTGTAGTAGCACATCAGGTGAACCGGCAGCAAGTCACATGGGATAATTTTAGAAACCTGCCTGAGCAAGAGATTGTCGAAACTGGCACAGCTGCCGGTTTCCTTGGCTTCAACCAGAACTTCATTAAAATCATTCTGTTCCCATGGATCAGCTACATTTTGACAAATCAGCATTTTCCAGTGGGAAAAAGAAAAACAAAAACATTCTGTTGGAACAGTCACAGTCACTTCTACTAACAATCAAACGTGAGATGATGGACTGGAGAAAAGCTCTGGCAGTGGACATGCATCACAGCACTGTGCTGCACACCACGACCTCCCATAGCAGGTGGGGTTCACCTATCTGCTGTCCACCAAAGCACTTGCCTGAAGTAGTAAGGACATAATTCTTTGCTTCTGTGCAGATTTCATAAAATGGCACAAATTTGTATGTTGCAGGGAGAGGCCATCTTCTCTTTCTTCATTTCCTAGTATGTTTTGTGCATTACAATGTCAAACCACACTTTTTTCTTTTGTTCTAGATGGAATGGTAAAATGTCCTACTGGAGTTTCTCCATATACTCCGTGTCTTTGTGTTCTACTTGATTAAATAATTTCATCAAGTGTCCTGCTTTTGCTTATTTCTCTCAGGGTAGACAACAAAATTATTATAGAAATAAGATATTTATTAACAGAAAAATTCAAGACAGTGTTTTAAAATGTAGCTGAAGCTTTCCAACTCTGCCCGTCTTCATGCTAACATCTCCATAACCCCTAGATCATGGCCTCAAGTGCTCTAGCTACCCAGTTTTTAAACACCTCCAGGGATGGGGACTCTACCAACTCCCTGAGCAGCCTGTTCTAGTGCCCAACCACTCTCTCAGGAGAGAACTTCTTCCTAAGATCCAATCTAAACCTGCCCTGATGCAACTGGAGGCCACTTCTCCTCATCCTATCACAGTCATTTCAAAGCAGAGACTAACACCAGCCCCACTACAATTTCCTATCAAGTTGCTGCAGACAGCACTAGGGTCTCCTCTCAGCCTCTTCTCCAGACTAAATAATCTCAATTCCCTCAGCTGCTCCTCATATGGCTTGTTTTACAGCCTTCTCCACCAGCCTCATTGCCCTACTCTAGCACTCTAGCACCTCAATATCTTTCTTATACTGTGGCATCCAAAACTGGACCCAGTACTCAAGCTGCAGTCTTACAAGTGTTGTGTACAGTGGCACCATCACCTCCCTACTCCTGCTTGTTACCCCATTCCTGATCTGGGCCAGGATGCTGTTGGCTTTCTCGACCACCTGGGCACCCTGCTGGCTCCTGTTCAGCTGGCTGTCAACCAACACCCCCAGGTCCTTTTCGCCGGTAGCTCTCCAGCCGCTCTTCCCGTAGCCTGTAGCGCTGCTGAGTGTTGTTGTGACCAAAGTGCATGACCTAGCTTTGTTAAACCTCATCCCATTGGCCTCAGCTCATTGCTCCAGCAGTGCCTCCCTACCCTCAAGTGGATTGACACTCCTGCCTAATTCTGTGTCATCTGCAAATTTACTGAGAGTGCATTTGATAATCCATTCCTTTGGTGATTAGGATCACGGGAACAGTTATCTGGATGTCATGTGTTCATGCAAACAGTATGAGCCTTACAAGGTCCTTGTTTTATCTCACTTGCTAAAGGTCACAGTGTCACATCAAATTAGAAAGGCAACATGTATTTCTAAAAGATGTTTTGGGAAATAAGAGTCAGGTGCCTTGTGCATTATCATTCTGAGGTGATGAGGAAGAGAAGGAAACCAGACACTGCTCCTTAGAAAGCTGAATGAGAAGTCATTTCCAGCTATTCTCTCAGGCCATGCTCTTGATCTACTGATTTTGTTGGGGATAATTATAGAATCACAGAATCATTAAGGAAGAGACCTCAAAATATCATCTAGTCCAATCCCCCTGCCACAGTAGGATCACCTAAACCAAGTCACGGAGGAACACATCCAGGTGGGTCTCAAACATCTCCAGTGAAGGACACTCCACAACCCCCCTAGGCAGCCTGTTCCAGTGCTCCATCACCCAACTGTGAAGAAGTTCCTTCTCATATTTATGTGGAACCTCCTATAGAATCATAGAATCATTAGGGATTGGAACGGACCTGAAAGATCATCTAGTCCAATTCCCCTGCCACAGCAGGATCATCTGTGTTCCAGCTTACACCCATTTCCCCTTGTCCTATCACTAGATAACATTGAGAAGAGCCTGACACCATCCTTCTGACACCCACGCTTCAAATATTCATAGACATTAATGAGGTCACCCTTCAGTCTGATATTCTCCAAATTCAAGACACCTAGCTCCCTCAGCCTGTCCTCATAAGGGAGGTGCTCCACTTCCTTCATCATCCTCACTGATTTACGCTGGAGTCCCTACAGCAGCTCCTCATCCCTCTTGAACTCAAAGATAATTACAACAGAAACCTTTTTTCTGTGTAAGCAGTAGCCTTTCTGGTATCATAAGAGACTATGGATAGGTCACCAAAGAAATAAACCTCTGAATTCCTATTTAAGTTGTAAAATGAGATGAATCCATTAGACAAAGACCCCTGACATCTCCATGTATGCTCACCTCCTACAAATTTTTGTTGCTTGCAGCTGAGAAATAGCCCTTGTTTGGGAAGAAAACCAAAAGGTTTGGCTGAATTTGTGGCTGAACTGTCATCCATAGCTTTCTGATGTCAGCTCTGTCAGGGAATACATTCTCCACTATTAACATCTCTGTCTCTCTTATGGTGTTTGCGTAAAAGGAAAATCTTCTTGGAAAGTGTGAATGCAAAAGGGTGTAAAATATTCTGGAACTCATAGTGGCCTTCTCTTCTCTGAAGATTATTGCTCTAAGTATTTACGTGCTGTGGGTTTGCTTTATTCCCCTGCCCCAATGAGTTGAAAGGCATTTGTAATATGGTGTCATATTTGATGCTTGCCCATAAAATTGGAGGGTTATTGTATCACAGAAAGAGATAGTCCCAACAGTTAATCTTCTGCAATTGAAAAGGATGCAAGGAAAGTGTGGGAGAAGGGGATGTTGTATTATTGCGTATGATATTATTACAGATAGGGAGGTGAGACATAAAGAGATGAAATAACTTGACCAAAGCCACACAGGAAGCTTGTGATAGACACAAAAATTAAACAAAGATCTCCCAACCCTCAGTCTGGTCCTCCAGTCATGAAGATATTGTTCTTCTTTCCTAATTGGATCCATTGGCACCTTCTATCACTGACTACTCCCAAGTGTTGTGTCTGTAGGTGAAGCCCCCACACTCATTTCTTTTTTAGTGCTGATACTAAACTTTAATAACTAGAACATCCCTCCACACTGTTTTTTTTCCTGCTGCCTGACAACAATGGCTCAGTAATTACCGAACTAATGTTATCAATTCCAACAGATATCACATTTATTAAACAGAAAATGCTATGTTGCTGTTCATCAGTTAGGAATGTGTATAATTGAAACATGAAAATGAAGTCTGTACGAATATGTGTGATTCATCATGAGTTCTGCGAGCCCTATACTAACTCTTCTTAATTAAGCTGTCAAATGGAAAACTTATAATTAATGCAACAGCATATTTTGTAGGAGTTCTTTCCTACCCCCATATAAAGCTCGATTCAGCAGAAACATTACATATGTGGACGGGGCACCTTCATCTTATTAAGCAAAAAATTTGCTCTCCTGAAGGACTATTTTTAGTCTGTTCCATTGGGATCTTTCATGAAAAATGAACATGGGATTGGGACTCACTCATTATTTTTCTCCATCCTTTCCAACACAAAAACAGTGATTCATTTGCTATGAGAAACTCATGTTACTGGCCTCATAGAGTATTCTGTGCAATAAAGCTGTGGTGACAGACACAGAAACAGCTCGGGTTTTGACTGCCTTGTGCAGATGACTAGTCTGATACCTAGTGTGGATCTGGACTGATGCTCACAGCTAAGGTCACCCATGACTTTAGGACATGGAACTGTTGGAGGGAGTCCAGAGGAGATCACGAGGATGATCAGAAGGCTGGGCCACTTCTGCTATGGGGACAGGCTGAAGGAGTGGTGGCTCTTTAGCTTGCAGAAGAGAAGGCTCTTGGGGAACCTTATAGCACCTGAAGGGGCTGCACAAAGACTGGAGAGGGATCTTTTTTATGAGGTTCTCTAGTAATAAGAAAAGTGGGATGGGTTCAAGCTAAAAGAGGGGAGATTGAGATAGGACCTTGGAAGAAATTCCTCCCTGTGAGGGTTCTGAGGCACTGGAACAGGTTGTCTGGGGACACTGTGTCTGCTTCATCCCTTGAAGTGTTCAGGGCCAGGTTGGATGGGGCTGTGGGCAACCTTGTATGGTTAGAGGCATCACTGTCTATTGCAGGCAGTTGGTACCGTGTCAGTACCAACCTAATCAGTTCTGTGATTCTGTGAAATCCTCACCCGGAAATTCTCATGGGGTTGGCCATTTATTTCAAAACACCTAGACCTCCTCAATCCACAGATTCAGATGGTACTGGGTTTGGCACCACCGATTGTCCATGGCAGTTAAAAGGAGCTTCTTACTGCAGCTTCTCACTCGCTGCACATCTTTCTCAGATGAGGATCAGAGGCCAAAGTGGGGACCCATCTGCTCTGTATGTAGCATAGAGGTAACATAGTCCTTTCTCTAACACATTTCGACACTGCATTTTGCTGGTGCTTGTTTGTAGGCGTCTTATGAAGCACTTTGTTGTGCTTGCAGGGGGATAAGCGGAGGGCTAGTAATAAAAGATAGTGCTTTAACTGCAAGATTTTGGTCTTTTAAGCATGAACTTGAATGCCTTACAGAATATGCACATTTTCCACTGCAAAGCGACCACGTCCAGCATGGCATTTTCTCAGCAGGGAAAGTACAACAGTGTTTGGGAGGACATTTATCATTTAATGATAGGACAAGAGGCAGTGTGTGTGAGTTGGAACAGAGGAGGTTCCACATGAATGTGAGAAGTAACTTCACAATGAGAGTGACAGAGCACTGGAATGGGCTGCCCAGGGGGGTTGTGAGGTCGTCTTCTCTGTAGAAGTTTAAAACCCACCCGGATATGTTCCTGTGCAACTTGGTCTAGAGGATCCTGCTGTGGCAGGGGGGTTAGACTAGATGATCTTTCAAGGTCCCTTCCAATCCGTAATGATTCTATGATTCTACGAATCTCAGCTGACCTAATGAAACTGGTGCCAACCTCCTTCCAAGCAGCCCTGAGTCAAGTATGAGGAAACCTCCAGCCAGGGATGCTGTGGTCAACCCTATCTTCACCTCTGCCCAGTTCACCACCACCTGCAACTGGTGCTTTCTTGATCATTCATCCTCTGGTGGCACTTATTTTGCTTCTAATTTCTTGTAAAAGCCCCGAATTAACACAGAGAAAAGCCAGGGGTGGGGCAGAAGACATGATGCAGGAAGAGACTTTTCTCCTCTTGCAACATCAAAGCCGCAGAATTTCCATATGTTTTTTTTTTTTAAATTTTATACTTTACATCTGATTACAACTGTTTTCACTTCGGTGCCAAAAGAGAATACCTAAAACAGTGTAGAAGAGGAAGACACAGGGGTTTGTGGGCACTTGCAGCTGCCAAATAGAGCAGCTGTAATGCTGCGGGTGCTTGGGAAACCAATTAGAAACACATGGAGTGACAAAAAAATGTATGTAACATAAGATTAGCACAGCGAATGCAGCCACACTGTGTGAAACTTAGGCAAGCTAGGGCTGGCTGGCACCGAGGATCAGCAAAAGTAAAACGCAGCTACGGTGCCTTGAAGAGAAATTGAACATTAGCTCTGGGAAATAAGGAAATATTCTTGCCTAGATCCCAACCGTAGCTTAAGTACACGGATACATCAATGTCAGGGAAATTGTTTTTAAAAGTTAAGTATGCTAAAAGCAAGTCTAGTGTTCACAACTGGGTTCTGTGGGAAAGCTGTTACCTTAAATAATGCCCTGAACTTTTGCATGGCATGGGTCAGGAGCTGTGAGTCCAGGCAGAAGAAGATCTTACTTTTAACCTCTGCTAAGCAATGGATCAGATAGGCTGAAGGAAGGTGTCAAGGTAAACGTGGGACAGGTCCTCTTAAACAACATTAGAAAAGACCCCAACAGTCGGGAGATGAAGAGTCCTAAATATTGACCAGTGCATTTTTCAGGCACTCGTTTAGAGATCTGAGTTTTAATACATGAGAAATGGTCAGGTCAGACACTGCTTTATCCAGCTACACAGGGCTACAGAGGAAACTTGTGCTTACCATCCATCCTTATTTTCTATCACAGAATCACAGAATATAAGGGATTGGAAGGGACCCCAAAGATCATCTAGTCCCATCCCCTTGCCACAGCAGGATCATCACTAAGAGAAGGAATTGAAGGAACTGTTCAGATACGGAATGGAGAGCCAAGATTTTACCCCAAGAATAAGTCCAAGAGATTACAAAAGATCTGAGATTTTTATTATTATTTTTAAAGAAGAACTTTTTCTGATGGTGGTCCAAAACTTGTAAGTCAGGTTTTACAAGGACTGAGTGGCAATGCAATGTTTCAGAGCGTTTTAGTTGGTGACAGAATAGAAACGCAGATTACAGAAAACTGGTTACGCGAGGGAATAACCAAGATGACAGGAGCAGAGACTCCTGGGTGGAAGCATAGCTGACATCTTTATTATTGAAGTCCATCCAGCAGTTATCACATTTCAATAAGCAAGATTAATTTTCTTTTTCCTATCAAGAAATTGCACAAGTTCATAGAAAAAAAAATCCCAAGGCCTTATTTCATAGGCTTTTCACCAATGTGCTGTTGACAGTTTGATTTTTTCCCTCTTGGGGAAGAAAGAAAAGCTCAAGCCTCTCGCCCAGACGTTTGTCCTTGTGTAGAAATAACATGGCCACTCATATGTGTCCTTCAGCAGGCTCAAAAACCTCATTATTTCATGATGGGTGAACAGAAAAGAGTCAGAGAATCAGAATCACAGAACATTAGGGATTGGAAGGGACCTCAAAAGATAATCTAGTCCAATCCCACTGCCACAGCAGGATCACCTAGATCCAGTCACAGAGGAACAGTCATAAGCTCTACATGTAGTTAAATATTTGAAGCCTCTCTATTTATTAAACCAGCTGTGTAAGTGTTGTCTTTGTCCCACACCCTGAATGTCCATGGTTTAAATACGTAGGATGCTCACTGCTGTTAGCAGAAAATGAGCAGGGAGAACAGACTGCATTTATCTTCACCAACTGCAGAATAATAATTATTAAGGAAAGAAACTTAGAGAAGATTTTCACAGTCTTGAAAATTGTCTCCACCTCTGCTGCCAGCAGAAAGCATGCTGAATTCAAGACTGACAAGCAAGGGTGAGAGCTCTGCTGAGCAGAATACTTATAGATCTCAGTAATTTTCCTGTTCTGGGGAAAGAGACAGCACTATGGCCCATCTGTGCAAACCAAAAATGCTGCTAGTAGGTCAGAACGAGTTGTACAACTGCCCCCGATAATTAAGTCTATGGCCTCCATAAAGCTTCTTAATGAGACCGAGCTTCCTGGGCTTCATCTTTATATCTCTGGTAACAATTAATTTGCATTTTAGAATGTTTCTATTTATCCACTGTTTGCGATTTTAATATTTTTCTCTTTACAAAGTGAGGTGCAAAAGTCTGATTTGTTTGCTCAGGATTTACTCCTCTAATTTTGACTGCCCAGATGGAGTAGCAACACTTTGAATGAGAAATTTTGTGATATTTCACAAGGGACGAGGAATGTTTTCCCTTGGTACAGTTTGAAATGGAGCTCAGGAGCCCACAGGACTTTGAAAAACAAGTTGGCTTTTTGGTTGGAAAAGCTGATCTTTAACTAGTTCTACTCTAAGGAAAAATACTGCACTTGTATTACAAATCTATTCTGTGCAGATGTGCTGCTGACCCAGTGGTCAAAATTCAGCCAGAACCAAAGCAAGAAAACTTCTCTCGAGCCACTGGAATCCCTCCTAAAAGTTAAAATCACAATAGCTGATCCTCAGAGTTTTACTTTCTTCAAAACAACAGCAACAACAAAAAATCGGAATACCAGATGCGGATGTTTGCCCAGACATTTGTAGAAGTGAGAATGCGTCTGGCTGTTCGGAGCATTATTTCTGCATCGTGATGTCTTTTGTGCCATGGAACCTGCTGTGAAACCTGCTCTCCGTGTAACAGCTCATATGGAAAGATCAAGGGTGCATTGCTTTGCTGGCATGGCTGCAGGATAAACAGTTCTTAACCAGACTATCACGCACTGCTAGAGTTTCAGAGCAAGAAGTTACGAAGTTAAAGACGCCGGGTTCTGCCCTCATTTAAAAATAAAATACTGCCTGGAAGAAATGAGGTTGGGGAGGAAAGAGAAGGAGTTTGAAATCCACATCTGAACCTGGAAGCAATTTCTCCTGTTAGTGCCTTTGTCTCTACCCAGTTAAAAGACCTGAGCTAGCCAAATATCACCATGTGTTTTGGCAAGAACCAACCACAACCGGGACAAAATTAGGGGTTTGTAGAGTTCTTTTCTGGTCAGGATTTCATGCTGATAATGCTTTCAGCTATGGCTAAACAGCTAAGCTCTATTTTACATGCTAGAGATTTAAATAGGATATTAAACATTCTTATTCTATTAAATATTCTTACTGTATTAACTATTACATTTTGTCTGGCGCAGAACTTGCTTCACAGTCTTTATAGCAAACTGACTAGCAAATTCTAAAATGTAATTTAGCTTTAAAAATCAAATTTACGAGTCGAAGGACGAGTGTAGGGAAGTTGTTATTGTTATTCACTCTAGAATAGAGTGATAAGGAAAATAACGTATCGTTGAGTTGTGGAGGTGTCTGTGAACTGCAGTAGATTTGGGTAATGGCATCTGAATAATTCTTGTTTAACTTCAGCTATTTACTGGCCACATGCAGGGAGATGCCCTTGGATTTATTTCCCATGAGTTCTGAGATGGGCAGTAAAAACAAGCCGAACCTGAAATAGGCTTAAGATGTCACTTCTTTTGTTTGTTTATATCTTTGCTCAGAAATGCCCGACGCTTCTCTAAGCCTGGGTGTTTAGACACATTCCCTCCATGCTCGGACAAGGAGCCACCATTATTCCTCCACCTTAAGATAATGATGAGATAAATGCCTTGGACGACTCCCAGAATACACGCAGACCTGCCTTTCCCTGCTACCCATGGTCTTGTGAAGCAGGCACTTGACTATGAGTTATGGGGAAGACGCATCTTCTGATGATAAGGTTGGGTGATAAATGTCCAAAGCCAGCATGGGACACTTCAGAGGAAGTGCCATAAATTTACCGCTGAATCAGCTCTAAGGAGGAGAGCTGGGGCTAAAGAATCACAGCTGTCATTTGGCTGTGGGAAACAGTTCAGGGATCATTAGTATTGGTCATTCCCACGAACTTGAGGTTCGCAGCGGGGAATGCCGGGAGGTGACACCGCAATCTGTGCAGATCTCGAGTCCCAATGATGAAAGATCGCCTCATGTTAATAAACAGGTTACAGTTCATGCTCAAAACCCAAATGTGTTCTCCACTTCTCAGTTTTGCTCTGTTTCCTTCACAATTACAAAATTTAATAAGGTAAAAGTGGGGTTTTGGAGTTTTCCCCCCTTGTTTAGCACATTGCTTTGTTCGACCATGCCTGGTAGTTTGAAAATGCTCTAGCACAGTCAGGCTTTTTATATTTTATATTACACAGTAAGATAAGTCAGACGGTTTTTTTGGTCAGATTACTTTTAAGAGAAATCTTTCCCCCTGTTATCCTCCTTCCTCCTTTTCTCCTGAATGATGCTGCAGACAGAAAGTTGGAGAAACACAAATAGCTTCTTGCCGGAGTGCAACAGATCTCTGGCTCATATTATTCCTACCTCTAAATGGTTGGTATCACTGGTATTTTTTACCCTTCTGCAATAATTTATGTCGATGATATTCAATCCAGGCTTGTCTGCAACTCAAAACAGGATGGGCAGGGCTTCTGTTAACTAGGACAGATTCATCAAATGCCAGGGCTGAGGTGCTGCTGCTGCTGCTGCAGAGTGCACAGTGTTTAATGGGACAGAGTTAATTACGCCGTCCCAGGGAGCTGTGTGGGTCTAACTGGGACAGAGAGATAAACCCTTTGGGCGCTTCATTTCTGCTGTCACCCCAGCAGAAGGGCAGCTCGTGGGAAAACAGCTTCCTAGGGGAAGAAAAGTAAACCATCTCAGTCTTCTTGTCAGTACAGGTGATGGACTGCTGTTATTACTATTTTATAACAAAAAAGCAGTGAGGAAAGAGAAGGACTGTGTGAAGGGCAAAGCTGGGAATCACTCAGTATCACCAGAACAACTGATTTGATCTTACTGTGTCTGCAATTCACAGCAATGAGGCTTTTTTCATTTAGTGATTTTCTCTTAAAACAAAACAAAGGTCTTCCCTTGTGTGTCACAAGAATATGGAAACCATGTCCAGGGTAATACGTATTTCCTCGTAAAAAAAAAACAAAGGCAAATGACTGGAGAAGTCTAGCATGGTTTGAAGCGGTAAAAGGGCAGATTGAGGCTGGACAGGAGTAAAAAGTTCTTAGTCTGAGGGTGGTGGATCCCTGGAACAGGCTGTGTAGAGAGGTTGTAGAGGCTCCATCCCTGAAGCCATTACAGGTCCGGCTGGATGATGCTCTGAGCAATCTATTCTAGTTAGAGATGTCCCTGCTTGTGGTAGGTAGGTTGGACTGGATGACCTTTTGAGATACTTTCCAACCTGACACATTCTGTGATCTCAGTACCCAGATGTCACATTTCCAGTTTGAACCCTTCTGCAGTCTGAGCATCATGAGCAGCATCTAGATCACTATGTTGGTGAGCCTCATCTAAATATATCTGAGTCAGTACCTGCATGAGCTCCTCTCACTTTAAAAAGCAGCCTGAGCTCTTTGCATTTGAGAGTCTCTTTGAAAGTAAACAGCATGTGTGTTTCTGGGTGTTGCAATCACTTCTCATTCCACATGAAACTCTCTGGCTTTCCTGAACGAAACCAAAATAGGGCCTTCGGCAGAAAAAAAAGCTGAGTCAAAAGTATCAAAAAAGCAACATCACTGGTCTAACTTCCTTATTTTAGTGAAGGCTTTTGCTCTAAAACACATTTCATAGTACCTCTGGAGTTTGATCCAAATGTTATCATTAGTCCTTATCCATAGAGACAACAGACTGGATGAAATACTGAGTAAGTGGGTTTGGAAGTGCTTTTAAATAGTTTTTTAAAGACATTTATTTAAATTAATCTAAGTAAACAAAGTAAAATCTTTTTGCTTTACTCCTCCATAGACCTGACAAGAGTTAAGGTACCTGCGTGTCAGGAAACACTTGTGGAGAAGTTTAAAACCCGCCTGGACATGCTCCCGTGCGGCTTGCTCTAGGTGATCCTGCTCTGGCAGGGGGATTGCACTGGATGATCTTTCGAGGTCCCTTCCAATCCCTGATGATTCTGTGATTCCATGTTTTGACACTTGTTTTGATATTTGAGCAAGAAGCTGAAATATTGGAACTTTTCACAGGTAGTACATTCCAAAACAAACCTTTTGAAGCTTTTGTTCAAAGCTTATTGACCAGACAAACATTTGGTGCAGTTTCAGTTCAGTCTAAGAACAAAACCGCACTTGTTGATCTCACAGACGTAGGCTTGAACTTTCATTTCATCCTGAGGGAGTATCTTCCAGTGTTTGGATATAAATCTGCAGCATTTGCTAGACTATTGGACTAGAAGGCAGAAGTAGTTTTAGGGGGCCAGAAACCAAGATAATTGCTCCGGGTGTTGTAGGACTAAGATTATCCCCAGTGCTATAAGGGATGGCTAAGAGAAAGGTTGCAGCATCCTGGTCCATGCCAGACCAAGCAACAAATCCCTGCTGCCTTTGCCTGGACACACTAAAGTACAAATATACTCTGGGCGGTGGAAGCATTGAGAGGAGCCCTGAGGAGAAGGACTTGTGGCTGTTGGAGAATGAGAGCTCAGCACGAGCCAGCAGTGTGTGAGGCAGCCCTGAAGGCCAACTGGATCAAAAGAAGGGTCACCAGCAGGCAAGGGAGGTGATTCTCCTCCTTCACTCTGCTCTTGTGAGAGTCCTGCATCCGGTTCTAGAGCCCCCAGTAAAAAAGGGACATGGAAGTATTGCAACACACCTAGAAGAGGTCATGAAGATAATCAGAGGGCTAGAGCATCTCTGCTGTGGTGACAGGCTGAATGAATCTGGACTGTTCCACCTGGAGAGGAGAAGGTTCTCAGAGGTATCTTATAGCAACTTCCCGTATCTGAAGGAGGTTGCATGAAAGCTGGAGAGAGATATTTTAAGAGGGACTCTAGTGGTAGGATAACTGGGATGAGTTCATGCTAAAAGAGAGGAGATAGAGAGGAGATCTGAGGCAGATATTCCTGCCTGTGAGGGTGCCGAGGCAGTGGAACAGGTTGCCCTGGGAGGTTGTGGCTGCTCCATCCATCCCTGGAAGTGTTCAAGGCCGGGTTGGATAGGGCTCTGTGCAGCTTGGTCTGGTGAGAGGTGTCATTGCCCATTGCATATGGTTGGGACTGGATGAGATCTGATGTCCATTCCAACCTAAACCAGTCTGTGATTCTATGGATCTCCAGCTTTAAGGGAACTATAGGCAAATATTACCTCTGTGGTTAATACTGCAGCAGGAAAGAGGAGGTCAAGAGCATAATCTGACTGTAATTGCAATACTGGCTTTACCCACTTAAGAAAACCACCCTCAAGCATTTGTTTCTATCTAAGCTACTCCTACTAAAACTTATTTACAAATATCTTTCTGTGCTAAAATTATTTTAAATTGTATTATTTACTAAACATTTGCGGCTTGTTTTACAACAAACAATCTATGTGCCAACATATCAGGAAAATACAAAACTTCTGTGCACCAGAAGACTGCACAGGTATTCAAAAAACAGCTTCCATTTCTGTTTTAAATGCCACAATCCCAGCACAGGAATTGTTATGGCATCTATCAAAACAAGCAAGAAAACAAATAAGAGAAAAAAAGGATGGAAAATGCAAAGTCAACAGGTAAGAAGCAGCATGGAAAACAAAAAATGACTGGGACTATGATAGGAGGAAGATGTAGACCTTCCTCCTGCAGTATTTAGTATATATGGCTTTTATATTCTCCTGTGCTTTTGTGCTTTCTCTGCGTGATCCTTGTCTTGACATGAAGAGCTGCATGTGGCTACATGTCTACCCTTAGAGAGCGGCTAAATGATGCACAAGAACCGTCCACTTCTTGTGAGTGGATCCTTCAATATTCTCCTTTTGTCACGGGGACTTGTTTAATTTGACATTACTCCTGTGCTATGTGAAAAGGACAACTGGATATCTCTTCTCACAACCCTATTCACCCAGAAGAATTCCTAGAGTGAAGAAGACATTCCTCTCTCAAGCTTACAAACTCCATCTTGGCCTCTTCTCATCTATGTTGCAGAGTGGTCCTTGTAGCAAAAATCTGCTGGTGAAAGACAGTTAATTCTCTCCCCTTTCCTCTATGTCTCTCTCTGAGAAGATCGGTGTCTTGATGGCTGTGCTAGAGCAGAGTAATGTTATCTTCACAGAATTATAGAATCACATAACATTAGGGATTGGGAGGGACCTCGAAAGATCATCAAGTCCAATCCCCCAACCATAGAAGAATCAGCTAGATCAAGCTGCAGAGGAACATGTACAGGCAGGTTTGAAATGTCTCCAGAGAAGGAGAGTCCACAACCCACTATGGGTAGCCTCTTCCAGCGCTCTGTCACCCTCATCGTGAAGAAATTCTTTCTCAGACCTCCTCTGTTCCAGCCAACACCCATTGCTCCTTGTCCTATCATTAGATGACACTGAGAAGAGCCTGGCTCCATCCTCCTGATGAGGGAAAAATATCAGGGTGGGAAAGCCACTGTTTTGTCTTTCAAACACTTTTTTTACTCTTTGTTAATAAACTTATTTTCTTTCTTTACTACAGCATTTGCTCCTGTTTTCCCTGTGTGTTTCACTGACATGGCACAAAATAATCCAAGACTGAGACACCCTTGGTGCGTAATTGCTGGGCACTTGATCTGCTAACAAAACATCCGTCTTGTGGTTCCATGGATTTTCTGAAACCAACCTAATCTTCTTTTAAAGACATGTGAGGTAATCATTTACAATCCAAATGCAGTTGTTTATTCTAGGGTTAAAGGTAGAACCCCTACAAGCAGATTCTGTTTAATAGGAGAACTTTGGAATAAGAGAGATGAGGTGACTGGAATAAAATGCTATGACTTTAATGGAGGAAAATCAGAGGGATGATGAGATGAAAGAAGGTACAAAAGGAGTAAGAAATAATGTATAAAAACCAGTGCAACAGGAGCTGAAGCCTGGTGGGCTGCTAGGCCAGCAGTAGCAGTGAAGTGTCGATCTGGGGGGGAACCAGTGTGGCTGGCATGAAAGGACATGACCCTGGAGCGACCGAGGCCAGCGGGAAGGCTGCAGTCCTCGAGTGGAGCTCAGAGGAAAAAACAAAGCCAAAATGAAGTCAGGGCACTCAGGAAGCTGAGGCTGGGAGAGTGAAAGGCAGAGCCAAAAAGGAAATGTGCAGCAGCTCCAAAACACCACGTCAGAAATGTCATCTGCCGTCCCCTCTCCACCCCTTCTTCCCCGAATCCCCTTTGTGCTCCCACCTCATGCAAAGCATCTGTGTTCCCTTAAAACATCCCCCCCCAGCAACCTGTCAGTGTTGCTGCTGAATCAGTCCAGAGGGAAAGTGGGATAAGATATATAAAGGGAAAGTGGGATAAGATATACAAAAACCAAGTATATGTTAACCTAACGCAAGTTGGAAAGTTTCAGTTTATATTTGACTCCTGATCACTGATATTGAAGACAATTTTAATTCAAACTAGTGTTTGTGCTTTACAGCCCCAAATTTTTCCCTGAATGGTCACATCCAGTATCTGGTAGTTATTGCCAAGGCTTCTGCTGAGTTTTTGCTCTATTGCAGCTGTAGCTCTACTACAGATAGGAGAAATTGTCTCTGGTAGTGCTATTTACTAGGACCTCTCCCAGGCCCTTTTCTAACTTCTGAGTGTATTTTCCTTTCCTGGTGCTTCAAGGTCTACATGTAATGATTACTGATTTGTCTAATTAGGGAACGATAATTTGGTCCTTGCTCAATGCAGGGCAATGGGCAAACCTGCATATGGTCGCAGTGAAGTTGTAAGAGAAGCCAGACTTTCCTCTGCACATGAGCTGAGTTTACCATGCAGTTGCTTAGCTCGACATTTAAGTCTGTCCTAACAGATGGAGAGGTTTGTGTTTGCTAGTCTGGGGAGTTGATCTGCAGTATATTGTCATGACACACTCATGGTTGTTATGTGGTGAGGAACAGGGATATCTGCTGCTCCAACATCTTCACTGTATTGTTTTCACTGGTCTGTGAACTTCTGGGGCCTCAGCAATCAGCCAGGACACTCCAGGTCTTTTCAATAGTTAGTAAAAGGACCTGGGGTGCTAGGATGAGTTGAGTTCCTTCCCTCGCTTCAAAGTCACCAGTGGACACTCTCCTCAGTGCTAGTGAGGCCACTTCTCAAGACCTGTGTTCAATTTTAGGCATCTAAGTACAAGAAAGATATTGAGGTATTGGACTGGGTCCAGGGAAGGGCAATAAGATTGATGAAGGATCTGGAGGAGAAGCGTTGTGAGAAGCAGCTGAAAGGCCTGGGGCTGGTTGAGCTGAAGAAAAGGAAGCTGAAGGGAGAACTTGCTGTCTACAGCTACCTGAAAGGAGGATGTAGAGGGGTGGGGGTTCGTCTCTTCTCACAAGTAACAAGACAAGAAAAAATGGCTTCAAGTTGCACCAGGGGTAGTTTATGTTGGACATGAGGACACACTTCTTCCTGGAAAGGGTCCTCAGGCCTTGGAACAGGCTGCCCAAGGAGGGGGTCGAATTGCTATCCCTGGACAGTCATTCACAGTCACTGGGATCTGAAGCTTAGGGACAGGGTTCAGTGGTGGGTTGGGACAGTTGGGTTAATTGTTGGACTTGATGGTGTTAAAAGTCTTTTCCAACCTAAATAATTCCACAATTCTATGACATTGCTGTCTGTGGTGAGGAGCTCTTTTGTGAATAAGGTTAGCAGTCACAGAATCACAGTATTATTGAGGCTGGAAGAGTTCTCTGAGCTCATTCAGCCCAGCCCAGGACCTAACAGCACCCCACTGACCAGATGAGCGTACTAAGTGCCACGTCCAGTCTGTCCTTAAACACCTCCAGAGATGGGGACTCCACCAACGCCCTGGGCCGTCCATTTCAGGTTCTGATCACCCTTTCCATGAGGAAAGACTTCCTAACCTAACCCTCCTCTGACAGCTTCAGGCCATGTCTCTCATCCTGTCACTAGTTGCCTGGGAAAAGAGCCTGAACCCCACCTGAAACCCACAACTTCCCTTCAGGGAAGAGTTATAAAGAGTTGTAATGTCCCTGCTGAGTCTCCTCTTCTCCAGGCTAAACTACCCCAGCTCCCTCAGCCTCTCTTCATCAGACTTTCCCTTCTCCAGTCCCTTCCCCAGCCTCATTGCTCCTCTGGACCCACTCCAGACCCTCAATCTCTTTCTTGAATAGAGGGGTCCAGAACTGCCTCCAGTACTTTAGAGAAGGCTTTACCAGTGCTCAGTGAAGGAGGAGAATGATGTCCCTCGTCCTGCTGGCCACGCTATTGTTTGTCCAAGACAGGATGCCATTTGCCTTCCTGGCCACCTGGGCATCCTGTTGTCAACCAGTTCTGCCAGGTCCCTCTCTGCCAGGCTGCTGTCCAGCTACTCATGAACTAGTCTGTAGCTGCAGGGGGTTATTGTGACCTTGCCTTTGGCCTTGTTAAACCTCATCTCATTGGTTTCTGCCCATTGACCCACCATGTTCAGACATCTCTACACCATCCTACCCTCCAGAAGACTGACACTCCCCCCAGCTTGATGTCATCTGCAAATTTACTAAGGGTAGACTCTATCCCCTCATTACAGTCCTGTGTGGAGACGTCAACCTATGGAAGTACCTCTGAAAAAAGAGAAAATAATACCCCTAAGTTCTACTTTTGAAATGACAATGACCCAAAAACAGCCAGATGAGACCAGAGATGTTCAGCCTGAATGTTTTGCTGCTGGTTAAAGAAGTACCTCAGTCCGTGTTTAGAGCTTTGTGCTCCCACCTGCCTCTATGTCATCTAATCCCAGGGACCTGCTGGGATTGCCAGGCTGGCAAAGGACAGACTGATAATGTTCTGCAACAAGGCTGAGGAGGAAATATGCAATACAGTGTGTAACGATAGGATGAATGGTCATGGTTGGAAGCTGGAAAAGGGCAGATTTAGGCTGGATGTGAGGAAAAAGTTCTTTAATCTCAGGGTCATGGACCCTTGGAACAGGCTGCCTAGAGAGGTGGTGGAGGCCTCATTCCTGGAGCAAATCAGGCTGGATGGGGCTCTGTGCAATCTGTTCTGGTTAGAGATGTCCCTGCTTGTTGTAGGAGGACTGGACTGGATGACCTTTGGATGTCCTTTCCAAACCTATGATTCTATGATACGTGGTTCTACGAGAATTTGCCCAGATAAAGGGTCAGGTCAGCACAAGCTGTGCAAGGCAGTGCTAACGGGGCAGGGGCAGAGAGAGAAGGAAACGTATTTCATTTTCAGGAGTGAGTAATCAAACACACTGAGCTACGTCGTATGGACTGTCTGGGAGATGGTATAATTGATCAGGATCTCCCTTTATGCCTTACTAGCACAACCAGTAGAATTGCTGTTTTTGTCCGAGGTGGTCTCTTTTTTGCTGAAACACAGCAACAGTCTACTTGCTTTAGCATCATAGAATCAATTAGGTTGGAAAAGAATTTTAGGATCACCCTTATATGGGAAGCATAAGGAAAAGTTAGTTTTTCTTATGGACAAGCTATTGAAAAAACTCTGATTAACTTCAGTCTTCATCTATATTTTGGCTCCCTGAGGAGAGAGCTGGCTCTTAAACCCACATACTATCAAGCATTCAAGATCCTGATTGGATCTCAAGATACTATCCAGGGTCTGCTTGACCATTATTAGCATCACAGTGCAGTTGAAACGAGCTGCTGCTCAGCGTTTGCTACTTTATTTAAGTAGAATTTAGAATGCTGGGTGATATTTTTGTGACCTATGCATTAGCCTCTCCAGCCCTTGATAGGTTGCTCTCCCTGCGAGGCACCAGTCTGAGATATTAGCCACTGACTCCTAAATTGCACCTCTCTTATCCCTTCACCCTTAAAACCTCAGTGTCTTCCCTGCGGCTAGAAAGATGGAGAGATTTTTCTGAGGCTGTGCTTGTGTTAAACGTACAGGTAGTTATTTTATTAGACGCTGCGAGCTCTAGCAACCAAAGCTGGAGGAAAATGCACCCTTTGTCATGTTCCTAAGCCAAGGAGCAAGAAGGAGCTGCTTCTTTTTTTTTTTTTAATTTTTCTTTTCTTTTTTTTTTTTTCACTGTTAAACTGCTCCTGGAAATCAAAACATGCTGTTGATATTTTGGGAAAGGGTTCATTAAAAATGAATCCACTGACCATAAATCAAGTTGTGGACAAGAATTCGGCTGTGTATAGGTTTGCTGAATCTACATGATAAACACTCAATAGACACAGGATTGCTAGAGAGGGGAATGTGGTTGGGGTACAGGGGAGAGCGGATAACTGCACAAGAAAATCAATTATGGGCAGTGTACACCCCTTTTATTCTCACTCATAAGGCCAGTACACATGTTCACACAGAGCATTACACAGGGTTGTATTTATTAAGGCTCACAATTATTTCATTTGGCTGGTCCCTGCAGCAAAACCACGATGCCACCACAGAAGAGACGTGCCCAGTAATGCTCACCTCAGCTGCCCTTTCAGACACCACAAGTCCAGCTTCCCTCAAACAAAAAGGCAGAGATGTTGTTGTTTGTATAGCCTAAAAACAGATTGTGCCTTAGGAAAATAGCCAGAGGAAAAAACTACTTCAGAAATACTGAGAAAAGGCTAAAAGATGTTACGTAGCCCTCAGCTATGCCCTCCTTGAGGGGAAGATTTTCGTTTGAATGCTGCGAGTAAATCCATAGCATCTTTGTAGAGCAATTGCTGTTTGGAATTTTAATTCTCCTGTGTGTGTTGTCCTACATGGGGATTTTATTTTATGTACGTTCTGGCTCCTGCAGGCAGCAGGATGGTGGTAGTGCAACTACAGTCAATGCCGCAGCTTTTCAGTCAATAGACTGTGGTGCTGCTTGATCATACTGAGAGGATTAAGGGACAAATGTCATGGATTAACTGTTACAGGAGGGCTACTTTGAAAAGCACGTGGAACAACAGGACTTTGGCAGCTGAATTTCTCATGACCACACCTTTGCACTTACCCATGCTTGTTCTCTGACAGGGTTTCTCTTCATCTTTCATGTCTTTCCACCTTCATTCCAGCTCAATAATTACTTTTTTCTGCATCACCTCTTCTTTCTTCCCTTTTTCCCTTTGTTTCATTTTCAGAGGTAAGATGCTGGGTAACAGTTACACCTAGACTGCTCTTGAAGAGCTGTATACCTCAATTTTGGACGTAATTCATTAATTGAATGGTCTCAGAGGGGCAACACCAATATGTTCATGCCAGATGGCATGCCAAGTGGAGCCTACCGTGCTTGTAGGTGAGAGACCTCTTTTGTTTTGACTTCACTAGGTCTATGTCTTTGTAAAGACAATGACTTGGGTCATGGAAGGAACCCGTAAGACAGTGTAATCCATAAACAGTAATAAAGAATAGATTCTTCAACTTTGTCCACGTACCAAACATTGTTCATGGTTGATGCATGAATGGAGGAGGTGAGAAAAAGATCAGAGGACTGGAGCACCTCTGTTATAAAGATAGGCTGAGAGAGTTGGAGTTGTTGAGCCTGAAAAGAAGTCTCCCTGTGGACCTTATAGTGACCTTCCAATCCCTGAAAGGGGTGTGTCAGAAGGCTGGAGAAGGCTATTCACAGGAGCAGGGATCAATAGAATAAAGGGCAGTTGTTTTAAGCTGGGAAACAGTAGATTGAGGCTGGACATGAGGAGAACGTTCTTGTATCTGAGGGTGTGGGATCCCTGGAACATGCTGCCTGGAGAGGTGGTGGAGGCCCCATCCCTGGAGCCATTCCAGGTCAGGCAGGACGGGGCTCTGGACAATCTGCTCTGGTTACAAATGTCCTTGCTTATAGGGGGGTTGGACTAGATGACCTTTGGAGGTCCCTTCCAACCTAATACAGTCTGTGATTCTATGGTTCTGAAGAGTTTGACTGTAAGGCCTAGAAGTGTCAGTTCTTATCAAACGTGACCATTGTTGAAACACATTTCTGCATTGTACCAACGCTTAGCCTACATAATAAATCTCTGTTTAAACTTCTGCTAAACTCCCCCTTTCAGCTTCCTATTCTAATAATAAATAAATTGTTTGCCTAACATTTGAGGACATGTTTATTTTTTTCCATCGCAGAAGAAATTCTCATGGAAAACACATTAGCAGCCTTGGAACAAAAGGCGCAGAACGGGGAATTTCCCAGTGCATTCCACCGCCTGATTGTTCTGCTCCATGTTGAGAACCAGTTGGTGTGCTCTTTTATAACTACATGTTTTTGTAGACAGTCATCGGGCTGCTGAGTTGAAAACAGAACAAGAACTTGCCTGAGCAAAAGGCATCTTGAGGAGAGCTGAGCAGTTGGAGCATGCGTGTCTTGAGCGGCCCGTACATGGACGTTGTGTGTCTCCAGAGCATTAAGAGCTGGGACGTGTGTCCCTGTGTAATTTTCTCATTGTACCTCAGCACAGGAAGATGCGTGGCAAATATGGACTGGAAGACCTTTAAAGGTTCTCTCCAACCCAATTCATTCCGTGATTCTATGAAATATAATTTCTCTGAGACACAGCGATTCTGCATTTATTAGGTTATTTGACTGGAATGAAAAAGAACAAGATTTTTAGGGGTTCATGTACCTGGTAGGAAAAGAGACACCAAGTTTCATTTGGAAGAAAAAGGAGACATCCATCCTAGTGTGAGTGGAGTGGTTCCTTTCTGACTGCTGCACTAAGAGCACCCAGACCTGTGTTAACATAGTTCAGCTCTTTTAACCAAGTCAGAAAGTCAACAAGAGGACAGTTGTCTCAGGGGTGACATCTGTCCTTGTGATGATTATGTCAGCCTCATATCTTAGACGCTTTACAGAGAGGGAGAGGATGTGATGATCAGAGAATCGTTCAGATTGGAAAAGACCTTTGAGATCAATAATTCTAACCGTAACCTTTCTGTTCCAAGCCCACAGCTAAAACATGTTCCTGAGCTTCATACCTACATGACTTTTAAATGTTTCCAGGGGTGATGACTCAAAATGATAATGGGATTAGGGTTCAGACTAGGATCAGCAGAAGCAGCACAGCTGCTGAGTGCAACAGGTTACTGTGCTTGCAAGCTTCTGAGTGCTTATTCTACGAGATCAGTTGTGAGCAGTTTATGCCAACAGATTGTTAGATTGGGTAAATCTGAAGTCTCAGTGATGTGGATATAGTCACGCACGGTATAAACTCTGAAGATTTCTGTAGAAGAAGTGCAGTTACTCCTTCTGAAGAGCTGGTTGGGATGCCTCTGTAGGCAACTAGGGACAGAAGGCTGCACCCTGAATGCTTTGGCAACATGACTTCTTGGAGGAAAGCATGGGCTGCAGTAATTTTCGTAATCTTTTTTTCTGGCATGGCTTGTGTATGGATTCTTTTCTGGATGTTATCTTCTACCAACGATCTTCTGCATGTTCAGTGCCTTAGCACTCCAATGTAAGCAGCAGTTTGTCTTCCCACTATGCTGGTGTGTGATAGCTGTCACCTACCCGTAGACTGTGTGAGAACACATTTCTGCAATCCCTTCAGTCAGCTACTGGTGATGCTTCCTGAGCAGAGACGAAGTCAACAGTGAAGGAGCATGGCTGATTCCTGATGTCCTTCCTTCAAGACCATACACAGTCATTGCAGCCAGCTGGATAGGTGCAGGAGATGTGTGGAGCTCCAAGAGCGGAACATGGGCAGGTGCCCATCTTTCAGGAGGTATTTGCAGAGGCAGAGCCACAGTTAGCAATTATTTCCATATTGCAGAATAATCATGTACTGAATGCTGATGAATGGACCAAACAGCTGAACAGGGTAATTTGGAAATGCAGCTACTACACCCCTTCAGAAACCAATTTTCTCATATACTCTGTGCCAAGTTCCCAAACACAGGGGAGGCTTTCTGACTGCTGCAAGGTGTGGTTGGACAGTAACCCTCTGTGCCACAAATTCCTTGGCCCTTGCAACCTTTAAGGAAATTCACTCTAGCAGCTCTGCACTGCTTCTGTACATCATTTGCTGCAAAGAATGAGTATGAATCCTTAATTGCTCACATGACTAGAGAAGACTTTGTCCACTGCTCCAGTCCTCTGCCCTTTGATGAACTTTTCTTGGCACGTAATAAGGTAGAAAGTTAAAACTCAGAGCAGGTGGTAAATTACTGCCTTCCCGCATTCTGCTAACTTTTTGTTCTTTCTGCAAGTGGGGTCTTAGGAAACCAGACTGCACATAGCAGCCTAATGACAGGTGGAAGTGGGATGCTTTTCACTTGGAAGAGTTGGAAAGAGTTAATGACACAGAAGCAGGGCGCAGAGATGTTGGCAGCAGAGCATCGTAGCTCTGTTTGCGCACGGGACCAGGTCTGGAAAAACAGGCTGCCTGGTCAGACTGCCGGGAGGTGCTTCCTGGGCAGACTCTCCAGACCAAAGTTTTGCCCACAGTGCAGTACTACAAAAAATGACCTTAGAGCTCCAGAGGGCAAATACTCTGACTCAGAAACACTGGTGTGGCCAGGCCTGTCAGCTTTCCTGACAGGCTTTAAATGAATGGGGTGAAATGGCTGAGAGCATAAAGGAGGCACCTTTTAGCAGGGAAGGAGCCTGACAGAGGTTTGATGGGAAAGGTCTGAAGTTCAATCATGCTCTGATGTCTGAGTGGTGCTCTCCTCAGGGGTCCAAACCTGCTGGTGTAAAGTAGAACATCTTTATAGCAGCTCTAATTTGTGCTGATGGCTGAGTTGGCCTGCAGCCAACGCAAAGTTGGGGCAAGCAGAAGGAAGGCTTGCAATCACCTCTTCCTCTCCACCAGAGCCGTCGCTGTGCCGAGCATAAGCTTGGCTCAGTGTGGGACTGTGTCACTGAATGCTTCATAACAGAATGCATCGGGTCCAAAGCATGCATTCTGGTCTATCAGATAAGCAATATGCCTTTTTAAAATTGTCACCGGCACCTTTATACATGCCAATTCTGGTGATAATTGCTGAATTTCTACATTTAGAGGAAGCGAGCTCTTCATTAATATCACAATGTGCTATTGTTTATTGCATGTGTTCTGTTCCTTCTAAATATAGAACGTAGGTAATTATCACTGTGGCTATTTATTTACTCGCTGCGGTTCAGATGTACATACATAGGATCTTGCGGTAATATTTATTTTTAAAAGTTTGGAATCTCTGAAAAAAAAAAAAAGAGAAAAATCTCTCCCTTAGATGGGTTCAGCTCTTAGCTTCCTATAAAAATTTCATATCGCATTTTTGGATGGCCATCTGGTTTGTTGAAGCCTGGAAAATCTGCCTTACACCAACGCAGAAATTTCGCTTAAAAAAAAAAGAAAAAGAAATCAACCAAAAAAAAAAAAACCCCAACCCCACCCCCAACACCCAACCTTCAAAGAAATCAAAGGGCTTTTTGCTGAATTCATGGCATTTAAAATAACTGTGCATCTATCTTTTGTTAGTCCTCAGTGCCGAATGAGTGCAAACACTTAACGAAATTAATGTATGGAAAATAGTAGAGGAGACACTCGTGTTTTTCTGCTGTTAGTGGTGAGAACACATTGTGGTTTAGTCTGAAATACAAAGGCCTTGGACTACCACAAGCTCCAGTTGCCTTGTACAAGGTATGATAGCCATATTTGTGCTTACAGGAGTTACCTGGCTGGTCATGAGTTTACTGCCAGTCAAGAGGCTCCTGAATTTTGAATCTTGGACTGCCTAAAAATTCAGCTTTAATCATGCAGCACACACTGTTGGATTTTCCCAGCAGCAACTCAGCTCTATTTCTAACCGAGTATGGCTTGGACCATGTTGTAATGGGAGAAAAATAGCAGGTGAAACCCATCATGGGTAAACCTCCAGAACTATGTTGCTGTGCAAGGCACAAAGCACCATCTAAAATGCCTGTGTGAGACTCACTTGGCCAAGTTGTGGATGACTGCAAAGGTGCTGGCAAGTAAGGATAGATAATAACAGATGGCAGTTGCTGTTTGGGTCTCTGTCTCCTATTGCTCATACACAGACATTTGTACTCTTGAGGGCGTTGGGTCTGTCTCTAGTTGCAGGAGCATCACCTTGCATTACACTATGTGAAAAGTTCTTGCCACAAAAACCTTGTCATCACTCTTGTGAGTCCTCCAGAAGGATATTAGGAGTCCAGAGGGAATCACAAAGGTGATCTACGGGCTGCAGCACCACTGCTAAGAGGACAGGCTGAGGGAGCTGGGGTTGTTCAGCCTAGGGAAGAGAAAACTCTAGGGGGACCTTATAGCTACCTTCCAATAACTGAAGAGAACCTACAGGAAGGCTAGATAGGGACTTTTCAGAAGGGTATCTAGTGACAGGACAAGGGGAAATGGTTTTCAACTGAAGGAGAGGAGGTTCAGACTAGATCTTAGGAAGAAGTTCTTCAACACAAGGGTAGAGAGACTATGGAATTGATTTCCCAGAGAAGTTGTGGGTGTCCCCTCCCTGGAGGTGTTCAAAGCCAGGTTGGGTGAAGCCTTGAGCAACCAAGTCCAGTTGAAAGGTGCCACTGTCCATGGTAGGGAGTTAGAATAGACAATCTCTCAGGTGCCTTCCAGTCTGGGCCAGTCTATGATTCTATGCTTAATGGGAAATAGTGAGAATGAACATGAAATGCTATGGTGTCTTTAGACTTGATGCTCCTCATAGGTTAAACAACAAGCCTCTGAACAGTGGGTGGTGTTAAAAGCAGAGGTTCTAAAACAGCAGCCTATTGACAGTGGAATCCTAGTTGCTGCTTGAACCTCTGAAAATCTGTGAAAATGGGTGCAATATTTTTGTGCAGAAGGTACTATTTAATACATTTGTCACAAATCAAGAGCAAGATAGTAGAAAGACAGACAGTACATGTGTTTTTGTGGAGCTTGGCTGAAGCATGACCTTCAATTATTGGTGATAGATCACTGTCTTCACTTTTTGGTCAGGTATAATAATAATCAATTACTGTAAAATATTTGTGTAGTTCCAGAGAACTGCAAGGAGTTTCTTGCAAAAATTACAAGCCGAAGACCCAAGAAACATTAAGATCCACACCAGCATATCTGAAAGGAGGTTGTAGAGAGGTGGAGTTGGTCTCTTCTCACAAGTAACAGCGATAGGACAAGAGGAAACAACCTCAGGTTACACCAGGAGAAGTTTTAGGTTGGACATTATGAAAAACTTATCCCAAAGTAAGTTTAGGTTGGACATTATAAAAAACTTCTTCATGGAAGGGGTCCTCAGGCCTTGGAACAGGTTGCGCAGGGAGGGGATTGCATTGCCGTGTGTGGATGTGTTTTAACGTCATGGAGATCTGGAGCTTAGCATCAGGGCTCAGCAGTGGCCTCGAGTCAGTTGGGTTAATGATTGGACTCAATAGTCTTAAAAGTCTTTCCCAACTTGAATTACTCTATGATTGTTTGATTAACATAGAAGGTATTACACTGAGGCATGAGTGGAGAGTAAAACCTTGGGTTCTTGACATAAAACCTTATGGTAGCCTTCCTGCAATCAAGAAATGGTCAAGGTTGCACCAGCTCTTCATGCAAAGAGCCTCTGATTATCCCTCATACACATCTACAGGACATCCTCCTCTGCATTTAAGGGAAAGCATGAATCCCTGTGCTGCTGGGCAGGTGTTTGAATGAGGAACACACAATATCCTCAACCACTCTCTTGAAGACTGAATCAGATTAAATCCAACAAGACTCAGTAATGGCTTTGGGATTTGCCTACAAAGAAGAGGTAATTAGGTCTCACCTCATGTTCGCATACTTTTCATCAAAATAGAAATTTGAAAGCAATGCTCATACAGGTATTAATTGTGTTTTAAAAATATGTTTTCTTTGTTTATACTTTTAGCATGTTTGTGCTGATTAATCTGATTTTTTTTTTCCTACTGTACTGACTGATCAGGTCATCAGATTGTTACCAGGTGTGTGGTGCTTTTGTTCTTTTCTCTTCCTGGTTTTAGCGCTGAAATGATTATTGTTCTATTCTCCGTGTATTTATTCATTGTCTTAGGTACATACAGAGAAATAAGCATTCCTGTGAGGCATTGCCTGCTCGTGCTGCGGTAGTGTGTTTTGCCTTTCTTTGATGTATGGCATTTAAATTGTTTGCTCACCTCTCTTTTCCCTCCTGCCAACCTCCCATTACCATGAGCTTGTCCTACATTTGTTGGAACATGCTCAATTAGAAACCCTCCTGCTCTTTTTTTCCTCCGTTCCCTACACTTTCATATGCATTTTGAGTGTTTCTTTTGCATATCCCTTCTCTTGCAGCGAGGTTATCGGCACCTTTCTGGCTCCTTAAAATTGTGGAGAACCCACTCATTCTTAGCACAAAAACCGTGCATCTGTTGGAAATTATTTTCTTTTGAAAACTCCTTTATCTTCACTTTCACAAGAGAGGATAAGGGGTTTAATTTCAGGTTTCTAATTTGACAAGTAGTTTGGAAGCAGGTGTTTTTCACATTGGCTGCCCAGTCCATAATAAGCTCTCTGGCTAGAGAAGAGGCACTAGGAGACACATTAATAGTTGTCGATGTACATTGTGAGCATAGTGAAGCTTTTGACAGTTCCTTACAATTGATCTAAACTCACCAAGAAGAAAGTAAAAATCTATTTGCAAAATGACACTCGAAGTGGTTATTAAAGGTTTTCTGTCAAAATGGGTTTCTGCAAGGATCAGTCTCGACCTGGTGTTAACAAAAACTCTGGAATACTGGATGACCACGAGTTTATCACTTTTGTTTGTGGTGTGGGAGGTTGGAGGAGTCCTGGAGTCTGGAGCTTAGGAGTGGAAAAGGTCTGGGATAATTTGCTGTGCCAACAGTCTTGCTGGTACCATTCCACATTAAAAAACCTACAACAAAACAAAAAGAGAAGGCAAATCCATGGTGAAAGAGATGACAAAACCATTCTATTCTTTCTGATGACATCACAGTTGATGGAAAGTCCAATTACAGAATTACAGAAAGTTAGAGATTGGAAGGGACCTCAAAAGATCATCTAGTCCAATTCCCCTGTCACAGCAGAATCACCTAGACCAAGGTGCACAGGAACATGTCCAGGTGTGTTTTAAACATCTCCAGAGAAAGAGATTCCACAACCTCCCTGGGCATAGAATCATCATAAAATCATAGGATCATAGAATCATTAAGGATTGGAAGAGACCTCGAAAGATCATCTAGTTCAATCCCCCTGCCACAGCAGAATCACCTACACCAAGTCACACAGGAACATAACCAGGCGGGTTTTAAACATCTCCAGAGAAGGAGACTCCACAACCCCCTGGGCAGCCCATTCTGGTGCTCCGTCACACTCACTGTGAAGAAGTTCCTTCTGATATTTATATGAAACCTCCTACGTTCCAGCTTACACCCATTGCCTCTTGTCGTATCACTAGATGACGTTGATAAGAACATAGCTCTGTTCCAGTGCTCTGTCACCCTCACTATGAAGAAGTTCCTTTGCATATTGATGTGGAGTCTCTTCTTTTGCAGATGACACCCATTTCCCCTTGTTCTATCATTAGATGACAATTATTTGCACCTTCCTCCAAGAAAATCTGGATTCATGGCTTCTGCTATGGTTGTTTGAAGATAGACTTTGTTTAGAGATCCAGAATGTATGATCTGTTAGGAAAGACCCAATTAATGAAACTTTGAAAGGAGATTGTGGTGGCAAAAAGTTTGATAAGACACTGCTTTGTAATGAGAAAGGTGTCAAGTTTTTCTTGTGCTCAACAAGCAGGTCAAAACCCCAAAATTGCCACAAGAAAATCTTCTTCCTGGGGTTGACCCACTACATCTCCTGCCGCATTTCTAACATGAAACTACACAGCTGTGTCCTCTCCACCTGAAATGGCCATATTCAGACATTTTAAATTCAGCATCATGCCTTTAGCTGTATTTTTCCTACTAGTTGTTTGACGATACCTCCACAACATGTGTCTCAATGGACTTTGCATTGCACCTTAGGGAACTTTCAAGAGTCCTAAAAGATCAGAGTGTGTAGTCAATGGGTTTGGTTTTTCTGAACCCCGAGGGCTTGTCAGCATTCACGTCTTTTTTGGAATGAGTCCACTTCAACTGCACAGTGAATTTCACGTAAACATCTTACACTCCAATAAATTATTCTGCTGTGACTAAAGCAGGGTGGCTTTGACATGTGAGTACAAATTCTGGCAGCAGATGGAATTATCTTAGATTAATGTCAGTGGAAGTAATTAGGTGAAAAAGTATAGAAAAGTTTAGAAGAGTGGAATAAACAGTGTTCAAACATCGCGTGTTCCTCAGGAAAGTTTGACCTTTGTTACTGTCTGGGTTATTTTAAGCTAAAGAATTTCAATCAGCATTTTTAAAACTGAAAGTAAAGTCTGGTTTACATCTACATATCTGTATTTATTTTTTGTGGATTTAAGAAAATAAGAAAGGTGTTCGTATAGAAAATAAATGTAAGTAGATGCATAAACTTGAAAGTTGGGAATGTTGAACTGTTGTATTTATGATGTTCTCAGTCTGCTTCCTTTTCCATATGTCAAATTTATTTTAATCATATTTTCACCACATTTTCAAGAAGATCTAAAAATGAAGATCGCTTGTTCTTAATCACCTATTAAAGACTGAAGGATTGGAGTAGATGATCTTTTGAGGTCCTTCCAATCCCTAGTGTTCTGTGATTCTGTGACTAAAGCATTAAGACAAGTTTCCAGTGAAGATTGTTTAAGATGAACAAATACCCTCAGTCTGATCTACTGTGTCCTTCATGGGCTGCCTAGGAGGGTTATGGAGTCTCCTTTTCTGGAGAAGTTTAAAACCTGCCTGGACATGTTCCTGTGTGACTTGTTATAGGAGATCCTGCTGTGGTGAGGGGGATTGGACTAGATGATCTTCCAAGGTCCCTTCTAACTCCTAATGTTCTGTGATTCTGTGGAATGATCCAGTGATTCTTCAGTATCAAAGAACGTTGAAAACAAATGCCAGAGCTTTCAGAACGGAGTATCTGGGTTTTGGCTGGCAATTTGAAAGTAAATATTTTTCGTTTTCCAGACTGAACAAATTTAGTATGTGCTCACTGGGATCAATACTATTCTATTTACAGAGCCAATATTGGAGTAGAATTATAGTTTTAGGTTTTACATGGATATAATTACTATATTACTTTTTTTCCCCCTCTCTTAATGGATATTGAGACTAGGTTTGGTGCCACCAGAATATTTCAAGGCAGAATTTCAGCCTTTTCTTCTCATATATTTTTATAGCTAGAAATAAGAATAAAATGACAGCATTCGAGTGCAGTAGCCTTGTTCAACATATAATCTGCTGTCAACAGTCACAAAGATTACTACAGTTACAGACCCTTTCTTATATAGAGTCACAGCCTCTCTCTCAGTTTTGAATTACCTATTCATTGATCTGGATGCTAATTTAGAATCATAGAGTCATGGAATTATTTAGGTACGAAAGACTTTTAAGATCAAGCTTAACCATCATCCCAGCAATGCCAAACCTATCATGGATTAAACTATGTTCCTCAGCACCACATCCCCATGGTTTTTTCAATCCCTTCTGGTATGGGGAATTCACCACAGCCTGGACAGGCCTGAGGAACCTTTCTGGGAAAGAAATTTTTCTTCAATGTCAACCTAAACCACCCCTGGTACAAGTTGAGGCTGTTCCACAGAATCACAGAATCAGAGTGCATTAGGGATTGGAAGGGACCTCGAAAGATCATCAAGTCCAAACCCCCTGCCCGAGCAGGACTACCTAGACCAAATCACACAGGAACGTATCCCGGTATGTTTCGTCTCGTCCTGTTCCTTGTTCCTTGGTAGAAGGGACCAACCCCAATCTCACTCCAACTTCTTTTTGGGAAGTTGTTGAGAGCAAGAAGATTTCTCCTGACAGTCTTTTCTACAATTGAATCCCCAAATTATCTTCAGCTGTTCCTCAAAGCACTTGTGTTCTAGACCCTTCCCCAGACTCTTTGCCCTTCTCTATACCTGGAAAAGAAAGTCTTAGGTGATGCTGGACAATATGAACATTCTTTATTTTCTGTTGCACTTATAAATGAAACTGAATTAGTATTTAAGATTACTTGGGGTGTTTGCTTCTGAGGTACAACCCTATTCTATCTCAGGGTATTTACACACAAGGTTTTTTTTTCTGGATTTGGTTAAATTATTGATTTTTGTTTACAAAAATGTCATCCCTCTCTGATTGAGTGAAAGTACGTGCCAAATCACAAGTGTATCTCAGTCTTTCATGTTGACCTTAATGAGGCTTCAAAATTAATCCAGGAAGCATATGGTATTTCTGTTCTTTCAAATAGCCTTTTACCAGCACTCCTCCACACAAAATGTTCCCACAGTTACAGGTAGCAGAGCCTTAAAAATTAGTCCTTAAAAGTACAGTAATATCATGGTGAGAGATGGGGTGGGGAGAAGGAAACTGCTAGACTAGGACTGGAGGTCTCTGCTTTGTTCTTGCCTCTACCACGGATTTGCTGCATCACTGATTTGTCATATTTTGTCTCTCTGTGCTGTAAACCTTCCAGATGGCTTTCTTTTTCCCCCATAGCACCCAGCACAACGGTCCCGCAACCTCTGCAGGAAGGCATTTGACAAATTATGTGACAATTTCTCTCCTTGAATCTACAAACCCACTCAAAGGGAAGTTCTGTTTACCATGAGCACTGGTACCAGAAGTGAGTCACAGGCACTCACAACTGATTTCTCCTACGAGGTATTTGTCATGAATGTCCAGTGCCCAGACTTAGCACCGTTCATAGGTGCACTACATCTATTTTCACAGAATCACAGAATCACTCTGGCTGGAAAAGACCCCTTGGATCATTGAGTCCAACCATCTACCCTAATTTACAAGGTGATCCCTAAACCACATCCCTCAACACCTCATCCAAACGATCTTTAAACACATCCAGGGTTGGCGACTCAACCACTTCCCTGGGCAGCCCATTCCAGTGCCTGACCACCCTTTCTGTGAAAAACTTTTATAGGACGGTGTAAAGGATTTTTCAGGAAAAAGCAGTTAGTGTGTAAGTACTGCAATACACATATTTGGATTCAAAGTGTGCCTTTCACTATGTGTTCAGCAACAAATTCCTACTTTTGCTGAAAACAGGCTGCCCAGGGATGGGGCTGAATTACCATCCCTGGGTGTGTTTCACAGTCATGGAGTTCTGGAGTTCAGGGACAGGGTTTAGCGGTGGGGTGGGACAGTTGAGGTAATAGTTGGACTTAACAATCTTAAAGGTCTTTTCCAACTCAAATGATTCTGTGATTCGATGGTACATAGAATACACTGCTACAAAAATCAAGCTTTTCCCTGTGGAAGCAAAATAGTAGAAAATCCTATTTGTCTGCTAGCTGATCCACTCAAAATTCCAGTTTATCTACTCGTTTTATTTTGGCCTCTTTGTTTACCCTTCTTTTGACTGCACTTGACCCTTATTGTCGTCTGATAAAAATTGCCGAATGCTTCAGAAACTGGCACTCAAAGGCAAGAACCGATCCTCAGGGATGTGCGGCTTTCTGTCACACGCGCAATCTGCTTCGTGCCACCAATGACAATATAAGACTATTAGAAGTGAACTGAATGGATGAAGAATAGACTTTGCATTAGGGTAACGAGACTGTCACTCTGCTGGCAGTCCTGAAGAGTGTCACACATCAAAGCTACCACACTGAGCTAATACTGCACTTATCCTGCAGCTATTCCAATGGCCCATATGCACTCACTGTGTGTAGGGTGGATGTGTGTGCACGAGGGGAGCTGACAACGTGTGAGAAGGAGCTGTAGGAGATGAAAATGTAACTTTTATCTCTGATTAATTTTTTTTTTTCCCCAACAAATTATCCCCTGTAATAACAGCATACAGGCAGTCTTCACTTTTACATTTTATCCTTTTTTTCTCCTCTAACTAAATAAATACTGAAATAAAATGTCGTGTTTCAGTATGCTTAAGAAGCAATCGGGGAAAAAATGTTGAAAAGTAGCGGTGGTGCCCTAAGCAGGTAGTATTGATGGTGGCTGTTGAAACTAAAGGTGCTTTCTGAGCTGTTGTGGGGTTCTTTTCCTTAGATCACAAAGAAATAATGAATCCTTCTCTGGAGATGTTTAAAAACCACCTGGATATGTTACTGAGTGACTGGATCTAGGTGATCCTGCTGTGGTGGGGGAATCGGACTAGATGATCTTTCAAGTTCGCTTCCAATCCCTAATGTTCTGTGATTCTGTGAATGTAGTTTGTATTTTGTCACTACATGCAGCAACGACGGGCTGGTAAAAGAATCCAGATAAGAAGAGAAGTAATGATAGAATATGTGATAGTTGTGATAGCAGCTTGATGATGTCTCTAGCCTAAAGTGTGCATTTTGGATGCAAAGCACATGTGGCTGTGTGCGAGGATCCAGGAGATGTGTGGTGCTGCTGATATGGGGTGTGCCTCGTTTATCAGAGTGTGGGACGTCCTTACCGACTCAGACAGCCAAAATCTAGCCCCCGTGCAAGTGTCAGGGTTCCGTGCATGCAAAGACGTGTATGTATGTAGTCTCCATATGCTCTTGCAGGTTTTAAAATCATAGGATTAATTTAAAAATAAAAAATATAAAAAAATTTGCCCATTATATCTGAGATCTTAGATTTTTTTTTTTTTTATCAAGCGATGCGGTATGGCTGGTTTATTTTTAAACCCTCAAATAGCTGGGAAAAAACCCAAGGACAGCCAGAATAAATTCATATATAATGTAGATTTCTAATTCTGCCATTTAT
This sequence comes from Phoeniculus purpureus, assembly GCA_028565055.1. Classification (NCBI taxonomy): domain Eukaryota; kingdom Metazoa; phylum Chordata; class Aves; order Bucerotiformes; family Phoeniculidae; genus Phoeniculus; species Phoeniculus purpureus. The sequence continues at coordinate 32,557,001 of JAOXOE010000874.1, forward strand.
CTTAAATTAAATACTTTAAAGACAACCAATCCCTCATTTTCAGCACACATTAGGAGTGAACTCTTATTTTATTGTGTGAAGAAATCTCTAAGTGAATGTGAGAGTTTTACATGTCAAACCAAACTAAAAGGGTGCAATGCTGGGCTTTGATAAAGATCAGCTTGTCTCTGCCTCTCTACGAGATGCTGAAAATCTTTGTGCAGTGTTTTTGTTCCTCATATAAAGAATAATGACTTTCTTTTCCCTTACTTTAAAAAACAAAACCAGGCCAAATTTTCCAACTAAATACATTTTTTCCTACTCCTTTTCTGCAAAGAATCTTTAATACTGATTTATAGCCAGGACACGGATGGAATCAGCCCACAGTGACATCCTATACATTCCCATCAGTTTCAGGCATTGCTCTCCTCCTGTTGCTTGTTGATTCCTGTTTGCATTGTCTCGGCAGCTGAGCATCATTATTCCCAGCTACCCAACCCCTGATCAAGATCAGGTTGTGATGCTCTTGTGTCAAGGCTGCAGCTGGTTCAGGTGTCAGTGCTACTGGGGCTGTAAAGACTTTGCTACTGGTCTCAGCGTTCTGTGCTGCATTATTTCGGGGTGTTGAAGCTGGTCAAGAGAATGCAGTTGGTGATGCTGGTGGTGCTGTCTGCGCTGGGAGCTGTTCAGTGCCTGTCCCTGTGGCCCTTTGTTTTACCCTTCATAGCTGTTTTGCGTTGCCTTTTGGACTGGTCCCCTGTGGTGATGGCATGGCACATCTCTTTTAACTCCTACTGACCTGCACTTTGAAAGTCACAGCCTCTCCTTCCTATCACTCTATTCACAGCTTTAATGCCATAACACGTCATCTGCAGCCTAAAAGCCTTTATGATTTTGTTCTAATAGTCTCTATCAGCATTGAGACTTTTTCTTCTTCACTGGTGCTGTTTTTCATAGACACAGCAGTTTAACCATTCATCACGCTAATTAAGGCACCTTCTGGTTTAACCTACATGGTAGACTTCTTGTAGTGTCTATGTTCTGCACCTATTTCAGGTGAAATTGAGCTTCTTTGGACAGGAAGAATAAAACTGGGCAGTCTCTCCCCTTTTTCGTACTAACACTCCTTTCTCTGTCTCTTTCCCTTCTTTCCCTGGCCTTATTCTGCCTTTGTCTCTTTGAAATTTGCCTTCCACTAAAGCTAAAGCAGTTTCCTGGGTTTTAGGTCCCACATGACAGCAGCGATGAAGATGAGAGGGGCCAGAGGAACAGCCCTGTGCTGCTTCATACCTCTCACCAAGATGACCCATTGCTGCACCTGACTGCACCGGAATCAGCTCTTACAGAGCAAATAAAAGACTCACAGCAAGGGGAAAACGTTGGTGTCTCACCATGCTCACTGTCATGGATCCGAAATCACAGCTGGGCTGTCCTTAGCCTGTGCTTCTTTTCTGATGCGGAATAAAAGTTGGTTCAAACGGATTATACAACTTTTGATTCAGCCTTTTAACTATTGAATTAAAGCTAAAGAGCCTGCCAAGGGAGGCGGGGAAGCCAGATTGGAGGGGGAGGAGGTGAGAGGTGGGAGAGGGGGAAGCAGAGAGAGGAGTGTGGAAAGTCTTAAAGCCAAGAAACTTGAAGAAATGGGGGTGGGGAGAATTAGTATAAGAAGTAAGAGTTATTTTCAGATCATTCTCTCTGTAGTTGGCATAATTTTTAATTAGAAACTATTTTTTTTGGTATACACTGGAGAAAATTAGTTAATGAGTCATTGTCTTCGCCTCCCTCTCCCCGGCCCCACATCTGCCCAAAGGCCAAGACAACATTGAAGGGGTCTTTGCAAAATTGTGGTAGCCTTGTAGGGAATGCTCTGATGGAGTGACATTCCTTCTTCTACGGGTGAAGCACGTTGCTCTCAGCAGCATCCAGCCTCTGGCATCATCTCTGATAACCCGCCTGAAGCTTAGTGATAGCCTGGCATAACATATGTACCCTCATGTCATCTCATGTGGAGATGCATTCATTCCTGCTGAGTGCATTTCTGGAGACAGTAGCTAGAGGTCCAGTTCTGCTATCTAATATTAGATATAGAAGAAGCTTCCTAATGTTTTTGGCAGGCAAAGCCTGGCAAGAGCAATGCTGGCTCTCCCATTTCTCCACTTGAACCCCTTCAATAGGTTTTGTATCTGTTTGATTCATTTGGCTGTTAAATGAGGGAAGTGATGGTACAAGGCTTGAGGGTTTTTTTATAACTGTTATCCTGAGTGGGCTCCTTTGCTGGAGTCAGTTGGAGCATCCCTATGCAATATATTCCAGCAGATGATTCAGCCTGCTGTATTAAATTGAGGCTAAGTAGAATCATAGAATCATAGAGTTGGAGGGAAATTCCAAAGGTCATCTAGTCCAACCACCCTACAACAAGCAGGGGCATCTCTAACGAGAACAGATTGCCTAGAGCCCTATCCAACCTGATCTGGAACGGTTCCAGCGATGGGGTTTCCATCACCCCTCTTCTGTTCCAGGAATCCCCCACCCTCATATTTAAGAACTTTTTCCTCATGGCCAGACCCAATCTGCCTTTTTCCAGCTTCAAAACACGACCCCTCGTTCTGTTGTTCCTTGCTCTTGTGAACAGTCTTCCCCAGCCTTCTGACAGGCTCCTTTCAGGGATTGGAAAGTCACTCTAAGATCCTCCCTGGAGTCTTTTCCTCTTCAAGATGAACATCCCCAACTCTCAGCCTGTCCTCATAGCAGAGGTACTCCAGCTCTCCATAATTTGTGCTATCGATATCTTCTAGCATCTGAGATCACAGGTGAGTTCATATGCATAACAGAGTGGTTTACACTTCCACGGAACCATACTGCTGATTGAAGGAAGGTGGATAAGTCTGAGCTGGGATGTTGCACACCATTTTAGTGCAGGAAATGAAAACACTTCAATTCAACCATTCAATTATACTAAAGAAAGAACTTAGGTGGGTGGAATATAGCTACTTACATTTGGCACAGCGCATGGGATAATACCCCTGCTACAGTAATTTTTAGGACTTTTAAAGATTGGGAATGGCCAGGATTTTCATTAATGTATGGCTTTTCGTTGGGTAAATGCTAATTTGCAGATTGTCTTTTAAAGATTTTCTTTCTTTTAGAAAGGATATAGTTTAGATTTGAGCTTTTTGGCTTAAAACATGGGGCACTTCACTTCGACATCACTACTTGCAAGAACAAAGTGAGGTGCGATAGCAGACCGTTAGCAGAGTGAATTTGATCAGTTTGGTTTGCTATATTGAATTTAGAGTCCCTGGAGCCAAATAACCACTGGTGTCTTTAGGGGAATTTAGTATTAAGGGAGTGAATCCTTCTCCGTAAAGTGATGTTTGACGAAGGAAAGGTCTGCCAAGGGCTTGTGGAAAAACTATTTCCAGCCTCCAAGATAACTCTAGCATTCAATGTAGTTGCAAGCTGTAGTATTGCCATTATTGTTGATTATTGCTTTGCTGTAAACCATATAAAATATAAGCATCAGTAAAACAGGAGCTTCCTAGGAGAGTGGGGCTTTCATACCACTAAATATTTTCCAGTTTGTACTGGAAGAACCTGTTTTGTGGTCATTAAGGCTGTGAGAGAGCCCTTCCTACTTTCAGCTTCAACATACACGTTTCTGTGAGTCTCCTCAGCACGTCTCTCTAGGGAAATTAAACTTCTCATTATCGCAAACCTGAGGAAACCACGATCTGTTTCAAGAAAACTCCGCGTTGATTGGGTTCAGCATATTCCTGTACGACGAGGAATGTGTTGCCTTCCCTGTGCTTCGCCTCCAGTGTGGCTGCCTTTCACTTTGTGCAATGTGTATCTCATCACACCTTTTCAGAAGCCAAGGTTAGAACAATTGCCAACATTTTAATTCACAGGAATCCTCCTCTGAAACCTAACATATTTAGAAAAGAGAAGCAAATTTGATCAATATACCTTTACACCTTGCTAGGAAAAAAAACCTAAAAGAAGGAAGCTGAGGCAAACATTTTTCCTTTTTTAATTTCTATTTTAATGAATCCACTGAATAGGAACTGTCTATTGAGAGATGTACAAGGCATTGGTTTGTGACTGAGGGAAAAAATGAGTCATGCAAAAACCTTGTGAAGTGGAATTTGCTGCTCTCACTCATACAGATTTCACCCCGAATTGCTCCAGGTCAACACTGTGAGGAAAGGTGAAAGCGTAAAGATGACTGAAGAATTTCTCTGTTGGCTTTCTTGTTATTCATTTAATCAATATCTTTGTCTTACTGACCTGTTTTAGAGCAGATTGTTGATGTCTGCTTGCTGCCTGTTGATGTCTGTGTGCTCCCATCTCCTGCTTTGAGAGGAGATGAGGTGGAGCAGCTACTTCTGTATCACAGGATCACAGAATCACCGAACATTAGGGACTGGAAGGGACCTCGAAAGATCATCTAGTCCAATCCCCTCATCAGAGCAGGATCTCCTAGATCCAGTCACACAGGAACATGTCCAGGCGAGTTTTAAACATTTCCAAAGGAGACTCCACAACTCCGCTAGGCAGCCTGTTCTAGTGCTTTGTCACCCTCAGTGGCAAGAATTTCACTCTCACATTGATGTGGAAAACCTCCTATGTTCCAGTTTACACCCATTGCCCCCTGTCCTACCATTGTGTGGACATTACTAACAACTAGCTGCTCTAGCTGCATCTTCTAGATGTCCAGACACTATTGGAAAATTTCTATGTCAATAAATGGAGCTCTCAAGAAATAGAATTACACCACTTCCTTCATCTTCTCAAGTGTTATTGAGTGGCTTTTTGCTGACAGTTGGTCTTGATGAACTTGGGGATCTCTTCCAACCTTAATTATTTGGTGATTCTAGGATTATGCCCTACATAGAAAAGAAAAAAGTCAAATGTGAGACTTCTAATTTTTCCTTGCAGGTTACATTTTGTTAGGAGAACAACAGTATTTGAGTTTCTTACCTACTGTATGTTTAAGTTAATTGAAGCTGCCTTCAACAAGAGGGAAGACCATGGCAACCTTCTGAACAGGCTGACCGGGGAGTTTATAGAGTTTCCATCTCTGAACACATTTAAAACCTGCTCGGACCTGTTCCTATGCAACCTGATCTAGGGGATCCTGCTGTGGCAGGGGGACTGGACTGGGTGATCTTTCAAGGTCCCTTCAAGTCCCTAATGTTCTGTGATTCTGCGATCCTGAACTTGCTTGGTTTGGGCTAAAATTGAAGTGGGTAGGAGTACTAAAAATTTAAGAAATACACAGCTTTTAAATCAAAAAAGGTACTAAGTTCACAATGCAGACAATTCTTACTGCCACAGAGTCAGGGGAATATATCCTGTAATGTGTCTTATTCCTATATCCATTTTCCTCCTAATTTCTCCTGATTCTTTCATTTCTTTTCAAAGCAACTAGATTGTGTCAGCAGATAATGAAAGCGTGATGAAAACACCTTTCTGTTTTATAATCTCAGCTTTGTAAAGATGTGTTTGGATGAAAAAAAAAAAAAACCCTACCAACCCACCAAACAACCCTCCAAAATCCCAACCCGTGAAAATAACTTGTGGAAACAGGCGCAGGGATGAGGGAGGGGGTATATAACAGTTTTCTGAAGCGTAGAAACTTATCATAGTTCAGAATATTGTTGTGCATGTGATTAACAACAGCCTGTCAGGCAGAAAGAAAGAACTAGCAGAAAAAAAAACCCCAACAACAACCCTGTCCTGATTATTATAAGAACAACTCAAAGTCAAGAGTTCTTTGAGCAGCAACATGACTTAAAAGCCCTTTGCAGCATTCATGGACTGGGAAGCAGTGAGATAAGAGTGAGAAAGAAAAGAAAAAAATTAAATAATAATGAAAACAACCAAAGAGCCGTCTGTCTGAAGGTGGTTTCTCTGAGATACTGTCCCCTCTCCAGCACAGGAGGTGCAGTGGGGCTGTGGTGCCTGTTGCAGCATAGTTGCAGAGACTGATTCCTCCTGGCACAGTTCCTCGCATGGACAAATTTCTCCAGTATTGCGTGGGCGTGTGGAATTGCAAGTGAAGGGAAAGAGAAAGAGAGGGAGGAAATTTACCCAGAAAGATCTGAGGGATTTTGCTTGTGTACAGGCTATATGGGTGGACCACCACTTTTTGAAAAAAGCGAGACTTTTTGGTGCTGTCAAATCAGTTCACGCATTTCCTAACAGTTACACTGTGAATTTACCTTTCCTTTGTTTTTTAAAGCACAGCAACATGTATTTGTGACCCTCACAAGCTCATGGAAATATATTTAAGATTTGGAAACTGTGAGCATTTGGAAACTGTGAGCATTTGGAAACTGTGAGCATTTAGACATGGTTTTGTGGTTATGAAACATTAGGTTTCAGCTGTCCACTCAGTTCAGGTGAGTTGCATCAGCTTATAAGCCTGAGTGGTACAGCAGTGGTCAGAACTCCAGACACTTGAATACTGATTTTTTTCAGCATCAGGGCTCTTTATGATGTAGCTTTGTGTTCTCCATTCAACATAAGCAATCAGCACGTCAGTCACAGACGATCAGCTGAAACGGATGGTGCATGAGTGGATACAGCCTTTGCTGACATCATAACATGGCCTGGGTTGAAAAGAACCTCTAAAGGGCATCTAGCCCAACACCCCTGCAGTCAGCAGGAACATTCTCAACTACATCAGGTTGCCCAGAGTCTTGTCCAGCCTCCCCTTGAAGATCTCCAGGGATGGGACCTCAACTGCCTCCCTGGACAACCTGTTCCAGTGTTCAACCCCACTCTTGATAAAGAACTTCTTGCTAACATCCAATTTCAGTCTCCTGTTCTCTAATTTGAAACCATTGCCCTTCATCCTATCACTACAGGTCTTCATAAACAGTCCCTTTTCAGTCTTCTTGTAGGCACAGGAATGTCAGTATCAAGGAACCCTGGAGCCTTCTTCTCTTCAGATTGAACAACCTCATCTCCCTCAGCCTGTCCTTGTAGCAGAGGAGCTCAAGCTCCCTGACCATCTTCATTGTATCCTCTGCACCTGCTCCAACAGGTCCATGTCCTTCCTGTATTGAGGGCTCCAGAAGGAGTCAGATGACTCATCAGGGCAGAGTAGAGGGGCAGAATCCACTCTTTTGATATGCTGGCCACACTTCTTTTGAAGCAGCCCAGGATGTGATTGGCCTTCTGGACTGAAAATTCACACTGTCTGCTCATGTCTATCTTCTCGTACATCAGAATCCCCAAGTCCTTTTGCTCAAGGCTGCTGTCTATCACCTACTTCTCTAGCCCATATTGATAGTGAGGATCGTTCCCAGCTGCATTTGGTCTTGTTGAACCTCATGAGGTTCACCTGAACCAACCTCTCCATCTTGTCAAGGTCCTTCTGGATAGTGTACGCTACTGCCATACAGTGGAACATACTAGAGGTAGTACCAGATTAAAATCAACCATGTTTTAATGACTGCATTTCATGATTTTTTAACTTAAAAGATGGTGCAAATTGAAAGTAGAAGGGAAATACAAAAATTGCTGCTTTTGATGGACGTCACAAAGTCATAGAGCAGGAGCTTCACTGCTCAAATCACACAGAGCTGTTCATCACTTTGGGTCAGAATTACATCTTTTGCTCCTTTAGCTGCAGTGACAGTCTTTACTAGAATTTGTTCAGCTCATCATAATCATTCTGGTGAAAAAAAGACTGTGTTATGACCCTTCCCACCCTTCCCAAGCCAAAGGGAGATTTAGGAATGGACCAAATCATTGACTGGGCCCAAACATTTAAACTGCTTTTTATGTTTCACTATTTCGTAGCAACATAAAAGTGGCGTTAATGTTATAGCAAATTATTTTTATCCACAATACTTTTTCTTAGCCATACAAAAGAGATTTTAATTCTACTGCAAATCATTTATATACACAAGCAAAAAAGAAACAGTAAGTGGGCTGAGTTCTTGTCTAGTTTATACGTTTTATTTATCGTAAGGTTAGGATCACAGAATCACAGAACATTAGAGATTGGAAGAGAGCTCAAAAGATCATCTAGACCAATGCCCCTGCCACAGCAGGATCACCTAGACCAAGTCACAGGTGGGGCTTAAATGTCTCCAGAGAAGAAGACTCCATAACCTCCCTGGACAGCTCATTCCAGTGTTGTAACCCTCATGAGTTCCTTCTCACATTCATATGGAACCTCCTGTGTTCCAGTTTACACCCATTGCACCTTGTCCTATCATTGGATGACCCAGAGAAGAGCCTGGCTCCATCCTCCTAACACCCACTTTTCACCTGTTTATCAACATCTTTGAGGTCACCACTCAGTTTCCTTTTTTCCAAGCTGAAGAGACCCAGCTCCCTCAACCTTTTCTCAAAAGGGATGTGTCCTGCTCCCTTCATCATCTTCGTGGTTATGTGCTGGACTGTCTCCAGCAGTTATGTGTCCTTCTTGAACTGAGGTGCCCAGAACTGGACACAATATTCCAGATATGGTCTCACCAGGGTAGAACAGATGAGGAGGAGAACGTCTCCCAATCTGCTAAGCATACCACTTCTGATAACTAAGTTCAAGACATAAGCAGACCAAGGCATAAGCACATCCAGGAGAATGATGCGGGAATCACAGAATCATGTGACATCATGTTTTTATGTGTTTATACTATACATCTGTCTGTTCTGCTTATTGGCGTAATATAGACAGGAGTGTCAGCTGAGATGTGATGATGTGAAGTGGCATTCTGTCCTGGTTTTAGGACCAAAGGTAGAACTTGAATGGGGCAGATTTTTTTTTAATAGGCAGGATTGGACGTGGCACTTGATGCCGTGGTCTAGCCTTGAGCTCTGTGGTAACGGGTTGGACTTGATGATCTATGAGGTCTCTTCCAACCTTGATAATACTGTGATACTGTG